>CM029648.1:30624058-31824058 GCA_017311315.1 Dendrocalamus latiflorus
GAAAACGTAGGTTCAACATGATCAAAGTATTGACTCGCCTGGCACGGTTTACCGCGGTCTTGAGCTCACACAATGCTTTCTCTTGAGCTTTTGGTCTCTATCTTCGCTTCGAGCTTGATCTCGCTTGATCCACTAGATCTTCACGACTCTCAATTTCTAATTACGCGACAAACGACTGAATCCAAATAAAAAGCAAATAACTCAAAGAGATCCAAATAAATCCGAATAAACTCAATTTAGTTTTATTACGAGTTAATGGGTGATTCGGTGAGTTGAGGCAAGGTTGGTAATAGCATACGATAACTTGATCTTTTTATTAATAATCTATTGTTATTATTTTGTTATTTATCAAGGAAGTTCCATGAGTTAGGTTAGACCCATGTATCGAAGTGCGAGTCCGGCTGGGTAGGTATTCCTTGTAACTTAGGTTAAGGCAAACTGGACTGATGGATGAGATCTGTACTTATTCTATAAATCTTTTAGTCAAAAGTATTCTAACACTTGGATATCTTTATTAAGTTTTAGAATAATCTATGATATAGGCTTTTACTTATTAATTAGATTAAGATAAATAGCAAGGGCTCAATATTTATTCTTATATGGTAATTAATTAAAATTTAAATCTCTAATAATCCCATTATCATATTTTATGTATCTTCATTCATAGCTAGGCTAAATTTAAGTTGAATTTAGGATCCACTCATATGGGTCCTAACTTGTTATATATACAATTATGCTTAATACTATTATGTACTAAGGCTAGTGTCAAGATTTAATTAGTGGTACCATTACCATTTTATTTGCACCTTTGTTATTATTAAGCTTAGCTTTATTTTTTAATTTTTATTTATCTAGCAAAGCTTGTTTTACAAGGTTATATTTCAGTATTTGCTAATTAGTAAAATCTACCATTAGGATTTATTTATTGGTAGCACTTTAAACGTTGACCTAGGTTCTAAGTATAATTAAAGGTAGTTTCTAATTTAGAGCCTTGACTTTGTATCTAAATATCATATCCAAAACCTTTTAACTTTATTTGGAATTTCTTTTCAATTGAGATCTATACTAAATTTCAATACCAACCAAGGAAACTTTTTTTTTTACTAATGCCTTTAATTAACATTTAGTCCTTGAGTTAAATATTACTTATTTATATGTGATAACTAATCCATAGTTATATATTAAATAAGCTGGTGTTATAATCTAGGCAGAGATCTTTGTACAAGGTAATATTCCATTATTCTATTTAATAGGATACATCACTGAGATTTATTAGGTGACAGCATGCTAAATATTGAACATATGTTTTAATTATGATTAGGAGCATTCTTACTAGGTTTGGATGTTTAGCCGAAGTTTTTTTCTCTTTATCAATGCCCTAACTAATATTTAGTCTTTTCAATTTATTTATGCAAACCACATTAAATATCACCAAAAATTCAATGGAGCTCTAAAATTTGTGGTTTCAGTTCCATTGGATAGATCTTGAATTTATATGAATTGAGAAATTTGTTTCACCTAATTTGGAGTTAAAATGAATAAATTACGCCCTTTTAAAATTCTCAGTTCTAATAAATCCAGAAAATAACAGCAATCTGACAGGTGGGGTCCACAGCCGAATTTTAACTTTTCTTTTATTTTTATTTTCTTTTACCCGTGCCTATGACATGTGGGGGGTCCAGTTGCTGTTTAATTCAAATGCCGGGTCCACATGTCAGTTTAACTTACGTTAACTAATCTTAATTCAACCGTTAACTGTTAATTATGTATCTAATTATGATTAGCATTAATGATGTCCTAACCGATTGCTACAGCGTTGTCTTCCTCCGGCCGTGGAACGGCGAGCTCGCCGCCGGCGGAGGAAGCTGCGGCCGGGCATGGGCATCACCAAAATGGGTTGCTTGCGCCTGCGCCTACCCGTGAGCGAGATCTCGCCGGCCAATTTGGCCGGAGAGGCGGCCGGCGACGACCCGGGGCGGCGGCGGAATAGGGGAAAAGGGTGTTACGGCGGCATAGGTCATAGAAACTCAATTAATCCGCAGGGGAGCATCTCGGCGTGGTCAGGAAGCTACCTCGGTGGTCGGCTTGGCTCTGGGGTCGCTGTGGTGGTCCGGCGACGAGCGGCGGTGACAGGCGGGGAAGGAGCACGGCGCGGGCTCGGTTCGGGCTGCAAGAAGTCCGGCCGATGGCAGGGATGTCGTTGAGGGGCTCCAGAGAGGCTCTGGCTCGGCGGAATTGGCCTGACTCGGCTTCAATCGGCGGCGAACGCACCAATCGGCTCTGGGAAAGAAAGGGGCTCGTCGGCAGGATTTGGTGCGCAGAAGCTCGATTCGGGAGTGTGGAAGACCGAGGACAGTGTGGGGAGGCAAGCGGAGAGGTACATGGGTTTTATAGGCGCCGCGGCGAGGCCAGCAACGGCGGGGCGACCGTGTAGTCCTTTCGGCGTCAGACGGCGATGACAGGCGGCGGTGACAGGGCAGCGTGACCGGACAGTGCTGCAAGATCGTAGGGGGGGGATTCGGTGTGATAGGTGCATGGCAAGGCTGCAGCTTTGCCCTGCGCGTGCGGAGCGACAGAAGACGAGCGCCGCGTGGCCGAACGAGGTGACGGAGCAGGAAGAAAGCGGGGATGGTGGCGCTGTGCTGTGGGCGACGGGGTGGAGCTGTGGGCGGCGGTGGTTTTCGCTGATGCGCACCGATCAGGGTAACGTGACAGCTCTGTGCTGCGGGGAGACGGCGTCCTCGGGCGACGGTGGCCGGCGAGCTGCGACGGGCGGCGACGGCGCGGCTTCGCCCGAGGCAGAAGGAAGGGGGTGAGGGATGGGCTGGGCCGGTTCGGCCGGCCGCAAGGCCTCTCTATTTTCTCTCTCCTTTTTTCCCTTTATTTATATATATATATATTATTCTATTTAATTACTTATTCATTTTCTATGCATATATATGTATATATATATATATATTTATATTTCTTTTATGTTTATTCTTGTGTATATACATATACATTTTTATGTTTTGCTCTAAGCTCTTTGTGCCATTATTTCCAAAAATGAAATTAGATGTTTTAATTCAAGTGTCTCCCTTTCTTTTATGGGTCATCTTTTCATATTCGAATTTAAATCTTGATTTTCTATTAATTAAATATGTTTGCTTCTTCTTGATCCTTTTAACTTTTGGAACCTTCACCAAATTTCTCAGAAAAACATCATAAAATCCAATTTCAAATAGAATATATTGCAAAAATAACTCAAGAAATTCAAATTTTCAAATTTTAAATTTTTGGGATGTTACAAACCTACCCCACTTAAAAAGAATCTCGACCCCGAGATTTTGGTAGAGTTGGAAGAAAGAAGGTGGGGTTATACTAGCTAGCAATGGGTTTCCGGGTGCTGCTCGACGTATAGTTCTTTAGCTCCACCGAGAGATGAAGATCTGCACATTAGGGGTTAACACTTGGAGAAGTAAAAAGGGAAGAGAGAAACCTTGTTCTTCTGGATAAGTTGTAGACTTCCAAATACTTGCTCTTTGACGTCGTTATCTTCAGGTCGTCGTGGAATGGAGTAGTTGCATCATCTATTGGACATATGGTTGTAGAGTTTCCTTACTAATAGGTGGGTAGCAATGGGCTGTGCCCAAAGGGTAGACAGAAGGGGAGAGGACCTGCACTTAAAGGAGGCAAAAAGGGAGGAAGGAGATCTTTATTCTTCTGGAGAGGTCGTCGTCTTCGGGGTGCTTGCTCCTTGATTTTTTTTAACATTTTACCTCGCAGTGCTACCCCCCTTAAATAAATGACGATTGTCATTAATCATCCATTGTACTCTAGCTGTCTTGGTCGTCACGAGTTTGGCGGGTGGTCTTCTGCACAGTGATGTTGTTTTCCTTAAATACTGGAAGGTTGAAAAGTCTTTGCTTCCTCTTGATTGCCCCGGTTTTGGGTTACCTGTTATCTCGTTCCTTTGGATCCGATGGGGTTTTCAGAAAAGGTGAGAGGGAATAGCATGAGATGAGGATTAAATCGCGGAGATAAGATGTTCTAACCCATTTAACTTTAAAGGAAAATACCCCGGAAGCTGGGGTGATACGGAACCACACAAATTTTAAAAGCAAGCTTTTCCTGTGACTGCGAAATAGGACGCCCGAGGGCAAGAGGCAGTGCACAGGGCCAAATAGAATCTTGCAACAGTACAACGTCTACTCAGGGGGCATACATAGGAGGGTGCAGGGTTCATATACACAATCCGTCTAAAACGAGACCACCTTATCTTCATGATCATCTTCGTCGTTCCTAACCTTAATATTTGGAGTAGGGGTATGAGAAAAGGATCAAAAAGTTTCCCTTTGTAATTAATAGAAAGAAGTGGATAGTATTTGGGGTAGTTTCACTGGTTTTAGCACTCACTCCTCTTTTTTTTTTTTTTAAATGATCCTTGTGGCTAAATAGATTTTTTTTTATCCTAATCTCTTCCAACGTTCAACTATCCATCACTGAATCAAGTCACTCCCATATGATTTGTTTGTACGTAAGGCTTAGAATCCAATGGCCTTTATAATTTAACTTCCACTTTTGCAAACTGCACTTAGGTTATCTTTCTTCATTAATTGTTCATAGTATTACTGCCATCTAAGACTCCAAACAGCGAAGGAGATTATTTATTGTATTCGATCCACCAATCATACTCTTCCTATTGTATCATCCATCATTTCATTAACCTAGTCATGGTTATCTAAGTCTCGCATAAATCTTTGACTTTCAATCATATTCAATCCGTTTTGTTATTGATCCAAAACCATAAATTCATTCTTCTAATAATCAATCTCCTTTTCCATTATCTATCACTAACTAATTCACTAGTATACCTCCACCAAATACATTAATGATCAAATCTACGATTCACTAATGTACATCCACCGAGAATACACTTATCAAGATTATAATCCACTACTTATTATGATTCCTCCAATATTCTCAGAAATTCAATTCACCCATCTAGAAATTGTTCAAATCCTATTAATCTCAATATTGTCAACATCTCTCAATAATTTTAAATTATCAGTGTCATAATCCAGCAATTACCGTTGCACTCCCTAATTCTCCAAAAATCATTTAAATCATCTATCTAGCCTATATATTCAATTACGCTCCACCAATTTATTTCTCCTAGACTCCCCACTATCATTATCCCTCTTATGATCAATCATGAATCCACCAACTTCTTTATGTGGTTACCATAAACAGCCACCTTCCATTTAAAATTCTTATTAATCGAATCGAAGTTACCAAATTCCGATATGTGCCTGAATTTCCACCACATCTTTATAAATCCAATCTTAGGTTCATCAATTGCCAATTTTATCAGCTTTCCAATCCTATGAAGATCTAGCTTTCTTTATTTAGATCCACTGATGACTTTCATATCGTGAACTCCTAATAATCCAGTCTGGTGTCACTGATCCAAATCTATAGTTTGCTTCTTCAATGATCAACCTGAATCTTTATTGTATATCTACTCCCCAATTATCCATCATTATTACTTTTAAATCCACCAGTGTCATGTGTATCAGGACTTCCTAATAATCCGAGATTGTATTCAAAATCATAATTACTCATTTAGCAACCATCCTAAATCTTTATTGTCAACCTTCGAATTTATTCATTATTGTAAGCATCCTCCAGGAATAACATAATTTAATCCAGTCTGTACTCCGATAGCTGTTATCCAACTTCTCACAATTTTAGTGAATCCTTCCTGTTATTGATCATATCCTATTATTCCATTGTTGCAAACATCTTCCAGGAATGATACAATATCTGTGTGCAATCCCTTAGTCAGTTTCACACTTTCAATTTCTCCCAGAATTACTTAATTCATCTGTCTGGTCAATCTATTCAATTAAACTCCACCGATACATTTACCCAAAATTCGCACTATTATTTCACCCCAGAATAAAACAATTAGGTCTCAAGGGTAAGCTTCATAATTCTTGGCCTAAGGCGTGTTTTCATAGAGTGGTTACCAGAGGAGTACTGGATTTTCATCACTTTGAATTTGGGTAAGAGAGCTTTAGAAGTATAAATGGCTAGAGCAGAATACAGATGAGAGGGATTCATCTAAGAGAGATGAGAATGAGTAGTATAACTTATATTTTCGGAAATAGTATTTTGAAGAAATATTTCTACTCATGAAACTATCGGCCAGGCTAACTAGGTCACGACCTGCAGTCGATATGCTCTGATACCAAAGCTGTCGGACCCCAGATATTAACATCCGGAATCCTCTGTGATTCCACCGCACTAATCCCTGGATCAGTAGTTAGTGCACACAGATTACAGTTCTGATTATCAAAGTTCATATCATGCGGAAGCGTAATTATAATAATAAACTTACTCATGGGCCGATTAGGCCGAAATCATTAACTTGCAGCAGCGGAAGAACGAAGCACACAGGTGGGACCTTCAGGACATGCCCACAGGCAGCCAACTGGAGGTTCGCGACCTAGCCTTTGACATCTTCATCTTCTCGGCCAGCTTGTCCAATCTTGTTGCTGAAGCGAGGTGATTTGATTTCCTGATTCTGAATTTTGTCGCAAAAGCGAGCATGAGCACTCCGACCCCGTGCTCCGCGAGCCAATACACAGAATGCAAATAAATAGTATGCATAGCTTAACAAAGGAGAGGCTCGGGCTATTTTATTTTGCGTAGAGTGTTTTTGAATACAATTAATTAAAAAGCCCTATGACTTAGCAATTTTGGAACAAATCATAATGTACAAGGAAATGCATTATTAATATCGATTTAGATTACATCCACCGTTACATGGCATCTGCACCATATAGCAATTTCTTCAGCGTTATAGCCGCTTAACTTACCACTGGGACGACGCCCAGGACAATTCCAAACCAGGGCAGTCCTTCGCCCTTCACTTTTCCATTCCCATTTTCCAAACATTTTTAAATAGAACTAACTCGAGTAAGTTCCCATGTCCGCCCTTGACCGTGGGCACGGCTATTCGAATAGTTTTGACTCTGCAGAGTTTGTACACTTTCACCACAAGAGATGAACTATCCTTTTTGCCAACATGCTTCCTTAGGCATGAGACCCAGATAATTTATCATAAAGCCTTTACCTTACTCCGATCTAGCTAGACACCACCCACGCTGAGGTTTCACCGCTGAAGGGTTACACCACCACAGTCAGAAGCCCCCTCTTGCGCCGTGTGAGTACAGTACACCCTGTACCTCACTGTGAGTAAACCAGTACACCCTGGCACCCACTTCCCTCGGTGATGTCTGAACTAAACCCTTGCAAGTTATTCAGCTAGATCGTACCCATTATAGACTTGTGGTTGTACTGTTTTACACGGGTTGACATGGCAAGATTTGGTCCTTAAAGCCACCCGGATGGTTCTACCACATTTCATGATTTGTGCTCCCACCGCACCACATACCAGCCCCCAAACCATCCATCCAGGTGTTTAAGCAAGTTGGGATTTTTGAGAGCATAAAATAACCATATCAAAGGATACCAGTCATTCCCACCATGACTGCCCAACCAATTTTTCTCAGGATTAAAAGTGATGCTTGGGCGCTCTCGCGCCCATGAGTACCTAAGCAAAACTAAGCATGGTATATAATTAGGGACTTATTTTCAAAAGTTACCATTATAATTTTGCTAGGGCGACAATGTTCGCACATTCAAATATTCCCAAGGAGGGGTAATATTATCCAAGGTAAACAATAGGCACATAACTAGATTATTGAATTAAACATGTATTTTCATAAACATAACAGCATGCAATTTGATAATTTAAATCAAAGTAATTTGCAGAAAACGTAGGTTCAACATGATCAAAGTATTGACTCGCCTGGCACGGTTTACCGCGGTCTTGAGCTCACACAATGCTTTCTCTTGAGCTTTTGGTCTCTATCTTCGCTTCGAGCTTGATCTCGCTTGATCCACTAGATCTTCACGACTCTCAATTTCTAATTACGCGACAAACGACTGAATCCAAATAAAAAGCAAATAACTCAAAGAGATCCAAATAAATCCGAATAAACTCAATTTAGTTTTATTACGAGTTAATGGGTGATTCGGTGAGTTGAGGCAAGGTTGGTAATAGCATACGATAACTTGATCTTTTTATTAATAATCTATTGTTATTATTTTGTTATTTATCAAGGAAGTTCCATGAGTTAGGTTAGACCCATGTATCGAAGTGCGAGTCCGGCTGGGTAGGTATTCCTTGTAACTTAGGTTAAGGCAAACTGGACTGATGGATGAGATCTGTACTTATTCTATAAATCTTTTAGTCAAAAGTATTCTAACACTTGGATATCTTTATTAAGTTTTAGAATAATCTATGATATAGGCTTTTACTTATTAATTAGATTAAGATAAATAGCAAGGGCTCAATATTTATTCTTATATGGTAATTAATTAAAATTTAAATCTCTAATAATCCCATTATCATATTTTATGTATCTTCATTCATAGCTAGGCTAAATTTAAGTTGAATTTAGGATCCACTCATATGGGTCCTAACTTGTTATATATACAATTATGCTTAATACTATTATGTACTAAGGCTAGTGTCAAGATTTAATTAGTGGTACCATTACCATTTTATTTGCACCTTTGTTATTATTAAGCTTAGCTTTATTTTTTAATTTTTATTTATCTAGCAAAGCTTGTTTTACAAGGTTATATTTCAGTATTTGCTAATTAGTAAAATCTACCATTAGGATTTATTTATTGGTAGCACTTTAAACGTTGACCTAGGTTCTAAGTATAATTAAAGGTAGTTTCTAATTTAGAGCCTTGACTTTGTATCTAAATATCATATCCAAAACCTTTTAACTTTATTTGGAATTTCTTTTCAATTGAGATCTATACTAAATTTCAATACCAACCAAGGAAACTTTTTTTTTTACTAATGCCTTTAATTAACATTTAGTCCTTGAGTTAAATATTACTTATTTATATGTGATAACTAATCCATAGTTATATATTAAATAAGCTGGTGTTATAATCTAGGCAGAGATCTTTGTACAAGGTAATATTCCATTATTCTATTTAATAGGATACATCACTGAGATTTATTAGGTGACAGCATGCTAAATATTGAACATATGTTTTAATTATGATTAGGAGCATTCTTACTAGGTTTGGATGTTTAGCCGAAGTTTTTTTCTCTTTATCAATGCCCTAACTAATATTTAGTCTTTTCAATTTATTTATGCAAACCACATTAAATATCACCAAAAATTCAATGGAGCTCTAAAATTTGTGGTTTCAGTTCCATTGGATAGATCTTGAATTTATATGAATTGAGAAATTTGTTTCACCTAATTTGGAGTTAAAATGAATAAATTACGCCCTTTTAAAATTCTCAGTTCTAATAAATCCAGAAAATAACAGCAATCTGACAGGTGGGGTCCACAGCCGAATTTTAACTTTTCTTTTATTTTTATTTTCTTTTACCCGTGCCTATGACATGTGGGGGGTCCAGTTGCTGTTTAATTCAAATGCCGGGTCCACATGTCAGTTTAACTTACGTTAACTAATCTTAATTCAACCGTTAACTGTTAATTATGTATCTAATTATGATTAGCATTAATGATGTCCTAACCGATTGCTACAGCGTTGTCTTCCTCCGGCCGTGGAACGGCGAGCTCGCCGCCGGCGGAGGAAGCTGCGGCCGGGCATGGGCATCACCAAAATGGGTTGCTTGCGCCTGCGCCTACCCGTGAGCGAGATCTCGCCGGCCAATTTGGCCGGAGAGGCGGCCGGCGACGACCCGGGGCGGCGGCGGAATAGGGGAAAAGGGTGTTACGGCGGCATAGGTCATAGAAACTCAATTAATCCGCAGGGGAGCATCTCGGCGTGGTCAGGAAGCTACCTCGGTGGTCGGCTTGGCTCTGGGGTCGCTGTGGTGGTCCGGCGACGAGCGGCGGTGACAGGCGGGGAAGGAGCACGGCGCGGGCTCGGTTCGGGCTGCAAGAAGTCCGGCCGATGGCAGGGATGTCGTTGAGGGGCTCCAGAGAGGCTCTGGCTCGGCGGAATTGGCCTGACTCGGCTTCAATCGGCGGCGAACGCACCAATCGGCTCTGGGAAAGAAAGGGGCTCGTCGGCAGGATTTGGTGCGCAGAAGCTCGATTCGGGAGTGTGGAAGACCGAGGACAGTGTGGGGAGGCAAGCGGAGAGGTACATGGGTTTTATAGGCGCCGCGGCGAGGCCAGCAACGGCGGGGCGACCGTGTAGTCCTTTCGGCGTCAGACGGCGATGACAGGCGGCGGTGACAGGGCAGCGTGACCGGACAGTGCTGCAAGATCGTAGGGGGGGGATTCGGTGTGATAGGTGCATGGCAAGGCTGCAGCTTTGCCCTGCGCGTGCGGAGCGACAGAAGACGAGCGCCGCGTGGCCGAACGAGGTGACGGAGCAGGAAGAAAGCGGGGATGGTGGCGCTGTGCTGTGGGCGACGGGGTGGAGCTGTGGGCGGCGGTGGTTTTCGCTGATGCGCACCGATCAGGGTAACGTGACAGCTCTGTGCTGCGGGGAGACGGCGTCCTCGGGCGACGGTGGCCGGCGAGCTGCGACGGGCGGCGACGGCGCGGCTTCGCCCGAGGCAGAAGGAAGGGGGTGAGGGATGGGCTGGGCCGGTTCGGCCGGCCGCAAGGCCTCTCTATTTTCTCTCTCCTTTTTTCCCTTTATTTATATATATATATATTATTCTATTTAATTACTTATTCATTTTCTATGCATATATATGTATATATATATATATTTATATTTCTTTTATGTTTATTCTTGTGTATATACATATACATTTTTATGTTTTGCTCTAAGCTCTTTGTGCCATTATTTCCAAAAATGAAATTAGATGTTTTAATTCAAGTGTCTCCCTTTCTTTTATGGGTCATCTTTTCATATTCGAATTTAAATCTTGATTTTCTATTAATTAAATATGTTTGCTTCTTCTTGATCCTTTTAACTTTTGGAACCTTCACCAAATTTCTCAGAAAAACATCATAAAATCCAATTTCAAATAGAATATATTGCAAAAATAACTCAAGAAATTCAAATTTTCAAATTTTAAATTTTTGGGATGTTACATTTTCTCCTCCTATTTGTCAACATGTTTAATTCTTTTCTTTTAGATAGATGTAGTTCTTGGCATGTGGAGGCACACAGTGTGGAAGCTTGGACTCTAAACAACAAAAATTAAAATCGGTTCAGGGCCTGTGCCCCCACCCTTCAATGTGCATCTACCCCTGCGTGGGCTATGATCTGGCCAACGGTTCGGTATAACCAATTTATAGTTGACAATATGTTTTTTCAGAAAGGTCTTCGCTTTGTTGCACGAAGATTTTAAAAGCGGTGGGACAGGCTGTATGATGGCTGTCCAATCGAAGGGGTGTCTAGCGGTCCGACCGACATGGTTGCCACGGTCAATTCGACCCCCCCTGTTATTGAGGTTTGATCATGTTTGACTCGGACGGTCAAACCGGCCTGTACTGAATTGAGTGAGTTAAGCTGTGTCTTAGTTGTGTTGTTGCTCTAGAAGATTTTCAGGAGTCCTTTCAAAGTGTTAGTTATGGCGGAATGCAAAGTAATAGTCATGACGGGAGTCCATAAGTGTTAGTTATAACGTGAATTAGTGCATTATGTTAATTATGGCCAGGAGTGCTATATGGTGTTTGTTAACGAGAGTCAAGTGTATTTCATTTGTGCTTAGGATGATTGTTTGTTCTTTGATATGTAGGGCACTTGGTTATTGTTGGTGGTCCATGGTAAGACCGAGGCCATGGAGGGTCATGTAAGTCCGTAGAGGTTACATCTCAAACGAAGAGATACGAGAGAGAAACAAGGATCATGATGAGGCAAATGCATGCTTGTGATGCTCCTGAGATCTGGTCTGACCGCCCTCTAGTCGGCGGTTGACCGGTGAGATTAATTGTCTTGAGTGACTTTGTGATATTTGGCTCTTAGCTTTGGTAAAACTTATAGGCTTGTGTTTTTCGTTGCATTGTGTTGCTAATATCAGAGGGAAGATTTTAAAAAGACATTTACTCCCTCTGACCGTCATACCCGATCTCAGCGTAGCATCTCTCTTATCTTTTCGGATTTGCTATTCATCATATCTTTTTTAGGAACGGCATCCATTCCATATATGTATGTGTCAATTCTTTTCAATTTATGACTTATGACTTATGTGTTCTCTCGAACAAACAAATGGAACGTCTTCTCTGTCGCTGTTTCAAATCAGCTTAGTGGGACAATATTTTTAAAGTGACTTATTATTTTATCAACATTCAATTCATTTATATGAGCGCCGTAGCTACAAGCCCAGCAAAAAGAACCTATCTATGACTTCTCTGAATGGAGTGTGCAAACATGACTAGAGCCGGCAGTTTCTCCTCTCCTTTTCCTAACCGCATAAAAGTCGCGCATAAAACCTGATAAGATCTGACTCATTTCCTATCGATTCGAGGACTAATGACTAATCGTCCAGCACCGGCTGCTCGGTGCTGCCAAGTGCCAACGCACTCGCGAGTGGTCACGGAGTCATTGCTCATAATTGACAGCAACTTACAAGCGCGTGATATAATAATCTTGATGACACAAACAGTTGTTTACTCTATTTAGATTGGCGGGCTGTGCCCGCTCACACGTGCTCGCCGGCGAACTCTGACCGGCAAGCCGCCAGCGAACGTGGCGGTCAGCCCTGGCGCGAACTTGGGCCGGCGCGAGCTGCGCGCGATCGCCTCGATGTCGAAGCTCCGGACGACGGCGACGATGACGGCCTTCATCTCCATGAGGGCCAGCTCCTTGCCGATGCAGACGCGCACGCCGGCCTGGAATACCGGGTAACGGTACGGGCTCTCCGGGACGAACCGGCCGTCCCGGAGCCACCGCTCCGGCCGGAACTCGGAGAAGTCGGGGCCCCACACGGACTCCATCCGGCCCATGGCGTAGGCGTGGTAGGTGACCCGGGTGCCCTTCGCGACGAACGTTCCGTCCGGGAGCTTGTCGTCGCCGGCGGCAAACTTGGAATCGAACTGCACCGGCGGGAACAGCCGCATGCTCTCGTACAGCGCGGCGTGCACGTAGTGCATGTCCTTGAGCTTTTCGAAGGTGGCGGCCGTGGGTCGGTCGCCGTCGCCGGTGACGCGGGTGACCTCGTCCCGGATGGCGGTGGCGACTTCCGGATGATCGGAGAGGAGCAAGAAGAAGGCGGTGAGAGCCGAGGAGACAGTGTCGCGGCCGGCTAGCATGAAGCTCACGACGATGTCGCGGAGGTACTTGTCGTCGTTGATGGAGCCCATGAAGCGTGACAGGAGGTCGCTGCCGGAGGCGGCGCCGCCAAGCTTGCGTCGCTGTCGGATGACCTCCACGGCGAGCGCGTCGACGAGGCGTACCGCATCCCGAAGCTTTCTCTCGTCCCCGATGTTAAAGAACCGCTTCAGCCTCCAGATAATCTGCATGGGTACGGTAGCGCGCCTCGCAGAGAGCGTCGACGCCGTGTCGAGAGCATGCACGAACGACGATACCGGCATGGACAGCTCGAGGCAGCCGGGGTCGAGGCCCAAAGAGATCTTGCATATGCAGTCGAAAGCGAAGCGGCGGAACACGTCCTGCAGGTCGAGCACCTTGCCTTTGCCTTCTCGGGAGGCAGAGTGAAGCAGGGGAATGAGGCGACTCCGCAGCTCGGAGGCCACAACACGCACAGCAAAGGCTCGCAGTGCCGGGGAGGCGAGCTCGGCCGCGGCGAGCTTGCGCTGGAACAGCCATGCGTCCCCGTCGACGTTGAAAATCCCGCGGCCGAGAAAGTCGGCGAGGATGGCGGAGAACGGCGCGCCCTTGGGGTAGTTGTCGAAGCGGGCGCGCAGCATGTGGTCGACGGTGACCGGGTTGGCGGTAAGCACGTTCCCGAGCACGTGCACGTGCACGGTCTGCGCCGGCGAGCGGCGCAGCAGGTGCGCGTGCCAGTCGCACAGGTTGTCGAAATCTCCGGCCCACGACGCCGTCAGGTAGGCCTCGCAGACCTCGCAGTCGCACCACCACCGCGGGCGCAGGCGCGCCAAGCCCAGGAGAGCGGCGAGGGCCACCGTGCACGCCGAGAACACGAAGAAGACGGCGGCTACGTGCGTCTGTAGCGAGCTCGCCAGGGCCTCCACCACTTCATGTAACGTCTCTGCCGCGACACCCATGAGCACGAGCGGTGCTTTTTCGCGTGCGCGTGTGCGTTGTGCGCGCGGGCTTTCATACGCGGGGTGCGTTCGTGCCGTGGCGTCCCCTGAGGAGGCCGTTTTATACCACCGGACGTCTCGTCGCTCGTGTTAAGGATGGTGGTATATATGAGAGGTGGCGTGTCATGTGTTTGTGTGCAAGGACTGGTGTACTTTCTTTTGTTAGTGGTTGTTCCCATGTAATGTTTGATTCGCGGCGTCCTTCCGGATTGTGGAACGAACTTTGGTTCGGTGTCGTGTGCGAGTGTTGTAGCTGGCGATCGAGAGCTGGAGAACATGTGATCGATAGGCTTAATCTGCATGTTATTCCATCCATGCGATGCTTTGTATTAAAGGTACTTTTCGCTTGGGCCATGCACCACCAACCCCTGGTCGTTTTTACCCGACCGCGACGTAATTTTCTCTACCCCGGGAACATGAAAATAGCAGAAGGAAACAGGAAAGCCCACACCTTCCTACATCTGGCAGTTATTGATTGCACTCCAGTGCGATCTCTGCCCAAGCATATGCACGCACCCTTACGTGACGAACTGACGATCCATGATTGCAGCGGAGAGGAGCCTCGCCGGTCGATCAAGCTGCAGTTTCACTGAACCCGAGGCGAGTGAAAAGCCGGATCTTTACTGCGGTACGATTTGGCACGTGTTCAGTGCACCCATGAGCAGTATCACCGGCCGGCCGCCGGGACCGATCGGCAGTGCAGTGATTATTCCTCGACGTTGGGCATTGGCTGATAGGCAGTGCAGTGATAATACTATGCAACAAGTACTATACGTCGTGCATGCGTACGGTGGTGCAGGAGCCGCAAGTTGCCGGTCGAACGGCTGGGCCTGCATGATCGATGCGAATTGATGCGCTGGTTCCACGACTCCGGTTCTTGATGCAGTTGGGCGGACTCCAGCGACGACACTGCAGCTGGTAGATCAATCCACCGGCAAGATATGGGCCGCTTAGTTCAGCAGAAATAAGTTAGTTTATAATTTATTTTATATTATAACTGATGATGATTTATTTGACATAATTAAATTTAAAAATAAAAAACAGATTAACCCATCACAAAACAATGGTCCTGTTCTTTTCAGCTTTTGAAAGATGCTTTTCGGTTTTTCTACAGTAACTAGCTTTTAAACAAAATATCTTTTTAAGATAGGGTCTACTAGTTAATTGTAGTACATTCTGTACTGACTTTATTTATATCGGCAAAAACCGCACGTGAGTTTCTGTTACTCTGTAATCTCTCGCATGAACAGCCTAAAAACTATAAGTTGCAGTCAAAAGCCACAAGCCGCAGCCAAAAAGAATAGACCCAATGCAAACGAAAAAAGACAAACAAGCCAAAAAAACTAAAAAGTCAAAAAAAAAATAAAAAAATAATAAACTAGAAGTCAGCAGCTCAAAGTCCAAACGAACAATGCAATGCGAGATGTTCGGCTTTTACATCTGATTATGTTATGCAGTGCAGTGCAAGTTGTTCGGCTTTTACAGTAGTAACCACTGATAGGTAAGTTTTCGAAGAACTGACGACGTGGCAGCTTAATTGTGAGTAGTGCTACCTGTGAGCTATGCCTTCTGAATCATCTGCCAAAAGATTCATATATGATATCATTGATATGTAAAAAAGTGACTTGTGGAAAACATCAGTCCTAGGAGGGAGACGTCGAGAAACCCAAGCGGCAAATTAGCCTGATGTTTTCACATATCTTACTGCTACTTCCAAATTAAACAAAGTTCATGCAGTGCTCAGTTAGTAAAAGAGAGATGTATCAACCATCAAGTGATCTGCGTGTGTACCTAGCTAGACCATAGACATACTAGATAAGAGCTATGAAGCAATATAAACTTACTGTTGACAACACATGAACTCGACAAATGTCTTAATTAATTAAGTGAATTGTAAAAGGTAGCAACCATTACCGGTTGAAGTTACGTGACGGACCATGCAAGAAAGTTCAGAATCATGTTATATTAAATCATTGTTATTTGACAAAAGTGGAAGCATGAATTTACAAATTTATCGTATTTTCTGGTTGATCTAAAGAGTTGATGGTCTGACCGGCCAGATGTGTCAGACAGACCGTCCATTACTAGCGGTTAGACCGGCCCCCTTGGCGGTCTGACCGGTCTGGCTAAGGCAAGAGGTCTGACTGGTTAGCCATTTTCTCTCGGATGATTTTAGGAATTCTAGAAATTGAGTCATGGGGTGAATTGGTTTGACTTAGGTCAATGCATATGTGTTACATGAGGTATATTATAGCTAACGTGGGTTAAGTTGTGAAGAACTTATGCCTGAAAATGATTTCTTTGTCTTTGAATGTGCAGGGTCGTTTAGAGTTAACCATGCTCAACGGTGAAGATCGGTCTACGCTTATGGAGGAGCCAATGCCCAAAATGATCAAGAATCCCGAATGAAATAGCTGAGCTTAAGCATGGCACAAGGAAGGTGAAAAATATTGAAGAAAAGTTCGAGCGGCAGTTGCACCATGTGGCTTGGTCAGTCCAAGTGAGGCTTGATTCGGTGGAACCTAAATGAGAGAGACTTGCCAATACATAGCAAGCCAGTGGTGCACTTGCACGTGGCAAGCATGGCTATTGCCTGCAAGGGAAGATGAAAATTTATATGATTATGATAATTTTTAGGATTTATTACATGTAGCAAACGAGTTTCAAAAATTACAAAATTTTATATGCAGCCTCTCGACATAGTCGACCCAATTATTGATTTTTTTGCAAATTTTTTGTGCTATGAATTTGACATGTTATTTTATATTAATTAATCGTAATTAGCGATATGCGAAGCTCATTTAATTTTGCAGTGGTGATCTCTATTCTTTGCATATATTTCAGCCCATTAATACTATATTTTCTTCCCGCTGGCTCCTTCGCACAATTGTCGGTACTCCGTGCCGTCCCCCTGGCACGCTCCCTCATCCGCACATATGTCATTATGTCCGTCTCGCCTCCTCACCCGCTCCTTCGTCTGCATATTTGTCATTATTACCATGTCGTCCCCCTCACCCGAAGTGTTGGGCGTCGACAAGGATCCTTAATTGCGGAGTGAGCGCAACGGGTTCTTTTTCGCTCGGCCATAAATACGAACCTCTCGCAGTTGATCATCGCTCATCTCAGTCGCTCATCGTAGAAGTTCATTCTCGCGGTCGTCGCTCAAAGTTAAGAGTGCATAGCTCATTATTTTGAGAAGACAATGCACATTTCTGGAGGACGCGGCAGGAGGACTTAGCAGTGCTGATTGCTTCTTTCGAAATATAAGTAAATTTTTATTCCATGCTTTCGACGTTATTTCCGTAGTTCTAGTTAATTAGTGTTATTTAGTTAGTCGTAATTAATGTAGTTCATATAATGAAATAAGTAGATCGTAGTAATTTAGCCATAGTTTTTTACTATTTTTGTGTACGTACGATACCCATAATTTATTATTGTATGGTAGTGTGTAATTAAGCAGTCATAATTACTGTAGTGACAATTAGTTAGGGTTAAGTAATGAGTTAGTGCTAAGTAATTAAATGGTAAGGACGACGATAATGAATCACTTGTAATTAATTTTTTGACAGGTAATCCAATTGTCGCTAATTAATAAATTATTCGTATGTAGTTACATGTATGTAATCACAAACTTATATACTGGTTGTCACCATCTTTTTGTTGTAACACTTACTACGGATCTGGTTGTTGTGGCTTCAGGTAGTCATAGACATGGAATACTTGATAATGTTCAACAGCGATGGTCTTGTACGGGTAGGACTCGATGGGTTAGACCTACCAACATGCCAATACAAGATGTTTCGGGCCAACGGACTCGGTGTCATGAATATTCATGAGCTTCGAAGCTGCATTTGGAGGGAGTTCGCTATGGAGGCAATGACGATGAAACTTACGATCAAGGGGATCACTTGCATGAATGGCGTGTGGGAGCTCGTGAAGGTGAATGGCACCGTAGCATCGAGGCAGTGCATGCAAATTGCTTGTCAACCTAAGGCGGCTATTTACAGGAGGCTGATGGTACTTGAGTTTTGTATGCCAGGCATTAGAAAATAGTGATGAGGCCGGCCCCTCGACACCCGGGGAACCATAGACAGAGTTTCAATACGGTACCACTGAATGTGATGTATCGGGGGGAAGACTCGCCCCTGATTTCGTGTGGAATGATAGGGCGGGCATGTGGTGATCAGCTCGCATTGACTGCCACAAGTATCTACCAGACTAGACGCTTGGGTTGGAGTTCGATGAGGACACCGACCCACCCTATGAGATCTGGGAGGAGGAGGGCCGCAATGATGAGCAAACTGAGCATATACGTTGAGGGACGAAAACACATCTCAAGGCGTGCACGCGCAAGGAGCGCGAGGGTCACGAGAGGGAGCTTAAGAAAAAGAGGAAATGGCGACCAAGACAAAAGAGGCCACCGATCCACGTAGTAGGTCAGGTCGTTCCAAACTAGTCTCTGAAGGTCGAATTTATTTTCATTTCAAAATAGCGCATATGTATCGTAGGAATACTTCAGTTTGTTCCATCATGCATGATGCTGTTTCCTATGCACGTAACCAAACTCTATGCATCATGTTATTTCCAGCTTTATTATAAAGTCTATTTTAATTTGTAACATCAAATCTCGTCATCATTTCTCATTTAATTATTCAAATGGAAGTCCTTTGCTACCATCTTACCTCCAAATCCTAAGGATCCAAATCCATAATTCAAGTCCAAACTAAATTTAACCATTATCTCGATTTATAATTTCAATCACTAATTAAATGAGCGTCACATATCGCTAATTATGATTAAATTAACATGTAATAACATGTCAAATTCATAGCATATAAAATTTCTAAAAAAATTCAACAATTAGGTCGATTGTGTCAGGAGGCTATACATAAAACTTCGTAATTTTTAAAGCTCATTTACTATATGTAATGAATCATAAGATTCTCATAATCCTATGAAGTTTTTAGCAACATTATTAATGGAAAAATTATCAAAAAAACTACACAATGAAGTACGTTATGTCAGGAGACTGCATATAAAATTTTGTAATTTTTGGAGCTCATTTACTATATTTAAATTTTTTTAAAAATGTTAAATAAAAAATCACAACTCAGCAGGTGGTTATGTCAGCTAATTAGCTGGCTTAATCACCCACCATCCAGTGGCGGGGCGGCAGGGAGGGAGTCGCCTGGTGGGTGGGCGGTAGGCTGCTATACACCTGGTGGCCGGGTTCCGATGGACAGGTGTCTGCTGCACGACCCTCCCGCTAGGTTACCGGTTGGCAGAAGTGCTATTTCTGCCAATTCCATGCGCATACAGGTATTTTTTTGTAAATACGGGTTAAAAGCATGAGAAAAGCGCCAAAAATTTGAGTTTGAGCAAGTCATGTGTGCAATTGAGCATGTATTTCCTTGCAATTATTTTCGTTCACTAATCACTAAAATACGGGGCAAATGTTTTCAGTATTCCTTATGTGATGTCTTCGTTGTGTTAACTAATCAGTCTATTAGATCTTGACTTCTTTGTTTATGAGAAAAAAATATATTCTTTTATTTGTGATAACAAAATTGTATTCTATTTTATATATAGGTGACTATGAATGTTATCCTTTCGAAACATGACAAACTTTGGTTTCATCTGATAGGTTTTACATTTATTTATCCTATTAGTAAGCGTGCACGCGGAATCCATGTCAAAAGCATTGATTATATGTACAGAAATGAAATGCCAATTTTGTTCTATGCCTCACGACTGAATTTCTCATGAGTCATGTAGTCAGGCACACCTCATGACAGAAAGCCAAGAAATTCTATCATGTTCTTGAGAACGAATAGGATAGCTATCCTGGATCGGAGGTTGAGGAACTGGACCCTAGCGAATTGTGATCATTTTTGGCCTCCTGTAGCAAAGAAATTCCCCCTATGGCCTCCCGCCTATGAAATTCCCCCTTTGGCCCCTTGCGCGGCCGCCGACCGCACAAAGGCCGCGCCATGACGGTATGGGTCTTATGCCATTGCACATATGGTACTTATAGTTAGGAGGTTGCACAGATTATGGAAAAAATCTTGTATTCTGTATGGAACGTATAGATTTGCTTTCCGTATGGAATGGAAAGCATGTATGGAATGGGAAAAGCAAATCTTTATGTTTTTGTATGTTTCTATTTGCTATTGAAGGATCATACGCTATTTGCCGTTGGATCAAGGAGCACGCATCGGGAGGCGTTCGCGCGCAAGCGAGCGTGTCGTTCAGTGTACGTTGTGAGCAATTCGGTGTGCTCCTCAAACTGATGTCGAAGAGAACAACGTGGTCGACCAACATAATCAAAATAACGTGGTCGTCCAACGTGGTCGAAATAGCGTGGTTTAACAAACGTGGTTGAAACAATGCGGTTGAACCAACATGGTCGAAACAACGTGGTCGTCCAATGTGGTCGAAACAACGTGGTTGAACCAACATGGTCGAAACAACATGGTCGTCCAATGTGGTCGAGCCAACGTGGTCGACACAATGTGATCGAAACAACATGGTTGAATCATCGTGGTCGACGCATCATTGTTGAAACAACATGGCCGAAACAACGTGGTTGAACGAAAGTGGTCAAAACAACGTGGTCGACCAACATGGCCAAACGACGTGGTCGTCCAACGTTGGATCGAGGAGCACACATCAAGGGACGTTCATGTGTGAGCGAGCGTGCTATTCAGTGCACGTCATGAGCATTTCAGTGTGTTACGTAGCTCCTCCTCAAACTGATATCGAAGAGAACAACGTGGTCGTCCAGTGTGGTTGAAGTAACATTCTTCACCAACGTGGTCGAAACATCGTGGTTGATCCAGTGTGGTTGTTACATCGTGGTAAAATCAATGTGGTCAACACAACTTAGTCAAACCATCGTGGTCAAATCACCATGGTTGAAACAACATGGTTGAAGGACTCGAAGTCATAAGGAGTCAACTTGGCCAGGTCTGTGTGTGGTCATAGACTTGATCACATCTGTATTCATGGTCGTAGCTACAGTGAACCTGTCGATAGTCGTTGGTCCATAGTTGTAGCTATAGTAACTGGTTGGTAGTCGTAAGCTCAGTACTTGGTTGGTGCTCGAAAGACCTACTTAGTCGAAGACTGGTGGTACCAACTCTGTGTAAGCGGTACTTCCAGATAAGTGGTCGAAGAACCGTGGTCAAGAAGCTGTGGTCTGTGAAGTGGTCGAAGTGACATGGTCGAGAAACTAGGGTCGGAGAAATTGTCAAAGTGCCGTGATCAAGAAGTTGTGGTTAGAAAAGCGGTTAAAATGTCGTGGTCAAGAAGCCATGGTCCGATCATGGTCGGAGTGTCGTGGTCGAGCAGTGTGGTCGGAGTTGTGGTCGAAGTGCCATGGTCGAGACGTCATGGTCGAAGGACTCGAACTGCTAAGGAGTCAACTTGGTTAGACAATTACATGGTAAAGCAATCAGGTGTTATGATATAATGATCATGGAGCTTATTTTCCACAGTCAACTAAATTCAAGAAGACAAGGGAGGACATCACAGTCCTTGCGTTAGTCCAGGCATACAGTGAACCGGTCGTAGCTACAGTCAACCAGTTGTAGCAGTTCAATCATGGGTTGAGCTGCATAGAGGTCGTAAGCTACAGTATACGGTCAGTACTCGCATGCTACAGTACCCGATCGGTGCTCAAAGATTGGTAGTGCCGGCTCTGTGTGAGTGGTACTACCGGAGAAATGATCAAAGTGCTGTGGTCGAGAAGCCGTGGTCAGAGAAGTGGTCAAAGTGTTGTGGTTGAGAAGCCGTAGTTGGAGTTGCAGTCGAAGTGCCGTGGTCGAGAGCTGAGTGGGGGAAGCGTGGAGTGCGGCGGTGCGGTGGAGGAGGGGGCACAGGGCACAGACTGGAGGGGGCGGAGTGTGGCAGAGCGGTGCCGCGGGAGCCAAGTTGGGCAGAGTGCGGAGTGCGGCGGAGCAGGGGGCGGCGCGGGAGTGGAGGGTGGTGGCAGGGGGCAGAGGGGGACGGAGTGGTGGAGCAGGCGGCCGGGCGGGAGCAGAGAGGGACAAGTGGCGGCAGAGGGGGTGGAGAGATGGCGTGGGGGCGAAGCAGTAGAGCATGGGGGTGGGGCGGAACGGAGAAGCAGGGGTGTTGCGGGAGCAGGGGAGCATTGAGGTGGCGCCGATAAATTGCGGGCATGAGGGGTGGCACTGATGGAAATAATCTTATGAAAACACGTGATCGCCAAGGGGCACGATGTGAGGCATTGGTGCCCAGGCAGGCGAACACACAAGGTAGAAGGATTAGCAGGACCAACTTACAATCGTGGACGTTAGATGAATTGAATAAACGTAGATATTCAGATGGCAGGACCAACTTATAATATTTGCCATTGGATTATGTTGATCTAACCATCAGGAGAGAAGTGTATTAACATGGTTAGGTGACAAATGGTTTAATCAAACTGGTGCTTTTATATTAGTATAGATATGCATATGTTGAATTTGCATAAAGATACAAGGATACGAAGTTTTTCAGATCTAGCTATCATCTTGATTGGCAACTGTATAATGCATGACACACACCTCATGAGCTAGCGTTGGCGCTTGTCTTTTGAGAGAATGGAGTGTAGATTTATCATAGTATGAATTAAAATCGCAAACTGCTGACTCCTATCTCGTAACAAGTTTTGTAGGACGAGAAGAAAAACACCATCCGTTCCAACCATTTTAAGAGGAAACTTGTGAAGCCATCATGAAGTGCAATGCAGTAACTGTTTTTCGTCTGACTGTTTAAAAATGGGCCAGGAGAGCTGATATGATTATGCGCCAAATAATCGATACCGAGGCTATGAAAAGATTGTAAGGTAGTAGCCAGAGCCTAGAAATCAAAGCAAGGAGATATGTAATGTGTACACAAGACTTTTCTTAAAAGAATATTCTCCCTCTCCTCATGGTGTCCTAAGGTTATATTTATAACCATGGAATATGTTGTTTACATAAATACCCTTTTAGAACATTTACTAGCAAAGGCAAACATATCTTCTTTTTTTTGCATATCCGACATATGTTTGTAATGCAGTTACACACATAATAGACCTTTCCTCTGGTGAGCTGACTGAGTCTAGGTGGGGCACTCCTCCAACAAGAACTATCACTAAACAAGGAGGTGGACACATTGAAACCGATACTAGGATTCAAATTCAGGTGGGCGAGTCACGGCAACCCCCTTACCGTTCAGCTACAGAACGGATCTGTTTTTCAAAAATTGAGTACACCAGTCTGTAACGTACAAGTTTGAGAACCGGCAAAGATCATATGGCCGGGTGTATGGGTTGTGCCCTTGCCCACTAGCATTCTCAGTCTCGGCTCGGCGTTGGTGCTCATTGTTCTTCTAACAATGAATGCCAGAGCTTCTAGTAAAAAACTTTTCATATTTTTTTTTGAATTTTGATGGTTTAAAGAGAAATTTTGCATATATTCACCAAAGTTACATTGTAACTAACAAAACATACTGTGTTTGTATTTGGTAAATATAACGTTACACCATTACCGCCTCGTCGCCTACCCTGGTGAGAAAATTCAAAGCTCACCTATATATCGCCTACCCTGGTGAGAAAATACAAAGCTCACCTATATATCTACAAACAATTAATGATATTCAATGTATCTTCTTCGTTTTAGAGGTTTAAAAAATCTCACAATAATCTTTCAATAAAAAAAAGAAAAACTTCTAGAAAAACTTCTAGAAATTCTCTCATTAATCGAGAGAAAAGAGAATAACTATCCCACTTATTTTGATATAGCCAGATTATAACGATGCAGATTAATCATATATTGATATTGCAATTGTTACAGTTGAATAACAAATACAACTATATTTTTCAAAGGTATTTGAGATATATAACGACTGCAATATGTTGCAATATCTAGCTGCAGAATTGTGCGAAAAATTCTGCTAGTTATAATAAACATAAGTTGTACCATGAAAATATAGCTTTGAAGGCGTCGACAAAAAAAACAAAATAAATTTGACAAAAATAATCTTCATTGTTTTTTTTTGTGGGAGGGGGAGGACGAGTGTTATATTAACACATTGCAACTGACATTTTGATGCTATTAGGATGTCAGTGTTCTTTATATTTTCAACAAGCAAGTGAAACGTTGCACTTCAATGATAGAAGACGCATGATAACGCAATGATGCAGTGTGAGCGTATGGTCGTGAATATGCTACTTTTCTCAGGTGCGTGGTGCGGTGTACACATGCTGATGCTGGGGCAAGGATGTACTATGCCTAAGGGCATCTGTAGTGTATATAACTCAAAAGGTCTTAAGGTGGGTCCTATCTAAACCTTAAGACCAACTCCATAGTGTATATAACCCAAGAGACCTTAAGACGGTCCCACTTGGCAGATAAAGAAAAATTATATTTTAATGCTTGTGGCCAGGTCTTTAGTTTGAGGACCAGCCTTAAGCTTTTTTTGCTTAGGGTCTGCTTAAGGTCACCCCTGTAATGTATAAGGTTGACCTTAAGGTGGCTTAAGATCTCCTCTTTTCATACACTACAGATGCCCTAACGAGCAGTGAGTAAGAGATAGGGGTGAGCTAACGTCGACACGTGTTACTTTGGCGCCATTCTGCACTGCGGTGAGCTTTCAGTGGGGAAACATTAGTATGAGCTTGAATTCTAATTGCTGCTAATAATGGTGGTTGGTCATTAGTGGTTGGTCATATTGATTAATGATTCTCTGGACGTATCTGCTTAGGAAAAAAAATATGCAAGGTCCCACGATATGTATTCTATAGTTATTGTCCTTGTTGCCATTCAATGATTATTTCTAGTAGTGTCTTGAAAGATGTATAAAGGCCACATGTATATATTAGGTCGCTGTTAATGTAACCATGTGAGACAAAGATTCCTACTCATCTTTGAAATAGTTGTTGCGAGAGATATGACAGCAATACCACGAGCAGCAGTAGACCAGGTGTGATCGGCTTGTCTGGAAGTCTACTGGTCGCTAGCTTGAGATAAAAAAAAGGAATTCCTTTTATTACACTTGTTCGCCGATAGGCCAATCGATTTGTCAGTTTTTGTTCCATTAGCTTTAGCTGTAAAAAGGCTCTGCTCTAAACGGTTTTTAAGTCTTTAGTTTTTGGTTTTTAATCACTTAAAATATATTGATTTCTTAATTTTAATTTTTTTGTTCTTTTTGTTCTTTTTCTTTTTTTCTTATTATTTTGTATTGTCCTAAAAGATATAGAGGTGCTTTTCAATTTTCTCATTGTTTAATATTTTTCTTATTTTTTGACTTGAAGAAAGCTAACAACCGCTGCATTGCACTTGTGGCTAAAAGCAAAAGGCAAAAGCCCGGTTTTGAAATTGTTTGGAACAGCACTAAAATATATGTGGTAAATGTGCTACTTGGAAGCGTGCTTGACTACAGTGCTGAGATAACCTTGGTGCTCATTTGGGCTTAAAAGCTCTGGCTTATAGTTATTTTTGTACTGTAGCGGTTAAAAATACATTGTAACTGTTAGTAGCTTTTTTAGCGTAATTAAATTTAAAAAATAAAAATATTATATCATCATAGATAATGAAAAAATAAGGCAAAAATACAAAAAAAACTATATCACTAGAAAAGGACAAAAGTAAAAAAAAAGTCAGGAGCTGAAGTTAAAAGCTCAAATTAGTGAGGACATGGATCTGAAGTTCAAGCTCAAATTAGCGGGGACTACTCGATGTGTTTGAACTCATGGACGTACATGCATGATCTGACAGATAAGTTTTGTGATCAATCACGTTCTCATGTGACTTAACATGCATCAATCCCGACGTTTCCCGAGCACATCAATGATGGATTCTGGTTGGAACATGTCCATCGGGACCAAGCGGATGTCGTGAAAGAAGCAAGTCTTCTATGCCATTTTTATCCATTTCATGAAGCTACCAACACTACTAGTTAGGAGCGTAACTATCGTTACGTTGGGGTGATAAAGCTGCTGCAGCTAGCCTGCATGCAACACAAGTTCGGCACGGGCCGTAGTGCCGTGCATTGCCCTGCCTCCAGCCAGCGGCGAAGTCATGATTTCACAAAACCCCGGGTCCAAAATTAAAAGACTATAAATCTACAACTAACGTTGAATTGTATCAACACTGAACCATAACAAAAGTACAACATAACCCTTATTTTCACAGTACTAAGAATTTTACAGTTGGACTAGAACCTTCAACCATCAATTTGAAGCTTCACATGTAAATATAGCTGATTTGATTTGGCTATAGCATTGTCGTGTCATGGAAAAGCGTCGGATCTTAAACCTCTAGGTTTAGATGGTATTTTTGTGAGTTTGTCCAAGCCATCCCTTAACTAATAGTAGTTCTTTGTTCTAACAGAAACTATAATCTCCACCTTCCAGTTAATTCAATCAATTCAAATTGCAAATTAGTTGATCTGGCATTTTCCTATAGCCAAGAAGCACTAGGACAAGGTACGAGTAAAGTAAACTCAATCTATTCAAAAACCTAACCTTGTAAAAGACATCCTCGACTTCCCTCTCGCAGATGTCGCCGGGGAGATTGCTCGCGCAGATGGCGCGAGCCACGACTGTTCCTGCAAGAAAGGCAAGATCAGAAGAGCCAATAGCACGCATTAATGTGAGCAAATTGCAGAGGAAAGCAACTAAAGTGCCAAACCAAGTTCAAGCATCCATCAGAATTCAGAAAAAAGAAAAGAAAACCTAGTTAAACAAACAAGCATCGCGACGGATGGTGGTGAGCAGTGTTGCAGTGGGGGCGGTGTCGGCGGGGGATGGTGCCGCAAGCCTGCGACGGAGAGGAGGCAGGGGCACAGCAAAGAGGAGGCGAGGGCTGCCGGCGGCGAAGTCGCGGAGGCGGCTGGAGGCATCGCGAGACGGGACTCGTGAGGGATTTCGTTGCGCCGTTGTGGGATTGGGGCTAGAGGCTAGGGTTAGGTGAACTGATGAAGGTCATCGAGCATTTGGGCTTTCCGCGACTGGGTCGGCTGGGAATCGGGCTGGCCAAGAATAGTCTCGGGCCGGCCAATAAGACTTGGGCCTATACACTGTGCAATATTTTTTGGGGTTATATTTACAAAAATTTTCCACTACTATTTTTCTTGGGCCTCGGGCCGTTGCCCAACCGGCCCGAGGCCCATCTCCGCCCCTGCCTCCAGCCTCACGTCCCCAGTGCCGGCAGTCCAACTTTTGAGGTTAGCCTCCATCCAACCTGCGCTACCTCCTAGCCTGAATGCTGATATGCCTATGACATTGAAGGAACCAATCACGTAGCGATCCAATCCGGATCACCTGACAGCTGATAGCCCTAGATCAACAGGTCTGGGATGACATGACAGCCGGCAGGCGGACCCGCGTTGTGCCGCAGCCACTGTGGAGGTATCTACCATTGTTGTCACTTTTTTCAATTTGGCATCCGAACATCAAAAATAACATATGTCACATGCCACATCGGATAGCTCTATAGTCCATCTAAGCGCGGTAGCCAAACGCAAGGTGCGGCAAGTAGCTGAGCCCTAGCTCAGTAGCAGGCTGGCCAGGCAAGTAGGGTAGGGGTCGGGAGTAGGGGTGGCAAAAACTAGGCTCAGTTCAAAATTATTTTAATTAAACTCGTTAATTTAGATTTTGCTTTAGCTCGACTCGTTAGCTCGCTTCTAAAAATACTTTCAAACTATATGTAAAATAATATTAAATAAAATTGTGCCAATCTCGAAAAAAGCCCGATAAGACGAGAACTTAGCTCGATATCCACCCCTACTCGGGGGAGGTTTGGGGTCCAGGGCGCTCGGTTGCAGCCCCGGCTCAGCAACGCCACGCGGTAAATTTAATTTTTTAATTAGGTGAATACACGTGTAAACTAGTTAAAAATATGTGCTTTGATACACATTAAGAAATCATATTATGTTTTGTTTGTATGTACGTAGTACTTTTTAGAAATGTGTAAGCGGGGTTTGAAGGGGTAGATGAACCACCATTACAAACTCTCTGTATCAAGTAGTAAAGATACGTTGTTGCAAAAAAATTATCGTAATGGACTATGTGTAGGCCAACAAAGTAGTTCACAATGATTGTGTGAATTACATAGCGCGTATGGTTTGATTATATACATATGTTTGCCTCACTACTCATATGATACAAGTGGCAACATGCGCGAGCCATCAACCCCAACTACAGCTAAGATACATGTGCGCCTTTTAAAAGTCATAGTTTCAATCAGTCGTCGTACACATGTTGGTCCATGACACATTTCCCTTCTCTCCTTTGTGGGCTCTAGCCCTCATGACTCGGGCCCAATACTCGACTTCTATAACTTGTGTAGATTTGACTCAGTCGAAAATAACATATCATTCAATGGGGGCTTTAAGGACCATCGACGTCTTACCCTTGTCATTTCCACTATCATCCACGGTGTAAGGTTTTCAGCGTGTGAATCTCTTCGGTGCCACCGGGTAGTTGAGTATGTATTTTTGCTCGATGAGCACTCTGTCATACATATCCGGGCCGTCGATCTATTGGAAGAAGTAGAAATGCTCTATAATCTGCTGGCATGAACAAAGTAGGTTAGAGATGTGCGACATAGAATATGCAATGTGAAATAGCAAATACGTGCTTACAAGAACTCTGCTGCACATGTAGTACACTTGGACGACGATTGTCGGGTGTGTAGACTAAATGATATGTGCTGGATTACTGCAGTCGCACTACAGCTGCAGAAACTCCGGTTGCACGGGTGCATCCCTACAAGAATGATCAGAGTATGATCCTTCATCGACATCTCTACTAGCGGCGCAGTGATGTTATGTATCTTTCCTCTCTTCTCCCTCTCCTCTTCCCCTAGTTTTGATACCAGCTTGATCGAAATCTTGGGTTCGGTTGTAGGGGCTAGCCGGATTTCATAGACAATTGGTGTGCACTGTTCGGGAGTAAAGTTTGTACGTGTTGTCAAAGCTAGTACATGTTGTCTAATTAGTGGGAAAGCTGGTGCGTACTGTCCACTAGCTATGAAAAGCCGCTACATATTGTCAAATCATTGAAAAAGCTAGTGTGTGCTGTCCACTAGCTATGAAAAGCTGTTACATATTGTCAAATTATTGGGAAAGTGGGTGTGTGCTGTCCACTCGCTGCGAAAAGCTGATGTATTGTCCACTCGCTGTGAAAAATGGGTACATATTGTCAAATCACTGAGAAAACCGATGCGTGTTGTCCACTAGCTACGAAAAGCTGGTACGTGTTGTCAAATCACTGAAAAAGCAGGTGCATGTTGTCCACTCGCTGCGAAAAACTAGTACGTGTTATCAAATCACTAGGAAGCCTATGTGTGATATCTTAAGAAAGGATTCCAAGAACTAGCAAATAAGAAAAAAAATATAAATCACAAGGCCTAAGATGGCCATACAATATTTATAATATTTTGGTCAAGTTGTACATGACAGCCCGTACATGACACTACGGCCATGCTCAATCACGTGGATACAATACATTACACATTACACTTAGTACATGGGTTGGTGCTTAAAAACAAAAACCTATTCCTAGCAAGCACTACGAGTTGGCCTAATTCGTAGGTCAGGCTACTCCTCTATGAGGATGTGGCCATAGTAGGTGGTACAATTATTGGGTGAACTGGAGCGAGAGCGGGAGCAACTATAGCTGGTTGAGCTAGAGTGGGAGTGAGAGTGATTGCGGCCTCGGCTGGTGTCTCCAATATTGATGACGATCGACGGGCTGGGGTGCCATATGCTCTTACACGCGCTGCTCTTCAGGCATAATCCTCTGGTGAGTGGTCAAATCAGAGCGGGATTGGTGAGGATGATGTGGGGTTCGGTAGGTGTTGGAGCATGGATCGCTGCTGCTACTGCAGTCCGCTCGAGCTCAGCAACTACGGCAACCCTCTCGCACTCTACTGTAGCCAGGGCCTTCTCACACTTGGCGAGCTAAGCGCATAGTCTCGACTTGGCTGTAGCTAACAGTGAGGCACTAGCAAAGGTCCGAGATCTCCTCCAGAGCCTCAATGCAGGTGGCTCTCATAGCTCGGGTAAGCTGAACCTGGTTGGTCAGGAGCAAGTCATCCTCGGAGGCGATGACGAACATCTCGTTGTAGCATCCACCTTCCTGGAGGGATGGATAGTAGCGAAATGGGGAAGTTAGCATGGTAGCCTTGTGGATCTTGCACAGGTGAGCACTACATCCTAAAGGGTGTCGGTGTATATGCTCCTCAGGTGCTTGATGCGGAAGGTGCGTGAGGTGTACTAGCCTTCCCTTGCACACAGGAAGATAGGATGGTGATAGTAACTCAGATACTGCATTAGTTTGTGCAGTATGTCGGCAAACTCTCATTCGTCCTCTCCATGGGTAAAGTAGTCCTGTGGGGCCAAAGTTAGCTGATCCAACCATCTACAGTTGAACATGAGAATATTAGTAATAGTTTAAAGATATAAAGAATGGAGGTGAGTCAAGAACTAAGAGTGGTAAGTAAAAGCAGTAGCATGCTATATTTTTTTGAAGCTTTTGTTTTTTGTTTTTAAAAATGAGACCAGGTTCTTGGATAATGATTATTCTGTAATTGCATGAGAGCAATAAATATATATGTACAGACTTACATAAAATTATTTTAGATATTCTAATCCATATTTTTACAGCTATTTACAATAAATAAACATGACTATTTACATAAACACATCTGTCAACTAAACATGGCTACCTAGTAAATTCCATATTGTAAAACCATAGCTACGCTAATGAAATGCTAACGATATATTAAGCACGTTACTCGCATGCAAATGAAGCATATCTTTTTCTGTAGATATTCACCTACTCCGGAATGCTTTTAACTGCGATGGATCATAAATCACACCTAAACTACCTCGAAAATGTATTACAAATTCATCTTTCAATGTCTTTCCTTCTCCTCCCTCCCTGGTCTCTCGCTTAGCACAAAATCTCTCTTTCCTTCCCCTCTCTTGCTGCACTCTCGCTTGGCCGAAAATTGATCGTGGTTCCTATTTTTATGCATGCACAAACGGCAATGTAATTAACGCATGAATAAAACAAATCTTATGTCGCGTCATCACCCACGTGAATCTCTCGAGTCAGCAGCCAAACCACGCACTCCCGTGCCACTGCCCTCATGCAACGATTCCCTCGATCGACTCCCTGCCCGCGCGTGTGGCCACCGGCGCCCGCCTACCGCGCAAGGGTTGCTCGACAGTTGCTATGCTGTGCATTTGGCTGCCGCACAAGTTGCCTCCTGCCGAGCTACTTGGTGTCTGTCGCACCTTTTAAGCTAGAGAAAATGACTATTTTTACCCTTTTATAAAAACAGTTTGTAAACTAAAAGTGAAAAAAAGACATGGCAACATCGATAGATACGCCACAGTTCTTCCGTTGCGGGCGCTGGAGGCATGCCACTCGCCATGATTCCGGCACGCAGCGGTTGCGCTGCCAATTCCCGTGGCCCATCCGCTTTCTTTCCGGCCGCGCGAGCTGGCTAGCCCCCGCCACCAGCATTAAAAACATACGCGTCAACCGCCGCAACCGGCCAAGCTTAGCTAGCGCGCGGGCACCACAGCACCGTCTGACTCCGATCGTTCGTACGGCGCGCCACGACGTGCCCAGTTGGGTTTACCGGCCGGGCCCGAGACCCAAAAGGGCCGGGCCGAGTCAATGCGCGCGCAAGGCGACGAGCGGCTGTGTGGTCACTGGTCACCGCAAGCGGTGTTGGGCATACGGCGCGCGCGAGAGGATGCCCCGCGGCGCGGGGGAAACGACGACTCATCTACGCCGCAAGAGGAACGTATCGGCATGGTCATTCCAGAAGGCGCGCCGCGCTGCTCGAAAGCAAACAAAAGGATGTATAAGGATATGCTCGGGGCCGACGCGCGGGCGCATTGAATCGAAACGGAAGGCTGGCTGCTCCGGCGTCGTAGTAGTCTTGTAGACTTCAGTACTAGAGTCATCCTGGGCACATGTGTAACAAAACTGATTCTCCGGATCGTACACACGTGGCAGAAAAGAAAAGAAGAGGCTGTGCTAATTTCAGATTCGATGCTACCATTTGAACGGTCTCTGCGTGATCAGGCGAGCAACACACGTGCAGTGCCAATTGCCACTGTGTAGCTCGAGCAGCAGCTGAGGTTCGTCAACATCGTAGTCCGTAGGCAGAAAACACTTCGCCACTTGCAGGACCTACAAACGCTATGATTGTGCTTGTACGCGTCTAGAATCTAGATTTGATCTCTGTCGTCTCTCCCGCTCTCTCTCTCTCTCACACTTATCTCCTTTTCCTATATTTTTCTAGCGTCGAGAAGTAGGCGAAATGAGTGTCCTTTTCTTGTGTGTTTTTTTACACCAATCTTTCCGTAAGCCAAATGATTCACGCGGGGTCTTTTCGTGGGTGAGGCCTACACCATTACTGCCCCCAACAACCGGTCTTACTATTTGCTGCTTTGTGAGACGTGAAAGGTGAAAGATCTGCACCTAACTACCTAAGATCGGCAGGATCTCTATAGTTCTGGTTAAAAGGAGCGTTCATGATTTCTTCTTTCCTTTGCACGCTTTGCTTGAGTTAGCACTGCCGAAGCATGGCGCCAACTTATGCCGTCCCTAAATTTGCCTTGAGTAGGTGCCTTTCTAATCGATCTTGATGTTAGTCTTGGTGTAAGCTCAACACAGCGAATTAATGTAAGCATGGGTTAAGATTAAGAGAGGCAGTGTGTCAACTTTGAAGAAAATCTCTAGGAATTTGTTAGATCAGGGCAACTAACTTCTCTCTTATTTGTTTATTTCAAAATTGTTCGTTTTTATCAAGATTTGATTGGCGACCTCCCTAGCTAGTGCATATCTTATTTAGGTATATGCTCCATCCATGCCATTCTATTAAAGAATTCTTTGTCATATTGTACATTTTTTTTGTCAACTTCTTACTCTGTTATCTGTTTGATACTGCATCAAAGACGCAAACGGTTGTGTTCTTTTGCTATTTTATTCATGGCAGGTAGCTACTGTTCAAAGGACAGTGACTAGAACTTTACAATACCACGACAAGGTGGCAATGTAGCATGTTTCGCTCAAAGCAAAATGTTAAATTATGCAACACCCTATAATTAGCACAAACAAGAGCCAGAACCACGTCAAGTTTAATCACCAGCCATGACACACGAAGACAAGCGTTGCAGTAGTCAGAGAAAGCAGCATCGAAAACGAAAGAAAAGATAGCCGTGACAGGCAGGCATATTGGACAAAGGCAAGGAGAGCGAGTGAAACCTACTTTCTCGAACTGTTCACCACTATGATACTGTAGCATTTCCCCTTGCTCGGCAGGACACGGTAGGCATGGGAGGGCGCTTAGGCGCGGGAGCTGTGTGGACAACGCGACAGGCTAGACGGGGCAGCGCAACAAGCTGGCGAAGCGCGTGGCAGACAGGGCTACCGAGCTCAGCAGTACCTACCGAGTTGCCCTAGCTCGGCAAGAGCTACTAAGCTGCCCTGACTTATTAGTTCTACTGGCCTACCCACCCGGTTTAGCCTTCTATATTTACAGGCTGGTGTGTGTAAGCAAAACTTAGTGAAATTTGGACAAAAAATCTATAGTAAAATTTGATTTACTCTAAGTTCAGCAAGTAATGAAGGAGAGGAAAGAAGGTTGTGTAGAAAAATTATCCAGATACATTACTGAAAAAATGTGGAACCGTATGGTACGCACATGGTGTGCCCAATCATCCGGGCGGCGTGGATGTGGCTGGTCGCGGTAGTGGTAGGCACAATTGCAGCTCGGGTTAGTGCGACAGCAATACGGGTAGTAGTCGCTGCCGAGGTGCATGACCTTCTCATTGTTTCTCTCCCTAATCCTTTTCCTGCAGATCTCATTGTTGTTGGTCCTCTCGGTCTGAAACTTCTCCCACAACTACTCTAGGTAGATGTACAGTTTATGGATGTAAACCTCGGGGGTATTGGATACGATGGATCCACCTACTTGGTGAACTTGCAATCCACTGTCTTCAAGACGAGGTTAGTACAAGTGTTCCATGCATGGAAGTATACGTAGATAATGAACCATTTACCATGAATAGAGTGCAGCGAAAAAAATCAAGGTCTTGGGTGCACGTGGTCATCACAAACCTATACCATTGCATCGAGGTTGTGTTTGCATTAAGACCAAGGCTTAAGGATGTGTGGGTAGTCATGGAGGGGATTTCTAGGGGTGTATGACTGAGTGCTAGATCGGGGCTTCAGGGTTCGAGGTCTAGGGTATTGTAGATACTCGTGTCTTCGAGGTAAGGGTCACAGCCTCAAAACCCAGCGCGTGACCACCATCCCCTCTAACGCCTTGAGCTGTCAGCCCTGTCTGCCATGCTTCTGTTGGCGTCGTATGATTCCCTGCAAGACAGAGAAATGATGTCTGAGTGTTCGCACTATCAGTGTCTGTACAAAATTTGTATTAAAAGTTATGGAAAGGAATGTGGCAACATTAGAACTGAACTTAATTTTAAATTCACACACTTTGCATTTGCAAACATTAATTCATTGTGAGTTACATTCTGGGAAATGCTGGTGTTATAAAGAATGAATAAGTACATGGGTGGTATAAATCGATAAGTCTACGAGGCGACCGACGAAGTGGGCCTATTCAGGCAGTTCATCATGGAGTGGCACGCTATCTTACATAGACTGCACTTGCATGGCCTTTGCTATTGGCCACACTAAATGTCATCCATGTCATTACGGATATGGCAGGACTGACGTCTTTTGGCCCTGACTGCTTCAGTGCGTCACTCGAGACCCACTTCACTTCCCCAGCCAAAGATCCCTGTAATGCATGTCCACCCATAGGAGTTGAACTTAGCACTCTAAGTCTCACACAATCGGTGGATGTCATAATACTCCAAAATGTACTACACAGAGGATTGTCACCATGTAGCGTACGCGGCATATACATGGGAGCAAGGCTTATGAAGGAGTATAGGCTTGTTGCATGTGCAGATCGTGACTTTGCCGATGGTGCATGTATGCTTACGATTGCCTCTTGCGTGGCCCATGATGTACTTCTCCTTTAACGATTGCCTCTTGCGTGGCCCATGATGTACTTCTCCTTTAAACAGATCTCGAACTTCTTCCTTACGCTGTCCATGGTCCGAGCGACATGCGAATGAGCCTTCGCCATTTTCTGCTCCACGTGCACTTGCATGACTTCTGAGAGTTTCCTCCGTTCATCCAGGTGCTTTCACAATTTAACAAAGTAGCCGACAATGCGGTTTGAACTCCCATCCATGATTGTGGTGAACGGAAGGGAGCGTACATCCTTCAGCACACCGTTGTACATCTTCGATATGTTGGTCATCATAATCCCATACCTCGCACTATCCATATCATGAAGAGTGATCATTTATCCATATCCAAGGCATGCAAGTTGATCAATCAGGTGAACTTGTCCGTTGTTGTGGGAATGGCCTGACCTACGTCCTATTTCGCTCCCTGTGACTCCCTCACACAACGAATGAGCTCTCAAGTGGAGGTCTGGGTAGTTTAGGTCGGGGAGAGGGAGGCGTGGATGAAGGAGGGGGTGGCGTCGGGGGAAGCCTGGGAGGGAGCCGGGGGAGGCCGAGGGTGGCGTTGGTGGAGGCCGGGGGCAGTGCCGTGGAAGGCTAGAGCGGGTGGAGGGAGGCGAGGGGCGGCGCCGATGGTGGAGGGAGGCTAAGGGCGGTGGTGGGGCAATGCCGCGGGAGGGCGCCGGGGGTGGATGGGGAGGGCGGCACTAGGGACGGATAAGAGGAGATGAAGGTGAGTGACCAGGAGGAGGAAGGAGGGCACCGCTGGTGGTCAAGAGGCTAGCAGGTCGGGAGGGAGCTCTCCCATGGGGATGCCTTCGATGGGGAAGAAGGGAATGACCGAAGGACATTTTCGCGATTGCAATCAACCAGGTGGGGGTGTAAACGCAAAATGCATAAGTGAGGAGTGACCTTTCACCCATATAAATCGTGACTGTTCACTCTAGATCGGACGACCAACGTTTGTATTAGCATGTTAGCATCGAATAGTGCATTAGCTCTCTCTCTCTATATATATATGTATATATAGAGAGAGAGACATTTATATATATAAGTTTGCACACTCATGCTTAGATTAAATGTATGTTCATTTAGGCAAACCGTATTTGACCATCATTGAATAATTAACCAATTTATGCCTGATCATCAAGTCAATACATTCTCACCTCAGTAAAAACAACATCAAACATGGCAACAAACAACAAGTGCACAAAACTAGAATTTAAATATAAACACAGCAATAGATTTTGAATCGATGTAAGATTTACCTTTGAGACACCTCGACGTAGCGTATTTTTATATTTTTCATAAATTAAATCATAGCCTGCATGTTAAATACAGGTGGTTATCTGACTTAAGAGAAGGGACTCCACCCAAGTACGTCTGAACATAGGAAGTATTATCAGATTCCAGGCAATATGCCTTTGATCATTTTGATTAGAGTAATTTTGCGTAAAAATTATTTTTATGCTAGATTAATATCACTCTCTACATAAAATGAATTTTGGAATAAATCATGTGATTGATGTTAATGATGATGTATATGATAGGGTAAGTAGTTGGAGGAGTTACTGTTCTACAGATAAATAATAGATCGGTGAAAGGTGCCCGGAAAAGGAAAGATAGTGATTAAGGTGGGGCCCTCTAAATATGGTTATAATAGAAATACTAACCAACTCTCACTTCGTGTAATGAGTTGTATTTACCGTATCGGCTATGATCCTATTTACAACAGGCAGAATATGTTACTCTATCAGGTTTTTATGCACTCCACTTGGGTACATACTATACTACGGACTAGGTAAAGCCTAGAGTGGCAAGGCCCCATGGTAGCTATATGGACTGCGATCGGTGCTGGGTGATGGACATGCCTCTCTAACATGTATCGGGTGATGGAAAAGTCTCCCTAACACAACGGTTAACATCATGCTAACTAGATGAAGTTATAATATACTGAAGTAAAGAAAACGTTTTGAACTCCGACTTGTGCATCACATCCAAGGAAATACGAATGAACATGTTGCAATCAAAATTAGTGCTACTATGGATAAAGCGATACAACCTTGCACAGATCTAAATAAACCATGAATTCACGTCTGTCTTCTGGACTAAAGGCTACAGAAGCCTACAGGGGGTATTTTCTCTAAGTACGAGTGACCAGTAGGTTTACAAACTAAAAACATGGTAATTTCACAACTTAAAAACTTATTTTAAGAATGATGATGAAAAGAGATATGGTTTTTGAACTGATAGATGTTGTTCATGGAATTGCATATGAGGAATTTTACCATCCTTGAGGGGGAAGAGGTACCAAATTTGAGCCGTTGATCATATTGATCGGACGGCTGAGATTTAGCAGTACCTAGTGGTACCGGACGTGAGGTACCAAGAGGTACCAAGGTACCAAGAGGTACCAAATTTGAGCCGTTGATCACACTGATTGAACGGCTGGATTTAATTTGGTACCTCTTGGTACCTTGTACCTCTTGGTACCTCCTCAAGGATAGGAAAACTGCTCATTGCATATTTACTATTAATGCTTGTTGAATACTTTGTAGTCATCATTGCTATTAATACTCCTTGTTTAGTGGTGAGTCGGTACGATGATTTATCCAATTATGTTGAGGTCTACGCGGAAAACAACTATGCTGAGGGAAACGAGATTGGCTCGGAGTACGACGAGCACAAGACGGGTGCCCTATATGGAGGTTGGGATGAATAGGCAGCGGCTGGTAGCCGTTTACGTGATCTCGAGTATTTTAGCGTGTTGCTATCTATTAGCTTCCATTCTTATATAATAATTAGTTGGTACCACTTCTATCTCCAAGTGTTGCAATATTCGGGTAAAACTTGTTAGACCCTATTAAAGACTCAAGTCCTGCATGACAATGGTATTGTAATAATGGTGTGCCGTCTCTAATTATTATTCCAATGCACCACTTTGATGAGACTTATTATTTGATAAGCAGAGATTTATTCTGTTTTATCTGGTAATAAATATGTACTGGTGCAATTACCTAATATAGTGATGGCATAGATCAGGGTAAATTTCTAAGAAATATAATGGTAACCAGGACCGGCTGCTAGTTGGTTAATTAACGCCATAGTAGAACTATATGCGGACTACAGAGTATTATCCAGCACAAACTGAAGTAATTAGTCAGTGTAATTAGAAGTTAAAACCGGCAGTTTAATTTGGATTCGACATGAAATGTGAATCGAAGAAGTGTCAAGACACGCTGAGGTGACCAGTCTAATACGATGCCACGGCCGGTAGTCTTATATACGCAACAGTTGCGGTGTTTTCCTTGGATGGGTCGTACCGCTTTATTTTGGTTCTGAGGATTGCGGTCGGTCTCATTTCGGTTTTGGCTTCTTTTTAGAAGTTAGAATAAACGTGTTAACTTTTTAATTTTAATTTTTTTTGTTATTACTTTTCTTTTTTTATTGTCTATGGAGGTATAATAGTGCTTTTTTATTTTCTTTATTTTTATTTAATTGAATGATTTAGAAAAAAGTAACACTGTTATAGTTAAAAGTTAAAAGTCACTAAAAAACTAGACCGAACGGGCCGTAATTGGCTAAGAACTTGGTACAAAACAAAAGCTGAAGGGAGAAGGTGAAATATGGTAGGGCGTTGGGGATGGCAAGCAGGCAGCGACTAAGGGGCTGTTTGGTTGGGGAAACCTTTTGGGAATGGGACGGGATGGTTCTTGATGTTTAGTCGTCCCCGTGTTTGGTTCCATGTATGGAACGGCTTCATCCCGGACGAAGAGGTTCTGATCCAGAGGATATTTGCTCAAGATGTCGCACCGATGTGTTCGATGAAAACTGGCGAACGACACGGTTCAAGACCAATAGTGCACACCACGTGCGGTGCCCTCACCCCTCGTGCACTCGCCGCCAAGGAAGGCGAGCTCAAGGTCACTGCTGAGGGAACCGAGGTCGCCGTCGTTGGAGCCGAGGTCGAGGTCGTTGTCGAGGGGAGCGGGGCTGAGGTCGCTAGTGATGGAGCCGAGGTCGTCGCCGAGGAGAGCGGGGCCGAGGTCGTCTCGGGGCCAAAGTCGCCGTTGATATCGCCGAGGGGAGCGGGGTCACGGTCGATGTGGAAGGGAGCCGAGGGAGCCACCAATCAGGAAGAAGGAGCAAGAAGAACAAAAGAAGAATGCAATGGCCATGGAGAAAATCGAAAGAAGAACGGAGAGAGAAGAAAAGGACTGGTGGTAGAAGATAAGAAAGAAAGAAAAATAAAAGAGAAAGAAAAAAAAAAGGAAAAGGTGGTAAGCTTACCAGGATATCCCAACCCTTCTCATCCAATTTTGTTCATCTAACCAAACATAAAATTGACTTATTCTATCCACCTTTATTCTACCAACCAAATAAAAATCTGTACCATCCTATCCACCCAACTAAATAGATTATTTGATCATCCCATCTTATCCTATCCCACCAGATCCTAAATCATCTCATTCCATCTACCTCATTCACCCAACTAAACGCCACCTAATGGAACAGTGAGACAGATCTCCAGCAGAGTGCTACTGCTATTGATGACGTGTCCCTCGATTTCATTACCGAAAGAGGTGTTTAGCCGTTTAGGTACCTTGTGCAGCATCAGACATGAAACCTGACAAAGAAATGGCAGCGAGAACTGATGAGCCATTTTGTGAGAATTATGGCGCCACTGTCCTAGAGACTGTTCCTGCACATGAACTCACGCGTCTGGGTCATCTAAAGTGAAATTTGGACACATGTGGACCCATGCATACACGAAATTCTAATTTTGGCCCCCCCGAAAAAAATTCCAAAAGTAGACCCCTTGTGAGCGCGGGACCACGCCTGGCCGCCACGTGGCCCGGTCGTGCGGACTGGTACCGCACGACCGCACTGTTCATCCGGTCGTGCGGTACCAGACCGCACGACCGGCCGGCCCCGCTCGCCAGCGCGCGTCCCCCGCTCGCGACCGCGCGTCTCCAGTTGCCAGCGCGCGTCCCCCGCTCTCGACCGCGCGTTCCACCTCCTGAGCGCGCGACTGCAGTGGCGAGCGCGCGACCGCAGCTACGAGCGCGCGTGTCCCCTTCCCGAGCGCACGAATAAAATACAGCGCCAATTATTCGCGCGTTCACGAGCCAGATTCCTCCCCCGACCGTGCTCTTTCCTGCAGCCCAATCCATCTGCCGAAAGAGCAATGTTGTGCACTTTTTTGCATACGGTTCATACACGCGTCAGTAGTATGTGATATGCCCCCCCCCCAATTTTTGCTGAATGGCCGAGGCGTGTTCGCAATAAAATGCCTTGGAGCTGGCTTGGTGAGCAGATGCATGCGGTGAAGACTTCTCGTTTGCAGTTGAAGCAAAGACAGAGCGAGAGAGGGAGTGAAGGGAGGAAAAGAAAGAGTGGAAACCCATATTTTTGAGTTGGTTTTGTTTGGAGTCAGCAGATTTTGCATATACGAAAGTTGTAGATCGTCTTCTAAGCTTCAAGAAGAGGTAATTTTTGGCCCCGTGCAAGTATTTTTCTGTGAATGTCATTAGGCCATAAATAGGGGAACCGTGTTTCGTTAATGTTGTTAATTTAGTGTATAAAATGCAGTATTTATTTGTTGAAGTTACGTAGTGTAATATAGTTATTTTTTTATGAACATACGTGCATACATGTGTAGGTGACGAAAAAGTAAATATTTCTGTTAGATAGATTAGAGACAATTTGTATAGTTGGTATGCTTATACAATTTTTGGTGAAGAAAAGTGAGGAGCGAAAGCCGGAAGAGTTGAGTTGTTTTCGTTTGGAATCAGCGGATTTGGCAAGTACAAAAGTTGCAGATCGTCTCGTTAGCATCAATAAAAGGTAAGTTTCGTGCCCGTGCAAATATAATTGTATGTATGTCATTAGGTTTTAATTAAGGAAACCATCTTGTGTTACTGTTATTTTATGTCAATGTTTTATACGCTATGTATGTATAGCAAATCTTGCATATGTTAGGCATGATGTATTGTAGTGTATATAGTGTTTTTCCTTTTTTTGTGAACATACGTACTGTAAAGTAGTTTAAGTTAGGTGTAAAATATGAAGTTGTAGTCTGTAGACGTTGAGAAAATACATATTTATGTTAGAGCAATTGTAGGTGATAACGATAGTACTAGGATTAGAAACATATGATTAGTATGCTTAGGGAAGAACTACATACAGTGCGGTAGGTGGTCAAAATAAATTAGAAATAAATTTGGTAGATTAGAATTAAAATATAATAGCAGTCATAGAAACTTATAGTAGAGCTACATAAAGACTATATTAAGTTAAAGTTAGAAAAGATTGTAGTGTAAATAATGTGTAGGTGTTGAAAAAGTAAATATTTATGTTGGAGCATTTGTAGGTGGTAAATTTGTAGTAGTTACATTAGAGACAATTTTTATAATTAGTTCGCTTAGTGAATGACCGTAGTATGGAAATAAAAATGATATGAATATTTAATTTGATGTATGGTACAATTTGAAAGTAAAATAGTTACAAATACATCGTAGATTTAGAAATACAAAACATATACTAATCGAAACTGTTAATTAGATGGTACGATTGTTACATGCTGTGTACTAAATTGGTTGATTATGCATTTATGTTAGGTACGCAATGGCTGGCATTGAACAATTGTTCGTGTTTTATGGGAGTGGTCTCGTACGTGATGGGCCGTATGGGGCGGACCTGTCAAATTGCGAGCGGACCGTGATCCGGGCACCCGGTTTGAGCGCCATGAGCTTGTCTGAGCTACGGAGGTGTGTCCGTTCAGCGTTCGATTGACAGACCGCAAGGAATAAGTTACGGATCGAGGCAGTCTATGCCTCAATGGTGGATGATGGAAGGGAGAGCATATGGCAACTTCTGAAGGTGACCAATGATGCCTCATGGGCGAACTACATGGAGGTCGTGTGCAACCCTGATGCTGCGATATATGGGAGGCCAATGGTGTATGTGGAGTTCGTGGAGAGGGCAGAATCATCAGCCATGGTTGGTTCAGTTGCCGCTGGTGGAGATGTAGTGGCCGGCGGTCATGAAGACGCTTCTGCGGGAGAACATGTGGGCGAGGAAGTGGGTGATGAAGACGAGAGGAGGCGTGCGGAGAATTTCCAGCCCAACGAAGGTGTGGACGAGAGGTGGTGGGCCGCCCGTATTGACTGTCATGAGTATCTGGGGGACCAGGTGGAAGAAGAGGGCAGCGAGGAGGAGGAGGAGGTTGACACAGGCAGCTCTGGAGAGGACGAGGATGGCGAAGGTGCAACTGGAGGCGTGGTAGGTCGTGTTGTGACCACGGAATGTGCGTACGTGTCGTCCAAACAGGACGACATCGCAGTGGCAGCCCTAGTTCTGCCACAGGCGTCGGAGGGAGAATGGGGGTTCAGCGAGGGCACACAGTTTTTAGGGCAGTGCTTCCGTAATAAGAGTGCTGTCCAGCAGGCTATTGCTAGACATGCCGTCAACATAAGCCGGACGTATCGGGTCCACAAGTCAAAGCCGGACACGTACGTTGTGAAGTGTGTCGACGGGTCATGTGGTGGCAAAGTCCGTGCACAACGGTACAAGGGCATTGGCACTGAGTTCCGGATAACGGTGCTGCAAGATCACAGTTGCGAGCTTGCGGGCCCAGTACATAGACACCGCAACATGACATCATCCTATGTTGCGGAGCTGGTCACGCACCTCGTCCAGGCGGATATGTCAATTACCCCGAAGGTTCTAATGGCAGAAGTAGCGAACACGGTGGGCTACGAAGTGAGCTACAAGAAGGTATGGCGGGCGAAGCGAAAGGTGTTGCACGGTATGTATGGGACGTACGAGGAGGCGTACGACCTGGTCCCAAGAATGCTGCATCAAATTTCACAATCAAACCCAGGCACGTACATAAACAAGCAGCAGAGGGTTCATCCTACGGAGGGCCTGAACTGTTTCATTCTTGACAGGGTGTTCTGGGCCTTCCATCAGGCGATACAAGGGTTCAGTTGGTGCCGTCCAGTGCTAACCGTAGATGGGACATTCCTATCCGGCAAGTACAAGGGTACAATTCTCACCGCAGTTGCAGCCGATGCAAATGACTAGTTACTCCCAGTGGCATTTGCAATTGTGGAGAACGAGAATACATATAGCTGGCTTTGGTTCCTTTGCAATTTGAAGCATGTCGTAGTGCAAGAACGCCCTAAAGTTTGCCCTATCTCCGACCGCAATGCAGGGTTGCTGTCTGCGTTGCGAACGTTGCAGAATGGGACGCAGCCCCCATTCCAGTGGACTGATGTGAAGAACCGCTGGTGCATGAGGCATATTGCAGCGAACTTCCACAGAAGGTTCCGTAGCAAGGACCTAATGAAGATGTTCAAGAAGCTATGCATGCAGAACCAGAAGCGGAAGTTCGACACCTTGTGGAGGCAGCTCGATCAGGAGGCTACGAAGCATGTGCATACAGAAGCAGGGGCCGTGGAGGGGGGGCTCCACAAGAGTCGGGGTATTCTCACAATGGGTTCAGTCCAATACATGAACTAAAATACGACACAACCATAACCCTCGTTACCTACATGCCAAACGAGCCTCGTGGCACCCACATGGAGAATTGCTGAGGGGGCCGCCTCGGACTTGGCTGGCCGTCGTGGTAGTGGCATGCACATATGCAGCTCGGGTTCGCGCAGCAACATGTGGGATCATAAGAGCTTCCTATGTTCACGACCTCCTCGTTGCCCCTCTCGCGTTGTATCTGTTCACGGAGGTCGTTGTTCTCCTCAGTGGGACTCTCCATTCGGTACTCCAAGTCCCATATTCGAGCCCATAATGTATCCACATAACGATCAACATACCGTTCATGAGGAGGGTCGATCCAGCGGGAGAAGTCGCATTTTGCCATCTGCAAAAAAAAAGGACGGTAAACTTTGCGGGTCCATAAGCAATAAAAAATGTAATATTACTAATTTGTACCCCGGAGCGTGAGCATCGGAAGAAACGTCGCCCGCCATCGTTCGGGGAATCCAAGATCTGGACGACCGCGTACTCATTGTGTCTGCATTTCGGCCACGCTGGTTGAGCACGCCGACTTGGTATCAATCGGTAGTGTGGACCGAACATATCCCTCCTTTCTAAGGGAATGTCTTCCTTCGGTGACCCAAATCCCACTGGCCCCTCGGCTTCCGACATGGTATGTTTCACCACGAAAGAGAAGGGTACTTCTTTGTTCGGTTTACAATGTCATGGGACCCCGACCCCAACCATGCTACTTATAGCAAAACGGGGCAGCTTAATGCAGTGACCACAAAAAAAACGGGTCAGATTTGCACTGAGATGTGACAATAGAGGACAGCTTTGCAAACAGATGTGAAAAAAGGACAGCTTTGCTCAGTGAGATGTCAATAGAGTACAGCTTTGCTCAGGGATATGACAACACGGCCCAGCTTTGCTCAGTGACATGACAAAAGAGGTCAGCTTTTGCTCAGTGAGATGACAAAAGAGGGCAGCTTTGCTCAGTGACATGACAAAAGAGGTCAGCTTTTGCTCAGTGACATATCAAAACGGGGCAGTTTTGCTCAGTGAGCTGACAAAATATGCCAGCTTTTCGCAGTGAGATGACAAAATATGCCAGCTTTGCGCAATGAAAAGCCTTCATAGGGACTTTATCCTGCAAACGACTGAAAAGGCTACGTTGTACCACATACATTGAATGGTCCAAGCTATGAATTTATTATTAGACTACAGGCTCTGAAAAGCCTTCATAGGGACATTTATTGCTACACTGCAATCCTGAAAAAACAAAAAGATTCTCATGTCGTCCTCTCCATGGACTATGCCCAGTGCATCAGATAACCTGCCTACATAAAGGCCTCCTATGTCTTTCATACCACATCTCCTCCTCAAGCCATCACAATACTACTACACAACAATGTCTTCCTGGAGGTCCGACCCATTTGGAGTGCCGGAGTGGCATGAGCGCCCGAAGTGCCATTGCGGCTTTAGGACGATGTTGGGAGTCTGGACGGATCGAGTACAACGAGCAAAATACAGCCGTAGGTTCTTCAAGTGTCCAGACCTGGATGACGACTTCGTGGTAACGATGACAACTAAATTATTTGTTTCTCGTTATCGTTTTTCAACTTGATCCATGACATCTACCATGCCACACATAGGCTTGCAGGTTCATCGAATGGGTGGATCAGGTGTCGCCGGCATGGCCACATAACCGGGCAGTGGAGGTGGAAAACAAAGGACAATACTTTGTCAAGATGACTCAGGCTCGCGAGGTGGAACGACAGATGCGGCTTGAGAAAGAGCGCCGCGTGAGGGTGGACCAAATCCGTCTGAAGGGCAAGGAGGATGAGCTGCAAAGGAGGCGGGAGCAGTTAAGTCTGCGTGAAGCAGCCATCAAGCGTCAGGAGGAAGAGCTTCAAGCTCGTGTGGCAGCTCTCAAGACCAAGAGTGACAGGAAGAAGGATGCAGCGGAGCCATCTTCAGGGCGCGACAAAAAGGGGAAATAACCACGCTACACCCAGTAGACAAAATGTAATAGACCCAGCAAGTTATTTTCCCTAAGGCATGCATGTTAGGATTAGTGGTGGAATTCTGAACATTAGAAGTACAGAGTTCCACACATGCCACATGCCACTGCTCACATCACTTACCACTTTATGTATCGACCGTTCTACGGTCAATCGTTCCTACAAAAAATTTACCCAAATTTTTTATGCATCTACAACTTACATTGCACATAAACTTCTATTACAACTTTATCTGATTTTTACGCAGTTTATAACTACAAAATTGACAAAATATACAAAAATCACGCAGATTGCAAACCCTAAAAACATACCAAACCCTAAAAGTCACTTACCACTTTATATATCGATCGTTCTACGCACAATCGTTCCTAAAAAAAATTATCAAAATTTTTTATGCATCTACAACATATAATCAACATAAACTTGTTTTACAATTTTATTAGATTTTTTCCTGATTCACAACTACAAAATTAACAAAACTTATAATCATTACAGTTCCTACACTCATTCCCACGTGTTCAATATCACTTTCCTTTATTTCCTCCAATTGTTCATATCACATTTGTGCTCAAATTTTTTTTTCATTATATTGCTTCCAATAAAACAACATATCCTGATCGAAATTTGTTATTGTCACTTGAACACATTTTTAACGGTCAGCAATATATGAAAATCACAAATACACTAATCGTTACTTCGCACAAATTTCGTTTGTACTCTACCTACCAATATTTTTAATTTTCAAAATTACACAAAAAAATTACACAAGCAGTAAAGTGGACTCCATTTCAAATTCATATTTTTTTCACACATCATTTCACATATACACATAAATTTTATTTATAAATAATAACTTTACAAATGCATAAATATATATACACCTGAATTAAAACAGTGAACTCTAACCCTAACGTTCTACAGTGCGAAGGCGCGCTCGGCGAATCAGACGCGCGGTCGGAGGAGGCAGTCGCGCGGTCGGAGCGGAGGTCGCGCGCTCGGGACTGCAGACGCGCACTCGGGACGGCATCCGCGCGGTCGCGCGCTCGGGCGAGCTGATCGCGCGGTCGGGGCGGCAGACGCGCGCTGGGCGACGGCAGACGTGCGCTCGGAGCGCAGCCAGGCCGGTCGTGCGGTCTGGTACCGCACGACCCGGTGAACAGTGCGGTCGTGCGGTACCAGACCGCACGACCGGGACACGTGGCACCCTCCCGTGATCTCGCGCTCAAAAGGGGTCGAGTTTTGGAATTTTTTACGTCGGGGGGCCAAAAATGGAATTCCGCGTGTCCATGGGTCCAACAGTATCCAAAACTCGATACTAACAGCCGGCAGCGCCGCCTCCTCAGATAGGCTATATAAATCTTTGGTCCGAACAGACGCGTAGCCAGCCTTTTTCTATGGATCAACTGATCTAATATTTTTATAAAAAATATTTAATTAATACTAATATTTACTTATAAATTTATAAATCTTTAAAGATTTTATAATAATTGATTTCACCGATTTTAAAACCTGGCTACACCACTGGGTCTAAACCCAATATTCCGCACATGAAATTTGTTCGGCCCCATATGACAATGTGCATCTGCAAACAATATATAGTACTTAATTAGTACTAATATTTACTTATTTATAAAACTCTAAAGATTTTATAATAGTTAATCTCATATGTTTTAAGACCTAGCTACGCCACCGGACCCGAACCCAATATTCCGTACAAGAAATTTATCCGGCCCCAGATGGCAATTTGCATCTGCGGATTATGGGCCTGTTTGGTTGGAGGCTGGAAAAAGGTATGCATCTCAGGCGTTCGATTTTAGATGCCTGGGGTCAGGATGTGTTGCCTGACAAGTATTTACCTGCGAGACCTCCAACCAAACAGACCCTATATAACGGAGACATCATATATGCGAGTTAGGACGGAAGATGCATCCATTCCTTCTCGACATGGAGATTCACTCGCAAAGAGCGACAGGTTGGGGTCGCCGGCCACGTGCCGGCGGCAGAGCGGTCAGGCAAGCCTGTTCCCCTCATTGGATGGCTTGAATTCGTCAACTAAGTATCCACTTAGGTGCACCCAATTGATGCTTGCTTTTCTTCCCTCTGAATGCAATTCACGTTGCATCATGCTGCAACAGTGAGGGACATGCAGGCAGGCAGAACCAGTACTACAAATCAGAATTGTACCAACTGGCTTAGCTAATACACTATCCAGAAAATAAGCTGCAAATTGGCTTCCAACTTGGAGAAAGAACTATGTTTCCCGCCGCCTTAGGTAATCAGATTCAGTGTAAGCTGGTTGGTTTCCAGTGGGGAGTGAGAAGATATGAGACAATGAGAACTGCAAAGCTTTTCTACAACATAGTTGTAGCATCTAAACGAAAATGCAGGACATTCTGAGAGCCTCTTACGTAGTCGTCTCTTCGTACAATTTGCTTCACGTACTGAACAGTACTGATATATATGAGCTAAAGTCTAAAGGCAACAAACAATGGGGCCAGGTAATCTGGAAGCATTTATCTTATGTTTCAAGTTCAATGCAGGATTAGACCCTGTCGACAACTTGACATAAATTGGTGTCTACATGTTCCATGGTTTCTGGCTAGATACCGATGGCGGAGTACGTCTAATCGTGATCCGTAATGAGCGGGATGGAGGCTTTAATAACATCCGTTAATCCCTCCCATCAAGAGCTCCCGAGGCCTAGGTTTCATGTGACGCAGTACTGACAAGTGACAACTACAACCTGACAAGGAGCAAACAATTTTGCAAAGTCCGTCCACTAGACAGGACACGCTCCCTGTTAGCCTCGTGGTAAAGGGAATCAGTATCAGCCTTCAGATAAGACGATTACCCATACAAATTTTTATAGAACCCCAAGTTCGATTCGGTCATTCAGAACAGCAGAGCAGTTGGGAAAACAAGCCAGACTTAGCACCGTTGATTCGGTCATTCAGAACAGCAGAGCAGTTGGGAAAACAAGCTAGACTTAGCACTGTTTGTATTTTATGATCCGAATGCGATCGATTCTAATCACTTGAAGAATTTGGCCTAGTTTCACTCAAAAGATATATTTCAATCAGTATGACTAGTCAGTAATGTGAACTAGTTGGATGTTATGATTGGGATCATTTTTTGTGTCCATAATAGACTCTACACCGACTTGCACCATTGTGGTATTCAAAAGTGTTTGCATCGACTAGGGACAACGTGGCTACTCGAGACGTTTCCAACTTCAACTCTTCACTATTATCTTCTGAAACTTGTTTTGTCTCTGAGCTGGGTGTTCCTGTCTTTGAGCAGATTGTTGTTCAAGTTTTCGAGTAGATATCTATTTTCGACTAAGACTCTATTTCTTTTTCATCTAGTATTTTTGTTCCAAAGGCTATTTATGTTCCCTATATGTCTCATGATAGATATAACACACAACACAAGTTATCTGCCCATGTAATATATCAAAGAGTATTCTGTAACTTCTCTCCCATTTATTAATTTCGGTGATTATGCGTCCGTAGTTTTTTTGCAAGTGCTTTTCAGTTAAAATTTTGTCACGTACTCCTGATTATTATTTGTTATTTTATATTTTAGTGTGTTTTATAAAAAGCAACATCGCTTATATATATATTTGCTAAGGGCCTGTTTGGGAGAGCTCCACCAACTTCATATTCACGAAAAACGTGGATCTGGAGCTGGATTCACCGTGGAGCAGCTACATGGTGGATCTGGGATTCGTCAAAGTGTTTGGTACAGCTCCACCTCCCTCTCTATCCCACTTCCACCTGGGCCCCACACGTCAGGGGGCAAAATGAAAAAAAATCCCGGCGGCGCAGGCGCGGCAGCGGCCGGCGGCCGGCAGGCGAGGCGAGGCGAAGAAGAGGAGGAGGCGGAGCGGCCGGCGGGCGCAGGTGCAGGCGAGGCGGAGCGGCGGCTGGGGGGCGGGCGCGGCGCAGGCGGAGCGGAGCGGCCGGCGGGCGAGGAGGAGGCGGAGAAGAGGAGGAGGCGGAGCGGCCGGCGGACGAGGCGGAGCGGAGCGGCCGGCGGGCGAGGAGGAGAAGGAGCGGCCGGCGGGCGAGGAGGAGGCGAAGAAGAGGAGGAGGCGGAGCGGCCGGCGGACGAGGCGGAGCGGAGCGGCCGGCGGGCGAGGAGGAGGCGGAGCGGTCGGTAGGCGCAGGCGAGGCGAGGCCGGCGGAGAAGAGGAGGAGGCGGAGCGGCCGGCGGGCGCAGGCGAGGCGGAGCGGCGGCTGGGGGGCGGGCGCGGCGCAGGCGGAGCGGAGCGGCCGGCGGGCGAGGAGGAGGCCGGCGGAGAGCAGGCGCAGGCGAAGGCGAGGCGAGGCGAGGCCGGCGGAGAGCAGGCGCAGGCGCAGGCGAAGGCGAAGGCGAGGCGCAGCGACGAGAAAGAGGCAAAACGAACCGTTTTTTTTGTGTAATCAGTGGCATGGTGGGTAATTTTCCCCAACTCCACCAATTTGAGTTTGGTAGAGCACCCCTTGAGGTGCTCCACCAATTTGGTGAATCTGGAGCTAGATTCATGGTTTTGGTGGAGCAGATTCACGGTGGAGCTGCTGGAGCTGGAACTGTTTGGCTTGGAAAAGTGAATCTGGATCTGGATTTGGTGAATCTAGAGCTGGTGGAGCTCTCCTAAACAGGCCCTAAGTTGGTCGAGCACTCGAGCAGTTTGATCATCTCCTCCCGTTCTGAAGGCGACACTTGTTCTCCGTTCCGTTCTCCAGTGGATTCTTCGCTAGAACGAACGAACAGCGATCGATGCCGACTTCCGGCACGAGATGGTCACAACGCCGACTGCCTGCGAGTTACGAGCCGGCCATTTCTTCAAAGGCCGTGCAGCGCATGCAGACTCTGCAGGCAGCGTCGGTTTAAAGGGGGCGTAGTTTGGGTGAGTCGTGGCGCAACTTTAGGGTGTGTTTGGTTTCAGGGACAATAGGAGATGGGACAGGGCGATCCCAGATTTGGACCTGTTTGGATTGGAGTCAGCAGGGACAGAGTCCATCCCCTTTGGGGAATATCCCGAGAATATTCCCCTAAATTGAGGATGCTCCCATCCCTCAAAAATGAGAGGATGGGCTTGTCCCTCTTCCTCACTACCTGACTCCAATAGTGTGTTTGGTTCCAAAGACAATAGAGAATAGGGACAGTTTCATTCTTAAAAACAAGGATGGATTCATTCCATCTTTACCTAACTCCAAACTAAACACACCCTTAAAGTCCAGGGACCATCGCACGGGCCACGTCCATCGAGCAGTAGCATCATCATCATCGGCAACAAGACAAACGCGCGCGCGGGGGCGCACGTACCATACCACACGTGCAGTGTAGCGCGCGGAGCGTAGCTAACAGCGACGTCTCACTAGCCGGCCGGCCGATCTGTGACCACGTACAGGCTCGCATCGCTCGTACGTCCGCCTCGTGTAGATGTACGTACTGCGGTGGCAGACGAGGCGCGTACGTGGCTGGTACAGGACGCAGCAGTTGGCGCCGGGGCAAGGCCCGTACTGCCGCGAAAGGCCCCTCGCACCGGAACCGGCCCGGCCCCCCTCGGTCGGCGTCCGATTCGTGCGAATCGCAAGCCTCCAGCTCTGCGTGCATCGGCATGCTGCGTGCGGGGTGTGGGTGCGGCCTGGCCCGTGTTTGGTGGGAGGTAATGGCATATTGGCACGGCACGCTGTTCAGCCGCGCGCGGACGTACCGTTCACCTCACCAGCAGTGGGCCGGGCGGGCTCTGGTTCGCGCTTGCCGGTTGCCATCGCAGAACAGTCCAAAATTCAGCTCGATTCTTCCGACCGATCCATGCGTTACAAGCATTTTCGCAGCACTTCACCTCACACTGGACTTAAAAAACACCGTGACTGACACCATGAGATTTGTCGCGGGGTGGGAAGGAAAGGCGCCCGGCCGGCCGGCCGGCGGGCTGGATGGCAGGATTAGGCCGGCGTTCTATGTAGCCGGCGAATGGTTGGGGGGTCGGTCATGATGCGGATCGGTAGAGTGCGAGTAGCTTCAGTGAAACGTCACTGCCTAGTGACTCGGCCGTTCCAGTCTTTCGGGATGTCTGTGGTCGATACTTGTGATGTCGAGATAGGTACAGATCATCACCAAAATAGAACTCCATGGATTGATTGGAGAGGGGGGGGGGGGGGGGACCGGCTTACCCTTGCAAGGCATGATCTGTCCGCTCGTAGAGCTAAAAGACATGCAGAAGGGCGCTCATCGTTATGTCCAGCGATGAGAAAGGATCAAGGAAGACATTAGCATGCTCCAAAGAAATTTATGATACGTGACAAAAGGGGGCAACACTTGTTACTGGTATCCTATTGGCCATTGGAGAACTCTGAAATTCCACGAGCAGATTATGCTGGCTTGTAAACAGAATGACACAAATGCATCGACATTTTCTTCAGGTGACCGAAGTCCAGACAGGATTTTCTCTGGGCATGCCTAAACAGAAACGACAGCAAAGCAGCAAACAGTGCAGACTATTACCTGTACTGTATGAAATGGTAGAGAGGTGAAGAATGAATATGGATGCACCTGGATTGAGATCAGTAGCAAAATACACTTAAGGCATCTGAAAACAGCATCCATGATCCATTGTTCGATGGCTATACACGGAGCTGACAATCACAGACCAGTTGAGGCGAGAAGGCCAGACAGAAGCAACACAGCAATGCTTGGATTTTCCCCCTCTTAGCTATTTCTGCTGAACGAAACACTGCATATTGACCCTGTTGTAGGGATGACCTAACCCTCTGTGATAAGGCATTACAACTGATCTAATATATAATAGACCTAATAGATACTAATATACTCCTACATTTTATAACTACTAAAAGATAGGATGAAAACTTCCCATCTTACCCCACATATCAGATCCACCCATTTCATACATGAACACACTCTCTCTCCTATCGTTAACTCTCTAGTTAGTATCCTCATATACTATTTGGTCAGTAGCCATAACAAACACCTCACCAAAGTTTTCGGGGTCTAAATTACCAGGGTTGCAACTGAACCGTACCATATAATACGGAACAAAAATATTTGTGTTAGCGTTGTAATTGTTCCAGTTTTACGAAAAGCATTTGTACACGTTATCTTTGCTGTCCTACCACCGCACCCTCTGGTTCTACAATCTACAATACAGCAACCCTATGGCATTCAGTCGAAGCTGGATTGCAATACACATTGTCCAAACACCAAATATGCCAATGCATTGATATTTATCTGGGATTGGCGGGCTAGTGGATGTCTTTCACGGTGAACCTGTAGCAGGTGGCTTTGGAGTCTGATTTTTCTGGTTAGCTGCGGCTTGGGCAGCAGAGCTCTTTGTGTTACCTTCACTCGCCATTGACTTCTTGATCTGGATAGATTCAGACAAAAACAGTAACATATCAACTAAACATGTAGAGAAAGCATCCAATGGCGATGATAGTAAGCAGATGGGTGTTCAGGCAGAAGGGCTGTGTTTGGTGATGCAGGATGGCCATCACCATATCATTTGTGAAACAGCATTTGACATATATTGGGATCTTTACTGATTTAAAAGTTATACTTGAATAGAGGCAATGAAAATAATATGTTTCCAACGCATAAGATGGGGAATATATGCATAGTTCAAGAAGCAATCATGCTTAAGATGGATAACTGATAATAAAGTACCAGAGTAAGCCTCTCCCTGTGAATATCATTGACATGCTGCAAACCAAAAGAGGTAAGAAAAGGTCAAAACAGGTTAAAAAAGAAAGAACCATGGAAAGAAATTTCAAAGCAAGCAATCAAAAAGGAAGAAATACATATGTACAATTCTGAATTACCGGCTTCTTGTATAGTTTTATTTCATCTCCACCAAAGCCTGGCAAGGTGATATTCCAGCTTCTCTCTGCAATAGATGATACTAAACTATAATAGAATTGCAATTGAAAGGCTATGGCAGGAGAGCATTTGCACAAATATTTAGAAGAACAATAATATTTTCGTTACCTGCATGGAGGAGTACATCTTTTGCTTCTAAAGTGCTTGACTTTCTATGCTTTGCTAAAGAACAAGCAAATGTTGTGACCTGCTTAAAACAACTATCAGCAAACTAAACCTTTAAATAGCTACCAAAAAGGCGTCCAGGATATGTTAGGGTGACAAATTTCAGAAGTTTACATATCTGCCAATGATTCAAGGGTCACAAATTTCAGAAGTTTACATATCTGCCAATGATTCAAGAGGTCACAAATTTCAGAAGTTTACATATCTGCCAATGATTCAAGGGTGACAACTTTCTTTTCTATTTCAACTTTCAAGACAATGTAGTTTCAACCAGGGTTCAGAAAACCAGTGGTTTCTGGTCAAGCCAGTGGGTACCAGTTATTTACAGATAAAAAAATGACAAACAAGTAAAACAGCCATTGAACTGAAGGATTGATCAAGTATAAAGGAAGCTGGGCAGAAATATAAATGCATATGAACCAAGAAGAGGGAATCATTAAAAACCAATATACGCATCCTTGGGTTGCATAAGAATGCACAAAAAGCTAGAGTAATCGTGTGTATTTTCTTACAGAAGGAAAACATATTATCAATAATAAGCTTACTAGACAAAAATCACCAAAGGAAAAAACAGAGGGAAAGAACTTACAGATTCGACAAAATCTTCTGCAATGTCAATAAGAACATCTTCAACTTCAGGATCCAGCTTTTCCGAAGGATCAATCTGTGTGAAGAACATATTATGGGAAATCTATGGCAGTGCTGTTAATTGATGCAAGCAATCTAATAAATTATTTGGCATTTGTACGACAGCAAACTGGTAAAAGAGCCAGCTAAATCCATCACCTGTGGCAAGGTTTATGATCCTAGTCCTACAGAACTCATTAACTAGTGTAAAGTCAACAATGTCTTCTGAAATTTAGTTGGACAACCCAACTAAAATTTATCTGCAAGTATTCACAAGATTAACTAATGTTCTACTAACAAACCTACTTCCTCTATCTGTTCAAAGATTCAGCACAGGTCATCATAAGCACTTGAATCAATAGCAGTATTTTGAAAGTTTTTTACTTTGTCCTTGCACAATGCAGATTACACAAAAGTAAGTCGCGATATGGCGTCTTTTGTTTGCGTCCATAGCCTTATTGTAATATTTGGATGTTAGATATGATTTAAAAAAGTTTTTTTTCTCACACTAATGAAAATAACCCAGTTGTTCTACTTTTGAATTTTGATAAAAGGATTACTAAACTACCAAAGTGTTGTCCATCATGTCTTCCATGATGCAGCTATGCATAGAGTTAGCAAAAGGTGAGGTTAATTTAATATGTGGACGGAAAAGGGAAAACATACATTTTATAGAGTAGACACTAGACAGAATGAAATATTAAAGAGAAACCAAAATGACACACTGACAAGCGCCTTAATCACATTAGTTGAGATCCATGAAACTGAAAACATAGCATCCATTAAAATTGGAAAATATATGATCTTGCACCTTCTTTCACATGGCAGTTCAGAAAGCTGCAACATACCTGTGCAACTAATTCATGTATACTCCTCTTGGAGAGTAGCCGATTACCAGATTCACCAGCATCTGCATCGATGGAAGCCATGTCCACAAGTTGCATATTAGTAGGTTGTAGTGTAGCGGGAGAATCAGGCTTCTGAGCCATTGACACAGGAGTCCGAACAGCTTGCTGCTGAGAAATCTGCTGGTGGTTTTTTAGTGTTGCATTTTGCTGATTTTGCTGTGAGGAATGTTGTGGCTGACTTTGCTGCTGCTGCAACAAAAGTTGGTGCTGTGGTTGCTGCTGTTGCTGTTGCTGCTGCTGTGCTGAAAGTATGTTCTGTTGATGTGAAGCTGCAGGTGCAGATTGTGGAACATGGTACGGTCTTGGTTGTGGAACTTGTGGCCTCTGTTGGGGCCTAAATGTTGAAGATACATTGGGCAGAGTTTGCTGTAAAGCCATTGAAGGAGAAGGAGATCCCATAGACAGTGGCCTTGTTAAAGCATGGGTGGGGGTTTTCTGTGGGAAAATAGTTAATAAGCAGAGATCATGACATGAACTGGAATAAATAAGTGGAGTAATCCCTTGTAATTGAAAGGTAGAATAGAAAATAAGCAAAAGTAATGAAGCTGTTAATTGCCTTTGTGGATTCATAAACGATTAATCCACATTTGGAAGAATCTTTAAATACACTTCTCAAGCCAAATACATTCAAGTAAACACAATTTATATCAACATTTATGAACAAAACAAATTTACATAATCATGTACTCCCTCCAGTCACAAATACATATCATTTTGGATATTGACACGGTCACCAAAATACAGCTTTGGCCACTAATTTCTATTGTAGTATAGTTATAACACCCAATAAAATTATAATATTATGAAAATACTTTTTGAGACAAACCTATAATATGATTTTCATGTATCAATATAAACATTTAAAAAGATATCGATAGCCAAAGTTTTAAAAGTTTGACTGAACATATACCAAAATGGCATGTATTTGTGACTGGAGGGAGTATACTGCACATAATTGAAACACAAAGATGAATTGCCTACAGATAAATTAGACTTTGCTTTTAGAAGTGAAAGGCTTCTTACTTGTGAACCTGGCATTTGGTTACCAGATGGAGATGGTGTTGTTGATGATGGAAGACCTGGCCTTGGCTGCTGCAGACCAGAGACTGCTGGTGGCCTCATTTGAGAAGCGTTAAGGGAACCAATCATCCCAATATTCTGGATCCCAGGGGCAGGTTGCCTAGACTGAAGGCCATAATCATCATTAGGAATATTTGCTAAATTAAAAAGAACAGAAAAATATGCAATTTATTGACAATGAAAAAGCACCAGACATGCAGTTCGGACACAATTATAATAATTTAGAATAATAAATAAGTGAACTCACTAAAACAGAATAACTATGAGAGCTCAAGAAGATCCATTTAAACTTTCAGAGCAGAGCATGGATGAAGTGGATGAATTGCCTGCAACATTAACACTTCTTCTATATCCACAAACGTTAGCTGGATTTGACAATTCCAGGAACGGATGGTTGGATGCCAAGGGTTAACATAGCAGGTGGGAAGAATTACACAGCCAAATCACTATAGCACAAACATTGCAAAAGACATGTATTGCCTCAAAAGACTTGGAGCCTCGTTATTGAGACACTACATGCCCGATAAGGATAACTAAAATTGCCAACTTGGGTTCCAGTATTCTGCCTGTTACTAGCTTGAAACATCAAGCAAGCGTACCTAATCCTCATAAGTCATCGTTTCGTCCAGAGAAACTATATTATATGATCAGAAATCATGCAATCACTATCTAAAAAGTGTCAGATCCAACTAAAATCCAGCTCATTTCTTGCCTCGCCAGATGGAAATCTCAATACTACCCAGTTTAATCACGCCAGAATATAGAAGACCGAGCTAACAATGAGATACAGACCTGTGCAGAGGACGGCGGGGGTTGGTCCGGGCCGCGGTGCATTGAGCTGAACTGGTGGGCGAGCGGCGGCGGCGGCACGAACCCGGTGTAGCCGACGGGCGTCTGCGCCCCACGGGGCTGCGCGGGCAACCCAATGGCGACCCCTCCTCCCCTTGGCATGGCAGAAGCCGCGGAGGAGGCGGGAACGGAAACCGAGGAGGAGGAGGCTGCGGCTGTGGCGGGAGAGGACATCGTGATGGGTGAGGCCAGATGGGTGTACGGCGGTCTCATGCGCGGCGGCGGCCGCCGCGCGCTGGCAGGGTTGGGAGTTTGGGGCTCTAGGGTTTGGGCGGGGGCGGGGGTGGGAGTGGGAGCAGGGGTGGAGTCGGAGGTGGGTGGTGCGGCCGTGGAGGCGGAAGGCGTGGGATTAATCGGTGGCGCGGAAGGGGGAGCGGAAGCTGAGGTCGAGGAGGGCGGCGCCGCCGCCGTGTCCGGTTGCGCGGGCGGAGGCGCGTCCATAGTGTTTGACGAATTGCCCGTTACGGGGAGGAATGAGGCAGTATGATTGCTTTGATAAATAGATACAAATACAAAAAATTATAGAGTAAATTTCATAAAATCATAGATATTAGGGTATTGGTAATACAAAATTCTATATTTTGGCAATCATTTTATAAAACCGCATGTCATCAAACATATGGTAATAATAAGCCATAGTTTGCCATTTTTGTACGTCCTCTTGTCATGTTCTCACAGTGCTGGCTCACATGCAGTTGCGTACGTGGAGGGGCAACGACACCGCACGAAACCAACATGGTCTGTGGGAGCACGCAACGGGGTATAAGGCGGGAAGAGTCCATCGTCTCGTGCATCGTTCGTATTTCTTTCGCCAATTTTTTCGCACGCCGCCCATCCAAAGAAAGATGAGAGGAGGAGAAGGTGCTTGGAAGGACCCATGGCGTCGAAGATCAAAGCTGGTGCTCGCTGCATCGCTGAGGAGGCTAGCATGGCAAGCGCCCCTACTGAGAAGGTATGCCCATCGAGCTAGGGTTAGGGTTAGCTACATGTTAGGGAATTTGGTTGGTCAATTGAGTGATTTGCCACGAAACTGGTAGCACTAGACCATAAATTAAACATTGCGTGATCGATTTTTCTCAACTTTTTGGGATTTCAAGCTACTTTGTTGATTTTCTAGTTTAATTTTGGGGGTTTTGGAGATGCTTCTCCTATTTAATTTGGGATATTTTTTTTTGGAAATGCAACGAGTGAATTGCAGCCTCTGTGATAAAGTTCTGCTCTATTTCGAGGATTTGGAATCAGGTGTCTAGTGCCAAATTGAGATGCGACTAAGGATTGATCCCATAAGAAGGGTGGCTTAGGAAGGGGATGACACTGAAAGAAGATTCCTCAGGTGTCTTTATGAGGTAAGATAGCACCTTTATTTTCATATTGATGTAAATTGTTTGCCTTTTGATGTGGTGCTAATGCGATGGTAGGATGAGGATGAATGCAACTTCATCTATTGGGTCAATGGGGAATGGCCTCATAGCGTTTGTGCCTAAAGAGCTTACGCACCCGTGTCTCGAGCCCTCGACACGTTCCTACAGTCGTGGAACCAGGGCTCAATGCTCCTCCTCCACGTGATACTCTATAAGTGGGCCAACGAGGTAAGTAACATGGTTTGGAACGGGAGAACAACCAAACAAGGGTGATGTCTAGTAGTTTATCTCAAAGCATGTGGTTTTGTGAAAAGATAGTCAAAACAAGGGGTCTTGTAATAATGTTACGAGATCTTGGGACCTTTGAATTTTCCTCAATATTATAAGGGCTTGTATGAAAAAAAACTCTAAAAAAAGTCTTCGTTAAAACGCTATAAAACCCCTGCCGCTAAACAAACGCACACGGCACACCGATCACCGATGGGTAAGAGCAGGAAGAAGACGAAGGAGTCGCACCGGCATGGCCGTGGCCGCCTTGCCTCACACTTCGGGGGCGACGACGGTGATGACTTGCCTTCATCTGCCTATGACGCGCCACCGCCCCACCCAGAGGACTCCGACGATGATGATTCCAACGAAGAAGCAGCGGCGGAAGACGAACACGAGGCAGACGCAGAAGCAGGCGACCAGAACCGGTGGCAAGTAGGCAACAAGCCCTCCAAGTTCCATCTATACCAGCTCTCTGTGCAGGTAACCTCGCTAGCTTCTTTTGTAGCTGAGATCTGTGCAAGTCTCCGTGCTCACTTATTGTTCGACGAAATGCCAATGTGTCGTATGTGTTTGTGTTCAGTCGCCAAAAGGGGACATCAGCTACCTGCAAAAGTTCTTCCTGATGTACGTCGGTGGACGCGTCCCTCTGCACTTGCAGGAGGATTTCTGTGGCACGGCCCTCCTCAGGTCAAATCACTAAGCAGCTATCCTTACATGAACTTCCTGTCTATCACTTTCACAAACACCTTGTATGCACTGTGCATCTATCGTTGAGGATTTTAGGGGTCCCATTAGCAAGAAATGGTGGTCCTGATATTGCATCTAACGTACATGTTTTTAGAAGCTGTCATGTTAAGTGTCTAATGGTTACTATTTGGAGAACTTCGATCAATGGTGTTCAACAACAAAGAAATTATTTAGTTTTAGTCAGGTGCATCAGTGTATCATGTGTTGCTCATGATCTATTGTTTTCCTGTTTGCAGTACTGAATGGCTTCGCATTGATGCAAGACGAACAGCTATCGGGTTAGATTTGGACCTTGAGGCACTTGAGTGGTGTCTTGAAAACAATCTGAGCAAGATTGGAGCTGATGGGTATTCAAGAATTTTGCTTTTCCATGGAAATGTTCTGCAGCCAAAGGAAGCTCGCCTTGTCAAGCCAAAGGTCAGTGATCTCGTGCAAGGTGTAAACGTAACCAATGATAATGGCTCTATGGATACTAACAGCTGCGAGCAGTCAGATTCTGCTATTTCAAAATGCTTAGCCAATTCGACCATGTCAGATGTAGCTTTGCCTGGAAGAGATATTATTTGTGCATTCAACTACAGTTGCTGTTGCCTCCACAGGCGAAAGGACCTGGTTTTGTATTTCAGGCATGCTTTCATTGCACTCTCAAAAAGGGGTGGTATATTTGTAATGGATGTATATGGTGGCACATCATCTGAATGCAAGCTTCGTCTCCAGAGGAAATTCCCTAGCTTCACTGTGAGTCTGAGTTATAGCATTGAATAGTATTTACAGTGCATTGAGGCCTACCTTTTAAAGTAGTTAGAAACTTGGTAGACACAGAATGTTCTAAGGTTACTATATTTTAGGGCGAGGTTGCATTCTTTCTGATAAAACGTTGCAGTATTTATACAAAGAATTTGCAATATGCTAACAAATCTGACATTATAATAAATAATAGAAACATGTGGTAGTAGTAATATGTGACATTAAAAATGTTGAAGTGTATCATTTTACTATCTGAGCAATACAATTTTCTATTGACATACCAAACCATTTTTTTGTAGCTACATATTTTATTTGACCTACTATTATATCGACTAGTTAGCTAAATTTTAGACAGCTTGAACTTAGCAATTCAGAAAGAATTTATCTTTTGTGGGTTACATGGCAATTATACTAAGTTTATTTCTTAAACAACACTCTTGCCGGATTTGATGAAATTTAAGCTTGGATATGCGGTAGTACATAAAGATTATATTATCTCCATTACATATTGGGATGCAACATCCTTCACACTTATCATATAATTTGAGGCCTCGTATTGTCTCTGCAAGTTGATATGAACTGCAGTCTTCAGTTGCTCAATTAGCAAGAGCTCATAATCTTGTAGAGTAACATTAACTCTAGAATTTTTTGTTCTTATATACAACTATGGATGCAGTATTTCTGGGAGCAAGAAGACTTTGATATCATAAGTCGCCAAACAAGGATCAGCCTCCACTTTCAAGCTGGAAAGAAGCAAATGCTGCGGCATGCTTTCACATACCATTGGCGCCTGTAAGTTGCTTATATATTACTTGGCAACACTTTAGTTCAGAATTGTTGCTTATTTCCCATTCATGGGTGGATTGTTATGGAAAACCTGCAAGGTTGCTACTCTTCCAAGAACTATTATTCACACAGAAACTTTAGGTAAAAATTGACAACATTTTACCTTGATACTTTGATGGTACTGTGACCAACCATCTGTGACTGTTATAGTGCCCCTACTCCCTAGTCCAGTCTCCTGGAGTCCTGGTTGCACAAAATCTAAAGTCCTGGTTCAGGGGGGAATTAGGTTGATGTTTTATGCAGTGCAATAGTGCAGGGAATAACCGAAGGCAATGTCATGAGATTGACTTGTGGCATCTATGTAATACAATTAATGCCAGCCAGTTGCCGTGGTTATTTCTGTGACAGGACCCTTTTTCTTGTGCCATATCTTTGTATTTTTCATAATCAGTGGTCACTTCTGCAATACCAGCAAAGCTTCCTCACCATGTTATCTTTGCATCTGGACATTATGCATTGGAATGGCAAGACATCTTGGTTCTTCTGTGCACATAGAGGAAGAATATCTTCAAAATTGTAATTCCTTTTGCTCTTTTGCAGGTGGTCGATTCCAGAAATCAAGGACTGCTTGGAGGAAGCTGGATTTAAATCTATCCACGTCTGGATCAGGGAGATGCCAAATACCCAGTCAACTCGAAATGCCAAGGAGTATAACGCTGACCGTGATGTGAAGTACGAAGAATTACAGCATTTCAATCAAGGAGACGCTTGGAATGCATACGTAGTTGGAGTAGCAAATATCTAGATGGTGCATGCTGCCAGCTGTTACGAAAATGTGATGGAAACCTGGTCGCTGACAATTTTCCCTTCCAATGCTCTCAAGCCAGTTCATTTGCTGCCGGAGTAACATCTCTTGCCTAATGTACGAATGCTCACCCACACCTTTTTTCAACATGACATTCCATCGCATTGCTACCAGATGTGTGGAATAGTCTTCTATTTCATCCCAGCAAATTTGTATTCCAAAACATGTGTTCGATTATGGTTTTCTAAATGGGATGTTATCATGGTATCATCCCTCTGTCTCTCACCCTCTGTACCGGACACCCAAAGAGCAGTCAAGACACCACCTGCAGAAAATGATGGTGACTTGGTACAGTGAGGTTTCTTGAGTTCTTGGCCTTCCACGTCAAAGCGCTCGCGGTTGAGCTTCCCCAGGTCGCCCTCTCCCCAGTCTGCTGCTCCCGTTCAAAGGCAGGCAGGTGCAGGACTCGTCGTTCCTTCCACACTTGGCGTGTCCAAGAGGGTACGTAGAAAACATTTTCAGTGCTCCCAGTAAATTCCCGCTCCAACTCATTAAAAAAACTCTAAATAGTCATAAAAAAATTCTGATTTTTTTTTTGCATAAATAGTTCCTTTTCACCGAAATTTGTCTTTTTGTTTCTCAATGTATGGATTGAATTTAGATTTGAAATTTTGTGGCATGCTAAATTATATTGTGCCCTATCTATGCAATATTTTTCAGAATTTTTCGTAACCATTTGAACCTTTTTTTATAGGAGAAATTGAGAATTTGCCACACCTAATATGTGTTTGTGAGGATTTGCTACTTTTAATATTGGACTTGACGATTTGTCAACTCTTAGAGTGAAATAGCTACGATTTGCTTCATGTCTTCGGGCTATTTTTCTTTTTTCTTTTTCCAAAATTGTGTATGAAAAGATTGGAATACCCCTCTTCATTTTCCTCTGTTTCCTTTTCCTCCTCTTGTTTCCCCTGCCTCTTACCTGACACCACCTCCTCCCCTTGCTCATACAACAGCGCCTCCTCTGCTCTTTCACCTGACAAATGTGGAGTTGTTCTCCACGGCCACAATGCACGAACTAATATAACCAAAACACATCAGAATTAACTAGGGAAACAATCCTCTTCTTGCCGGTGGTTGACGCCCGTGGAGGTATCCTCATCCTATAGAATAGTGCCGTGGTCCATATCTCAAATGGCTACCTCTATGACTTCTCCCTGACCGTCGATGTGACAATCAAGGACTGCTCTACACACTTTGTGATGACGACTATTTATGGTCCCTCTACAGACAGGGACAAACCCAAGTTTCTTCAGGAACTGCGGCAGGCGCAGCCACCTTATGACACAAGATAGCTGCTACTAAGAGACTTCAATCAAAATCGCAAATTCACCTGGAGTAATAAAAGAGATAACCCAGCACTGGTCAAGCTTGGCTGGTTCTTTTGCAATAATTCGTGGAACACCACTTTTAACAGCCATGCTCTACACACCTTGTCCACATCCCTCTCAGACCATTGCCCCCCTACTCCTCTCTAATGCAATCAGACCGCGACTGCCAAAAAGATTTCATTTTGAAAACTTTTGGACTCGCCTCCCACAGTTCCTCCACGTAGTCCAGCATGCTTGGGGCCAGCCCGCCCTCGGACTAGATCCAATTCAATGGTTTAACAACAAATTACAGAATATGACGAAAAGGCTTGCAACTTGGAGCAACACACTGTTTCTGAAGATGAGGCTCCAGTTTCATATGGCCCAAGAGATCATGCTCTGTCTGGACATGGCACAGGAAAATAGGAACTTAACACCGAAAGAAAGTGAGCTCTGAACACGTCTGAAGAAAAGGGTGATGGGACTCGCGGCGATTAAAAAATCAAGAAAGAAGCAGACATCGTGAATCAACCTGCTTAGAGAGGGAGACGCCAACACAATTTTTTTCACATCAAAGTAAACTGTCGCAAAAGAAAGAACTTCATCCAGCGTCTCAAAACAAACCAAGGATGGGTCGTCTCCCACAAAGACAAAGAAAATGTCATGTCCGCTCACTTTCAACATATCATGGGACAACAGTTGCCTGCAACCACCTCCTTCAACTGGGAAACTCTCCATCTGCCATGTCTTGACCTACAAAGCGTAGACCTCCCCTTCTCAGAACACGAAGTGCATGAGGCAATTCTACAGCTGCCACTCGACAAAGCCCCAAGACCGAACGGTTTTAACGGGAAATTCTACACTATATGCTAGGATATCATAAAGGAAGACCTCATGGGTGTTGTTCAAGCCTTCTATAGCCTTAGGACTCACAACTTCCCCTGAACAAACACAACTAGCTTGATCCTGGTGCCGAAAAAAGATACAACCCAGTCCGTAGGCGACTTCAGACCCACCAGCCTCATACACAGTGTTGCCAAAATTATCGCCAAAATCTTTATCATAGAAATAGACCCACTGCAAAGGATCCTCGACATTGCTATGGACCTCTGTCTCCTACACCCTTTGGGTGGTCGCGCAACTACCTTCAGAACCCCCCTCTATGCTGATGACGTCGCCATTTTCCTAGTTCAAAAGGAAAACGACATTCGTGCCTTGGTCCGAATTCTACATAATTTTGGCAACATGACATGACTACACACCAACCTCCAGAAAAGTCAGGTGGCACCAATTAGCTGTGAAAATGTGGACCTGCACGATGTTTTGCTCTACCTGCCGGCTCGTCTAACACTCTCCCCTCTCAACTATCTTGGTCTACCTCTCACAGTTAGCAGGCTCCGGCGGGTAAACTTCCAAAAGCTAGAGAACAAGTACACAAGCCGTCTAGCAAGATGGCGTGGCAAATTGTTAACACTAGCAGACAGAAGGACTCTTATCAAATCTGTCCTAACGGCCCAGTCAACCTACTTCCTCATGGCCATCAGAGCTCCAAAATGTGTCATCAAATCCCTAAATAAGTGGGCAAGGTGCTTCCTTTGGGCTAGGGACGAGCAGCTAATGGGCAGAAAATACAAGGTCAACTGGGAGAGAGTTTGTAGACCCACACAACTGGGCGGACTCGGACTCCTAGACCTTGAACGCTTCGCCAGAGCCCTAAGACTGAGATGGCTTTGGCATGAGTGTGACACTCAAGTCAAGCCTTGGGAAGGGGATGGAATCCCCGTGTGATGACCTAGATCCCTCTTTGTTGTGGCCACCACAATTTCAATAGGAGATGGAGTCAAAGCGACTTTTGGACCTCGTCTTGGGCAGCCAGAGATAGATTGTGCGACATCTCACCAACAGTCTACACAAACTCAATGAGAAAAATTGCACTCTAAGAGTCGCTCTGTCTGACAATAACTGGCTTCAGGACCTAAATTGGACAGCCGGCCTAACACCTCAATACATGCTTGAGATGATTACGATCTGGAACCACATCTCTACCTTGAACCTTCGGGAAGATCTCGAGGATACAATCACTTGGAAGCTCACCCCAACTGGAACACACGATGTAGCCTTTGCTTACAAAGCTCAATTCCTCATAGCAACCAAAATCTCGATGAACACTCTAATGTGAAAAACACGGGTACCCCAAAAATGCAAAATTTTCGCCTAGCTTACCATTCAAAATAGACTGTGGACGACAGATTGTCTGTGCTTAAGAGGATGGCCAAACCAGTTCACTTGCCCTCTCTGCCCGCAGGTGCCGGAGATTGCAATCCACCTCTTCATTGAGTGCCACTACACGAAGTATATCTAGACCTCTATGGCGTAGTGGATTTCCCGTGACTTCATCAACCTGACCACATGGCGTTCTTTCTACTCACTCTGCAACTGGTGTGAATCTATCCTCTTCTTGTCAGGCACACCTCACAAACCAATGGCATCCCTACTAATGCTTATCACCTAGCAAATTTGGAAAGAGCGGAACGCCCGAGTCTTTCGATCATCGATGACAACACCGGTTCTTTTTTTCCGTATTTTTTTTGTATTATTCGTGATGGGCTAATATGTGTTTTTCTATTTTAAAGTTTTTAAATTTAATTATGCTAAAAAATTATCAATAGTTATAGTATAAAATAAATCATAAATCATAAAAAAAATCAAATGAGAGATATGTTCCGTTCCAGACGTACATATCAAGTTCATCGAGTTTGGTTTAGAAAGCGTGTAACATCAGTCGCCCAACACGTACTAATTATCACCAAGCTCACCAGTACTAATGTACTATTTTGGTCCACAGGGCCGGTGCAACAACAGTTCAGGCCTTTATGCCGGCTAAGCGCGAACGCCGAGCAACACCTTCCTTGTCTGGCTGGCTGCAGTGCAGTTGCACCGAAGACCAAGGTTCCAATTTCCAAATCAATCATGGGCTGCTCAAAGTGACAAAGTGCTTTGAGATTCTTATTGCTTGGCATTGTGGATCCGACTGGGCTGAAGTCCTAAAGATGTATGGAAACGCCAAGTCAAGGGCGTTGATGGAATAACACACGGCAAGGATCCATCGCTTGTGCTGTAGTACGAGTAGTGGACAGAGACTAGTTAATTCAGCCTCAAATGCAAGGAGTCCACAAGAAGATTGAGGACTGAGAGCGACGTAAATCAGATTAATCCAGAGGACTTCACTATCAGATAGGATCTAGTGGAGCAAACAAGTCCGGGACGACTGGGGACGGCAATATCAGGCCATGCATCTTCCGAAGGCTGACCGGTCCGGGCAAAGTTGACCCCAAGTCCACGAACGCAGGCTGAGAGTGCAGGGCGCTAATAAATCAATTTTGATGAGTTGAAATTCTTAAGACACGTAAAACATAAGGAAGCGTACATATTCATTGGTCTGATTTCTGAATAATGTCAAGTTTCTTCCCTTGCTCGATGTGGTTAAAAGTGTCGCAACTTTTTTTGCCTGAAAACACAAGTTTTCATCGTGAAAAGGATTCGATGCAGTTTCCTCATATCATCAAACAGCCCCGTATATAATCATCAAGACGGCATGTGGTTGTTCAGTTTTTGCTTCGACCACGCATTCACGCACGCCTAAAGAGCACTGCCAAAGTGCCCACACCACAAGCTAAAAAATAATCAATATTAACGGCCCACCTATCATCTCCTGCGGCCATGCTGGTGGGCCCCACGCCCCCACCCTGCCTCCCACATATAAAATCATTACCCCTCCAAAGCCCGAACTCAACCGAGCACATTGGATCCCCCATTCTGCGAACCCGAAGTCCAACAAACCACCTCGCCAACTCGAATACACCGCGTCCATAAAAAACTCGCCGTCCAAGTCCCCCGCTCACTCGGAGGCAGGACCCCTCCCCTCCCTGATGCGCCTCCCCCAATGCGGCTCCGACCCACTTAGCCCCCGGCTGCGGCGGCGGCGGCGATGAAGCGGCCGCTGCGGCGCCCGTTCGCGGTGCTCCTCTTCGTCGTGCTGTGCGGGGCAGCTTCGTTTCCCTCCACGCTCCGCCGAGCCGTCGCCCCCACGCCCGTGCTTGCGCCACCGCTCGATCCCGCTCGCCTCAACGCCACGCTTCTCCGCCTGGCCGCCGTTGATCCCTCCGAGGCGTCGCTGCGGCGCGACGTGGACGACCTCCTCGAGGGCCGCCTCCCGGCCTACTCCGCGCGCGCCCGCGGGTGGCGCCGTGACAGGCTCCACCCCCTCCACCTCCGCCACTACCAGTTCCCCATCCACCGCCGCGGCAACCCGGACCACGACCACGACCCCCTCCTCCACCCGCTGCCGCGCCATGAGCTCCTCTTCGACCCGTCTCTCCGCCGCGCGCTGCGCTCCTGGCACCGCCTCCGCCGCCACGACCCGGCCGTCCTCCGCAACCTCCCCTCCCTCCTCTCCCTCCCCGGCCGCATCCCCTCCTGCGCCGTCGTCGGCAACAGCGGCATCCTCCTCCGCGCCAACCACGGCTCCCTCATCGACTCCCACGCCGCCGTGTTCCGCCTCAACAACGCCCGCATCTCCGGCTTCGCCGCGCACGTCGGCGCGAAGACCAACCTCTCCTTCATCAACAGCAACATCCTCCACCTCTGCGCGCGCCGCCCGGGCTGTTTCTGCCACCCATACGGTGACGGGATCCCCATCCTCCTCTACATCTGCCAGGCCGCCCACTTCCTCGACGTCACCACCTGCAACGCCTCATCCCCCTCACGCCACGTCGCCCCCATCTCCGTCACCGACCCCCGCCTCGACGTCCTCTGCGCGCGCATCGTCAAGTACTACTCGCTCCGCCGCTTCGTCACCGAGACCGGCCGAGCGGCCGACGAGTGGAGCCGCGCGCACGACGCGGCCCTGTTCCACTACTCGTCCGGGATGCAGGCCATCATGGTCGCGGTGGGAGTGTGCGACAAGGTGAGCGTGTTCGGGTTCGGAAAGGCGGCCGACGCGAAGCACCACTACCATAGCAACCAGAAAACCGAGCTTGACCTCCACGACTACGAGGCGGAGTACGCCTTCTACCGCGACCTCGCCGAGCGCCCGCAGGTAGTCCCCTTCCTTATGGACGCCGGGCTCGCCGTCCCGCCGGTCGTGTTCTACCATTAGGCGCTCATGCGCTCGACACTATGCCACGGCCCACGGGTGTTTTTTTTTGTTGGGGGGGGGGGGGGGGGGGGTTATGTGGGTTATTTATTGTGATTAGATTATTATAGGCGAATTGAGATAGCAAAATTTTGGTATGTTGTTGAAATTTGAAGTGTACATTAAGAACTAGTATCCTCCATTGGTATAGGGGAATGTTAGCTCGCGTTTTTGGCTGCTTCACCACGACAATTAGTTGTGTTTGGAATTGTAACTTTAGACTGATCTTTCTTGATATTTCCTTAAGAATCAAATGCATATATTATATACAGTCTCAGTGCCACTTTGCTCTGTATGTATCCTGAATGTGAGTTCTGCTGATCTCTGTGTAGTTTCTCTTATTCGACCAAGATACTTCACCATAGTTAACAGATGGTACTTTACTTTTAGATGACCTTTGCTTCCTGTTATACTCATCACGTACTATTGTCTCATGTATTAGCTTAGAAAATAACTGAGGTATGTAAGTACAACAATAACAATAAATCCTTTTATCTCAAATAAATTGAGGTAGACAAAAAATGAAACCTTTTCAAGATCAAAGAGATGAGGGCCTTGAAATAAAACCTACAATATTAAAACCCTAAGCCGTACATCCTGCTATCTGAGCCGAAAGCCTAAAACACCGCCCCTAACTTTCTTATGGTTCCGGTACGTGCATTACTAACTTCCATGAGCTCCTATCCAAAACTAATTCTTTAAATACATTCTAATCACTCAAGTCTCTTTTAACTACTTCCTTCCACATCAGGCTTGGTCGACCTCTGTCTGTTCTTACATTTTCAGTACTTCTTAAAATTCCATTATGTACCAGTGCCTCACGAGACCTTCGTTGGAGATGTTTAAACCATCTCAAGCGATGTTCGATTGGTGCTACCCTCACCCTATCACGTATATCATCATTGCAGGCACGATCCCACCTTGTGTGACCACAGATCCACTGTAGCATTCTCATCTCCGCTACACTTATTTTATGTATATGTTGTCTTTTAGTCACCCAACATTTTACTCTATATAGCATTGCGGGTCTAATCGCCGTCCTATATAACTCACCCTTTTAACTTTTGAGGGATTTTTTTGTCACACAGGACACATAGAAAACTATATAAGCGGAGTTAACTGAGATATGTAAGTCATTCTACTAATTCATTTCCTTCAGCAATTGTAGGGCCTGTTCTTTCTGACTGTGGTTTTGACTGAAATTTTTGAATTTTGGCTGTTCGCGACAGAGATTACTAAAAGAGAGATACTCGCATGTGATTTTGGCCGGTATAGGTGATGGAATTTTAACGCGTACTACAATTAATTTGTAGATCACGTCTTGAAAAAATACTCCGTTTAAAAGCTAAGTATTATAGTAAAAACCAAAAGCTGCTCATAAAAGCTGAAAAGAATAAGACCGTAGTTTATAGCATGATGCTTTGCGTTGCAATTGCTGCAATATGACTGCAAAGTATTTGTTAAATTGCTCTACCATTTATTTGCCACACGTTTTATATATTTCCTTCTTTTTCTACATTTTCCCCCTACGAATTTAACTGTATTACACTAGGAATCTGTATAGTGCTATTTGTGTGCTGATAGTAGGAAAATATATGACATTAGTACATTACACATAGAAATATTACTGTATGGCATTATTCTGTTGTTCTGCCACTAACAGTAGGTCCACATATAGGCTTCGCTTATTTCGGCTTGAGCTTCTGATTTCTAACTTATTTTTCACTATTCATAAATTTCGTCTTTTTCTAAACTTTTGGCTTTTTTGAGCTTTTTTATCAGTTCTTTTTTCCCATATTCGTTCACGTTGTCCGTGATAAACTAACATATTTTTTATTTTTAAATTTTTAAATTTAATTACCTCAAATAAGCAATCTTTAGCTACAGTGTAATTTCAACCGCTACAGTGTAATTTTCAGCTATAAGTCATAGCTTCTCAGCCCAAACCAAGTGAGGCCATATTCAAAACGGTTGTGTACTTTCTACTTCGCTGTTTTCCTGTGATAAACAGATGGCCTCATGGCCGGCCATAGGCTGACAACGATATTCTCCCTGTTTCCTTGAAATGAATCCACCATGTTTCTTTGAAATGAATCCACCATGTTCAGTGGCTCTGCGAGTTCACCACCTCCTTGGTCTGTACATCACTCATCATGATGAAGTTGCATTATAGCCGCTTCTCGTCTGTTATTCAATCGATGGAGCATCGTGTGCAAGAAGCATTCGGTCCACCATGTTTGTAACATCCACTACATATCAGTGATATCACTGCCTGGTACCTTTCGTTCTATTACTTTTTTTATTGAATCGAAGGACAGCCCTACATGTTATTGAGTGTACTGGATCTTATCATAAACCAGTAAATTAATTGCCAGCCTTGGATCACTTTTCACATTTCTCCTTGTCTTTTGAGGACACTTTTGTTTGTATTTTTCTGATCATTAATCTTATTAATCCTCCCCCTACTAGATTGTAAGAAATCAGTATGCATTTTTCTTGCCCCCTCCACTGTCTTTCTAGTACTAGAGAAAGGAGCAGGAAGATTGCCTGCATAACTGTAAAATCTACACCTGTTGATCTCAATAATCATTATTGGTTGTTACAGAATCTGCAGAGAGGAGGGCATGCCCCTATGACTGCTGCAAAGCAGTTTTATTTTCTGACAAGTTTTTCATTCGATCTGGATTGTGTACCAGAGGTGTACCCTCTGTGATATTGGGATCGAGTCTTCTAGATTCTTTCGTGGCAATCAGACTGCGCACAGAATTTCCTCGTCATGGTGAGCATCCGAGAGACCGAGACATGATGTTAAGCCCCTGTTTTTGCTTATCATTACTATTATAAAAAAATAAATTAGTAGTTGTACATTCATTCTCTTCCAAACGTTCTATTCTCTTAACTTCTCATCATTCTCCACTTTCCAACCGATCAGAGCAACTCTCTTCTATAGCACGATTCTCTATACATTTAATGAGTTATGTTGCAACGCACAGGTATGTAACTAGTTTTTCAATATTTATAAATTTTATTTTTTGGTTTTTAAGCTTTTTTGCCAGTTTTTCCCATATTCGTTTACATTATCCTATGTTCTTTACTTGGCATAAGGTTATATTTTTACTGAGCCAACTTTCATCCAAAAACCCTTGTTTCAGTGCCTATAAGCACTACCACCTTTTCAGTCGAAGCCTCCACCCTAGAATAAGGTCATAGGACCCTTCCATCTAGTGGCTTCCCATGAAGTCTCATTACTCTAGAACCACTTTTGAAATTCTATCGGCAAAGTATCAAGTCTCTTAGTAGAATAAAACAGTTGAGTTCCTGCTTTACCATGATTATTTAAATAATATATTTAGTATTACTATGTCTTGTCAGGGTGAATATGGCCATCAAATTAAACATTACTTTTTCAGGTGATAGGATTGTAGCTAATATCATGTCATTCCAAACATTTATTGTATAGGAAATAACAGTGCGCAAATAATGTAATGAAAATACCGGTGAATAAATAATCCATGTGACTTACCTTGCGGATCAAAGTATTCTATGATTTCATATTCTTCTTATTCTTGAGCTTCTCCTTCCTGGGCCTGGTCTATGACATCGTGTGCTAGCACAAAGCAAAAGAAACAAATCAATTTCGTGCTCGAAGGACCGAGCTAGGAATAAAACAAAGAAAATAAAGAAATAAAATCCAAAAAAATCAAATAAGATAGGTTTGGGGATTATAGGAGTTTGGTATGGGAAAACGGAGCTGAGAAATAGATAGACGGGTTCAAAACGATCGAAATAGATGTATATATGCATTTTGGGGTTTCATGAACAGTAATGGGCTTGGTACTGTTCATCGCGGGTTTTACTGTTCACAGAGGGTTCGGTCCTTATTGAGGTGTCATTGCGTACTGGAGAATAAAGTTTCGAATACTCGAGTGGTTTCAGTTGACACAAACCTTGCTTATGAGCGGAGGTGTTTGTGAAGCTGGAAGACGTGGTCATAATCGAGTTACGACTACTGAGACCGAGTATTCAGTGTGGTTGTAAACATAGCGTGGTCGTAAACTATAGCACGGTCGTAAACCACTACGCGGTCGTAAACCACAACGTGGTCATAATGACAACGTAGTCGTAATTACTCTTGAGAAGTCGTACTCAGTAGTTTCGAGCACGACTATGAAGTTGGGTGGACGGTCGAGGTTCGATTTCGAGTGCGAAGTTGATGGAGATCGGACGGTGTACGTGTTGCTACTGAGATCGGATGACTTCTAAGTAGTTGTGGGGATTGGATGACGTCTAGGTGGCTTAAGAGTATCGAACGACGTACGAGTGGATTAAGAGCATCGGACGGCGTCCGAGTGGCTTAAAGGACCATCAGAACGAGTAGTTTAAGAGCATCGAATGCCTTACGAGTGGCTTAAGAGCATCGGGTGGCGTCCAAGTGCTGTTGCTCAGGACTCGAAGCGATGCGGCCGAAGTTTCTCTCGATTACAAGGTGGTCGGAGACTTTAAGCAGTGGAGCTATCGGAGAATTCAAGCGGTAGAGCGATTGGAGATTTCGTGGTTGAAACAACAATTGGCGACCACATGTGGGTTCCTAGGACCACAAGGATTCTATTTTTGGGCTCGGGAGTGGCTGGAAGTCAGACGAGCATTGGCAGTGGGGTCTTCTCTTCTTGGGACTTTTGAATGGCACAAGGGTTAACGGCGGATTAAGAGGATAACAACGTTTGCGATAGAGCATCTCTAGGAGTAGGAGGAGCTTAGGGGTGTAGTAGTTTGGATCGGGGATTACTAGGTTGGGCTGCACACGGCGAGGTGGTTTTGGCTAGACAGGGAAATGGTGACTGACGGGCTACGGGGTTTGGCGGGTCATGGTGATGCTCTGAGTGAATTTCTGGGGTCATGAGGATGCTATGGGAGCAAGCAATTGAAAAGATATGGACTGAATGAGGAGAATTGAAATTCAGGCTTACATGAGAAATTCTAGTGGTCGGCGGCTAGGCGATGGTCAACAAAACAATTTGGGGTGTCTACTACTCACTTGGGCACCTATGCAATGCACTGGAGGGCTCGACGGTTTAAATATGGCTCTTAAGGTGGTTTGGCACAGGAGAAGGCTCCTTCGGGGTTGCGGCCTGTGTCTTGTGGGGGATGGCACGGGAGAGTTTAGCATCCTTCGGTGGCAGGGTCAGCAAATAGGGTGGTGCTTCAGCCTCATAACTCCTTGATCTGAGATAGGCGGTGGTCAAAAAGGGCAGGCGAAGCTTGTCGGTCGTGAAAGGGGAGGTAAGGCGGTGGCGGCAACTTGCTCTAGAAGCCATGGCGCACCTACGAGTGATAGGATGGGCAATTAAAAGTGTGTCAGGGTGAGGCAAATGTGGTATGACTGGCTGACTCAAAGGTGGTGGCGGTTTGATGAACTAGGGAGGCGGCGGCCAATTCCAATTTGAATACTTCGCCGGATACCAGGGGCGGGATTGGCGAAGTGTACGGGCTTTGACGGGGTGGCAGGGGAGCTGTCAGGCCAGCTATCAGAGGATGAGAGCAGAGAGAGTGAAATGGACAGCGGCGGTGGTAGGGTGAGATGGGTACGACGCTTGGCCAAGTGAGGGTCACATCATTAAGGAGAGTGTCAGGTGTTATGGACATTGTACACTAGCTTGACAATAGCTGGTAGGGCGGCAAGGAGGTTTGCAGCGCGAGGTAGTCAGTCGAGAGAGAACAGAGAGAGCGGAAAGGCAGAGGTGACGGTGAGCACTGTCAGCCGCTCTGACGTGTGGCAGGGGCACTTAAGTGGGGGTCAGAGGCGGGATAAGCAAGGAAGTATGACCTTTGACCTCTAGAAGAGGAGTGGCAGCGGTGGGAAGAAACGAGAAGGAGCGGCGGTGAAAAGATCATGGTGGCGGCAATATTTTCTCGGTTGATGAATAGTGTCTACTCGCCGCACTGTGCACAGAGGAAGAAGGGTAGAAGTAGAGGCAGGAGGGAGAGGTTTGAACGGTGGTGATTTAAGGAGAAAAGGGGAAGAACCAAATGAAATCAAACTCAAAAGCAAATTCGAATTATTTTGAAATTCGGTTTTGTTACAATATTTGTCAGCTACAAAGGTGCTAATTGGATACACAAGCAATGAGTTGAACCCACTGTTTGGGTGTTGCTGGTCCATACGCAACTTAAAGATGAGCTTAACGCCGTAAACAGGGCTTGGGGCTTGATGAAGATGCAATCCATTGGAAGGACAGGTCACACGGCCCATAAAGTGTAGAATTCCCTGCTCCCTGCAACAACCGGCCCAAATCACCACCGAAAACCCAGCCGAGTAAGCCAACACTGACCATGCCATGGAAACTGGGCCTATTCAGAGTCAAGCATCAGCCAACTTACGCTGTTTATCTGTGGTAGGTGGTCGATTTGCCTTGTGATTCGAGAGTGATACTAGACTGCACCCAAATTCCCCGGCTACATGTTCTTACCGAGTTACCATTGACCTGCCCAATACCGTCCAGTGTATGTTTTGCTTCGATGTATACGATTTTCTTCTTATGTTGCGCTCAACTTGTCTAATGGCAGAATTTGACTGTCTGAAGGTAATCCGAGTCATAATTGAGAGGTCAGTTTGCAACAAGTGTGCGCCTGCGCGGCTGCTTCAGCATGACTACGTTCTGAATGAAGCTCGCAGAAAGTCTATTATTACTTTGGAACCACCTCTGTAGTCTATATAGATAGCCAAAAGGCATTTGGATGCTACGTGCTGTCATTTTAAACGGAGACTTCGAGTCATTTGACTGATTTCGGCGACCAGAAAAGAGGCCTTCATAGTTCATAGGACAAAGGTACGTCCTGCACGCTTCCTAGGCAAATTCGGGTTTAACACTGTTACGTACTGTATTTACAAAACTAGTCATTCATATATATATATATATATATATATATATATATATATATATATATATATATATATATATAGGCAAAATAACAGGTGCACCATGGTGCCCAAGCTCCATAATTAAAACTTTCCATCCATGATTAATACTTTCCATCCATGGTTGATTCTTTTCCAAATTGATACCTTTTCGAATTAATGAATCTTAATAGGTTACCTAATATATTGCACCTGCACGCATCTAAAAGCAATCTAACGACAGAGAGGCTAGGTGCCTGGACACCTTGGTGCCCCATTTCAGTATCCTATATATATATATATATATATATATATATATATATATATATATATATATATATATATATATATATAATATTTACAAAAATAGCATTTCTACCATCCGATGGGCGGACGGTAGCGTAAGTGAGGCGACACATGGCGAGACCGCTGGTGGCAGGCGCCTGCTACCTGGTGGGGGACGGCAGGCAGTCATGTCATCTGGTGAGGGGGCAGCAGGTGATTAAGCTGGCTTAATTACCTGTCTTAATTTTTGTTTAGTAATTTATTTGAATTTTTGAATATACCAAATGAGCTTAAAAAATTATGAATTTATATACATGCTTTTGACACAATGTACATCATAGTGTAATTTTTGGGTAATTTTATCAATTGTGAATGTTGTTCAAAAATTTATACAATTTTGATATTTTTATGAGTTTTTACATATAGTAAACGAGCTTCAAAAATTACGAAATTTTATGTGAAATCTTTTGACCTAGTTATAGTTATTGTGTAATTTTTTGAGAATTTTATGTGATCCAAATTTACCATGTTTGTTCAGAATAATTTAATCATGAATTTAACTGTGCTCAGGCATCTTTTGAAGCAGCATGTGTCGGTCAATCGTGCTTTTTTTTTGCTATCTGGTTCACACAATTGTCACTTTGTGTGTGTCATGCCCCCCTCGCGTGCTCTCTTGTTCACACTAATGTTATTATGTCCGTGTTGTCTCCACTTGCTCGCTCCCTCGTTTGCACATTTGTCAGTGTTACCATGTCGTCCCTCCTCACCTGAAGTGATGCTCGTGACAAAGGGTCCTCAATGTACGGGGTGAGTGCACCGGGTTTACTTTTTGCTCGGCCATATATACGAATATCTCGTAGTTCATCGTTGCTAATCTCAGTCGCTCATCGCAGAAACTCATTATCATGGTCGTCGCTCAAAATTGGGTGTGCATAGCTCATTACTTTGATAAGGCAGCACATAGCTCCAAATTAGCAGTGCTGATTGTTTCTCCCGAAAGGCAGATAATTTTTTATCGTATGCTTTCGACGTTATTCCCATAATCCTAGTCAATTAGTATTATTTAATTAGTCATGATTAATCGTGATGAGCTGGCGACTAGAAAGCCAGATACAGAGGCAACGAGCTACAACGGCAAGCAAAAACAGAGGCGGCGAGCATCGAGCAGAAACAGAGGTGTAGAGCTAGGGTTAATGTCTTAAGGAGGGTCGACGCTATGGGCTGGGCATTCGTGTCCCTATTGTGTCCAATATGTAATATAAATTCTTTTTTCACACGGCAAGATTCAAACATGCGTTAAATACGTGTCTGAGTGACATCCGCGTCTGACACGGACTTGGTGCTTAACTGCTATGTCTATGCATGAGGGAGTGGGGTGCATGATGCACCCATGACCCTTGCCTTATCCCCAAAGCAAGAAGAGTGGAGAAACTGCTTCGAGAAACCGGACATTCATATTAGTTTTTGATTTTTCTAAGCAAAAGTTAAAAACGGAAGATAATATAAAGGGGCCTAACTGACCTAGATGTCGTCGTTGCTTCCATTGTTGATACTGAAATGCGACGAAAATCTCGTCTACGAACAAAAACAACAATGCATACGTAAGTGGTCAGGTCTACTAGATTACATTATGCAGATTGCACAGATCACATTATCATTTTTTTTTTAATCTTGGGGTAGCTGCAGTGCTGCACGACTGCCAAATTAGAGGTCAAACAGACATGGCTTTTTTCCTTTGTTGAGATTTTGGATATATCACGAATAGATGGCAATCCCTTTGTTGTCTTTATTTATCTATGAGTGCAAAGACACTAAATTAAACAAGGCGTCCAATTCCGCGATCTGCTTGACGTGACTGTTGTTGCACATAATCTAATGTTACTTTGCTCAAACTTTCCTTGCCGCTGCCACGCGCGGGCATGCTATCAAATCACATGTGTCTATATCCCACACCATACTTTTGCCAAATACCAATTATTTTTTGGACTATCAACCAATTATGTTTTTGGACCATCTGTTATCTTATTAAAGTAGAAGAAAAAAGCCACCATGCTCGCTCTTAAGGGTTAGAAATTATTATATTAATTGAATAAAAAAGAAAAATCTACAACATTGATCACGGTAGCTCCAGATTATAATGATCTAGATTAAAAAAAGAGATCATGTCAAATACAATCCAAATAATAATTAAAATTTAGAAGAAGAAAAGGAAGCCACCATAAGGGTTAGAAATTTCCACTTTAATTAAAGAAAAAAAGAGAAAAATCTATACCGTTGAACATTCAGGATCTAACTCATAACGGTCTAGATTAAAAGGAAAAGTCCAAGTCAAGTACAATAAAAAAAATAAAATTTAGAGTAAAAATAAAATAAAATTAGTAATTTGATTCCATATGAATTTCTAAGTAAAATAGCTAAATAAATAAAATTCAAAACAAAAAAATAGCAATTTGATTTGTATAAGAATTTCAACAAAAAAATAACTAAAATTCAAAATAAAAAATAAAATTAGTATTTTCATTCCTTTACAAATTCATAAGTAAATCCCAATATAAATTTAAATATAAATTACACAAAAAATAGCAATTATATTTGTATACTAATTCCAACCAAAAATAACAAAAATCACTATAAAACATAAAATTAGCAATTTGATTTCTGTACAAATTTCTAAGTAAAATCCCTAAATAAGTATAATTTGGAATAAAATTTTAAAAATGGCAATTGGATTTCTATACGAATTCCAACAAAAAATAACTAAAATTTAGAGTATAAAATGTATTAAAATTAGCAATTTGGTTTCAATAGGAATTCCAAAGTAAAATCACTAAATAACTATAATTCAGAATAAAAATCAAACAAAAATAGCATTGGTATTTTTATACAAATTCCAACAAAAAATAATTGAAATTTGGGATAAAAAAGAAAATTTGCAATTTAATTTCTATATGAACTCCAAAGTAAAATCCCTAAATAACTAAAATTTGGAATACATTTTAGAAAATTAGCAATTTTTATTTGTATACGAACTCTAATATAGAATAGCTAAAACTTTGAATAAAATTAAAATTTATAATATGGATAGCACAAATGGTGTCGAGGGAGACGACAAAAGAGTGCAATGGCGTCAATCTATTTTGCAAGAAGACATTGATCTATGAGGAAGTGAAGAGCCAAGGTGGAGATGGTGGAGGGGAGGACAATGTCGTGTTGCTCACCTTAGCCGTTCAATGAGGATAATATCATGCTGCTCGCAAAAGCCATTGAGGAGAAAGGCTACAGTCAAAGGAGCCAAGGGACACGATAATGAGTGGTGAGTGTCAACATTGTTTAATAAATCAATAGCCAAAGAACCTCAATGATGGTCAAGCTCTAGAAAAGAAAACATGAAGCTTTGCATTGAAAACGAGTTATGGATAATATGGTGCCATTTGGTAGTTAGAAATGTGCCATCGCTAGTGGGGCACATCATAACTGATGATGGTGACAAGATTCTCCATATCGTTAGACATTGACTAAAGTAGACATATCGGCATCAATAAAATGCAAGGTCGCCACGGTTGGTGGAGAAGCCATGGTGTTGCAATTACCAACGTTCAAGAAGAGAAGTGACCGACATGGGAGAAGAGGAAATCGAGTATGTATAGCATCATGCATGTGTATATATATGCATGTATCCATACGAATAGAAGTACAGTTGTATAGAAGTAGATGAGCAGCTGTAGGGAATAGGTTTGTGGCCACCGAAGAGTGTGACGGGTGTCCGCGACAGGAATTGATGATGGTTGCATGTGTGTGCATTTTGATATTGCAATGGCCAACATTATTCAATAATAGGAGAGAATTAGAAGATAACTATATGTTAGAGTATTGCATTGGAAGGTAGCATCTGAGAGGGATCGATCAAGAATTGAGCTTGCTATTAGAGGTCGAAGCAGAAAAGCTATGATGACAAGAAGATATAGAAGACACACGATTCGGTGGGGCAGCCGGTGTGTGAGGAAAGATAGGTTCAAGGTAGGTCTCCTATGGTTTATCGGTGTATACATGAGAAAAGTACTCTATGTCGGACCCTGGAGCAACAACCCCCGGATTCTCTATGTAAATCGCATTAGTCCAGAATTAGCTAGTACACACAGTGAACAACAAAGATAAATATCAACCATAATAACATTTATTAACTAAATATGGACCAGATGGCTAAAGTTTACATTCACGACCCATAGGCCAAGTGAAAACATAAGCAGTGGAAGAAAAACACCGAAGCGAAAGAAACTCACTGAGCCTGTCCACAGACAAACGACAGTAAGACACGGCCTACTCGTCCTGGTCTTCACCGAAGTCAAAGCTGTCCTCCTTTGAGGTGAGATAGCAAAGGTGAGTACAAAGCTGTACTCTGCAAGTCACACAAAAAATGCAGCATAATGATAAAAGGCAACAAAGAAAGGCATATAGGGTTATTTGAGTGTAAAACAAGATTTAAAGAAATACAATAAATAGGTATGAAAATGCTAAATTTAATACAGTAAGTAAAAATAGTAATTAAAAAAAATAATATCATTGGAGTAGGCACCGACCTGACACCAATCTAACCACAGGCATCCCACCCAGACCATCTTTCTCCCAAAAGATTCCTCATTTCCATCTAAAACCACTTTTGTGAAAAACAATGTCTAATCCGTGAAAAACTTTACTCAGCTTGCCCATAACCATGGACGCAGTTATCCAAGATAGTTTATACACTCTGTAGAGATTGTACAACTTTACCCACAAGAATAGGGATATACAACTACATGATCCATGCAAGATGGAGAGCAGTTACTTTTCTAAGAACATTTCTTCCATCAAAGCTCATAATTTAATTACATTTCTCAAGTTGTATTTTTCAAACTTCTATTGTTATTTTTAATGTTTATGATGTCTCAAAAATCTAAATAGCCTACAATATATGTAAATATATTCCCGAGTATCTAAGTTATATAATTTGATACTATAAACTTTAAAACAAATCTAGTTACGTAAATATGTGGGTCACCATGCTAATTGTATTGTAAAGGAGAATTTTTGTTCGTCCGATCAGTGTATCTCTTGACTGTAATCTTTATTGGATTGCTGATTTAGGCTCTGCTCAGTTGGGCTGAAAAATAGTGGCTTATGGCTGAAATTGCACTGTAGCTGGTTGCAATTGCAATGTAGCTAAAGGTGGCTTATTTGGTATAAATAAATTTAAAAAAATAAAAAATATGTTAGCTCATCATGGACAATGCAAACGAATACAGGAAAAAAGAACCGATAAAAAAGCCAAAAATTCAGAAAAGATGAAATTTATGAATAGTAAAAAATAAACCAGAAGTCAGAAACTCAAGCCAAAATGAGCGGGGCGTTATACAGGCTCAATAGAAGTAGGACAACATAATATGTCTAACACGAGCGTGCAAACTTAAATTGGTTTTTTTAAGATACTAGTTACGTACCCGTGCGTTGCAACGGAACTCATTGAATGTATAGAGAATTGTGCTATAGAAAAGAGTTGCTCTAATCGATTGAAAAATGGAGAATTGTGAGAAGTTAAGGAAATAGAGCGGTTGAAAGCGAATGAACGTATAACCACCAACTCGTTCTTTTATAATAGGAATGATACTTGTCGTGTTCATATAGCACCTGTACCTCAGTACCTGTCGTACGTCAAAGCTAGAGCTAGCCTCAGAGTTGAGGGCCTTTTGGGTTCCATTAAACGTGCGGATCCTAACCAGAATATATGATCCTGTTCTTTTCATCTTCTAAAAGCTGTTTTTTGGCTTTTCTACAGTAACTAGTTTTTAAACGGAGTATTTTTTCAAGATATGGTCTACTAGTTAATTGTAGTACATACTTTACTGACTTCATTTATATCGGTAAAAACCGTACGTAAGTTTCTGTTACTCAGTAATCTCTCGTACAAACAGCCCAAAAGTTACAAATCACAGCTAAAAGTCACAAGCTACAGTTAAAAAGAACATGTCCATAACTTGGTGATGCTCAGTGATTAATTAGTTTTTATCGCTGCCCTTGTTAACGTATGGCACAGCTTCGAAGCGACCGCGTCGCCAAGAAATCAGTATTTAATTAAGAGTGGCGGAAACAGAAAGTGGACAATTGGACAAGCAGAGGGTGAGCATGGCTTTGCCTTCTTTGCTGCAGTGTGCAGAACGGACAAGAAAATGTATTGAGATTCGAACCTTAAAACATACAGATCTGGATAACGAAATAGCCAAATACGTAGATGCGAATGTGATGCACCTCTTTCGCTGCATCAAGACAACCAATGTGGAGCGAAGAGGCCGCGGGTTCTTTTAGACATCTGTGAACACATGAAAGATTTTCGTTTAATTGGATAGCTTGTGTAAATGTGAAAACAAAACGCCCCCGGCATGCTTTGCTTGCCTTGTCTAAATTGCTTTAGTTAAAGTTGTTCTTATCCCCCTCTTTAATCATTCCATCTGCGAGTGATTGAGATGAAATATGGACGCATCAAACCTAGACAAAGATTGCGAGTGCACCCTAACCCTGAAGCAAAGTATTCTACTTCTACTCAACATTTCTACCCGTAGTAATCTGATACTGAACTTATACAAGGAAGCCTATGACCAAATAAATTATCGACAGAGTATTATTCTTACAATTTTCAAAGGGTGTTTATTTTTGTTGTATTAATAAAATGATAGGCTATTTAAAAATCAACTATACCATCAAGCGATTAACGGTCCAGATCAAAGATCTAACCAAAACAAACGTTATGTCCCCTGATCTACTATCAATCCGGATTAATTTAGTCCAAGGGTTAGTACGGCCTAATTTGCAGTCATATCTTAAACCGCAGCATGATATAATTCGTTTCCTACGTGAACATGACGATACATAACGTGTGCGCAAGCTGCGGTCATCCGTTTATCCATGTGAACATGCATGGGTACATAGCTGCGGTCACTGTTCTCTTGAGAAACGTCGTTGCTATGCATGATTAGCGTCCAAACAATCGTGGGGCGAGCAACTCCAGCAGTAGCCCTTAAAATAGGGCCCCTACTTTTTATTTGAGAGCTCTCTCTATTTTTGAGTGCTCTGTTTTTTGGTCTACACTCCAGTCGGAGCCCTCAAAACAGGACCCTCAAATTCATTCTTAGAGGGGATGACACATAGGACCCACCCTCATTCTCATCCTACTTTTGAGGGCCGAGGGGCAAAAAACTCACTCCAGCTCGAGGGGGAGATTTGAGGGCCCCCCTACTTTTGAGGGCTCAAGTAGAGGCCCTGCTGGAGTGAGTTTTTTGCCCCTCGACCCTTAAAAATAGGATGAGGGCTCAAGTAAGGGCTCTACTAGAGTTGCTCTTAGAGCAACTCCAGCAATAGCCCTCAAAACAGGACGCTCAAATTCATTCTTAGAGGGGATGACACATAGGACCCACCCTCATCCTCATCCTACTTTTGAGGGACAAGGGGCAAAAAACTCACTCCAGCAGGGCCCCTACTTGAGCCCTCAAAAGTAGGGGCTCCCTCCAGACCCCCAGGAATGAGGGCTCGAGGGGGAGATTTGAGAGCCCCCTACTTTTGAGGGCTCAAGTAGGGGCCTGGTTGGAGTGAGTTTTTTGCCCCTCGACCCTCAAAAGTAGGATGAGGGTTCAAGTAAGGGCCCTGCTGAAGTTGCTCTTACCACGCATCTGCTCGCGGGGTGCAAACAACCCACAGGTCACAGCCCGGCCGGGCCGGCCCCAGGCGCGCGCGCGTTGTTCCCATCCGCCGCTCGCGCGCCCGCACACGCACGCGTGTGTACCCTCGCGCGCGCCGTGACTGACATATATTCGCGTCCTGCGAGCCGTGCATTGGCGTGATGTGCCAATGCACGATTCCTTGGCTAGGCGCGCGACAGAGTGGGAAATGGTCGGTCGTGCCGAGCCGACATTCCCTCGTGGTGGGTTCGCAGCATATTGTTCCCCACGTAGCACGTACGGTATATACGCGCCGGGGGGGGGGGGGGGGGGGCGGAAGGATTAACACCACCGATCGCCTTCGTCTATCTCGATCGTTTGCCAACGCGTGCGCGGCCGCCTTCTGTACTCCTTAACCCGCCCGCGCGTGCCGCGCGTCTGCGGCGGTGTTCAAACCCATGTCAAGACGTACACTACGCACAGCGAGTTCATGACCTTATCCAAAGAGGCCGGGTACACACTACACATATGTCATATCCGGCTGATGGGCATATATATAATATGGGTTCTTTTGGTGTGGTTTTTGAATTTTTAATCTGTTCGTGAAAAATAGTATGTATAAAAAAAGGTATTGATAAATATCATCCGGATGTTTTCTTTCTAACTATCATCCAGATTTATGACTGTTGGATTAGAGATCCAACGGTCACGAATTCTCCCCCGCCCCCTTAAAAAAAACTCCCCCCTTCAAAAAAAAATCTCCCCCCTAAAAAAAGGCCGTTGGCCATAAAAAATAGTTATATATGATTTTGGCCAGTACAGCTGAACTTAATATATATTTTTTACTACAATTGACTTTTAGATCCCGTCTCAAAAAATACACCGTTTTTAAAACATATACAATAGCTACAGCAGAAAAGCATAAGCTATGAGCTTAATCGAACCGTCCATATACTGTTGAGGTATATTAGTCGTGGTCCCATGTAATCATACCGTACATACATGTGTTATACATGTCGTAATTAAAGCTTTTTTCCAACATGTCCGCACAACATACAGGCGGTTAATGCGGGATATATACATATGTATACAGAGATCAATCATATCTACACTGCGCGCGTATGCACGACTGGGCCATATTTACTGCGAGCATATGAGTCAGTCAAAACATGCATGTAGACTAGTTTACTTGCGCACATTTTCACCTGGTCAAGCTAGCGCACTAACATGTAATATCACACATAAGCCTTTTTACTCGATCTAAAACCCTTTTTCTTGCTTACCATCACACTCACACCAAGTGAAGGCTGGAGAAGATGTGTTAACATACGTATAAGCTAGGTGTGACCTGGTTGCGGTCCAGGGAGCCACAAAGTTGGACTTGGTCGAAAAAGTTCGTTACGTTAATTACCCCCACGCAGAGGGCTTTAGAAATGTGGAGAAGAAAAGCATCTGATCAATAAAGCTAACCTATGCCATAACTATTCCCAGCTGGTGCGTTCACTTGGTCTAGGTAAGAGGAGCTTGGTGCGATCTTTGTCCAAATTCACCTTTGACGATTTTGTTTTGCGTCTGATGAGGACCGCTTGCTGCGGATGCATCCGTCGTTTTCTCAATTTGACTTCCGCACATATATGCCGCGAAGAATGTTGAAATTTTTGCTAGCTAGCTACCGCGCGCCACAACGCGTGCACCACATAAGAGGCCAAAATTGTACTGCATGCTTCACGTATATATGTTAACTAGCTAGCTATCCTGACTCTACTAACAATGTAAAAGCATGAACCTTTCTTTCTTAATTAACTGCATGCCTACATGTTTTGCCTGTAGAAATTAGCAGTAGCAGCTAAAACAAAAACAGAAATCACAGACGGTTTTTATTCTAAACCGTATGTGATATATCACAGACGATTCTTTCCATCGCGCCGTATATGGCAACTTTATCACTGACAATTTATGCCAAACGGTTTTTGATAAGCCATCTAGGATAACACTTTTTGCAGTAGTGTCCCCTGGCCGTGCACCGTTGTCTCCAGTTAGGAGCTACGACGCCGCCTCCCTCAACCGCAAACCACGCCACTCACCTCTCCCGGCTTCCACGAGGCGGGAGGAAGAGCTCAAGGTGGCGACTGCGCTGAGGATGGCAGCCTCGTGGGTGGCAAATCCACGCCTCCTCCTCCCTAGCCGCGTGCCGCCACCTCTAGCTAGGAGCTACGTCACATCCTCCCCCAGCCTCCATGAGGTGGGAGGAGCCCATGGTGACAGTGGCACTAAGGATGGCGGCGATGCTGTGGCCCATGGCACCATCCGCTCGAAGAAGGATGTCGACACACTGCTCCTTCCCTAACTCCAACCGTTGCTCTTGGCCTCCTCACCAATCTCTGGCCTCCTCCTCCAATCTCTGCATCCTCCACAAACTCCGCCCGCTCCCTAATCTACTATAGGATTTGGAGGTGTGGAGGAGGGATTGGCAATGGCGTATGATAGTGGTCACCGGCGCAAGGACCTGACGACCAATAGCAGTTTGGATTGGTGGATAGAGGATGAAGGAGGACAGAGATGGGAGTGGAGAAGAAGATAGAGGAAGGAGCATTAGATACTGAAGTGTGGGCCTTTTCCTTTAGTCAACGTTATTTTGCTAACTTGGACATGAAATGGGTGAGAAAGACTTGACATGTGTCAAAATCACCGCCGCGTCAGTGCCTCGTAGGATTAAAACCAGGGTGGAGTACCTTAAGGGGGTATGTTATCTTATTTTTTACACTTGAGAAAGGTAAAACATTCAATTTTACAATTAAAGGTTAAAACTTAGACCATTGACTAATTCCAAACAAAATTATACGCGCGAGTGTGTGTTCTAGGTGGTTGTTAACATACACCTAGTACTTAAGCCAATTGCTGCAGATAACACATGAAATTGCTAAGAGAAAAGGTACAAAAGTTACCTTTTAACCTGTTTAGGGTTATATAGTGATATTGAGTACTACATCATTCAGTGTTATCAATGATTCCAGAAACATGACAGTAATAGCAAAATTCACTAGAGACTTGTTGGTCTATTTCTCATGGTGGCTTCATTAACTGAGAGTAACAAGATCCGGAACGCTTAGTCGATTTTCTGCATGCAGCATTTCATAACGAAGCATGCCTTTTCATAGTTTTTTTTTTTGAAAAGAAGCCTTTTCATAGTTTAGTTAAACGGAGGCGCATGGGCGTATGCCCTTGAATTGTAAATTTGTAACGAGTGAAATTGCAGAAAGCAACAGCATATACTACCTGGACGACGATGACAAATGGATGTGCATGCATAAAAGTAATCAAGAATTCATAGATATGATATGATAACAGTAACCGATCAATCAATATATGTCAACTAGCACAATTAATCAGCCTCCCATTGCTTTGTCTCATAAATTGCTATATGAGGTTCCAAATTACCAGTTTAATTAGCCTGTGAAGCTGAGAAATTTTCTCCGTTACAAAGCTACTGAGACAGCCTAACAGTAGTACTGGCTGCCTGCATGCAGCTCCCGCTCCGCGGAAGAAAATTCAGCTACTTCACAGCTTTTGGCACCCGAAAGCCACACCTTATTGCACTATTAGTTTCCTTTGCTCCTCTCGATTAATCCCCATGCATGCATATATATGTGTGTGCATACCAGCATTCTTATATACTGATATAATATATATGTATGTATGTGTACACACATAGTACGTACTAGTGCTTAATTAACTTAGACCTTGCATCGGCGGCCGGTTGCATGGTACGCACGTAGTCAAGTACGTATCAGAGCCTCTCACCGTTCGAAGCTTATGATGCGGTCCTTGGCGACGCCGGCAGCCTCGGCGACGGGGAAATGCTCCGCGCCGAAGGAGCGGACGTGGTCGTTGAGCGAGCGCTTGTGCTTGAAGTCGGAGCCGCAGGCGCAGAACCAGCGCTTGCCGCAGTTCTTCTCGTGCGTGCGCCAGTCGCCCTTGACGGCGAAGGGCTTGGCGCAGCGGCGGCAGCGGAAGGGCTTGGCGCCGTGCTTGCGCTTGTAGTGCGTCTGCAGGGTGCGGAAGTCCTTGAGCGGCCGCGCGCGCGGGTGGGCGATGTTGTTCTTGCACCCCGCCGCGCAGCAGTAGCACGGCAGCTTCAGCATCGCCAGCGTCTGCGTGCCCTTGAGGGACTCCGGGCCCTTACGGTACTCGCGGCCGTGGCCCCACATATGCATCTGCATCAATGCATGCACGCATTGGATTAGCGAACTACTCACTATGAGATTGGTAAAGTTGGATTAGAGTGAGCTGTGTTTTGTAGAATTGAAGAATGAAGTGGTTATATATATGATGGATCATGCATGAAATTGAGTTGAAGTGCCGGAAAAATATGGAGATCTAGCTAGCATGCATTCTTGGTGCCGCAGCATATTTTAGTGGCAATCTATAGCCGAAAACAATTGTGTTACTGCAAAACATCAAGTTACTCAATTTCGCGCGTCCTTGTTGATACTTTCAATTGTAAACAGTAAACACAAATACACAATTGAAAGTCAGAAAATATCAATAAGAACTAGATCTGTCTCTTTTTTGTGTGTCCAAGGTGAACAGGACGACAATCAAATGATGACGTATACGGGGACCTAGGTAAATCAAAATGGAAATAACAAGATCCAAGGTGCATATCATATATAAGACCATGCAAAACATCTTGATTTTACCTGCATGTTATTGTATCTGTTGAAGGACTTGTTACAGACATGGCAGATAAACTGCACCGGACCGATGAGGATCTGCGCCGGCGTCGGGATCCAATACCGGCAGTTCATCACCACGCCGCTCTCCGCCCCAAACCCGCCAACTTCCCCCACTCTGATGATGTTTGATCCTTCCACTGACGCCACCACCTCGCCATGTTCTTGTTCCTCTCCCTCCACCTTGCAACCGGCATGCATAGGCTTCCGCTCATCCATGTCCTCCTGCTCAACGTCGTCGTCGTATTCCTTTTCCTCGTCCTCCTCTTCCATGGTGGCATCAGTGAAAGATCCACCAACTGGCAAGCCAATATTCAAGTCCACACCGGACTCCAGTACCCCGGTCGCACTGCTCGTGATCTCTTCTTTGACAGGGTGCTCGTGATCATCAGGCCACTTCCCCTCCTCGAGCGTGCTGAGCAGTGGTAAGCACGTCATGCTGCTGCCATCTTCTTGAGCTCTTCTTCCTCCTCCGTCTTCCCCAGGTACTTGTTGACGCAAGGACGCCATCGAGGACGACGATGGGAAAGACGACGATCGCGACGAGGACGACGAGGACGCTGGCTTGAGCCACTCGACGAAAGGCGCGGAAACAACCTCACCTTCCATGGCGCTGCAGGTCCGCAGCCCCATAGATCTTGATTACCGATCAACACCTAATTCCCTGCTAGATGTAAATACAGCTCTCACTTTGCACGGGAGATAGTATATAGCTTCTAGTATATAGCTTCCTTGAACTTGGGGTTTGGTGGCGTGGAGAAGATGAGAGGAGGAGAGAGGAGATGGCTATCCTAATGTCAAGGCGTGCATATGTCACGGTCTTGAAGAAAATGAGATGGCTAGCTGGGGCCATTTATATACGCTTAGCTGCGCCCTTCTCTAGCTTTATCTTTGTGTGTGCGTGCTGGGGTTTGAAGTTTTGGAGGCTTTCACACGCGAGGCAAATCGGACAGGACCGGCTTGAGTTTTGATAGCGCGTGAGAGTGTGAATGTGCCGTGCGCGGCTAGCTAGCTGCATGCGTGGCCTCGGATGATCGTTGGCTAGCTGTTGCTGTTCGTGTGCGTATTCATGCGTTAGTGCGTACTGGTGCCTGCGGAATGCTACGTACCTAGCCTGATTTGGAGCCTTAGACGATGGTCCCTGCCGCCGTGCATTACACAGTAGCGGTCCACGCGGCGGGGGTGCTGCCAGTCGTGGCTTTTTGTGATCGGTGCTGGGCGTCAAGTGGAGTACACTAGGAAGAAATGGTTTGCGTTCTCACGTACACGTACGACAGTTGCCTTCTATTTTGGATTTCTTTTTCAGTTTTTGTCACTAAGCTCATTTTAGACATGCAAAGAGGTGAAAATTTGGTAAAACCCTGACTTGGTGCGCTATGGTAGAGCAATCAGGGGAATATATATAGAGCTTAATTCCTGCATTCTTTGAGAATTGTTGTTCTAAAAAAAAGAATTCTGAGACTTTTTCATACTCACATTTGGTGCTTAATTAAACTGGTGAGTATGCATGAAAAGAGCTAGCAGTATATGAGTCTATAGGTGAAGGACCATGTAATAAGATACAGAATTACGTTGTAATGAACTATTGTAATTTAGAAAGGTTGAAAATTTGAATTGCAAATTTATCAAAATTTTGGAACCGTATGTAGTCCAGCTGGTCAGACTGGCCCTCCCCACTCCCCAGCAGTCAAACTGGCATGGGGTCTAACCAGCCCCTATCAACGGTCTGACCGGTACAGGGTCCGGTCACACCGGCTTAGGCATGTTGCTCTCGGGTGAGTTTTTGGAATTTAGGAAATTGAGTCATGATGTGGTTTAGGTTGACCCAGCTAACATCAATCAAGTTGTAAAGAACTTATGTCCGGAAATAATTTCTTTGTCTTTAGATATGCAGAGTCGTTTAAAATCAATCATGGTCAACAACAAGGATCGAAGCTATGCTCATGCATGAGCTGAGGCCCAGAACGATTGAGAATGCTGGGTGAGATGGCTGGGCTCAACCATGGCACGAGAAATATGGGACATGTTGAAGGAAAATTCGAGCGGCAAGTTACACCATGTAACTTAGTCGGTCTAAGTGAGGTATGGTTCAGTGAAACCAGAACGAGAGAGACATACTGACGCATGGCAAGCCAGTGGTGCACCTACACATAGCAAGCGTGGTAATTGCTTGCAATGGAAGAAGACTGGGTCAAAAAGGGTGTTTTGGTAAGTTGACCAAAATACCGGAAACTACCTTAGATCAAAACTATGACGCTTGAGAGAGCGGTTTAGGTCAAGAAGAAGATAAGAAGATCAAGTTCAATCAAGACTAAGGACTTAATAGATTCGGACTTATACGCTTTGAAGAGCGTGCATAAGTGTAATGTGTAAGTTAAAATCCGTATATGCGGGGTTATCAGGTTTTCTTCATATGTGCTACATAGACAATATCTACTAGGGTTAGATAGAGCTGGTTGGCCTATCTATTTAATGGGTTAGGATGGAAACTTGTGGACTTGAGACCAAGTGTTTTAATATTAGGGTTTGAGAGAGTTGAGTGGTGTAGTGTGCTCTCTTATCCTCCGGATAGAGTGGTTATAAAATCTTCATCCTCAAGTCACAATACATCAATATTTTTTCAGCTCCCCTTGATTCATCTCGTGTTGATTGATTTGCTCTTGATTTGGTTAGTTTTGCTCTTCTCTCCCCTCTTAATTTTGTTGTGTCAAGGACATGTAAAAGATGAAGATGACCCTTGGAAATCAATTCTCATCCATCTAGACACCTGGGTGGTAAGTTCTTGAAGAAACTCGGTTTTGTTTGAATTTGACCCTTACGAGTGATTTCTTGATCCGAGTATTTTTGTCTCGATTTCTTTGATGTTGTTATTTGCTGTGATATATATTGAATTGCATCTAAAACCATCTTTGCCATCTTCTACCTATGAGCCAGTCAAATTCACTGTTTTAGACTTTTGCCCAGTTTTAGTGCAACCTTACTTAATCTTGAAAAATGTCTGAACTTTGACATGGATTATTGCAATTTTTGGTTGAAAGAGATTCTTGAGATCTCATGTAAGGTGTGTGCAAAATTTTATATCATTTGAACTTGTATTTTAGGAGTTGCACCGAATTTAGATCGTGTCAGGCTATTTTAGACAGAGAGGCCAGTCCAACCGTCAGGAGGCCAGTCAGACCGGCTTGGAGCCGGCGGTTTGACCGTCAAGTGTTCAGGATCCTCCAGAGTTCGAGCTCTTGAGCGTTGTAACTTGGTTTTTTGTTGTTGATTCTAATATCTGCAATTCTGAAGTTATTTGAGTAAATGATCAATAATATTTAGAAAAAAAATTAGGTGGCACCCTTCAATCTCTTTTATTCTCTTTCGGTCCTACAATAAAAAATGTAAAGTAATGCTCGCCGTGATAGTACTCCCTAGTTATCTAGCACGATACGAGACTATACTCTATAGCCACCAAGACATCTTAAGACAACTGACACTTGTGATCTTTCCCAATCGCCAGGGAGGATCCAAATTAACATGCATTTTTTTAATTCGAACTGTCTTCTTCAGGACCCTCTCCTCCTAAAATCTGTTCACCCTCGTGATTGGCAAGATTAAGGAAAAAACACTTGAAGCCGACATAGGAGAGTGCAACTTTAACCTACTTTAGTAGAACACGATGGCATCAGATGGCTAGACTCCGTCAAAAAAGCAGCAAGCCAGCATGCATGGCATGACCAGACCGCACCAGAAATGGTTTGTTACAACACCACACCGCGAGCCAAATCATTAGCCTTTCGAAGGGGTACGTGTCAAAAAACAGGAAAATTCAGGCGCGCAAGCTGCATGTAGACCGATATATTGATCGATCGCCTTTTGAAGGGGTGGCGCCGCATACGTGTATATAGGTGCCCCGTGCCCCAGCCATCATCATGAACTTGGACCGAAGAAAGGGTGGGAGTCGGATTCAAAAGCAGCGTACGTTTGGCATCGGCCGCGTTGGACTCGGTCGGTCGCGTGGAAGCAGCACTCCAACGTAGTGGGATGGATCATGAGGCCTGTTTTTTTAGCTGCGGTTTATGTTTTTAAACTGTTCGTATGAGAGATTACGGAGTAACAGAAACTCACATACGATTTTTGCCGATATAAATAAAGTCGATACGGTGTATATTACAATTAACTGGTAGACTCTATCTTTAAAAAATATTTTGTTTAAAAATTAGTTATTGTAGAAAAATTTAAAAATTATTTTTAGAAACTGAAAAGAACAAGCACGGCGCGGCCGGGGGATTGGGCCGTGGCCGTGTGCCACTGGGCCATGAAACGGAGGCTCACAAGCGGGCGGAACCCCAAATCCCCAAGCGGCGCGTTGGAGTTGGACCGTGCGACACACAGCATCTCATCCTGTGTGGCTATTTAACCGGCTCGCTCCATCGTGCCAGGCCCATTCTGCCTACGTCGATGTCTAACTTTCACCGCTCCACATATCCCTTCTGCCGGAAGCCCAGAAACCTGCGCGTTGGCCCATGTCGATCTTCTAGCTTTGCTGCTACGGTTCAAACCTGAAGATTTTTTTTCATTTCTTTTTTTTGGTTTTAAGGTTTGCAACGGGAACGGAAGGCAGGCAGGCAGCTGCTGTGTCGAAGGACACAATCGACAGGCAGCCAGCACAGAAGGCCGGAAAGCGATGAACATGATGACGTGACCGATCCACCTCTTATCTTGGCTTGGCCAGCTCCATCATCGTACCGCCTTACTTTAACTGTTGCATCCTTGTTTTCTTCCCTACATATCAAATCTCCATCAAGAAATCCTGGAGCAGGAGTAGTACTCGCAACTCTAGAGTCATTATCATTCGAACAGCTAGCATTTCCAGATATAACTGTAGCGCGGAAATCTGAGCATGGGCACATGGCAAAGTATTACTCCCAGGAGATGCTATCGCCTATTTATAGCTGGAATCGTTTTGACTTTAGCTTTTAACTTTTATTTATTTTTCACTATTTATAAATTTTATTTTTTTTTTGAACTTTTGATTTTTTTTGTTGAGCTTTTTTGCCGGTTCTTTTTTCCCGTATTTGTTTGTATTATACGTAATGGGTTAACATATATTTTTAATTTTTTAAATTTAATTATGCTAAATAAGCCTCTGTCAACTACAGTGTTTTTTCAACCAGGTATAGTGTTTTTTAGCCATAAGCCACCAAAAAAAGCCCAAATGATCACCACCTATGTCGCGGTTTTCAATTTTTAAAAGATATTTTTAGCTTTTTATACTAACAAACTTTTAAATTGATTGTCTTTTTAAGTGAGGATTTATAAATTGATTATAATACACACTAAAGTAACTTTATTTATATCGGTTAAAATCGTATGTAAATTTCTATTATTTTATAGTCTCGCAAATACTTAAAAACTATATGTCACAACAAAAACCATAAATCAAATAAAAAATAGGCCACGTCCTCTGAAATGTTTCAGAATAGAGCGAGGGAGTAGAAACGTACGCTTGCTGCTGCCACTGACATGTGGGTGCAATAGCCGCGGCCTACAAGATCGCGCGACGGCGCGAGTTCCACCAACTCCACCGTGCAAATAGTCAGAAAGGATACGCATTCCTGATCCCCATCCTCACCCCCCCCCCCCCCCCCCCCCGGCCAATTGGTGACCATCCACCCTGATCGCGAGAGATCGCGACTACCCGCGGTGGACCGATTAGTGGGAACACACACTCTCTCTCTCTCTCTCTCTCTCTCTCTCGGTGGCTCTTCTAATCCTCTATGCACCGTTTGGACATCACCTGTGTGCTTAGTTTCTTTTGATTGCCTCCTCTGCAGCTAAATCGATCGAGATGGTCGTGCTCGCCAAGGTAGCACTAGTCTCTGCAGTGGCGCTGCTGGGCTGGGCGTACCAGGCCACCCGGCCGCCGCCCCCGGCGATCTTGGGCAGTCCGGGAGGGCCGCCGGTCACCTCCCCGAGGGTCCAGCTCAAGGACGGCCGGCACCTGGCCTACAGGGAAGCCGGAGTCGCCAGGGAGATCGCCAAGTACAAGATCATCTTTTCCCACGGTTTCGGCTCCACCAAGGAATCCGGCTTCCCGGTGTCCCAAGTAACAACTAATCTTGTGCATAAGCTGCACTCGATCGGTGTTATATCGTGTTTGTTCTTGATTGATCAGAAATTTCTGGGACTCGTGTGTGTGACGACTGCAGGAGCTCGTGGATGAGCTCGGCATATACCTGCTGTTCTTCGACAGAGCCGGGTACGGCGACAGCGATGCCAACCCGAAGCGCGGGCTGAAGAGCGACACCACGGACGTCGAGGAACTCGCCGACGCGCTGCAGCTCGGGGACAAGTTCTACGTGGTCGGCACCTCCATGGGCAGCTACACGGCGTGGAGCTGCCTCAACTACATACCGGACAGGTCAAGCATATCATCAGCTAGTGCATCAGTTCATCTGATCAAATAGAACGAAAAAAAATTGAGATAGAAACACGGCGTTATTTGTTTTGCGCTTCTGAGTGGATGGTTGGGTGGATGGCAGGCTGGCCGGAGTGGCCCTGGTCGTGCCGGCGGTGAACTACTGGTGGCCGCTTGCCAATGTGTCAGCAAGTGCGTACGGCAAGCTAGACGTTGGAGACCGGAGGACGTTCTGGATCGCTCACCATATGCCCAGGCTGTTCTACGCATGGATGACGCAGAAGTGGTTCAGGATTTCCCCCATTGTCGCGGGGCATCCCGAGGCGTTCACTGACAAGGACTGGGAGATACTGAGAGAGAGTCGGAGGAAGGAACAGGAGAGTGGTAAAGTGGATCAGGTATTTAATTTCATTCCCTCATCATTAACAAGCTTTTGCTGGACACATGATAATTAACTGATGCTCTAGACGCCTCATCATCTTCAGTGGTGCTTTTTCAAATTTCATACATCACACCTGGCATTCCACAAATGTCAAGCAAAATTTGGAATATTGAACATTTGAATTTAACTCGTTCCATAAGTGGTCAAAATTTTAAAAGACGCATTTATTTGGATAGATAGATTAACATGACGCGAGACAGTATAAAATGCATTCATTTGGATAGATAGATTAACATGATGCGAAACAGCGTTGTTCTGGTAAATTTCCATACAAGAAGGTAAGAAACATCAGCGCTGCACACTAACCCGGACTGACGTCGAAAACTCGCTGTTTCAGGGCAAAGCAACGCAGCAGGGGATTTACGAATCCCTGTGCCGCGACGTGACGATCTTGTTCGGTACATGGGAGTTCGACCCCACGAAGATCAAGAACCCGTTCACCAACGGCGAGGGCGTCGTCAGCATCTGGCAAGGGTACGAGGACAAGATTGTTCAAGTCGAGGTGCAGCGCTACATGGCGCAGAAATTGCCGTGGATACGGTACCATGAGCACCCTGAAGGTGGCCACCTGTTCATATGCATGGATGGGATGGGAGACAAGATCATCAGGGAGCTTCTGCTCGGCGAGGAGCCGCAAGGTTTCCAGAGCTATGCCAATATGGTCTCTAGCGAGAAGAAACAAGATTTGAGAAGAAGATAATTGGGCATTGCATGTAGCTAGAGAATAAACGGTCTTGACCAAGTCAGCGCAATGATTAATTGCTTGATGAGGAGGTAGGAAGTGCTGGAACTTTGCGGTGGATAAAACCTTCAGTCGATGAAATACACACACATAACACATTGCCCCATGCAGCTTCGCACGGATGGATTAAGATGTTACAAGTCCAATGCCATCAGAGTAAGCTGTGTCAAACCTGTAATCACATCATGTGCCTGTGCCTCTGGCGCTAGAAGCAGTGTAATGAAGCAGAAACTAGTATAGAATTATTCTACTCTCTGGAGAAAGACGCTATAGATAGTTTATGAGGAGGCATTATCACCTTAAGCAGATACATGACTGTTGTGCACTACTACAGAAAATGCCATTACAAATGGTTTTGTGAACCGTCTGAATTTATGGGTCAGTAATAATACGAGGTTATCACAGACGGTTTTCGAACCGTCTGTGGTGCAAATATCACAGACGGTTTTTAGTTAATAACCGTCTGTGATATATAGTTATCACAGACGGTTCTTAATTAAAAATCGTCTGTGATAGTGTGATATTCCCTTCTACTCCTAAACCTATTTCTGTTTATTGGTTAGTCTCAGGAAATGCTAGCCATGCCTTCTGAAACAAGCAGATCAGCATGTACATGTATACATCCAATTTACATCTCAATTCATTTCACAAACATAAAACATCCATTTTTATTAAGATTAGAGCCTACCATTACAATATACCAAAACAACGAGCAGGTTACACAACAAGAACAGAGAAAAAGCAAAGATCCGCTATGCCTTCTCACCCCTGAAGCAACGCATGAGCTGGATGTCTTTGATGCCCACCATCGTCGGCATTGATTGAGCGTCTGCACGGTTGGCACGAGCTAGTTGCTTATGCGGTGTCTTGCCTCCCGTAGACTTGTGCGCCGTCTGCAAGGAGGAGAAGAACAGCAAGGAGGAGGAGAACAGCAAGGAGGAGGACAGCAAGGAGGATGATAGCAAGGAAGAGAAGACCAGTAAGGAGGCTGAGTTTTGGTTATATTTATAGGGGAGGGAGAGGCGGGAGTTCGAAATTTTTGGCGCAGGAACGGAGAGGCGGAGCTACGATCCGTGGGGTGAGGATTGGTGGATTTCTATTGGCTATGATTGGGTTGAGGAGGATCGACGGGCTCAGCAGTCAAATTATCATAGACGGTTCTATATATAGAATCGTCTGTGTTGAATGAATATCACAGACGGTTCTATATATAGAACCGTCTGTGAATTAGAGCACAAATTTTATATACCGAAGCAATATAAACAACTAATCTGAAAAGATAAAATAGCAAAGTTTTATATAGCTTATATATACTCATTTGAAAGGTTTCGATGAGATCTACAACTTTTCAGTTGAAGCAAAATTCAAATTCCAAAAGGAAGACCAAGAAAAAGGGCAAAAACAGACACCAAAAACTTGCGACACATGTTTATGTCCAAAGATGGCCGATTTTCGGAGTCTTGGAGGGCGACTGGCACAAGAGGGTCATTTTTTGGATTGGCTCGTCGTTAGCTTTCCAACGAGTACAAGAACGTCGAAAACGGACACCGTATGCAAAAGTTATGCCCGTTTTACTGAAAGTGTCTCAAAACTGAATCATACTCGGACTTAAGCGGGAAAATATGAAATTTTGATGGATTGCAAGGCGGGAAACGTATCACAGACGGTTTTTATTATAAAACCGTCTGTGATACTCCAGTATCACAGACGGTTTTATAATAAAAACCGTCTGTGGTATTCCAGATTATCACAGACGATTCAGAGGTAAGAACCGTCTGTGATACTCCTTTTTCCCACCAAAAATACCACAGACGGCCTCCAAATTAAAACTGTCTGTAATAGTGTACATCACAGACGGTTTCACAAAACCGTCTGTGATTTGGCGTCTAGTATTAGGCTTTCTGTAGTAGTGGTGGTTATAGACTAAACAGTGAATAAGGGGTTACGAAGAATCCACAAAGAGGCTAATAGAATCCACAAAGGGGATTTTAGAATCAAACTAGCAAAATACTAATAGCATAGTCTCTTTGATTGGTGAACTGTTGACAAGAGTTGAGGAGGCCAAGTTTTCTTTAAACTTGTGCAACTCTTGACCTAAGAGCAATACTATAATTGTTAATTTATGCATTATACAGATTTTAAATGCTCACATCTATGTTTTGTTAAGCATATTATAGCATGTTAACGATATGAATTGTTTATCTGTTTTGGGAGATAATATATATGGTTATGTCATTTCCATGCTATTATTGCTATACTTTCTTATGCTTAATCATAATTGGAACTAAAAATGAAAATATTGGTAAATCAACTTAATTTCCAACACTTGTTACATAAATACCCCAATATGGGTCTATAATTGTAGAAGCCATATCGTCTTTTCCCTTATGACAGCTCTTTTGGGCTAGTCATGTGGCCTTACGATGGCAATGGCACGTGCAAGTGACCATCGTGGCTGTAGCAGTGCCTCTGCTCCCTTGAGCAGCTGTGTCGTTCAAGACGATCGTTGTGAGGTCACTACCAACAAAGTGATGGAAGGTGCCCGAGAAGCTCAGCAGTGTGTTCATGAACACACTCGGCCCATCCATCATGATGGAAGAGTTGGTGAAGTCGCTCGTGCGTGACAGCAAGATCTCATCTCGTGAGCTCGTCTGCCTCCTCGCTGATGATGAGGTCATGCCACAACTGCAGGAGGGCGAGACGTTGGTTTTCATGGTGTATTTCGACACCAAACTCGGGATCTCTGCTGCTATCTTTGATTTGTTCCACTAATATTTTATTTTTTATTGATTCTATTAATTGTTTTCACTAATATTCTTTAATTGCTCCATAAGCACGTTTGATTTATTCCACTAACATTTTTTATTTCTTTTAGACATCATGATTTAACTGTTGGGACATCATTGAGATAAGTTGGAACATTGAAAACCAAATATGTGGAATATTGGTCCATCCCCTTAGAACGTAAATGCATGGAATATCATCGATGAACGGTTAGAACATCGCTGACGACTTGTGAGAACATTGAAATCAAATACGTGGAACATTGGCCCATTCTCCTTAGAACTTAATGTGCATAACATCGTCAATGAACTATTGAAACATTGAAACTAAATATGTAAAACATTGGCCTATTCCCCCTTAGATTTTAATACGTGGAACATTATCGATAAAACTATCTAAACATTGAAACCAAATGTTTGGAGCACTTCATTTTACTTATCAGAACATTCAATGCACGTCTGGTCCATTCCTGCTACCCAATTCAAAAAAAAACGCGTTGGAACATCATCATTAACTAACAGAATATTAGGAAGTAATACATAGAACAACTAGTTTTATTTATTAAAACATTTGATATATGATAACATTATTAGTCTGGAATGTACATAAGTAAAGACTTGATTTGAAGATGTCGTCGTATGGAATAGGATAGTCCAAAGGAATTATGAATCGGACACTCGATTTCAAGCATATGCATTTTTAAATTTGCAGATATAAAAGGCGCTTCGTTAACCGTGCACTGACGTAGATGTCCTGGACGGGAGTTGTGCGTTGCTCGTAGCCCATTTGCGCGGCAGAAGACTTTCCGCAGGCCGCACGTGGCCCACAGCCCGGGGTGGGCGGTGCGTTCCTACGGGCCACGCGCGCGGCACCTAGGCGCTGCCCGAATTTGCTATGTGCCGCGTGCATGGCATATAGCAATCTGCCGCCCACTGCTCGGCCCACAGTCCACTACTCTCCCACACGTCTGGCGCGATATTAGGCCCATAAAACAGCCCGCGCGTCCCTAACTGGAGCCTGGCTGCCTGGGCCAGTGGGCCGTTAGGCACCGTGGGGTGGTAGATGAAGTTCGTAGTAGCAACGACAATGTGCACGACCAAAGGCAATTGCGTGGTCTACAGTCTGGACAACATTTAGTTAATTTACGCTTCTTTCCTTTTTTTTTATTTTTTTATTTAGTCGTAGATTTCTACCGAATGTTGTAGTAGGTTTTCCCCCTCGTGTTCATTTTTTCACTATTATTCTATAAAAAGTTTGATTTAGCTAGCTAATTGCTTGTCCATTGCTAGAATCCTTGCCGTTCTATCACAACGGGCCACCAGGAACAAAAACACTGGCCCCACTCGGGCCACTAACGAGCAAGAGAAAAAACGCAAAGCTTCACGTCGCATTGATCGGCCGGTGGCTCGGTGCCCACACTACGACGCTAGGAGCGCGCTGCCCAGCTGCCTTGTTTCGCATTGAGGCAATTTGCAGTGCTGACTGCTGAGCTACTTTTCAGGATGCAGCGTTCAGTATCTCTCCTCACGCTCCACCGTTCAGTGAAGCTGGACACAACAAACGTCTAGAACTCTAGATTTATTGTGAATTGAATGGTCAAAAGATTTTGTCGGGGGTGACATGTTTGGTCAAACATCACGGAACAACATATGAAAACTCGACCACGAAGCTCTGTTAAAAGCTCTCTTTTTTATATATATAGAGGTGCCTTTTCGGCTTTTCCTATTCTTTATTCATAAAACAAAGTTGATCCTGCGATTCTCCGACTAGCTGCAGGCTTATACAGTAAAGGAGGAGTTGTATTCTGGTCAAGTGATTTTGACACACGGGGTGAAACTGTAGGGGATTTTCGTATAACCAAGCGACCACAGAAAGATGTAATTGGCTTGTAGGCTTGTAGCCACACCCTGCAAATATAGTGTGCAGCGCATGCAGTTTCATGACATCCTAGCTCATCAGTTATTTGTGACGAAGATTTGTTGCCGCAAAATGTATGACATTCAGCGTATAAATCGTCAGCGCACTGACTGGATGTTGGTCAGTGGCTGTGCGCGCGTTGCTTGTGGATATCGGATATGGGGATGTTCTTTTTCAGTTTTTGGTTTTTTTACAGTAATTAATTTTTAAATAGAGTGTTTTTTCAAAAATAGAGTCTATTAGTTAATTGTAGTACATATTGTACTGACTTCATTTATATAAGCAAAAATCGTATATGAATTTCAATTACTCTGTAATCTCTCACACGAACAGACCAAAAGATACAAACCGCAGAAAAAAAAAACATGTTAGAATGATCTCAGGGGCATTTGGCCCAACGGCCAAATGCCCCCCTCTCACCTTGACCGCGCCCTGATCGGGGGCGCCCAGCCCAATAGGCTGGTGGGCCCCTGTCGCCAGCGCCATATAAAACAGAGGTGGGGGCCGGGGCGGCACACACGACGAGGTTCACCGTGCCGCCGCCAGACCCACCGACAAACCCTAGACCGATCTAAGAGGGGGCGCTCTAGCGACAGGAAGCACCACCGGCTCCTCTGCTTCTTCTCCAGACCGCCATCCACCGCCAGGAGCCGCCGCCGCCCGGGACACGCCGCAGCCAAGGAGCCCCGCACCTTTTCCCCGACCGTCGCTGCCCGTGCGCAGACGTCACCGAGCGTACCCGTGATGGCCACCTCTTCTTCCTCTACCTCGGACGGTTAGTACTCCTCTCCCTCTCGGTATCTCTCAAGAACCCGAAACCCCTAAGAGAAGAACCCCGCTAGATCTAACCTAGGAGATCCTAAGATCTAAACCTATCAATGGTATCAGAGCACCTAAGTTTAGATCTAGACGGAGGAAAAGGAAAGAAAAGGAAAAGAGAACGAAAACCCCTAACCCTAAAAGAACAGAGAAGGGGAACGGGTCTAAACCCTAACCCTAGATCTGAAAAGATCTTACCTGGCCATCGTCGTTGCTGGCGTACGGGAGATCGGCCGAGCCTTGGGCTCGCCGGCGCTCCATGTACCGGCCACCGGCGACGAGCGGGACAGATCCGAGCGCGCGCGCTCGGAGGGGCGCCGACACGGAGCCGCTCGACGGCGGCGCGCTCCCTCTCAGGGGAGCGCGCATGCCGGCGAGAGGGCCCGCGCTGGCGCCGTCGTCTTCTCACTCTCCGGCGGCGTGGATGAAATCGCCGCCGCCGCCGCTTCGCTCGCCCGGGTGCGGAGAGGAGAGGGGAGAGAGCAGAATGGGTTAGGGTTAGGGTTTCCGCCGCGCCGCGGCCGTTTTGATCCGCCGAGAACGCCGCGCAGCCGTCGAATGCGATCCGACGGCTGAGATCGCGCCGAGCGCTATCAAAACATACTCAAGCCACTGCATTGATTGCGTTGTTCAACAGGCATTGGACCGGCTGCTGCAAGCAATGGACAGGAGATTTCCTTCGAGACACGTATCCCACACGTGTCAACGCCTCTTCACCTCAACCTCTAGTCCTATCTCATTTTCTCTACGACCACACCTCCATGACATGTCTTTGCGCGCAGATTTGTTAGCTCTGTAATCTTCTGGTAAGAACCTGTAGAGCAGTCAAAAGAATTTAACTACAGCTCGTAATTAAGGTACACGATAGTTTTGGTAATCTCTAGTGAAGTAAACAAAAAATATTCTATGTTCCCTTAACCTTCAGGTAAGCTAATATACATAGTATCATTTTTTTTTCAGGCACACAATATCATTTGTCACTATTCGTTGAGTGTTTCCAGATGTTTATGAGCTGTGCTTCCAAATTTTACCTCGAGTTGTATCCCTAATGCTTGTAACTCGACTTTGAAAAACTAATAAATGATGCTCTGGGCTGTTCCTTAAAAAAAATACCTTTTGTTCGCACACGAACACGTCACGGTGTGCCCCCGGCGTCGAGCGCGATACGCAGGACACGTCGCCGGAGGAGTCTCGCCGAGAGCGCGATACGCAGGACACGTCGGCGAGAGCTCTTGAGACCCGACACCCCACGCGCCCGGGAGGGACCCCGTCAGGGCGAGCGGCGGCGATGGGTTGTCCTAGGTCGGCCTGACCGCCCCTAGGACCTTGTGACTCGTTATCGCAACGGAGTGAACGACAACGAAGAACAAGAAGCAAAATAGGGCAGAGGAAAATAGTAGATTGCAAAATAGTATAATAGATGAGTTTCGATTGTGTGTTGTCAATCGGCCGTAAACCCTACATACATATATATAGGGGGAAGCTGGTCCTAGCTTCTTTTGGAAACAACAATTATTTGAATCGAATCAGAGTCCAGACCGAATAAAACTTATCTTAATTTATTCGGTTGCAATTTTGCCGCGCGGCAGAGATCGCTTCAAGATTATTTCCTGATCCTTTCCAAACTGTTGACCGCGCGTGTCATGACTTCCCAAAATCGTTTATGGCCGGCCGGCGCTGCCTACGACCGATCCCGAGCGCTCTTGATGCCGTACGACCACTCCAAAAACATCCCTTTGACCATGCTTACTTCTTTCAACATGGTCGGAATCGCCTTTGGCACGTACTGGTCTTCTCGATTTGATTGCTGCTCCTTACGACCGCCTTCACCGCGATTGTGGCCTTCTCTGCGTGGTCGAACCCTTTACGATAACCGTTCAGTGTCTCTTACGACTTCCCAGGGTCGTTTACGACTGGTTAGAATCGTTTATGACCGGTTCTGGATGCTTACGATCAGTTCCGATCCTTCTATTGCTTTACCAATCAATTTTCCTTCGTGATCGTAAGCTTATTGTAGCAGTCTACGACCGCTCCATTGCATTGCTACGCTGTCTTTCCTTCAGCCGCTCAAAATATCATGATCGAAACCTTCAATGAGCACGCATTGATGCTGGCGATCTTCAATTTTCTGTGGTCGAACCACCCTTTCGATCACGTTCACTTCCTTCAATGTGGTTGGAGTTGTTATCGCTTCTCGTTATGACGTGATCGTAAGCCACCGACTTCTCATCGTGGTCGTAAGTTCGACTGCCGACTATCAACCTTGATGTCGTCGACTGCGAACCATGCTTCTGATCGTGGCCAATCGTGGTCATCGTAGCCTTCAAAGCAGTCGTAGGCTTCTACGTGGTCATAAACTCCAACGTGATTGTAGATTCCAACGTGGTCGTAGACCTCACCATGGTCGTAGCCTCCAACGTAGTCGCAGACTCCACCGTGGTCGTAGACCTCAACGTGGTCGTAGATCCCACCGTGGTCGTAGCCTCTAACGTAGTTGTAGACTCCACCGTGGTCGTAGACCTCAACGTGGTCGTAGATCCCACCGTGGTCGTAGCCTCCAACGTGGTCGTAACTGCCTTCGACCACTGCCAACGTGGTCGTAACCGGTCCAGCTGGCTCCCGACTTGCTTTGCTGTGGTCGTAACGACCGCCATCGTGGTCGTGACTGCCTTCGACTACGGCCAATGTGGCCGTAGCCTGTCCAGCTGGCCTCCGACTAGCTTTGCCGTGGTCGTAACTGCCCACGACCATGATATAGGCACAACCTTCCCTTGTTAACCTGCTTTTGGTTTACGATGATTGTGGTTCCAAGCCAAATTTGATTATCAACATATGCCCCCCTGTTTTTTGGCAACACTTGTGTGCCAAAAAATAAGGATTACTTGCTCGACCAACAAGGCCAATGTCAACACATCCATTGGCCATGTTTATATGTCTAAGGGCGATAATTTATTATCGGCCATGTTATAAAGTCTAAGGGCGATAACCAAGTATCAGCCATACATGTTCAAGCTTCCTGCCACACGCTTGGATAAAACTTCTTCAAATATTTTCCATTGAGAGCACGGTGCAACAACGTTCCATGCAATGATTCGACTAAATATGAATTACCCGGAACCACTCTTGCAATTTTAAAAGGACCTTCCCAACTTGGAGACCACTTTCCGAACTTATTATCTTTCGAGCCAACTGGTAGAATCACTTTCCACACTAGATCACCAACTTGAAAGCTCTTCAACTTGACTTTCTTGTTGTATGCCTTTGCCACCCGCATTTTATCTTTCTCAATGGCTTTTAATGCTTCTAATCTCTTATCGGTGACTTCATCAATGTTGTCTATCATTAAATTATGATAATCCACTGTCGATAACTCATTTTGCTTAGCTAATCTCAAAGCATCCAAATTTACCTCTACGGGTAAAACAGCCTCTTGCCCATACACAAGCTCGTATGGAGTTACTTTGGTTGCTCCATGCCTTGAGATTCGATGCGCCCAAAGAGCCTCGGATAGCACTTCATGCCACCTTCTAGGATTATCTTCAATCTTTTTCTTGATGAGCTTGATCAATATTTTATTTGTAGACTCTGCTTGTCCATTGGCTTGGGCATAATATGGAGACGAATTGAGCAACTTTATCTTATATAATTCAGCAAAATCTCGGACTTGAGTTGATATAAAAGAGGAACCTTGATCTGAAGTTAATGTTTGTGGAATGTCGAACCGGTGAATAATGTGCTCAGTTATGAATTGAATCACTTCCACATGTGTCATGTTCTTGAGAGGTACTGCTTCAGACCACTTAGTGAAATAATCAGTAGCAACTAGCACAAACCGATGTCCTTTTGACGACGGAGGATGTATTTGCCCGATGAAGTCTAATCCCCATCCTCTGAACGGCCATGGTTTGACAATAGGGTGTAACATAGCAGCAGGCGCTAGCTGAATGTTACCGAACTTTTGGCATGCCGCACACCCTCTGTAGTATCTGAAGCAATCATTAATCATTGTCGGCCAATAGAAACCAGCACGTCTTAGCAACCACTTCATCTTGTGTGCCGACTGATGTGTACCGCATATACCTTCATGTACCTCTCCCATAGCAACTCTTGCTTGATCCTCATCCAAGCACTTCAGAAGAATACCATCGACAGTACGGCGATAAAGATTGTTATCAATTAGACCATATTTGAAAGCCATCCGCCGAACCGTCCTATTTGCCCTCTTGCTAGGGTCTTGCAAGTAATTAATGATTGGTTTTCTCCAATCTGTACCCTCACTTGCATCAGATTTTAAATGAGTGGCCGAATCGGTGAGTTGCGGTTCGGTCTCGTCTATGTTAGCAAGACAAGACATCGGCTGGTGAGAAAGGTGGAACATACCCCGAGAAATATGATAACCGGACGCTTGCTGTGCTAAATCATTTGCTCTCCAATTTTCATGTCTAGATATATGAGCAATACTAAAGAAATCAAAGGTAGCAATGATATCTAAACATTTATCAAGATAAACATTAAGTGATTCGTCAAAACATTGAAAAACCTTGGAAACTTGCCGCACTACTAGCAACGAATCACCGAAAACCTCAATATGCGTAGCACCTATAGCAAGTAAAAGCTGCAGCCCGAATATTAAAGCTTCATATTCGGCTTGATTATTTGTGCAAAAGAACTCTAAACGACAAGAGGCCTCAAAAACAGCCCCATATGGAGAAATATAAACAACACCAACACCTTGGCCATTGTTACAAACTGAACCATCAAAATACAATCTCCACGGCACTAAAGAAACCAGGTCAATATCAATATGATGCCTATCATCAATCCGATGTTCAACAATAAAATCAGCAACGATTTGGCCTTTCATATATTTCAAAGCTTCGTAAGCCAAATCATATTCAATCAAAGCATAAGCCCACTTACCAATCCTACCACTCAGAATTGGTCTGTGCAACATATATTTAATGACATCGGTTTGACATGCAACTATGCAAGCACTAGACAACAAATAATGTCTTAATTTTGTGCAAGCATAATATAACGAAAGGCATAATTTTTCAATAAAGGTGTACCTTGTCTCTGGATCCAATAAACGCCGGCTCAAGTATGTAATAACATGTTCTTTTCCTTCAGTTTCTTGTGTCAAAACAGCACCAATTACTCCTTCTTCCGCTGCAATATAAAGCCTGAAAGGCTCTCCTTGCCTGGGCGCTTTTAACACCGGTGGAGTAACTAAATACTGCTTGATCTTTTCGAATGCTTCTAGCTGTTTTGCCCCCCAAGTAAAACCAGCATCGTTCTTCAACCGAAGGATAGGCGTAAAAGCGTCCACTTTCCCAGACAAGTTAGCAATAAATCTCCTCAAATAATTAGCTTTGCCAAGGAATTTCTGTATATCTTTCTTGCACACAGGAACCTGTACCTTCTGGATTGCTTCAATTTTCTTGGGATCTATCTCTATGCCATGTTCATGAATAATAAAACCTAAAAACTTCCCAGCCGACACACCAAAAGCACATTTTAGAGGATTCATCTTCAAACCATATTTTCTCATTCTATCAAAAGCCAAGCGCAAATCGGCCAAATGTGGTTCAATGGCATCCGATTTGACGACAATATCATCAATATAAACTTCTAACATGACACCGAGAAGATCATGAAAAATTAAGTTCATAGCTCTTTGGTATGTTGCACCAGCATTTTTCAATCCAAAGGTCATTACTACCCATTCAAATAAACCAAGAAAACCAGGGCAATGAAAAACTGTTTTGGAAATGTCCTCTTCGGCCATAAAAATTTGATTATACCCCGCATTGCCATCAAGAAAACTGATGACCTTATGTCCAGAAGCAGCATTAATAAGCATGTCGGCTATTGGCATAGGATACTCATCTTTTGGTGTAGCTCTGTTCAAATCTCTGAAATCAATACATACCCTTAACTTGCCGGACCCTTTCTTTTCGACGGGCACAATATTGGAAATCCAATCAGCATACCTGCAAGGTCTAATAAAATTAGCTTTAAGTAGCCGATCGATTTCCTCCTTAATCCGATCATACATCTTGGGATTAAACCTCCTAGCTTGCTGTTTGAAAGGTCTAAAACCTTTCTTAATAGTTAGCTGATGTTCTACCAACTCTCTGCTTAGACCAGGCATCTCATGGTATTCCCAAGCAAAAATGTCGACGTATTCTTTCAAAAGCTCGATTAATTTTAGCTTATAATCGGCTCTCAGATTTTTACTTATAAATGTCGGCCTGGGAATTGACCCATTACCGATGTCTATCTCCTCCAATGGGTCGGCTGATATGAAACCTTGTCCCAACTTATCAAAATTTTCTAGCTCTTCTATAGATTCATACATATCGTTCTCTTGAGACCGATAATCTTTGAGACGTTGTTGCAACCAATCTAAGCTGGGGTTCATTTGATCACATCATATTTTGGAGCCGATCACCACCAATCGGCTTTAACATGACAGGTACAAAACCATTCCTTGTAGCACTAAGGAAATCAAACTCTGGAAGGTCGCCACGCCCTGACAAACAAGTAACTTCAGAGTGCTGCCAATCCACTATAGCATCGGCCAAAGCGACACAAACCGATGTGTCAGCGTAGATGATCTCCACTTCGTCCTCAACCCATTGAATCAAAAATTGGTGCATGGTAGATGGTACACACTGATTAGCATGTACCCAGTCTCGTCCTAAAATCATATTGTAGTTACCTTGCACCTCAGCAACAAAGAATGCTGTGGCCAAAGTCTTGCTCCCAACCGTGAGCTCGACATAGATAACTCCTTTGGCTTCCGTCTTTTCTTTCCCTTCAAAACCATTCAGCACCATGTTCGTCTTCTTCAAATCATCATCTTGCAGCCCCAATTTTTTAAAAACTGAATACGGCATGAGGTTGACGACAGCACCACCATCAACAAGCATCCTAGCAATCGGTGACCCGTTAATGTGGCCCTTGATGTACAACGGCTTCAAATGCTTCACCGGCTCTTTAGGCTTCTCGAAGATGGCATTTTTAGGACCAAAGTCCAGCTGGGCTATCTCTCCTTCTTCATCAACAGCACGAAATTCAACAGGTAGATAGTAAACCATATTGATATCCATACCTTCTCTAGCTGGTGTGGGCTCAAAATCTAACATCTCCTCATCATCCCCCAATGTACATACCTGCTCATGCTCTTTAGGTGATGTATGCGCTGCTGCGATAGGAGTAGTATCTGCAGTCCCATCCACTGGTTTAGGCCTCCATACATGCTTCATGGGCCGAATTTTATTGAAAAAGTCGTCTCTCTGTGCTTCCGCTGTGTCCTCGATCTTCTGCTGATTTCGCATGCGCTGCAACCTTCTTTTCTGAGCTTTGGTCAGGCCGGAAGGGCACCACCTTGGTCGGGTATACTTGGGATCTCTTCCCTTGGCTCTACTGTTGCTAGCTTCATGATCATTAGCTGCTGAACCTGGCTGAACAGCAACCATAGTACTACTGGATTTAGCCGGATTATTAATGACAATTGTCCTTTTACCAAGATCTTTGGTTGACACCTCTGTAGCACTAGTAGCCCTGCTCTCTTGCTTGTTAGGTTCTAAATTTTCAGCACTTGGCAATTTAGCACGCCACTCTTGCTTCATAATCTTCTTCGTTGCAGAGGCATTGGATGGTCGATTAGCACCACCACCAAAACAACCTTTTGTAGAGTGGGTTATCCTTTCAAAAACTGATCTTCTAGGTGCTGTCCACCCAGGATGAAAAGCATATGGCACCATTGGAGGCTGCGCCCATCCTCCATTCTGATTGTATGGTGTGTAGGAGAAAGGTGTCATCCATTGCGTAGGCGCCCATGGCTCATACGGACGAAACTGACGTTGTATTTGATGCCTCGGAGGTGATCTTGGACGCTTCAATTGTGATGGTCGATTAGAGCTAGAAATGGCCGCTTGGTTAGCATATTTGGACAGCAGCATGTCAAATGTTGGCTTGATGCGCTTCCGCTGTACTTTTGCTTTGTTTACCTTCCATTTGCCAACCTCTGGATTTTTGGGCTTGATAAACTTATTGCAAGCCTCATGTTGCACTTGCCCCCCAGGTACAGAAGTGCTCACGGTGATCTTCAATGTTTCCTTTCCACTTGGGGTCTTCTCAAGTACAACCTCTCTTCCTGAGACCTTGTCATCGGCATGTATCACTCTAGGCTCACCGATAACAACAGCTGGCTTTCCTTTTGCTGATTCGGCATGTTCAGGCCGAAGCAACACTTTCCTGCCCTCCATATCCATCGTGTTCATGGGGAAGGGAGACTTGTCCACTTGCATTTCGGCAAAACTCAATCGTCCATCATTGATAGCCGATTGGATCTGTCGCCGAAAAACATTACAATCATTAGTGGCATGAGAAAAAGAATTATGATATTTGCAAAAAGCTCGTCGCTTCAGCTCTTCAAACGGCGGTAAAGTATGAGAAATTTTAATGACCTTATCATTCAGCAAAGCATCAAAAATTCTATCACATTTTGTAACATCAAAAGTAAACTTCATCTCCTCTTCACGATTTTTGCGAACTGGCTTAAGAGCATTACATGCATATGGCTTGGCCTTTGAAGGCCAAACAAATTCAGCAGCATAGACATCAATGTCATCATCCTGATCAGAAGAATAATCAACAACGTTCATGCGAGGAAGGTCAGCTTTAGTCTTATGATTTTCTTTGATATCTTTACTTTGGCTTTCTTTAGCCAAAGCTCGCTGCAACACTTGGTTAACGGTTAAAAACTCATAACTTTCCAACTTCTCTTTAATGTGAGTTCTCAAACTGTTAAACACAAGATCAGCCAAGTTCCTTTCACTTATCACAAGACTATAGCACCGGTTTTTAACATCTCTAAACCTTTTGACATAATCGGAAACCGATTCATCATTTTTTTGCCTAACCGATGTAAGATGTGATAACTTAAACTCAGCGTCACCGCTATAAAAATGATCATGAAATTTTTGCTCAAGCTGCGACCATGTAATGATAGAACCAGGGGGTAAAGCAGAAAACCATGAAAAAGCCGTGCCAGTTAAAGACAAAGAAAACAAACGAACTTTAAGTTCATCTATATTACCCGCTGCTCCCAACTGGGCGAGATATTGGCTAACGTGCTCCCATGTAGTTTTGCTGTCCCCACCATCAAATTTAACAAACTCAGGAAGCTTATAACCTTGGGGATAAGCAATAGTATCAAAATGAGATGGATATGGTTTCTGATAAGTGCGGGCTCTAACTCTCGGCTCAATGCCGAAAGACTCAACAAACATCCTGCGCACATCATCTCTAATTTTTGCCAATGCTTCGTCCATATTGGCCGAAGCTGTGATGGATGACTGCAAAGGAGCTATAGGGGTAGGCAGTGGAGGCGGCATCGGCGGTATAACAGAATATGGCAAGGACCTTGGCATACTTATATCGCCTGATGTTGATGTTCCCAAAGGTGGTAGGCTCATGATATGATTAGGATACGTGGGCGCTACCATTAGTTCACCTCCAGGTTTAGTCTGCTGTCCAGAAAAGAAACTCAATGGCATGCCACATTGGGGTTGTATACTTGGTACTCCACTACTTGCCGATGAATTAATAGGCGCTGTCGGCTTAGAAAGTTCTACGCTAGAAAAAGTGCCAACCTGACTTGTACCCATGGCCGCACTATTTATTTTCTTAATGTTTGCCATCTGATGCATATAATCAAAGATCTCTCTAGTGTTCTCATTAAGCATGTGCTGAACTTGCTCCATTGTAACACTAGATGAATTGGTAGCAACAGATGAAAGGGTTGATGCGGCACTTACAAGGGGTTCTACCTTTTCCGAGTAATGCGGAGGAGGGAACGTGATGTCGCCGAGTGGGGTTACATTGCCTTGACGATCCTTCTTGAATTTTGCAAGGAACGCTCGTAAATCCTCCTCCTCGCGCTTTTTCTTGTATGCCTCAAAAGCTTGGCGATGCTCTTCCGATAATTCATCGTAGCCGGGCTTGACGACATTATCGGTGTTAACCTCCCCGGGCATTGGGATTTTGCTGCTGCCAGTCATGGTGATTGGCGGCGTCAATTTTCCTTGATCTTTCCCCAGCGGAGTCGCCAAAAAGTGTGTTCGCACACGAACACGTCACCGTGTGACCCCGGCGTCGAGCGCGATACGCAGGACACGTCGCCGGAGGAGTCTCGCCGAGAGCGCGATACGCAGGACACGTCGGCGAGAGCTCTTGAGACCCGACACCCCACGCGCCCGGGAGGGACCCCGTCAGGGCGAGCGGCGGCGATGGGTTGTCCTAGGTCGGCCTGACCGCCCCTAGGACCTTGTGACTCGTTATCGCAACGGAGTGAACGACAACGAAGAACAAGAAGCAAAATAGGGCAGAGGAAAATAGTAGATTGCAAAATAGTATAATAGATGAGTTTCGATTGTGTGTTGTCAATCGGCCGTAAACCCTACATACATATATATAGGGGGAAGCTGGTCCTAGCTTCTTTTGGAAACAACAATTATTTGAATCGAATCAGAGTCCAGACCGAATAAAACTTATCTTAATTTATTCGGTTGCAATTTTGCCGCGCGGCAGAGATCGCTTCAAGATTATTTCCTGATCCTTTCCAAACTGTTGACCGCGCGTGTCATGACTTCCCAAAATCGTTTATGGCCGGCCGGCGCTGCCTACGACCGATCCCGAGCGCTCTTGATGCCGTACGACCACTCCAAAAACATCCCTTTGACCATGCTCACTTCTTTCAACATGGTCGGAATCGCCTTTGGCACGTACTGGTCTTCTCGATTTGATTGCTGCTCCTTACGACCGCCTTCACCGCGATTGTGGCCTTCTCTGCGTGGTCGAACCCTTTACGATAACCGTTCAGTGTCTCTTACGACTTCCCAGGGTCGTTTACGACTGGTTAGAATCGTTTATGACCGGTTCTGGATGCTTACGATCAGTTCCGATCCTTCTATTGCTTTACCAATCAATTTTCCTTCGTGATCGTAAGCTTATTGTAGCAGTCTACGACCGCTCCATTGCATTGCTACGCTGTCTTTCCTTCAGCCGCTCAAAATATCATGATCGAAACCTTCAATGAGCACGCATTGATGCTGGCGATCTTCAATTTTCTGTAGTCGAACCACCCTTTCGATCACGTTCACTTCCTTCAATGTGGTTGGAGTTGTTATCGCTTCTCGTTATGACGTGATCGTAAGCCACCGACTTCTCATCGTGGTCGTAAGTTCGACTGCCGACTATCAACCTTGATGTCGTCGACTGCGAACCATGCTTCTGATCGTGGCCAATCGTGGTCATCGTAGCCTTCAAAGCAGTCGTAGGCTTCTACGTGGTCATAAACTCCAACGTGATTGTAGATTCCACCGTGGTCGTAGACCTCACCATGGTCGTAGCCTCCAACGTAGTTGCAGACTCCACCGTGGTCGTAGACCTCAACGTGGTCGTAGATCCCACCGTGGTCGTAGCCTCTAACGTAGTTGTAGACTCCACCGTGGTCGTAGACCTCAACGTGGTCGTAGATCCCACCGTGGTCGTAGCCTCCAACGTGGTCGTAACTGCCTTCGACCACTGCCAACGTGGTCGTAACCGGTCCAGCTGGCTCCCGACTTGCTTTGCCGTGGTCGTAACGACCGCCATCGTGGTCGTGACTGCCTTCGACTACGGCCAATGTGGTCGTAGCCTGTCCAGCTGGCCTCCGACTAGCTTTGCCGTGGTCGTAACTGCCCACGACCATGATATAGGCACAACCTTCCCTTGTTAACCTGCTTTTGGTTTACGATGATTGTGGTTCCAAGCCAAATTTGATTATCAACACCTTTTTACGCTACCTAAAATAAATATAAGTCGTGTAGTCCTTTTAATCTAATGGACTAGATTAGCTAGAATTTAATTATACTACCATCAATGGTACTAATAGAAAATCCGGAGAGAGATATAATTGTAAAGGGAACATATGGTGTAAAAACAATTTCTACAAGTGTCGGGATAGTGCATGTATGAGAGATATGAAAAGAATTAATAATAGATTCAGATGAAAAGTCCATAATATCCTTACCTAAAAATAGATTTATAAAAAGGTTTATTATACCCTCACAAATTAATAGTCAGATTTAATTTCTACTATCACTCTCTTACATCAGTAAAATATATAGTAAAAATTCTAAAAAAAACCTCACCTGCAAATAACGCTGAAGGTGTTTATTACCATTAACTAGAATTTGCAAATATTGCATGTACTTGATTTCGTTGCCAATTCATCGCTCATCCCATCGGTGTACACCAGCGCTGGTGCCCGCGGTCAGCCGCCAGCGCGTAAACTGGTGGAGCGCTGCGCGCGCCTCTGCGGCGTGTACGTAGCCCGAAACGAAAAGCAAAGAGATAACCCGACCGGGGGGCAGGCTGCCCTGCGGGACCTGCGCCTTCATGGGGCTCCAGAACCAGCAAAAACGAATTTTTTGTATGGATAATCTATTTTTTATTCGAAATTACATAAATATACCCGCGGGAAATTTTTTTACAAAAATAGGCTCCAGTCGCCTAATGGTTGGGCGACTGGAGGCGTTCGCCCAACCACACGGCGACATTTAATGAATCTACTAACCGTTGGGCGATTAATTGCAGTCGCCCCACGGTTGGGCGACTTCCATCCAGTCGCCCAACCGTTAGGCGACTGCATTTCAGTCGCTCAACGGTTCGGCGACTTGTAGTGAGATATATACCGCGCTCGGCCAGGCCGAGCGCGGTCCTGTGTCGTTCGGCCGCCGTCGCAGAGAAGAGAGGGAGAGGAGGAGAAGAGGAGGGGAAGAGAAGGAGAGGGAGAGGAGGAGAAGAGAAGGAGAGGGAGAGGAGGAGAAGAGGAGGGGGAGTGCGCGATTTTCAGGTAATTTTTCGTGTTATATTTTTTGTTAGTGTAGAAAATTAGTTTAGAAAATGTAGTGTAGAAAATTAGTTTAGAAAATTAGTTTAGAAAATGTAGTGTAGAGAATTAGTTTAGAGATTTAGTTTAGAAAATTAGTTTAGAAAATGTAGTGTAGAAAATTAGTTTAGAAATATTGTTTAGAAAATTAGTTTAGAAAATGTAGTGTAGAAAATTAGTTTACAAATTTAGTTTAGAAAATTCGTTTAGAAAATGTAGTGTAGAAAATTAGTTTACAAATTTAGTTTAGAAAATGTAGTTTCAAATTTTGTGTACTAAATGTAGTTTACAAATAAAGTTTAGAAAATTTAGTTTATAAATTTTGTGTACCATTTATTGTACAAATTTAGATGTAGAAAGTATAATGTACAAGTTTAGATGTAGAAATTTAGATGTACCAAGTTTAATGTACAGTCTTAGATGTATAAAATTTAGTGTTGAAATTATTGTACAAATTTAGATGCAGAAAATTGAATGTTGAAAGTATTGTACAAATTTTGCAGGTATGACTCGTGCTGGACGTGACTCGGAGTGGCGGTTCGCGCTGTTGGACGAGCACATGGACCGCTCTCATCGCGCTTCCCATCTAGTGCCGCCACCGGGGAGCACGGACGAGCCGCCTCAGTTGGGAGTGGTCCGGACACGGACACCTCGCGTGGCCTGGGGACTCGACCCTCGTTGGACTGCCAGGTGAGCACTATTCCAGCGTTTAGTGCGACCGTTAGTTCGTTCCGTGCTGACCTTCACTTTGTTTGCAGGCTGCGGGATGCCGGGCTACTCCCTCTTGCCCGGATGGTGCAGGCCACAGAGGAGGATGGAGCCGCTGGCGGGGACGAGGCGGGCGGGGATCGATCACGACGATTTCCGTTCGACCGTTCCCTACTGACGGCTTTGGTGGACCGTTGGCGGCCCGAGACGCACACTTTCCACCTCCCATTCGGGGAGATGACGCCGACCTTGCAGGATGTGTCCCTGCTTCTTGGGCTTCCGATCGCGGGAGACGCTGCCTTCCTACCGGAGGCCCCGGCCGACTGGCGCGCTGACCTGCTCGGCAGATTCGAGGGTGTCGTTCCACCGGCCGCTGACCACCACGTGTTCGGAGAGGCGCAGACCCATGGGCCGACACTGAGGTGGCTCAGACAGTACCGGGTACGTGGTATATAAAATCGATCGTATCTTCGAAGCTCTTTTTTGTGGTATTACGTACTAATAACAACTTTTTTGCATTCAGGTGGAGCGCATGGTTCCGCAGGCAGACGATCAGCAGGTCTCGCGGCACCTGGAGGCGTACGTGCTGTGGCTGTTTGGTTGGGTGCTTTTCACCACCAGCCACGGCAACTCGGTGGATGCGCGCCTTATCGCTTATGCGAGGGCGATCGCTGACGGCGAGCCCCACCAGGTCAGCTGGGGATCGGCCGTACTTGCCGCGACGTACCGCGCGCTGTGCGATGCGTGCACGAGGGTCAAGCCGAACTCGATCCTCACGGGTTGTCCCCTGCTACTACAGTTGTGGTCGTTCGAGCGCTTAAGCGTCGGACGACCTGTGCTAGACGACGTGGGTCCGTACGGGCCCGAGATGTATCCGGGGGGAGAAGTCGATCGGCCGACGATGGGTTCTATGTGGTGCCGTCGCCGAGTAAGTTTTATCACAGTTAACTATTTCTTTCTTATTGACGATCGTCATTGTAAACAACTTGTCTTTCTTGCAGGTACAGTTCGCGCACGTGCAGGTCACGCGGGCGTACCGAGTCTTTGTGGAGCAGCTCGACCGCATCACAGCCGACGACGTGCGCTGGGAGCCGTACGCTGATACGGTAGTGCAGGCCCGTGCTCCTGGCGGTCTGTCTTCACTTTGCTGGCGTGACCGGGCTTTCTGGCTCACCCGCCGGAAGCTCGTGTACCTCATCTACGTGGAGGACTACGCACCCCAGCGGGTGATGCGGCAGTTCGGGCTATGGCAGCCGGTTCCTGTACCAGTCGGACCATCGCTTCCGCGGCACGTGCACGGGTGAGTGTACGTTTGTGCTAAATATGTACATACTTACTACTGCGTTCGCAAGTATCTCACATTACGTAATGGTTTTATACGCAGGCACAGCGGGAAGGGAGTGAAAAGAGGCACGGACTGGTCGGTGAGAATGCAGCCCTGGGTCGAGCAGTGGCAGGATGCGCTCGACGACCGCGTGGACGAGGACCGACCGTACGACAGCAGGGAGTACGCGGAGTACCTGCGCTGGTACCAGCCGCAGACCCGTATCAGGCTCGTATATGTGGTAGACCCGCCTGCCACACACGTCGCCGCTCCGACGGACACGTACCCCGCGCACTTCGCGCACGACGCTCACCTCGCGGTACGTTACATGTCATTTCAAAGATTCCCAAATGGTAATGTCGTTTCCATAATCGACCATTTTATGTCTTTGTGTCCAGGCTGACGTCGGTTCTGACCTATACGCCGAGTCCGGCACAGTACTGGAGAGGCTCGCCAGTGGTGCGCAGCTGACCCATGAGGAGGGCCTCAGCTTTGCGCGTCGGGTGCACGAGGGGTGTAGACGTATCGTTAGCCTACTGTCCTGCACGAGGCTACCGGCGGTCTCCACGCCCCCCGCTACGACTGCTCGTCCACCAGTGCCACCTCCACCTGTGCCACCTCCACCAGCGTGGCACTACTATGGTGCACCTACGTGGACACGTCCTCCACCACCTCACCCGGAGCAGCCAGGGGGTTCAGCCTGGGCAGGGCCTCCTACACCGGTTCACTTCACGCCTCCTACGCAGACCCCTGTCTTCCCCACGCAGGGGGTGTACGCCTCCTCCATGGCGCCAGCTACGGGTACGCATAGGGTCTTATACCGTGTTTATCCGAAGACGACATGCAACGCACTAACGATATTAATATTGCAGGTACTTACCAGCACGGCGTCTCCCCAGGCCAGGAGGATGTGGACCAGTTTTTCGCGCCGTCGCCCGACGTCGCACCGCAGGTTCTTTCTGCCAGTGCCCTCCCCGGTGCACCGGAGATTACACAGCCAGAGGTGCAGCTGACTCCACCAGCGCAGGGGCGGGATAGACACCCTCCTCCTCGTTTTACCTTTTCGGATCGTCCTAATCCGTTGCACCGGAGGAGGGCCAAGCGAGGCCGTATGGGAGGACGCGGGCGCGGTGATGGGGCACAGCAGGGTGACCAGTGAGGCGTGCTGCAGATGCTATATATGTTATGCATGTAATGAAAATACATGCGCCATGTTACTCACAGTTATATTATGAAGTTTATTTATATTTACATAAGTCTATCATCTCTTTCCGCATATAAACTATCTCACTTAACAGTGTATGTATCGATCGTTCTCTACTCAATCTTTCAAAAAAAAAATTAAAAAACTTTTTACACACCTACAATATACAATGAACATAAACTTTTATTACAACTTCACCGTATTTTTTACCGGTTCAACGTTACAAAATTCACAAATTCTAAAACAATCACGGGGGCTACCTGAAGTCGCCTAACGGGATGGCGACTGCATGGCAGTCGCCTAACGGTATGGCGACTGCATGCCAGTCGCCATACGGAAGAGCGATTTAATGCAATCGCTCTACTGTGCAGCGAGATATATTGTGTCGCCGTGTGGTTGGGCGAACGCCTCCAGTCGCCCAACCATTAGGCGACTGGAGCCTATTTTTGTAAAAAATTTTCCCGCGGGTATATTTATGTAATTTCGAATAAAAAATGGATTATCCGTACAAAAAATTCCAAAAACTGGGCCGGAAGGAAGCAGCACGCAGGCCTCGCAGGGGCACAGCTACGAAGCTAAGGCGCGTTTGGTTCGTTGGTGAGTGGCACCTGGCTCGCATCTGGGAACCAAGTTCTTGTAAGATAGATTGTAGAGACGCAAGCTATTGCTATTTGGTTGTCTGTACGTATAGAGCCTGACTGAGAAGAGACAGCGTTTGGTTGCCTGCATGAAGCCGTATCGCATGAAATAAAAATAAAAAAACAAGTGATCTTATAATATTTAACTTGTGTAAGTGCACTCTAATAGTTTCAATTTTACTTTTAATATCTTGATCTATTTTAAAATACACTAATATCACTTAATACACGTTAATCACATGTTAATAGTATCGTTAACAGAACCCTGTGTTGCACCATGCGAGCCTGGCTCGCCAGAAACGCAAATGAAATCCGTATTTCGAGAGCCAGGCTCTGAGCTGCCTTTTGCATCTGGAGAGCCAGGTTCAAACCTCGATGCGGGCAACCAAACAACTGAAACTTACATCTGGGGAGCCTGGCTGGGCAAGAACCGGGCAACCAAACGCCCCATAAGCTACCCCTCGGGACTCGGCGCCCACCATCGCCTCCCCTCGGAAGGATAGCGATTCGTCCGGAAAAGCCAACGTGCCGACGAGCCCGACACGTGCAACTCCAGGAGGCAGGCAATGGCGACGGGTCACGGCAGCTCAAACCCCCCGCGCGCGCGCGCCTACAAGTATTAACGACGCACGTGCATGTCCAGGTACTGCCTCCCGTTGCAGCACAGCCCGCCTGCCCTGCCCGCACGCGTTTCGCTCCCGTTTGCTCCGTCACTTCGGCTGGATATCTAGCTTGCAACAAGCAAGCAAGCGCGCGGCGGTCGGGTGGCCGTCTCGGTGTTTTCTTCGGCGCTGGAGGAGGTACGTAAGCCGCGAAGTCTTTTCTCGCGTTTTCCCCTATCATCTTGTAGCTGGCTAGTCAACTGCCGTTTCTTGTTTAGGATCAAGTCTGGGACAGAAGGGTGTTTGGTGGTGCTAGGTTCTGGAATTCATCGTCTTTCGTTGCCATATTGAAATAATAAAAGGCAATCTTTGCTTGCCTGCATGCGTTGCCCTCTCGGTTGTTAGTTGCAATCCTTTTCGATTGCGGTAGCCGGTCGTGATTCCTAGCCTCGCTTCTACGATGAGAATAGTACCACCCATATGTCATTCAACCGTCGAGTTAATTAGTGCTGAAAAGAAAGCCCATGTACTATTATGATATTATGATCCATCGACTCTGACAAGTATAGTCTCTATCGTTAAGAGGTGCAGGCCGTAGATGGGGCCTATAATGGGTCCAAACCGCGTAAATGGGACAAGGCTAGTGTACGACCGTATGAGCATATTATGGACCTACACTGGATTCCTTAAGAGGTCCAGCCGATTTTTTTACGAATAATATATTTTTTATTTAAAATAATAGAAATATTCTCGTGATCATATTTTTTATAGAAATAAGTTTCAGTCGTCTAACCATTGGACGACTGGAACCTATCGCCTAATGGCCAGGTGACAACAAAGTTGTCTATAAGCCGTTGGATAATAGGTTCTAGTCGCGCGGCCATTAGACAATAGGTTCCAGTTGTTCGACCGTTGGGCGACTGAAACCTATCACCCTGTGGCTGAGCGACTAGAACCTGTGTCGCCCACCTCAACTGCAAACTCAAATGCTACGTGAATTTTGTAGATTATAACTGGAAGATAATTTGTTGTATTTGTAATAAAAATTTATGATCGTTGTGTGCTGTTGGAGCGTAAAAAAATTGTGTGTTTTTAAGAACAATTTAACTCAGAACGATCGGTAAGTACGATGGTAAGTGATATTATGATGTTACCGGGAATTCGTACACGGAGGAAAACTAGTATGTTAATATTATTGGATGGTTTTCTATGGGAATAATTGAGTGCGACTAACCAATCGAACTGCTCATATGACCTACTGTGTAGACGGAGTCATTTTCCCTTCCTTGCGAGCTCGGCGTTGAACTACTCGGGGGGGCCTTTTTTGCCTTGGTCGTCATTTTCCTCTTTTTCTCGCACTCCCTCTCGCAAGTCTCCTGCCTCTCTACGCGTGCACGCCTCAAGATGAGCTTTCACCTCGCGTTGTATACGCAAGGTTTGCTCATCCTTGCGGCATTCCTCCTCTAGATCCCGAAGGATCTTTTGACGTTCCAGTCCTCGAAGTCGAGGGCCCACTGGTCCTCTGGGTGGATCTCAAGATCAATCCATTTGTGGTAGCGACATAGGGATTCCGGGACTGTGAATACAGGGGAAATGTTGTTAATGTGTACTTTAAAGGAGAAAAAGTTTGAGAAAAATGGTGCACCTGGTCCTCACTGGCTGTCGATATGTCGCGGTGTCCTGACGGCGGTCGAGATAGTCACTGGAGTAGTTTGCGCAACCCCAGTAACACATACCTAGGATGAGGCGGTGCTTAGATTTGAAGAACTTGTACGGGTCCTAGCACCAACAAAGGAAGGGCGTCTCCCCCTCTGGTGGATATTGCGGCGTACGCTCGGTAGAAATGTTCGGGATGGGGTTGTTGGTACGGGTTGCATCATTACGAGAAGCTGACCTCGTAGCACGCTGGGTTTGTTCTGCCCGGGCCGTAGCAGCCCTTGCTTTCTCATCGTGGGCGGCAGCTGACCGTGCTAGGTCGTGGGTCTCCTCCCATTGTTTTATCATCTTGTCCCATTGCTTCTTTTGCCTCTTGTTCATCCTGTTGTGAAGAAGCCCCGATGTAGTGTGGGATTTGCATGTGTAGTATTCTTCCAGAAATCTTTATTTTTACTTGTGTAGTGTGGGATTTATTTGTCCATCCCGTTGGCATATCGATTTAAATGCCTATATACCAGTTACAATGGCACATATATTTTTCCAACGTATAAATGACATTACATTCATTCATATTTAATCATAAATATTACGTATTATTGTTTTTTACAAAACAAATTACGAAATTCTAACATAAATATTGATTGAATTTTATAATACCTTCGAATTTCTACGGACGATTAATTTGTATGTAACATTAAGTGAATTTTGTACAACTACAATTTTGTACGTATGCCAATTTACTAACGATGCTAATTTTGTAAAACTATGTTCGCTAAATTATACACAACTACATGCTACTACAGCTACTAATTTCCTAAAATTACATTAACTAAATTTTCTATACCAAAAATTGAACTATTTATATCTATATCTACAATTTTCTACTAATACTAACAGTAAATAATACATATACTGCATATACAACATTTCAAATACAAGAAAAAAGATTACCTAGAGTTGCTTCTTCCTCTCCTCTACTCCTTCCTCTCCACTCCTCCCTCTCCTCTCCCTCTCCTTTTCTCCTCTCTTTTCTTTCCTCTCCTCCTCTACTCGGCCATGTCTTTTCTTTTCCTCCTCTTCTCTACTATTGCAGTTCTGGTTCTGGGTAGCGGCCGAGCAGGCTCGGCTTTTATCTCCGCTTCCAGTCGCCCAACCGTTGGGCGACTAGAAGCGCAGTCGCCCGATCGTTCGACGATTGCAATAATTCGTCCAATGGCTGATAGATTGCTTCCGTGTCGCCTGGCCGTTGGATAATAGACTCCAGTCGCCCGACAGTTAGGTGATTGGAGCCTATTTGTGTAAAAAATATGGCCACATGTATATTTCTGTTATTTCGAAAAAATAGATTATTCGTAAAAAAAATTCTAGTTCAAGCCCTAAAAGGTAAAATGCATTTTTTTTTCAAAGTAGGCCTTCCTACATTTTACACAACTAGTTCAATTGTTCAAACAAAGAAAGACGCACCTTTGTGAATCCACGAGCATTGTGTTGTAAGACTACTCGTAATGTGGGCTCAAAAATCAAAATACGGTGAACTGGATAGCACACATTTCATATACACTGAGTTGAGTAGGATCACAAGCAACCTACATATCCTAGGCCACGCTACGCTAAGTCGGCAGAGTGAGGTGTCTTCGCGGCGGCCACCGTCGGCTACTGAACAAACCGTGCGCAAGTCAATCCGCGAGCTCGTCATATATCTCGCTTAGGCCGGGTTGGCGTTATCCCACACAAGCCGTAGAAATGTAGTCCAGATGGACACGCCTCCCCCGCTTCCGGAAACCGCGCGCACTAGTGCGCGTCACCGGCTCTTTTTGGACGCTGCCACAAGAGTGCATGCATGCATCTGTAAATCGCATACCAAAACTCAAAATAGAAAATCGGTGCACAAAATTTCGTAAAACTGCTCAAAAATGTGCATCAAAGCTGTCGCAGCTAGCCACGGCCAAACATATCGCTTTGGGGTTCTTCAATTGTAGACTGTGTATGATGGTTTCCATCAGAAGTAGATGTTTAATCCGATGGTGTAAATGTGTCGTTAATAGATACAGATGTAGAAATACCATACTACAAAATGGTGTAGATGTTTCATCCAAACGCATGGCGGCAGCTCGTCCGTTGCCGGGCATGGAGCCAGCCGAAATCGGCACGCTTGGCTCCGCTAACATGGTGACGCTCCTGAGTGCGGATGCATCTGCCCCGCTACTCGCATGCTGGCGCAGTGGTGCTGCCCGTCATCTTCTATGTCTCGGCTCAACCAAAACTTAATTTCCTCCTTACAGCCAAAAAAAATGACGCACGATTCTTCAAGAAAAAAACGACGCGCTCTTTTTTTCTTGAAGAGAGTATATATCATTTTCTTTCTATGGTACATGGTGATCACGTTCCTTATGGCACAAAATTTCAATTTTCATGATTGTTTTGTCAATGGTTATCGTTTTGGATAGCCCCACAATCTCAAACTTTTGAGTAAGTGTATATTATAGCTTACTTTTTTATACAAAAAATAAATGATGAACCTATTTTTTAGGGTCGTGATGGAAATATTTACTACAGTGGACAAGTATTTTCTACGATTGACTACATTTCACAATTCAGTGTAACAAGCAACGCCAAACAAGATCCACTTGGATTGACAGTATTCAACCCAATACATTGGTGTACATGAAACCAACACATTAACGCTATATCTACGTCAGCTATTTCAGTTGTCCAACCAAAGGGTCAAAAAAACATTAAATGATGATGCAACGGTATAGTCATCAATCTCCGTTACCACTGATTGTAATATCTTCTATGCATAGACCAAGCATGCGAATAAGAAATTCCAAAATCACTAAAACACGGTAATAATATGTACTTATATGTACAGCATTTGTCCCTTAAAAACATGTACTGTATTGAGAAATTTCGATATTTGACATTGAATACGTGCGCCTCTCAACTTTTAACCCCCAATTCGCACGCCTTTGAAAATTTAACCCTGTCACTGCGAATTCTTTTGATTCAAGGGATTCTCTTCATTTTCGCAATGACAAGTGTCAAAATATAAAAGGAGAGAAAATGAGGAGAATCCCTTGAATCAAAAGAATTCGCAGTGACAGGGTTAAATTTTTAAAGACGTGCGAATTAGGGGTTAAAAGTTAACAGGCGCACGTATTCAGTGTCAAATATCGAAATTTCTCGTACTGTATTTGGGTTGTTCCAGTGACTTAATTAGAAGACTGTGACTTCATTAGAAGACTGTCCAAATGAATCAAAATTATGTACTAGTATGCAAAATTTTGCCTCTTAGAAATACAATTGCAATTATTACTGTAATGAAAAAATATACGGTAGTACTTCTATATTTTTCTCTCTAATAAGAGAAGAACTAATCTCAAAGCAATTGAAGAGGTAAGTAACATATATCCACCATTTATCATATTTTAAAACAGTTTTGCTATTGCACGATTGAATTTTTTTTATCTCTCGGTCACTTGAAATTGCACTCTCAGTCATCTAAAGTTATAGTATACTAATTCTTCCCACCTGAAGTTACACTCTTAGTCACCTAAAGTTGCAGAATAAAAAAAAGACTAAAAATGAAGGAAAAAAATCAGTTGCATGTACAATAGTCACTCCTATTTTAAAAATAATATAAATCACTATTGAAAAAAAAGTATAGAAACACCTCTCAAAATATACGGCTGTGATACTACAGAACACAACAATCATAAGTCGTAACATGCATACAGAAATAAGAGAGTATGATCAATTGGCAAGAAAATAAGGCGCAAAGCAAACTTCCAAGCTAGGCAACGTCTATCTCTATCCACCATCAATCTACATATAACCGACTAGAAACCCGAGTCAAGCGCATCAATTGCACACACTTTGAATCAAGCGCATGCGACAAACACCACCCACCTGAGTTTCCTCCGATGCAGTAACCTGGTCCTAATAACTGCTTCGCTTTTGCATGGCAGGCTATACATAGGGCGGGATGCACAGAGCTGACGGACACACCAACAAGAGTTAAAAACTTTGCAAATTGAGTGAGGGAGTGAGATGGCGTCGGAGATGAGCAAAACCGTGAAGGTCCCCGACGACCAAGAGGTCACCTCGGAGCAACGTGACCAGAGCAGTGGTACCGGAGCCGACGGTGAGGAGCAGATGGCTCCGTTGGCGCGACAATCGTCGATCCTCTCGCTGACGCTGGAGGAGCTACAGAACTCGTTGTGCGAACCAGGGCGCAATTTTGGGTCCATGAACATGGACGAGTTCATGACCAACATATGGAACGCCGAGGAGTTCCATGCTGCGACTGGCGTTTGCAAGGGGGCTATGGAGGAGGCCATGGTGACAGATGCTGGTGCAAGCGGAGGTGGAGGTGCGGGAGGGAGCGGTCTATGCCGGCAGGGGTCGTTTTCCTTGCCGCCACCGTTGTCCCGGAAGACAGTGGAGGAGGTGTGGACTGAGATCAACCAGGGCCCGGTACATGCCCCAACTCAGGCCCCACCCCAGCCCCTTGTCCAGCCACAGATGGGGAGCGGTGGGGTTGCGGCCAGCGGCCGGCAGGTGACGCTAGGCGAGATGACGCTTGAGGATTTCCTTGTCAAGGCCGGCGTGGTCCGGGGATCCTTCGCCGGCCAGGCAGCTATGGCAGTTGGCATGGTCCATGGGCCAATGAATCCCATGCAGCAGGGTCAGCCTGGCCCTATGATGTTCCCGATGGGACCAGCCAACGCTATGTACCCGGTGATGGGTGATGGCATGGGGTTCCCCAACGGGTACCCCATGATGGCAGTGGTGCCGCCGCCACCTCCGGCTCAAGGTGCGGCGGCTGCCGTGAGCCCTGGGTCATCGGACGGGATGAGTGCCATGACACAGGCGGACATGATGAACTGCATTGGCAACGGAGCGGTGATCGAGAATGGCGCGCGGAAACGCGGGCCCTCGGAGGATGGATCTGCTGAGAAGACCGTGGAGCGACGCCAGCGTCGCATGATCAAGAACCGTGAGTCAGCTGCACGATCGCGTGCCAGAAAGCAGGTACATATATATGTTGTTGACTTGTCAAAATGTTGGTTTCTGTGGGTAGGCCATTTCGCCATGCTGTTTAAGTTGGCAACACACTTGAAGGCTTATACCGTGGAGCTTGAAGCCGAACTGAACTATCTGAAGCAGGAGAATGCTCGTCTTAAAGCCGAGGAGGTACTGAAAAGCGGAATGGAATATTTATTCAGTTTTTCCTTAACATTCCTAAACTGTTTTTCCCTTTTAACCATGTATTGATCTGAGCTGATATGATGCAATATCTCTATGTTCTTTTTTTTCAGAAGACGATTCTATTGGCAAAGAAACAGAAGGTATTGTCTATTGATCGTGCGGCAATCCTCCTACACAATGTTCATCATTTGCCAATTGTTTGTGATATGCTATAGTTTAGAGAATTTTTACAGTACATTCTATTAGTAGTAAGAGGGTGCAGTATAAATAAAATATGACCATTGATTCTTAAGGGTAATATAGACTTTTTCTTTCACCCTGAAATTTTGCAAGGGATATTTTTTCTTGCTTAAACCTAATCTTAGCCCATCAACCATTAATCTCGCAACGACACTCTTACGCCGCCTCTGGTACGCTTGCACTCCACCACATCTTTGGCGCCAGCCATCTCACACGCCGCTAGCTCTCTAACTTTCCGCTGCCTCTGGGGCTTGGCCTCGCCTTTCGCACCCTGCCACTGCCTCTTGTACGTTGTTGCCATTCGTACACCATTGCCGGTTGTCAGCCACCGTCCAGTCTCATTTCCCATTGCCCTTTGCTTGGCATCACCTGGGCAAGCCACATATCAGCTCACAAAATGCGTTTGTTCACTCATCCCCAAATTTCATTCCTTTCAAATTGAAACAGTAGCAAACGACACATAGTTTTGGAAATTCCAGAGAAATCATGACAATACATCTCCAATTTGATGATACATGTTCTTTGCGTCGTAACACAATGATTGAATTAGTAGCACTCTCCATAAAGTAATGTCCTGATTCGTTTGCTATTAGTTCTTGTTTAATTGGGAATCACCATAAATATTGAACTCATAATCTTGAAGCGAGTAGCGCTTGATTGCTCGGAGAAGATTGATCTAATTTGATCTTGATCCTAAATCATCTGACTACAAGCGAGTGAACAACATCCAACCGCGAGACGGCGCACGGTGCACCAGGGTGGCGGAGGAAGGCACGAAGTTGAAGGTGATGGATTCCGAGCATGTGACACGACGGAGCACAGAGAGGACGCCGATCAGGGAGCTCCATAGGTAGGTGGCGTCCAGCGTCGTCGCGATGTGATGTGGATCATTGGCACACCCAGAAGCAGCACGCCATTTGCAAACCACTAGCGCCTCCCAAAAATCCAGCAGCTTCCCGTGGACGGCCCCCGCCGACCACGAGAGGATCGCAGCAAGGATGTCAGACACACACGATGTTTCATTTACAATTTTACACTTTTAGAGATTCTACTGCTAATACTGTGGATAGTAGTATAACTAAATTCTAACTAATCAAAACCATTAGATCGCAAAAATTGAATAGCTTATATTCATTTTAAGATATCATAAAAGAGCTCAGAGTTTAACAATCAATTTGTGCACTCATGCAAATACATTGTGTACCCGTGATTTTTCAGCTGGTGGAGAAGATGATGGAGCAGTCCAAGGAGAACGCGAGCCCCAGGAAGGGCGGCCGGTCGCGCCGCTGCGGTAGCTGCATGTGGTGAAATGGATACATTGGCGACTCCCATTCGGCTTCTAGAGTCAGACTGGGTAGAGGAAATGACTTGCATTCTGTCATCCTAAGTTGCTTGTTCTCACTCAGATATAGCAATGTAATGGTAATGGTGGTGGCCGCAATATCCTAATATGTGGTGCGTTACTTATAAAACCTGCAAGGGTCCACATTTCAGTATTTTGCAGGGCAATCAGGTGAACTTCTGTTGGCTCGATCGTTTACTGTTTACAAGTCATGGGTTGTACAAACAGTAAAGCAATAAGACAGGAGCGACGCCAACTCTGTGTTTGTGTACATGCATTCAACATGTGCCATAGTGTACTATATATGTCATGTGTGTTGTTCAAGCTTTGATTCAGATGTGTACATGTCGAGAGTTAAGTAGAGAAAACACACAAGTGTTTCTGCACAGTTTTTGCTCACGATTACTGCCACATGAGGCTGCAGCAATGCGCGAATGCATAACGGTAGGATTTTCTTTGAAATTTCTAAACGATTCCAATGGGATAACGAGTTATACAGTCTCTGGTCAGAAACCATGGATGCAAGGTTCTTCTGAAAAGATTTTCAGCTGAAGGAAGCGAGAGCACAAAGCAGAGAATTGAGGAAAAGGAAGCAACGCACAAGACAAAAAGGCGGCCCAAATAAGCTTCACCAAATTTGGGCCAGGATGAGCCGGATATTAGTGCAGTCCACTAGCCCCGGCCCAATTTGCGGTTTGCTCGCTCAGTTTCCAGCCCTGCCCCCGGGTCCCACACGGCTTTGCGTCCTGCTCGTTCGGGGGAAGGAAATCCCCAAACCTCGCAAGTCACTGCTCCTCCTTCCCATTGGCGGAGGCGAGAAGATGCGGGCCCCCGTCGGCCGTCACGAACTTTACAGCGGCGGCAACCTGCGGCGGCGGCGGATTTCGTCCGTTTCTGTGAGAGGGATCTGATAGACGTCCGATCTGTTCTCCGCCGTTCCTCTCTCACAGGTATATTTCCCGTCAGATCGTCAAATAGGATTTAGACAACTGTTCTTCTTGAGTCGATGCCGGTCATTTCCAAAATTTTGATCTTTAAGCAACCAGAACAGTGACCACATCTCTAACCGAGACGTAGGGAAATCGAGCAAAACATTGTAACCAGTGTGTTGGTTTCGACACGTGCTGCTCGGTGTAGGCGTAACGATGCGAGAAAAGATGGGTTCGGTTGCCGTCGTCTTTGTTGGCAGTGCTGCATATTTCTAGATTTGTTTGACGAAGTGTTTATTGTATCTATTGAATGAACTATATATTTCTTATTGTTGAATTACTCCTGAGGGTCTAATGTAATTTTCTCTTGCCTCGAAATGAGTATGGTTCCTCCCAATTCAAGCTTTGTTGATCTTGTACTCCATGCCTCCTTGATCTCAGGATTCAGTCACTATTTGAAGGCTTGCAAAGATGGATTGGGGAATATGAATATCCGGGTTGATTGGACTGAAGGCGGCTGTCCTGCTCTCTGCGGCATATTTTTTCCATGGGCCGGGCATGACAGTGCTCTCTTTTCCCCTCATATATGCCGCTATGATTGCGTTGCTTGTTTCCATTGCTTCACATCCGTCGGTTGACCTTCCTTTGCTCCTCGGCAAGGCATCTAATGGAAGCTTTCCCCTGTGGTCGTGGATCATGTTCTCACCATTTCTTCTTTTCATCCGTGTGTTTGTGATGTTACGGACATTTGTGAAAAATGAACCCTTGTACAGTGAGATAGCAGATGGAGTGTATGTTGGAGGATGGCCTTCTTCAGTTGAACACGTGCCGCCTGGCGACCCTGCAGTCATAGATTGCACGTGCGAGCTGCCAAGAAGCTCAACTATATCTGAGAATGCATATCTGTGTGTGGCTACATGGGATACAAGGGCTCCTCAACCATGACAGATTGAGTCAGCTGTGCGATGGGCTGTGAGAAAGCGGTCCCAGAACAAACCTGTGTATGTCCACTGTGCCTATGGTAAGTTTGTTATTTTGAGTTTATTACTTTTAGATGAGGGACAACATTGTGTTTTCTTATGTGTTTTTTTCTTGAAAATAATAGTGGTTGTCTTTGTGCTCATGAATGCATTTGTAGCTAGCTTATATTAGATAGTTGCTGATATGCCTTAAGGTGATCATAAACTATTGAGTTGTATTGTAAGTGTGCTGATCTGCATGATCTTCAATTCTCATGTCATCTTATTAGTTATTACGTCATGTGGTTATTTTAGCATTTCCAATTTATTTTATCTTTGTAAGCTATGTTGCATAGATAATAGGCTAAATTTAACATCATATAACAATCTTCACTACAATTGCTGTCATACATAGGTCATGATATGCCCGTACACATGATTTCAACATTCACATATGTATGATGGCAAATGTAATAATAGTATCATAATTTATCTTAGGAGCTTGTTTGGTCTAGTTTAATCTTTGACCTGAAAAACTAAGCTTAATCTGGAGCTGTGTAGCCAACTAATATTTAGGCTTAGCTCATAAGATTAAGCTTCATTATAAGTTTAGAAGGGTTTACAGGATTGGCTTTTTTCATACAACTTTTAGTGCGTATTTAATGGGCCAGTGTATTGAGCTTATAGGGCCAATAAGATGTGCTATCGGATAAGCATAGGTCAGTCCAAATAGCTGTAGACGGTTTGCAGTCGTGCAAGATTCAAGGTTAGCTAACTTCTACTCCCCGTCCAAGTTTATAGGACATATTTTTTGAATGACCTTGTCCATAAATATAGGGTGTATTTCATGTTCCAATACAAAATTACTGTGATATTCTTTTTATATCCTTGATAAATATACAACTTTATTTGCTATTCTCTACATGCATGCATTGAATATACCGCTTAAAGATAATAATTAAGGGTAATCTAGCTATTTTTATTATCTTCTTGATCTATGTGTCAATAGAAAATACGTCTTATAAATTTGGACGCAGCGAGTATTTTAGTATTTATATCGTATATTCCAAATTCTACAAAGTGACCAGACAGTGCAATATTTTCAAAGGCTAATTCTGCATTACAATTTTCACATGTTCAGATGTTCCCATATGGAGGGCAGACAAAATGCAGGACAGGACATGTGGGATAAAGGGTTAACAGCAAAGCCTCAGGTTATATCTGCGTTTGTCTTTTTAACAACTTTAACAACCAGAAGTAGAACATGATCAATTTTCGCTTATCTTTGTTCATAATATTACCCCTCTGCTGTTTATATTTTCAACCTTCCAGTCAGGCAAAAGAACATTTGTGAAGATAAAATGGTCTAATCCATATTCTAAGCTACTCTAGTACAGTCTTTATGAGACACATCATTGTCCATTAGAGAGAGCTAATTATTCTTTTCTGATACAAATATACAATGAACAGGTCACGGCAGAAGCATCTTCGTGATGTGTGCACTTGTCGCACTGGGATTAGCTGAGGATTGGAAAGCTGCTGAGCAAATGATTCGCGAGAAGCGACCTTCTATCAGCATGAACACTCTTCATCGCAAAAGCTTAGAGGAATGGTCAAAACACTTGCTTTCTCCCTCAAAAAGAAGTGGGGAATCCGATGTGAGTTCTGTGATTCTTTCGGATTACACCCAAAAAAGACATTGAACTCGCAAGAAACAGACTTGTTCAGTAACTGTGATAATTGAGATGGAGTTCATGCTCTATCTACTGTTGTCCTAGTAAATGTCCAAGGCATTTCATTCTCCTAAGTTAACTGTTTGAGAGTATGTTGTGTGGATACATGAAAATTCTACCACTGTGGCTTACAATGCCTGCTTTTTTAGGCATACTGTTCAGTGATCCTCCCTGCCATTGAATGCTTGCCAGAGAAATGGTGTTGTCAGATTTTCCTTTATGAAAAAAAGAGTCTCTGCTAGCCTGCTAGATAGAATTTATAGCGAAGTGTGATATGTTTCCCATTTTCAGTAGCTTGCATTCAATATCTCTGCTAGGTTCTCTTCATTTGATTCGAAAGTTAATGCCCAGTTATTCATCGCTTTCTTGGGATGTACTAGCGCGTTGTGTATACATTTCATACTCCACCTCAATCTTGCAAAGTTTTCTTGTTTACAGTTTCCTGACTTGCCTATATTGATTGAGGTTAAGCTGAAATGCACTGATTTGATGCTTTATGTATGCTCATGTGGTTTTTCATCCTTTTTACCATTTGTCTGCCCTTTCTTAATCGGCAGTTTTCCAGTTAAAGGGATCAAAATTCAGAGCTCCATGATTGGAATAATCTGCATCTGATGGAAAGTCTCATGCCTGACAACAATTCTTGGTACATCTGATGGAAAGTCTCATGCCTGACAACTATTCTTGGTACATACCATAGGAAACAGAGTTGATTTTGACTTTCTGAGTCCCTTGATATGATACCAACGGAACATCGACAGAGCTGATCTTCTTTCATTTATTTATCAATCAATAGTTTTGAACTTGCGTCTTCCGATTTTTTTGTTTTACTCGTTAATGTCAGATTCCTTGCGCTGTTTCTACATGTATTGGTATTGCTGAACATTGATCTTCATGTTGCTGTTTCTTTCATCGTTCCTTTTGTCCAGTAATTTAGACATTATTTTTACTGTACTTCTGACTTACCCCCGGCATTTGTATTATTTGTTGATGTTGCATTTTGTTTAGCTGTTTCAGATATTGATGCTTTCCAACCTCCAAGTAATCATCTCTCCTTTCCATCACTGCTATAGGTATCAGATTTCGGTAACCTGTAGCTGGTGTCCTTGGTTTTTGTTGATTTAGCTGGAGTCATCGGTTTTTATTGACGAACAATCGATCGTATTCATCGCCTAGCCATGTTCTGTGGTGTTATCCCTAAAGGTCTATTCTTCAAAATAAGCTTGAAAATAACCTACCATTGAAAAAAGATTGTTTAGCAAAAAAAAATCGAATTTGTTTTATGCTTTGTCCGCCTCTCTAAGTGGATTTTGTCTGCTCGAGTCTGTGAGCAGCCACGCATCTCCTGCCTTTGCTTTGCTCTGCTGTGCACCGAATTTTGCCGTGCTAGCTCTTCAGTGAGGTCAAGAGCCACTGGAACAAGTGAGAGCCACTCAACATTGCACCTCAACAATTTTTCCCTCCCTTTTCCCAGTGATGTTGCTTTCTCAATACTTTAATAATAGAACATTACAGTTCCTCCTCTCTTTCTAACATCACTGACGCCGAAGTTTACACCCTCCAGGAGAAGCCTCAAAACCCGGAGAACTGATTCTGTTGCGGCTGATGATGCATAGCTTGCAGCTCGGTTCCTGTGGGGCTGACGCTCTCGGTCCCAATGAAGTTCCTGTCGCAAGGGAAAGAGAAGTGCAAGTCGTTGTCAGCTATGTTTATTTCATTTATCCATGCTTTCGAAAGCGCGAATATTGCACGTATAAAATATCCTTTATGAAACGCGTACCAAATCCCTCTAATGAACCACCAAATAAAGGTCTCGCTTATCAGTGACTCATTGGAGGGATTTAGCATGCGTTTTTTCTGAACAGTTTGTACGCATAGCGACCCTTCCAGTAAAATGACAGCACATTAGAATCGATTCAGACATGGTTGGAAAACTTAGAACAGTGCATTAAGAATTAGAGGGTGCAATTTGTTTGCAGTAGAGCAGTTCTGATTCTTACTCGCGAGGACGGGAAACCCAGAGGTTGCTGAGAGCTCGGAGGCGGCGGTAGTACTCCCCAATGGAGAGGAAACACCGAGCCGCCTGTCGGGTTGTTAGAATCCGGCGCATCTGATGCAGCGTTTGTTGCCTCAGATTGTCAGCCTGCACATTTGCAAGTTAGTCACCTACTAGTTGGAACAGCATATATGAAAGAAAATGAGATATCAAATTATATAGTTTTGTATCTTGTCTTAGCTAGGACTTTGACACGGCTTATAGTGCCGGCATTGTATATACTTAGGACTGATGAATAGTAATAACTTATAGAGAAAGATGCTAGTGTGCGATTTTAGCCGATATAAATAAAGTCACTACAGTGTTTACTGTAACAGTCTAGTAGACCATGTCTTGAAAAAATAGTACGTTTGAAAATTAGTTACTATAGAAAAACTATTTAATATAGAAAAATAACTTTTGAAAGGTAATATGAACAGTACCTTAATGATAAGGCATTTTCAAGATCATGCAAGTGCATATTCTAATGTTGTGTTCTCTCTGCTATTTCCTATTTGGACGCTGGTTGAGAGCTTCGGCTTATTCTAAGGTGGAGTTCTTTTCTGATAACTTTGGACTTTTCATGGTGTAAATGTTGTTTTTGACATCTGCCTGTATCTATCAACAAACTCTGTCTAATTCTTGTCATTTGTTTATCTTAGCATCCTTGAAGAGAATGAAAGTGAAAAGAAAAAAAAAGGAAAATCAGAGTGTAGTATCAGTATGGTTGTCACGGCGTCGCCAAGTCATCCTGACGGTCGGAAGAGGACGCCAAGGCTCGTCGCCTAGGGCTGAGGAGTTTGACGGTCACCTCCAGACTGGATCTAGCCACCTTTGGCTCTCCCTGGGTGGATATGGCTACCGCTGGGATGCAGCCGCTAGGCCATCGGCTCCCGTCAGCTCATATCTAGAGCCGACAACCTCTTCTCGTGTTGCCGTTGCCTCATGCTCTTCCTGAGCCGCATCGCACCAGCCCCCGTGCTGGGCTCCATCTCCGCATCGGCCCTCTCCGTCGTCGGCCTCTTTACCACTGGATCCTCCATCCTCGAGTCTTACCACCACTAAATCTGGCCTACGTTGCCTGGATTTGGTCGCTGCCGGTGCTTTCTTTGCCTTCTCTGATCGGCTTTCCCTCCTCTGGCCATGATGAGAGAGGGAGCTTCCCCCCTCAGTTCATGATGAGAGAGGGAGAGGTGGAGAGACGGGAGTGAAGCGGAGCGGATGAGAAAAGGGAAAGACTGGAGTGAAGTGGAGTGGATGAGAGGGAGAGACGGGAGTGGAGATGATGAGAGGTGGAGAGAGGGAGAAACATCTACATCTCGCAACACTGGCAATTGGGATTGTGGAGAGAGGTGGATTGAGATTGTGGAGAGAGGTGGAGAGAGGGTTAAATGGGATTGGGGATTTTTTGTCCTTTTGTGATTTAGTCCTTGAAGTTCTTAAAAATTACGAATAAACCCCTCTCTTAATAGATTCCGATTTGAACCTCCCAAGACATGGTTATTTAGATAATTTATGCTATTATGTCGTCTAACTACTATCGTCTAATTGTCGTTATGGCGGACGCCTAGTCGGCTAGGTGTTCAAACGTCCTGGTCTCGCCGTGACTTGTCAAAGCACCGTGACAACCTTGAGTATCAGCAACAACCAGCCTTCCTGAACAACCGATAATAAAAGCTATCTTATGCGAACATGTTTATTTCGGGACTTTTTTTATATCTTGCTGTAGTACCATTCACAAGTGATTATACACCTTTTCTCATGCAAGTATATGTAAACACATTCATGATATGTTCACCATATTTTCTTAGGTGAATTTTGCAGAATGATTGCTCCAATCATGAAGCTAGAAATTATTAATTAGCTGTCTACCTTGCCAATATCTACATCCACAAACCACAATCAACAGATCTCAAAAGGAATCAGGATTCAGAAAGGTGAAAAACAAAAACAAATGGAGGTCTCAATCTCCTTTTATTTATCCCTTGAGGCCTTGAGAGAGAAGATAACCCATAAAAAGGCAAGACCATTTTTTTTTCTACACTTGTGATGGAACAGCATGCTCCTCCTTTTTTAAAGGCTCCTGTCCATGGAGCTGAAGTTTGGGCGGTTGTGTCCTTTTCCTCACCAGTCACCACTATTCATGGATCGGAACCCTTGCAACTCTTGCAAGGCATGGAACATCATAAATGAGACCTAAGTATTTTTGCTATGTTTGTGGGCCTCAGTTGAGGTACCAGCAAACAGAAATAAAGAATAAACAAGAGATATAGCCGGCAAAGGGGTGCAGGCACAAAGGAATATTCTGGTACATATGACACTGTTTAAATTTATATTTATAAAAATATTAGTATATGCGGTATTAACAAAAATGATATTTTTACTGCCCGGTCACCAGGCGACGACGCCGTAGAGCCGACACGTGTCCCCTGCCACCCGGTCATCGTGTGGCAGACAACCTGCCACCCTGTCACCATGTGGCCGCGCGCCTGTCGCCCCGCCACCGTGCGGCAGGTGGCTTGCTACCCCGCCACCGGACGGCAGGTAATTAAGCCAGCTAATTAGCCAACTTAACTACCTGCCTCAATACTAATTTTGTATTTACTATTTCTTTAAAATTTTAAATATAGCAAATAAGCTCAAAAAATTGTGAAATTTTATATGCAACCTCCCGACACAACGTACTTTATTGTGTAATTTGTTTGACAATTTTATTCATTTTAAATATTGCTCAAAAATTCATACTATTGTGATATTTATAAGAGTTGTTATATATAGCAAACGAGCTTCAGAAATTAAAAAAATTTATGTGCAGCATCCTGACACAATCTTCTTAATTGTCTATTTTTTAGGAATTTTATGCATTATTAATTTTGCTCGACTGATGCTGGCGTGCCTGGGTCCCACGCGAGTGGAGCCCAGTAACACATATTTTTTAAACAATTCCTTGGGTGGTGCGGCGTGCCTACCACGCATCGTGACGGCCATACCTCGCCCCCCTCCCACACAGAGATGGCCTGGCACACGAGGGCTCGGCTGTCGCCCAACGCCCCGCGCGCAGCTGCCGCTGTGCCACGTGTCAGGTCACGTGTTGTGACCCTCCACGCGCTGTGGCTATTGTACACGTTAAAATGCTCTCGATGAGGGCCTCTTACTGGATAGTCTCATTTGTTCATCTGAAGCCAGGAGAAACCAAGAGAGGGAAATAAGAAAGGCCGTGAGAAGAATGAATTTTTTCGTACTAGAAAACCACGCACATAATCCTTCTGATACCTCACTGAAATGTGGCTCACTGCATAAAGAACCCACATGTCAGCCAAATACTTGATGTTTTCTAAATATCTCCGCCCATAATGCAACGGAGTGGTGGTTCAACTTCGAATAACCACCTTCTCTTCCATTGCTTTCTAGTATAAGATAAGGTTTCGCCAGAAATATGTCGACAGTCATGCTAGGGGTGAAATGAAACATGCATGCACCCTGGGTGATGTGGCCACATGCACCTGTAACAAGCCGATGCTCGCATGTATACAAGGCATATATACAAATGAGGTAGATATCTGAGCCGTACACCTTTCAGTATTACGACATGTAACACTTTTTCAGTACATGGAGTGTAAAGTTTCACTCTTATGGCTTGGAGTTAAACTATATGGATCTTTGACCGGACATGATGCAATGGACTCCCAACAAAGCACTTGAAGATAACTATGGAGGGACGTTGGTAGACGCGGCACTTCCAGAACGACATGGATGTTAGCCAACGTACCATCATTAGCCGCACAACAAAGTGCAGGATATGCAAGACCTATGGGCACTCAATGAAGGATTTCTCCAACAGACTGAGCTCATCTGGTCGCTATTCCGTGTTGTCATTTGATTTATCTTTTTGTTTATCAAATTTGTTCATGTTTGTAGCAATTCAAGATGTACTATTTTATGTTGTGGTAATCAGCAATTAATCAATTAATTACTTAAACGATTAACTTCGTAATCTATTATCGCATGTGATTATTTATGGCAACCGCAACGACGTGTCAGCCATTTAGTTACATGCTTTACGAGATTGAAAATAACCGCGTATAAGAGGAGAGAACCGTGGTACAAGCATCTTTGGGTGTGTCTGTTGGTAGAACATGCTTGGCGTTATCCACATGGAGTGTTGCAGAGGGGGGCGCCTTGGACGTGGTTGACCATCGTCCCTTCGCAGTTATCATTACCACTATCAGTCGAGCAAAATTCATAATGCATAAAATTCTCAAAAAAAAAAGACAACAAGGATGATTATGTCGAGAGGCTGCACATAAATTTTTTTAATTTTTGGAGCTCATATGCTATATGTAACAACTCCTACAAAAATCATAATCGTATAGATTTTTGAATAACGTTGTGAAAATTTTTGGATAATCATAATCGTACAAAAATCATAATTTTTCGATAAAGTTGTGAAAATTTTACACAATGAAGTATGTTGTGCCGGAAGGTTGCACATAAAATTTTGTAAGTTTTCGAGTTCGTTTGCTATATGTAATAATTCTTATAAATATTATAATCGTATGAATTTTTTAGCAACATTTAGAGTGAATAAAATTATCAAAAAAATTACACAATAAAGTACGTTGTATTGGATGACTGCACGTAAAATTTCATATTTTTTTGAGTTATCATTGCCACCATCAGTCGAGCAAAAGTTATAATGCATAAAATTCTCAAAAAAAGGGAGACTGCACATAAAATTTTCTAATTTTTGGAGTTCATTTGCTATATGTAACAACTCCTACAAAAATTATAATTGTATAAATTTTTGAGCAACATTCACAATAAATAAAATTGTGAAAAATTTACACAATGAAGAACATCGTGTGGGAATGCTGTACATAAAAGTTTGTAATTTTTTGAGCTCATTTTCTATATATAATAATTCCTACAAATTTCATAATCCTACGAAATTTTGAGCAATATTCAGAGCGAATAAATTATAAAAAAAACACAATGATGTATGTTGTGTTGAAAGACTGCACATAAAAATTTTGTATGTTTTGAACTCATTTGCTGTATTTAAACTTTTGAACTCATTTGCTGTATTTACTCATAGGCTTAATTTACCTATCATCCGATGGTAGGGCAGCAGAGGTGGCGTCGCACGGTGGGTGGGCTCTGGATGACGATGTATCGGCTGCATGGCGCTATTGTCTAGTGACCGAACGATAGAAGTGACATTTCTGCCATTCTCATACGCATACGATTATTTTTGTAAATATAGATTTAAAATATACTATATGTGCCAAAAATTCGGCACATAGAACATAGTTTATGCACAGAGGCAACCATATGTATTCGTCCATCGACTTTTTGTGGAAAGAGACACGTGTCTACATGTGTAAAACTCATCTATTTTCTTATTTAGCTTTTTAGAATTCGTATCATTAAACTTTTTGACCATTAATAGATTTAAAAATATCTAAATTGATTATACAAAATTATAACATTAGATTTATTGTTAAAATATTTTCTTAATATTACAATTGTGTTAATATATTTTAGTGTAAAATTATTAAAAAGTAACTATCAAAATTATATTTCAAAGTTCATAAAAATTAAAAAAATATCATGTAAAAAGGACGGAGAAAGTATTATATAAGCCAGTACAGGAACAGCCTTTGCCTCCTTTGGTCCCGCCAACTCCTCTCGAAGACATACAATAATTGGCAGTACCAGCAGCATTAGCTTGTTCTAGTTTAATAATGAGCTAATTACATGCTGAAAGTGCTAATGATGCTTATCTGCAAAGTTTTAAGCTATAGTTTCTGACAAAGGTTGGCCTGTCATGGAGAAAGTAGGACAAAGCCCTGTAGGGCCAGCAGCTAGCATTGCTCCGTTTCTGACAGAAAAGGACTAGCGTAGTTGAAATTTTAACTTAGTTTTTTTGTTCATGTATTCTTTGATTAAAAGAGAGAGAGCGCGATAACTCTATGCTTTTTTTCTTCAAAACTGGCACCCAAACGTAAGTTTTGTGAAGTTTGACGCTGATCATAAGAGCAGTGACAAGCGATATGTGTTAGCTATCGAGTTCTCTTATCGTGGCAAGTGGTAGCAATTATGGTAGTGAGCTCCAGTTTAATAGGCATCGGCAAATGGCGTGGGCTGCTGGTGAGTGCCGCACCCCCTAGCTTAGCAGGTAGGCGGCATGCCAGTTCTACCACGTGGGCAGCAGATAAATGCTACGTCCCAAGCTTGGCAGGAGGGTGCCGAGCACACCCAACTCGGCAGGTGAGCGGGAGGTCAGTCCTACCGCTCGGGATCTCGATAGGTGATAGCATGTGTCGTCTACTGCTGTTGCTCCCGCGATAATAGAGGAGGCTAAATTAAAAAAAGTACATTTCAGACCAATTTCGAAAAAAAAGCTACAACGCCAAGTACGCTATCACTTCTATGGAGTATGGATCATGATCTAAGAGCAACAGTTTCAGGCAAGTGAACGATGCAATGCAAGGAAAGGAAACCCTCTGGAGACTGATGTATGCTGACCTGCAGATAGAAGCTTTCAAGGCTGGCGACCTTCTCCAGCGCGATGGCCATGAGGCTCATGTAGTTGGGGACGCCGGGGCCGTCGTTGAGCGTGCCGGCGGCGACCGTGTCGGCCAGCGACTGGTGCAGCTGCTGCAGCCCCTGCGCGAGAGCCTCCTCAGCCTGCCCCGACGACTGCTGCAGATTGCAGATCCCCAGCAGCTGCTGCTCCGTCAGTGGATCCAGCTGCTGGATCAGTAGCTGGCCAAGAAACAGATCGATCCCGGACAAAGAAAGCAGTGTCAGTACGGAACGCTGACTTTAACAGTCGTTTGTGGACGGACGGACGCACCAGAAGGTGCTGAATGCTGATGGATGGATGCCATTCATGCATGGGAAGGGAAGGGAAGGGAAGGGAAGGGAAGGGAAGGGGACCTTGAGCAGCTCGGACGGCCGGAAGCCGCCCATCCAGAAGAAGCAGCGCTCGGCGGGGGTGGCCCACGTGCCGGTGAGGAGGTGGAAGACGTCGGAGCGCGCGAGCGCCGCCTTGAGCTGGAACAGCTCGTCGTAGTGCTGCATGCACTCCTCCACGATGAGGCCCAGGTTACTGTCCAGCAGGTGCGCCTGCAGCCCGCCGCGGAGGTCCGTCAGCTGCTTGCTGTCGTCGTCCAGCCACCGCGCGTACTCCATGTCGAACATGGCCGCGCCTGCGATGCAGCAACCAACGGCGCAAGTTAATTTACTAATTTACACGCAAGAAATTACTGAGCCGGTGAAAAGTCTTTGAGGCTTTGCAGCATGAGTATTAAATGGACGGCGCTGATTACCAGAGCTCATGTCCCCCGCTGCGCTGCACCCTCCAAGAAACAGACCCTGAACCAAGCAGTATGATGCTATGGCATAGTATTAAACTCTCAATTCATTAGGGAGAGAGAGAGAGAGAAACTTGTAATGTAATATCAGAATTCAGAATAATGTGGTGAGGGACAGTAGAGACCGAAGTGTAACCTGTGACCGTGCTCTCTGGAGCTCTTGCTCGATCTGCTGAAGCCTGACCCTGCTGGTCTCTAGGTTTTGCACATAAGCCTGTGAAAGGACGCCCAAAAGGCAAATCTTATCAAGCAGTGTTTGAGCTAATCAGAGCTAAGTTTATGCATCTTTTAAGCACCTTTTTCCTCAGCCTGCTCTTCCTAGCAGCCTCTCTGTTCTGCGCTAATCGCCGTTCGGTCTGAGAATTTAGAGTGGTTTAATCACGTAAGATGATGCATGGCACATATACAGTTCAAAGAAGCAACAAATGAGTGGATAACAGTAGCTATCCCACCTTGGCATCTACCAACTTGCCATCTTTTCTTGTGGATCCATGCTTCCTCTGCAGAAGTACACCAAAAAGGTGGAATTAGAGCAGGGTGTAGTAGCGTTCTTCCCTATACAGCACAGTGCCCATCTCAACATCAAAGAAAGCAGCAACTACAGGGAATAAGCTAGTGCATTGGAGCCAAAGTTCCTGTCCATTGTTGATCCAGTAATCAGTAGCCAGTACTATCCTCCTTCCCCTTCAACTTTTGGCTGTAGCTGTCCCAGATACTGATAGCTCAGTGAGGCAGCTGTAATGGCCATCACTTCACAGCTGTGTAACCATCACTGCTGTTTTGCCAAGGTGCAGCAGAGAAGATAAGAGGGGGTTTTATCATAGTATCATCCTGTTTTTATCCATCCACCCAGGAAGAGACAAAAGGCAATTTAGGGTGACCCATACCATCATTTGGTGTCCTTTAAGTAGGTACATCATTTACCAGATGCCATCAGTCCAATCATACAGGACCGACCATTTTCTCCCAAACAATCCCCAGTCATGGCCTTTTTTCCTTGTATGCAGAGGCACATGTCTTTGGTTGGTTTGCTAGTAGTCCTTAAGACATCATCATAGAGATAACCTTAGCTAGATAGCCTTGTTCATAACGGCTGGCGGGTGGTGGTAGTACAGTACTACTTTGCCGTGCACTGGTTCGGAGCTGGTGACATGACAGAGCAATGCAATGCTACTACCACTGCTACGAACTCCTAACAGTTTCACCATCAAGACGCAAAGATTTTTCTGGTGATTTGACAACATTATTCCGGAAGACAAGCTACTGATGAGATGAGGTGCATGTGTCCTGCTCTAACTCTTGGAGCCGGAGTAGTACTCCTGGCTAGTACGAGTAGCGGTGGTGGTACGCGTATGATAGGAAAAGATCAAGGGTGGCACTGTGGCAGTACCTTGTCATGGTCTCCTTCGTGCTGCTGAAAGCTTGGCGCGGCAGCGGCGGCAGCAGGGGGAGGGGCGGCAGCAGCAGCGAGGCCTGGCTTGTAGCTGTAATCGTCAGTGGTCACCATCATGACCTCGTGCCGCGGCTGCTGCTGCTGCTGCTCGGAGGAGTCCATCTGCGGCATTGTGTTCTGAGCTGAGCTCGAGTCAGTGGTGCTCCCTACTGACTGCGAATTCCCCTGTTCAGCAATTAAAGAAAGTCAGCGAGACAATAGGGGGTGGTCGGTATAATTAATGCCTCTGAAATCAGGGAGCAGCTAGCTCTGGATCTCTCTCTCTCTCTCTCTGTCGTCTCTTTTCTCTGAATCAAGCCAAGAAGAACAGCAACATCTTTTCTTCTTGGGTTCAGCAACGAGCAGAGAGAGCCAGAGGAGGCGAGTGCATGAATGAATGAATGGATGAATGATCATGGGAAGCGGGTCCTTTACACTGTGCAGCTGCTGTTGGTGCCTCATTGGCCATGAAGGGAAGATCTCCAGCGTGGGGGGCCTGGCTGCGAGATATCCAGCCGCTGCATGCATACAAAGAGGATTAGAAATGGCCTTATCGATTCCTTTCCTGTTCCTATCCCTCTCCGTCTCTCCAACTCCAAGAAGCTGCAGAGAGAGAGGATAGAGAGAGTAAGAGGTTGAAACTGCTGCCTACTAGTGTAGGTGAGGGAGGAGGTGAAGTGAGTTAAGGACATGCTTGATGTTTCCATCTTTGTGGCATCAGCATCTCACCATTTATGCTGCGCACAGCTGCATGTGGTTACTGTGTGTAGGAATGCAAAAGACGAGGCATGTCTCGCTTGTGTGATTCTGCGGGCAGGCAAGCAAGAAGCAAGCCTTTTTGGTAAGTGGTTAAGGTTTGGACGAGGTGTAGAGAGAGAGAGAGAGAGAGAGAGAGAGAGAGAGAGAGAGAGAGAGAGAGAGAGGGAGGGAGGGAGGGAGGGAGAAGAAAGACAAGGCAGGCTAGCTTACACTTTATATGCACATCATTTTTTATCATGCCGGGGTGATCAACACCGGCGTTGGCGCCATGGATGAGAGCCTCCTCCAGCTCGCCGAAGTAGGCAGCGGCTGCGGCTGCAGGTTGGAAGTCCCTGCCCAAGCAGTAGTGCACAGAGCTCATCACCAGCGCTAGCTTAAGCTATAGCTATGGGCAACAGCAACAACAACGAAGGCAAAGCAGATAAAAACTTTTCAAGAATGGAAAGGCAGAGACTGCTAAAGTATGAGAGTCAATAATGGAAAGGCAGAGACTGCTAAAGTACGAGGGTTAGATCGAGCTGGACAGATAAGGATGAGGGCCAAAAGTGTAGCTTTGTGCCTAAATCACTCGTAGTATTCAGGCCTTAGGCATTAAGAAACTGGTGTGTGGGCAGAGGTGTAATGCAATGAAAGGGGCATAGCATATATGTGAAATCAGTTTGCTATAAAGATAGAAAAGGAGAAGGCAATTTTTTTTAAATAAGTAGCGCACTGAAGGATTTGAAAACTAGTAGCTAGTTGCAAGAAAAGTTGTGTGCAGTGGTATGGTCTTGCTTCTTGCATGAGTTGAGCTAGAGGAGATGAGCTTAAAGAGAAGCAAACTCCTCAATTCTGTAGGAAAAATGAGTTGCAAAGCAGCAGTACAAGAAGCTGGCAGGTGGTGCAGCAGAGGCATGGACTTGGACTCCATATGCAAGTGCGTGGTTGAGAGGTACTGCTCTCTCATGGGCACTTGCCATCCTCCAAGAACTCTCCTCACCTTGCACCATGGTCACTGCCAACAAGAGACCAGATCACGAGTGGTACATATACACAAACTAGAGCGGAGGGCCAGCCAGAGCAAGAGAGAACATATACCATCCTTAGAGCAAGCATGCGCCCGCGGGGGGGGGGGGGGGGGGGTGAGTGATGGGATCGCGACTCCTCCGCCTCTTGTTTCTCACTCACTGGCAAATTGAATCCGCCTTGGAGTTTTATCCACTGTACTGCAAAGAAGATCTTGTCCTTTTGTACATGTCCTACGAGCCCGTCTTCTTTTCTTCACAGGCGAGAGAGAGAGAGAGAGGGAAGAGAGAGATGTGGTAGGCCTTGCCTGTCAGGGTTTCTGTCTCCCTACTCCACTCCCTGTAATCACCTTTCATCTCTCATTGGTTGCACTCTGGCCCTCGCCTCTGAGACGGCAAGTACTCAGCAAAAGGAGCATTGAATAGAGAGAGAAAGGCACAAAACCTTTTTTAAAAAAGGGGAGCTCGAGATGTTGTTCTCCGATTCCATCTACGAATAGAGCACTGCTAGATTACATCCAGCAAGTTGATCTAAATAAATTATTGTATTGATTGGTCTAAATAAGTTGTTGTATTGTATTGATTTATATGTCTATCTTTGATCCAGTCACGGGACGGAGAAGGATCGTGCCATGTCAGTCCGAACATGCTAAGCTCAACTGGCCATCGATGACCCATTGAGCATGGTGGCCCGATCCAACACTATTTTGGTGTTGCCCTGTCCGCAGCTGCCATGTCACCATTGCTGCCCATACGAAAGGACAAGGTTAAAGGCGGTGGTCGTGCGGGAAGAAAGGCTAACGAGAGGAAGAGCCGGAGAGAGGAGATGGCGGCCAGTAGGGAGAGAGGAGACGGCAGATACCAGCAGTGGCGGAGGGCCTGATAGGGCAAGGTAAGGCTTGGGCCATACCTTGATTTTTTGCAGCAGACCCTCATATACCCCCCTATCCAGTATCCAATAGCCCAATAGCTACTAGCTAGTCAATGTAAATGTAAACCCTAGACTCCCTGCCTCATATACCGGTGGGCAGTGGCGTAACCGACGGCGGGCGGCAGCCACCGGTGGGCAGTGGCGCTGGGCGTTGCCGCGCTGAGCAGTGGCGTAACCGGTGGCGGCCTGGGCGTAGTCGGCGGCGGGCGGGCGGGCGGCAGCCACCAGCGCGCAAACTCCGACGTTGACAGGGTTGGAGGAGCTTGAATGGTATTGCTTTCGATCTGCCCCACCTCATTTTTTCCCGTCCTCCGCCACTGGATACCAGGGAGGGAGGAGAGGAGGCAGGCGAGGGCTGGACCGTATGGCAGGAGGCAGCGGGGGCAGCCGGCCCGATGCCCAACTGCCACACTGTCGCACCCAGCTGCGGCACTGCCGGTGCCACTGTCGCATGCGATAGTATGGCAATGGCAGGGCTGCAGCCTGCAGGGGCCAGTGGGCAAGGGGCATCTGGGCAAGGCCCAATGGGGCCAATGGTTATGGCAGGGGTAAGGCTGATGGAGACTACGGTTGGTCGAATGATGATAAGAGTTATTACTTCGGTGGTTTTACTATGTTGTGTACACACTTTTACTGCCATTTATGTAATGAATTAATATACAAAAAAGAACTCATAACATCTAATCGATGAGTTGCATGGTCTAAGGTTCTCCAGAATACCGAAGAGAGGCTTGACAACGTTGAGCTTGTGGGAGAGTATGTACAATAGTAGCTCTACCCTGTGTACGTTGCCCTTCTCCTACATACAAAAGAAATGCATCATATTATGATACAATTTACTGTATGCTAGAGAAGAAATTACTGCTTACCGGTTCTATGGTAGTTTAGATCTTCTGTCCTTCACTGTTGTAAATTTTTAGGAACATCATGGCAAAGAAGGCGCACTCGTTCAGGAGAACTTGTTTTGGCATAGCAAACATCAGCCTCCTCTCGTTGACAAACTTTGGAAACTTCCCACCAGCCACCGCATGGAAGCTGTCATTCAAACGTGCAGCTACTTTACTACCAACTGCACGATGATGGTCATCGAGGTCAATGCATTTTTGAATGTAGTCATTCGAATCTAGCATGTTGATGTGCATGTGCACATTATTTATGCAGTACACCGACTAGTGGGAGTTGTGAAGCAAGGGGAGAAAGACCTAGCAATTGAAATAGAAGGGGTTGGCGACCATGTGAAGAAAAAATTTACTACCTGCATGATGTAAAATTACTATAGTTCACCAATTTTACTGTCTTTGGGTTCTCGTCGAGTTGAGCTCCCAAAAATACTCGCGATGAGTGCGCTATTTACTTTTCGTTTTTAAAGAACTCCTCAACATTTAGCAGCCTTTGCAAAATATAAAGTCACAATCATGTAGCTGATATTTACTGCATATATATATATATATCTAGTAATTACTATCAGAACATAAAGAGTTTACTGCTTAACAAAATACATATCAAAAATTTCTAGGATAGAAAAATCACGTAGCCCACACTCTCCGACCTTAACACCATGCCATCGTGGCACATGTAGTCGATGAAGAAAGACACGGACATGTCTTCTATCATCTGACCGTCATTGCACGAGGTCGCGATATCACCACAGGTGGCAAGCAAAGCATTGCTGGACTGCAGCAAGACCTCATTGCAGTTGAAAGAAAAAAAGTAAAAATCCATGGGACATAAATTTTGCAAATGTCCCACACCTCGGCATTTATGGCAATATTTGCCATTTTTTACAAACCTTGTTGGCTTGTAAAGAAGTTTCTTACCTTTCTTGGGAAAAACCCAAGTCCTTTCTTGTTGAATGAGCATCTTTGCTCACTCAATAATTTATCAAGGGTAGCCTTATCTTTGAAATATCTCTCCAAGCTCTTACTTAGGTTGGTAACTTGCTCTTTTAATTTATTGTTTTCAATGACAAGTGATGAATCATATGGTTTAGCCATACATAAGCTAGAAACAATTTTAGAGGAGCATGACATGACTAACATGAGCTAGAATCAATTTTAGAGGAGCATGACATGACTAATAAATCATCACAAGATGTAGAGACATTAGATTTAGCAGTAGTACTTGGAGCCATCTCTACACTAGGCAGATCATAAAAAATATTGCAATTAATTCCAATACTAGAATGAGACTTAGTGAGGTCTGTAAGGAGAGAATCATGAGATTTCTTTAGCTCCTCATAAGAATCCTTTAAAGAGAGATTCTCTTTTCAAGACCTTGAATTTTGATTTCTCCTTCTTAAGGTACTCATTTAAGTCGTTAAGTATATCTATTAACTCATCATAAGAAGGCTTATCGTCATCAGGAGATTTTACCTTATTTCTTTTGCCATGAGGCATGTAGGAGAGAAGAAAAGTGATAGAGCCTTCGTGATGATAATGCCAACAAGCCCTCTCTTCTTAGAGGACCCATCGTCACCGGAATCAGAGTCAGAATACTGCTCATCGGGGTTTCACTCCCCAATATGAGCTTCATTCTTGCCATCTTTTTGAAACTTCTTGAACAGTTTCTTCTTGCTGTTGAAGTCTTTCTTCTTGAATGACTTGGCCTTGTCATTCTTCTTGTTAGGGTAATGAGAGGCAATATAGCCCTTCTCATCACACTCATAACAACAGATGTTGTTATAGCGCTTGTTGTTGTTGAAGAAGTGCACCTTTTTGCTCTTGTCGAAGTAAGTGTTTTGGTTTGTGCGCTTCTTTATGAATTTCTTCATCCTCCTTAAAAGGAGAGCTAACTACTCTTTGGAGTCATCTTGTTCATCCTCCGTCTTGTCACTTGATTTCGCTTTTGCTTTGAAAGCGGTAATCTTTGTCCTGAAGGAGGATTGCTCTAAAAGCTCCTCTTTGTCCTTCTTGTACAACTCATTGCTTATGAGATTGCCCAAGAGGTCGATTGGTGTCATCCTCGTTAACTTAGGTGAGTTGAGGAACAATGTCAACAAAGTCTCGTATTTCTCCGGTAGGACCCTAAGTATCTTGCGAACAGATATCAATATCAGTTAGTGAAGTACTTAGATTCTTGAGCTCGTTTATAATGTTGTTAAGTCTAGAATACATCTCATTAATGTCTTCATGAGGCAACATTGTAAATGTATCATATTTTATCCAATGCCTATGTATTTTGACCTCTTTGACCGTAGATGTGTCCTCATGAATTTTTGAGAACGTGATCCATATCTCATGAGCGGTTTTCAAACTGCTCACTCGATTGAACTCATCTGCGTTCAAAGCTCCAAAAAGAACGTTCATTACTTGAGCATTGAGGTAAGCATTTCCTTTCTCAAGATCCGTGAGGTGTGTAGGATCAAGGGGCATAACGAAACCCTCACTCATAATTCTCCATATGCTTGAGCTTATGACCTTCAAATAAATAGACATCCTAATTTTCTAATATGAAAATTTTGATCTATCAAAAAGAGGTGCCTTGCCTATGGATATACCGCCATTAGTCATTCTTTCTCTCTTAGATGGTAAAGTCTAATAAAATTAGAGACCAAGCTCTGATATTAATTGTAATATCAAGGATGATTGACTAGAGAGGGGTGAATATGTGGTTTTAAAATTCTTGCACCTTAATTGACAATTCTAGCAAGTATGGGCTAATCAAAGGATCTAGTACAAGTTAAGAGCTAAAATTTTATGTTTCACTAGGTACCCAAAGGCTATGTCAAAACTAAATACAATTCTAGCTACACAATTTAGCACAATCAACAACTAGAAATATAAATGCGGAATAGTAAAGTCAATAGGGGAAACCGCAATGAAGACAATTGACGTTTTTCCGTGGTATCGAAGACTTATCGATCTTTCTTAGTCCACATTAAGGTAAACTCAAACGAATTTAGACCGGCTCCATGATTTGAGCCTAACCACCTCAATATACTAATGGTTACTCTTCCTCCACTCCGTAGATGGCGAGCACAACACCATTCACAATCTCGTCAGGTCTCTTCACAAGCTTCTTTTGAAGAGATCACCACCAAACTTCTTCTAAGCCGTTTAGGTGTCAGCAAACACCAAGATTAACAAATCATAGCTCTAGCTTGAAGGTTTCAAGTGTCACAAGAATCAACTAATGATGCAATGCGCTTGAATACTCTCAACTAGCTTAAATATACGAAGATGGAGTAAATGAGTAGAGGAGAATGCACTAGTGTCTCAAATGTATTCAATGAGGTAAGGATAACTAGCTTGGTGCTGGTAAGGGGGTATTTATAGCCCAATCACAATTTTGACCGTTGAGGCAAAAATCCCCAATTATTCAGCAAATGCGGCACTACCTCCATATACCGGACGGTTCTACTGCACCTATTGTTCAACGGTTATTTGTAGTTTATTAAATGCTTAAAAACAAGCCATTAAACCTCAAATCGGTACTACCGCACTCAGGAGGGCTGGTACGCGGTAGTACCGCTCCCTACATACGGTATTACCGATTTCCAAGGGAAGAAAAAAGGTCAAAAAATACACCTCTCTAAAAATTAGCTACCACTATATAGGCTTCGATCCAACCATGGTGGCGGTACTACCGCACCTTTCATGCAGTCATACCACATTGCGGTAGTACTGCCAATAAGATTGCGGTAATATCGCTTTTCAGTTTAAGTACAAAGAAGATGCCAAATGCAGATCCAAATGCATGCATGACCCTTAATTGATCAAAGTGGCACAAGATAAATCTTTAAGCTACCAGCCATGATTCCTCTTTATAGTACGCCATGTAGCCTATAAATCCGGTTTTTTCACCAATCACCAAGACTGATAAAAGCTATAAAAATATCATTTGACTACATAATACCTTTGTTTTGAGACATGGCGATTCTTTATCATCTTTGCATGCTATTTTTATATCATCATTTAAAATTCGAGACTAAACCTTTTAAACATCTTAACATACGTGTTATCTCTTTAATCATTATTATCATTAATTACCAAAATTATTTTTAGAGCACTACATACTTTCAACGGTTGGCCTAGCCCATTTGACTAGGTCTGCTTCCTATCTCTTTGTCCAAAGCACACAGACAACGAAGAGAGGAGAGACGAAGGAGTAGATTTGTCAACTATATGCTCCTCTATAATACTCGATCTACTTATCAGAAAGAATTATAGTTTACTAATGGCCATTCCTAACCAAAGCACCATGCACCAAGCATGACATACTACTACCGATGTGAAAACCCCACTTGCATGGAAAATATAGAATTTTGGGGTGCTTCGAAATGGGTTGGTTTGGGATTATCCCTGTGTTCATGGGTCAACATCAGTGCCTTGTCATTCACCAAATACTAAAGAAAATTTTGTTCTTTTTTCTTGAGAGTATAAGCACATAAGCACTCTCTAACGCATATATGTGCATTCACTAGCATATATCTAATTAGAACGGAGGTCTATACTTCACGAAACGTGAGCATACATTTTAACTACTGAATACACCTATATATATATATGTGCACTCTTCCTTCTCGAGATCTACCCCGAGGAGATACGTAGAAAATCTTTCGTTCGATCAGGATCAAACTCAAAACCTGATAGATTCGAAACATCCGAATCCACTGTTGAGCGAACACCCAGTTCCTGAGAAAATTCTGTTCTCGAGAATGGCTCTCTCTGGTCTCTTCCAATCCCCCCGAGATATTATGGATCACTGTGGTTAGGGAGCACACATGTTGTGAGTTGACTTGTGAGATCAAGTTGCTCACTAGCTAGTGCTTAATCCTTTGCCTAAGTAGGGCCTAAAGCATATATAAACTAACTAAAGAAAAGAAAAGTGTGGTGCGGTGAAGAGAAGATGCATTTATACTCGCTGGCCAACTCCTGTAGTCACTTCATCAAATTTGCTGAATCCTTTAGCTGCAAAGGCCACCAAAGTCCATTTACCCCATGAATTCTTAGGTTTTTTTCTCTCTCACTTCGTTCTCTCTCTTCTGGGCTCAGTCTTTCTACAGGACTTGGTCAAAGCTGAAGCTAGAAAGAGTCTTTGTTCATGTGTCGGAGCTAGGGTGCACTCGGAGTGGATACAGATAGATATCGCTTATCCTGTATCCTATTTTATATTTTTTTTCCTAGGAGTCGGAGTTGGACACAGATAATACCGGATATCTATTTCTCCATTCCGTATCCGTTTCATAATCTTTTGAACGGTCGGTCGGACAAAAATTATCCGCTTCTTTACATAGGATATTGGACAGAATGATACAATCAAAGCGAACATGGAGAGACTAATTACTGAGATGTTGAAGAAAGAATATTCAGTACTCCCGTATATTTAGATGTGACAATCTGGCTATATGCTATCTTGTTTCTAGGTAAAGTCACAATAGACTTTCTTATATCACTTAACATACAGATATATGCGGACGAATATCACTTATCCTGTATCCTATTCCATATTTTTTCTTGGAGTCAGAATCGAATACAGATAGTGCTGAATACCCATATACCATTTTCATATTTATTCCGCAAACCTTCAGTCGGTCAGACGGACAAAAATTATCCGCTCCATTTGCAAACCCGCTCAAAGCCCAGGGGCTTCAGCGAATTATGGAGCAGTACGGTGTAGAAAAAATATTTGTTGCAGTCACTATGGCGAAGGACCAGTTCAATTTCTTTAGAGATTCCGTAGATTTTGTAGATCTTGTGAGAATAGGTGTTCAGTAGAGTATCTATTTTTCACAATTTTTTTAGAGAGAAGAATATAGGCGGATAATGCAGTGAGCTACACGCAAGGAGAGGAAATAGGCTATTTTGAAGAATGATGCTTCTGCCGTCCTACTAAGGTAAATTACCAAAGGGAAAACGAGACACCACAAAGACAGTCTAGACTGTACTTTATCTCTTTCTCTCTCTGCCCTAATTTTTCCTGTGGTCTTTTGTTTTGACACGACCGACCAAACGGAACTACTCGCTCAATGCCAGCGGCCGGAATATGGATAATGCAAATGCTTGCTTCCACGGCTCACTTCTTTTCGATCCACTTGAGAAGGAAAAGAAAGATATAAACGATACTGATTCAAGCCATTACGAAATTCTCACCTCCAAACTTGTAGAGCAAAGCAACGTAGGCAGAAAGGTCAATGCTTTCAACTTTTGATCAATCATGTCTCCGGTTGCATATTTTACGGAATAGCACCTTTTATTTAATTCATTCTTGCTTCAGCTAAAAAAAAACTATTTCCAAGACGATGGCTGCAATACGATTCTCACCATAGCACCCAACAGTTTAGTTCAGCAATGGTGAACATATCAGGGGGAACATAATTTAAGCAGTCCGCAAAGAAAATAAAAATGACGATGCTACCGTCAACAAATACAACCACCAATAGAAACATTCGGAATGCTTCTTAGTGTTTTTTTGATTTTGTCAAACCAAACCAAATCCAACCTTAATATAATAATGCAAGATGCAAGATGCAAGAAGAAATGCATTTTTTGCGAATAGTGAGTGAGGCTGTACTTCTAAGGAGCATCCATTTGGCAGGTCAATCCGCTCATGGAATATGTTCGGTTATAAAGAAATGTAAAATGTAAGCCCGAATGTAATAACAGCACAAATGCTACTCTTAGGTTTTATAACATTCGCTGCTTGGATAACTAAGATTAGGCAGTGATGCAGGCGTGCCATTACAAGACTAATTATCAATTTGTCATGAGTCACTCTGGGCGAGGAATGTCAAGGTATAAAGTGGCACAGTGAATACCCATTTTCCCAAGATAACCAATCAGGCATTAAATTGTAAACTTTAAATGGGAATTTAAAAAACTTCCATTCAACTTTAAAGTATCTGAAGAGAATTTCGATCCAAAGTTTTGTCTCATGAATAGACCAAAAGAGGTTGATATGATGTGCATAGGCATGCGCCGAATAAATTTCAACTAAAGCATTTCATTTCAGTTGAAGAGATGTAGCACTAACAGAAAGGGGGAGAATTTTCAGAAAAGGGATCGCATTCAGTTCTGCAGCTTGTGCTGTAATGCATGGGCAAAGGCAGGCATCTGTGATTCTGTGAATAGGTCAACTAAAACTTTTTTAACCATGTGCAATAGTACATGCAGCTGACATTTACAAACCAGATGGTCCACATGAAGTTGGATCAGAAGCAAATCTGCAAGATGCATAAAAATATTAGGCATGGGGTAAATAAGAAAGGTAACACATCAAACCCGACATATGTAGAACAAAACTTCTAGCTTGAACTATATCAGTTTATCATTTGCTATTGAATTTAAAATAAAGTGTTTTTTTCTAAAAGAAACATAAGGAAGCAAAGAGTTATCAAAGAAAACTAGTGAAGCAAACGCCAGAAGCCTAGAACTGGCACGGAATAGTTCATTTCCAGGTACACTGTTAAAATGTGAAACAGTGCAGCTCAGTTGACAGTAGGCCATAATAGGACCTGCAAGCTAGTCCCCCCGCAAAAGGAAAAAGTAAAAAGACAAAAAAAAGAGCTGGTTTGTCTGCCACCAATGTCTTGCAGAATCAGTGCCTCAGGAACTTGCCATCACGAAAGATAGCTAGAATGGAACATAAACTAATAGTTCTCCTTTTCTTTAAATCAAACAGCTCCTAAGATACGGACATTTTAACTTATTTTAGGATGGCGATTGTTCACAAAAGTCGACATAAGCAAATTACTTCTTGAACCTAAATCCCATAAAACCATTAAATGATCAATTCCCAGCTTCTCTCCTTCTCTAAACAATACAATAGTTGAAGATGAATGTGCTGCTCAAGAATAACAATGGTTGGCCTAACATTAAATAGATCTCACTAGATATATGCCCGCTGAAACTGCAATCATGTGAACAATAAAAGGGCTAAGAGACATAAATGTCGGCCAACAAGTACATTCACCGGTTAGACAAAGCCACTAAGAAGCTCCAGTACTGGTCCTGGGCCATGCAAATCATGTGATCTTAACAGGGTTTGAAATCAAACAAAACAAATGCCAGTAAAACTAATACTACATCACTTTATTCTCCAATGAGGATGTCACACCTTATGCAAAACCTCATACCAGTATGAGAAACGGTAGTTCATGCATACAGACAATGTACAAACTACAAAGTATGAATGTGAATGCTACTAGATACAACATATATTATAGGCTGAATATTACTTAAAAGTGACAGATTTGCATTGATACAACTTGTAACCGTAGTATTAGGCTGTGGACCTGTGGTGCATAGTTTTCTTCATTGGAATTTGGTTTTGTGCATAGCATATTACTATGTATACAGAAAAGTCAGGTTAGCTCTTAGGCCAAATAATGAAGCATCAAAAAACCAAATACAGTGTTTGGATCTTATTATGAAATCAATTAAAGCAGAGTATCTGTGTCAATATCCACAATTTTCTGGATTGAGTTTCGTGTCTGTGCTACTTTCCTAGTTTTATCCGTCAATCTGCGTCTTACAATGATGGGATCCCAAATTGAGCAGATTGCCAGAAGCCCATGAAGGTAGCAAGAAATGGAAAAATCAAAACACAAGCTCCAAAAGTCCAAACACTATGAAGCTTGTATTTTGACATCTTAACATATGGTAAATTGAAAATATTAACAGCACAACTTTAACAATGCTTGATTGTGTGTCTCTGTCCTTACTTCAGCTCTTCCGTGAAAAAAATTAATCGAAGAGTATACACTCTCTAATCTCTACCATGCATTCAAAGCACTCTGTCATTACCGCTTGAGCATTCAATCAAGGTAACAAACATAAGCTAGGGTAGCCTGCTTTAATAAAAGGCAGACATGGGCAAGATTTACCTAAGGAAAAGAGCATCACTGAATGTCTACTGAATTTAATAGCTGCTTGCTAGTTGCTACCGTGCTATGAAAGAATTACATTGAAACTTCCAAAACCTCAGATACTTTCTCATATCTCCAAAAGGGTTAGCACTTAATATACATTTAATGGGGAAGGTCAAAAATTTTGTCCACCATGTAGTACAGCAAGCAATAAGGCATAAGATATGCTTTGTTATAGCTTATAAGGGCATCAATTATATGAGTTTGCTCTCAAGCATGTATGTTGAACTTAAATATCCTATTGCATACCACAATACTAAGGGTGTGTTTGGTTGAGCTGTGGCTTCTGAAAAAGCTGCTGTGAGCTGTGGGCTGTGGAAAAGCTGCTGTAGGTTGTGGGCTGTGGAAAAGCTGTAAGCTGTTTGGTTCAAACAAGTATAAAACTTACCTCCTATCTCTATTTTCCTTAAAACAACTGTGAAACAGCTCTCTATTTTCACCATTTCAAAAAGCAGAAAGCCAAAAGCCAAAAGCAGGGTCCAAGGTGCTTTCAAAACTGTACTACCCAAAAGTAGCTGCTTCTGAAAAAGCAGCTTCTGATTTCCACCCCTTTGGTTGGCTTTTGGCTTTTTGGAAGCAAAAGCAGCTCCCAAAAGCTCAACCAAAGGCACCCTAAGCTGGGGCCTGGAGGTGACCAGATTATGTTGCAAAGTAATGCCCTTAGCATCAAGGAAGATGTGCGCACAGAATTGGAGATATGAAAACAAAGCAATTAATGCATACCTCTATTATGTGGGCATTCAAATAAGCATTCAGCATTGTTGATTAAATGGATAGCACAGTTCAATTAAAACCTATACCAACAGTTGCCATCATGTTACCTTGAGCAAGAGCTGAAGAAGCCCAGTGTTGGGGTTTTGTTGGACCTACTTTTAATGTATATTAACTGTGTTTCTTTACAGCATGATAATCAAGATTACAACATTAACAGAGTGATCTTTTAAAAAATAAATCTTTGACAACACAACAACGAAATATGTTACATATAATAGATAACAAGCAAGAATGAGTTTACAGGAAAAACATTATGTCTAGTTTTCTACAAGATATGTAACAAGGAAAGAACTGCAGAAAGTAAAGCTGTAATGAGGCTATCTGAAAAAAGTATCGAAGTCCAAAAATCAGAAAGATTACCTGACGGCATGACTTGAACTGAACTAGGATAAGAATGCCCATTCGACCTAGTGGATGATCACTCATACTCAAATTGTACATCAACATGCACATACTTCCTCATGAGACAGACTATAAACGAGGTGAAGCTTGCTAACATCTGGCGCTCTTCTCGCGTTTTTGCCTCAGAAAGAACACCATGAATGACAAGTTTCTTGAGATTTGGACACCTTTCAATCATTCCAAACACCCAGGGTCCAAAGTGCTCACTTATTACTGTCCAACCAAGTTCCAGAACTGAAACATTCTCCAATGGTGATGATCCCTGCAGGCTATAATGAAGAAGCCCATCTTTTAATTCATAACTCAGTGAAAGATGCCTTAGAAGAGGAAATGAAACAGCAATTGTTTCTGAGTCCACAATCTCATCCTCATCGTCAAACACAACACCCCAAAACCGTAGCATTCGCAAGCTGGATGCTCTGGATATCATACTGTAGAACTTCGGCCAGACTATCGTGAAGTTACTCACATCCACAACCTCTAGATGGTCTGTACTCTCCCCAATATCCAAATGTGTAACGCTCACATCATCGATCTTGAGATGCTTTAGCGTACCCTTCCCAATGAGCTCAAACAAATCAAGGTTCAGAGCATGCAGGTGTAGGACCTCCAGATTATCCGCATCGAGTATGATCTTGTCCACACCAACTGATTTTGCAAAGAGGCTCTTCAAGGTATGGCTCGTCAGCTCCATTGTAGACTGTGAATCTGAAGTGACAATCTCAAGGACATCAAGTGCCAGTGACTCTATCTTCGGGCAAGCAGCAACTAAAAGGCTCAGATCCAAGGCTGAAATGCTCACGTGCCTCAAAGAAAGGGATTTCAGACAAGTGAACCTCTGATAGCTTGGTTCAACACCGGTGATTGTGTTATGGTCCAAATCCAACACCTCCAGCTTCTGCCTCCCACACTTCTCCAGGATGTTTACATCAGGGTTTGTTCGGACGTTGTAAGACAAGCTCCGGAGTGTCTCCCTGGTATACATGAGCCACGCAATCACAGGAGCTGCCGAGAACTCATGGGTGTTATCTATATGAATAGAGAGGCATTGCAGCCCCATCGTCTGAAATATAGTCTGTGTGATGACAATCTCCAGCTGACGTGTAGTCATGTCCCGAGGAAAGTCGTCGGAATTGAAGGACAGTGAATGGAGGTGCCTCCTGCAGGCCTCCCGCCACTTCCGGCACGCCGCAGAGGCGACCATGACGTCACGTGCAGCACTAAGATGTGAAAGAATGTTGCCAATGACTTCGACGGGGAGGTGCTCCATATTTGGCACCCAAAAGAATTACCCAATCTGATCAGCTAAAACCTAAAGGAGAATCTGCCCCATCACAATCAAAACACGCACAGTGCTCCACTCCACGGAAGTCATGGAGTTACAGACATTTCAGAATGCGCGTATCAATAGTAGATTCCGATCCCATCACCTTCCTTCCCTGCGAAATCACACGAATAAATAGTAAATAGCACAGGATAATTCCTCGACGCAATGATATAGCGACAACCACTCTAGAGACTGAGCTCAGGATCCAGCGATGGAGATGACAAAACGTCCGCGAAAACCATTATTCACCCAAACAATTTCGAACTAACCAACAGAAACAAAAGCAAACTGACGGGGGCAAATCACACATCCGCGAGTTGATTAAATAACTAGTGCACGGATCACTACCGGATCGACCGAGTAGAGATAATCTCCACGAGCCAGACCACGGAAATTAACCCTACCTCCGCGTGTTGGATCGCACCGGGAGGGGGAAGAAGGCGGCGGATCGAATTCACATGCGGCCAGAGGCGGGGCCGCGATGGCGGGTAGAGATGGAAGATTTCGTTTGGTGTGTGATGAATCTGGGTGCGGTGGCGTGACGGCGCGTGTTGTTGTGGGCGACGCGGAGGCGAGAGGGAGGGGGAGACAGGGAGAGGTAAGACCGGGCGGAGAGAGGTGGGGGAGAAAGAAAGGAGGTGGTGGTGTGGCCGTGTGGCCCGCGCGGCGTGGGTGGTGCGGTTCCGTCGTCTTGTGTGTGTGGGTGGGAGCAGTCGCTAATCCGGGCCTCGTTTCTGACTATGGCGTGGCCCATGCGGTGCGGGGTTTAACAAAGCCAGAACCTTAAACCCGTCGCCGGCCACCTAGGTCGGGTTCGGGATAGCCGCCTCGCGCTCCCGCCGCCGACACTCGCCGCCATCCCTTTCCCTCCGCGGCTGGCTGCCACGCGTTGCCCCTCCCTTGGTGCTCCGCAGCAGACCGTGATATCTATTAGGTATTCTTGTACCGCATCTCGCTTATCGATCTGCTATTTGTGTACAGGCTTCCATACTAGATCCTCTTCGATTGGCTATTCCTAGTAAGTTCTCTCTCTCTCTCTCTCTCTCACTCGGGGGGGGGGGGGGTTCGATTTTGAGATCTGGTTCCACAATTTATCATTTTTTTTGAAAGGTAATTTATCAATATGTTTGCAAGATTAACTGCTTTGCGTTCTTTAGAATGGAGCATCCCTAAGTTTCATCACCAATAAATTAATTCACCGACAAAAGTACACGCTATTCTGTCAAAATCGCCACAGAGATCGTGAATGTTTGGTCACCAGTGCCTGTATTGCATTCTTGATGTCGTTGTATCTATTCCTTTGCAGTTTTTGTGGAGTTTTGGAGTGTAGATTATTCAACGGATGTGTTTCTAGTGGAGCAGGAATAACTTCATATACTAGTGCCGACCGTTGGGAGAGTTCAGGTTCGTCAGATACAGGATGGGGACGCAGCTAGTGTTTTCCACAGCTTCCAATTGTGGATACCCAGTAGGCATTTCTGGGAGCAGTGTTGGAAATTCAGCCTTGACTGCTAATTCAAGGCATTTTCAGAGAAGGCAAAGGATTTTTGGCTGGAACAGCGTTTCGTGCTCTGGTCGATTTGAGTGCTCTGCAAACTCACGTCGAGCTGGGCCACGTCGCACAAAGGATGCCTTCTTGGATCTCCACCCCGAGGTCTCCTTGCTGCACGGTGAGGGTAATGGCACAATTGGTGTTCTGAGTAAGGAAAAGTATGTTGAAAAGGCAGTTGAAACATTAGCTGATACTCCTATCACATATAGCTATAACGAGGCAAGGATTAAGGTCATTGGTGTTGGGGGTGGTGGTTCCAATGCTGTGAACAGGATGATTGAGAGCTACATGAAGGGGGTGGAGTTTTGGATCGTGAATACCGACTTTCAAGCATTGAGAATGTCTCCTGTTGATATGGAAAACAGGCTGCAGATTGGCCAGGAACTGACAAGAGGTCTTGGTGCTGGTGGGAATCCAGACATTGGCATGAATGCTGCCAAGGAAAGCCAGGAGTTGATAGAAGAGGCAGTTTCTGGCGCTGATATGGTTTTCGTGACGGTAAGAAGTTTAAGCATGTTTTTTTTCCTGAAGCTTCACTGAAGGAGAATCATACATCTTCTGAGTCATTTATTTTTGAAACAATATCTTCCCAGTCATTTCTTAAAGATAAGTGGCAACTACACATTCATCAAATACATTATTATATGTGCACATTGCTGTTCCTGATAACTAATTGAAGCTATTGTGCCTTACTTGTGTTATATTATTCTGGTTATTTATGTTAGGCCATAGTTTCCAGTAAACATTATCATTGACTGTCGTACACTTTCAAGGGTATTCTTCTGCATACATTTGATTCTACAAATTGTTCATTCAGATGTGATTTGCAGGCCGGAATGGGTGGGGGAACAGGCACTGGTGGTGCACCTATAATTGCACAGATTGCAAAGTCAATGGGCATATTAACTGTTGGGATTGTGACAACCCCATTTTCGTTTGAGGGAAGAAGGCGGGCAATTCAGGCGCAAGAAGGAATTGCGGCCTTGAGAAGCAATGTTGATACACTCATTGTAATTCCAAATGACAAATTATTGACTGCTGTTTCTCCAAATACTCCTGTCACGGAAGCATTTAATTTGGCAGATGATATTCTCCGGCAGGGTGTTCGTGGAATCTCAGATATAATCACTGTAAGATACTACAACATTCCCTATTTTACCCAAGTGATATATCCAATAATGTGGCAATGTGAGTAATAGTTTTGAGTGTAATTAGGCAACTTATGTGCAGAGGCGAAAAGCTCAAAAGCCTCTGTTGAATTGCCTATTGTATATCAACTGTTAGGATAAATCTTATGCTAGGTACGTTTTGACAGTCTTCTGTAATATTCTTCTCATTGACCATGTTTGGTTAAGAACAAGTAGACAAAGTTGTACTGTTCTAAGGATTTTTGCACCACTACATTGTCATGTAAATTTTAACCTTGACCAAATATACAACTATCTGTAATTAGTGTTGTGTATTATTGTCACCTGCTCAATATGTTTCACCAAGACAATTACATGTGATGTATGCATCTCTGATGGTATTCTACTTCTATCTTCTCTTCTGTTTGCAGGTGCCAGGTTTGGTTAATGTTGACTTTGCTGATGTTAGATCAATTATGGCAGATGCAGGCTCATCCTTGATGGGAATAGGAACTGCAACAGGTTGCCTATTCATGTATATAGATAATGCTTTATTTTTTTCATCCAGTAGCAAAATTTGTTAGCAGGTAGAACAAAACTGATATTTCAATCTCTTTACTTCGTTGTTATCTTTTTTTGTTTGTATTTTCCTGATTTGGTAATGGTTAACCGGCATAAATTCCCACATTTGTTTATTTGAACTAGCATTTTCAACATGCCTTTATCTCTCTTTTGCTTGTTTTATTACTCTGCTTGCTGAAGTTGGAGCTCGAAGAACTAGCATTTTGGAGAAAAATATCTTAAAAATATGGATTATTGATCCATTTGCAGGTAAGACACGAGCCAGAGATGCTGCATTGAATGCCATACAGTCTCCATTACTTGATATGGGCATTGAAAGGGCTACAGGAATTGTGTGGAATATCACTGGAGGAAATGATTTAACCTTGATGGAGGTATTGCTTATATGTACTTTTCTTCATATAAATGATCTATAATTTGATAGAGCTGTGAAAGCTATACATGTTGGATAACTGTGTGAGCTATACGTTGAACTGGATCATCCGGTGTTGATTTACTTTCAGGTGAATGCAGCAGCTGAAGTGATATATGATTTTGTTGATCCTACTGCAAATCTAATTTTTGGCTCTGTTATAGACCCATCATGCTCTGGTCAAGTAAGTTAACAAAGCATTTGTTTGTTTGTTCTTTTGTAGAAAAACGAGTTGCACAGCACAACCTTGCTGCACGCATGATAACAAAGGGTGTAGGACTGGAAATGCAATAGGGGGGTGTGAATGGTGCCGATTAAAATTTTTTCCCAAGTATTCTGGATTCTTCTCTCAAATAATTACAAAGTTACGAGGATAAAATCTAAAGCCGAAATCTCAAAGCTTCAAAAACACAAAATCTTGAAAATCTCAGTCCCTAGAGGTCTGACTGCCAACTAGGGGTGGTCTGACCTCTCCTTGGCGGTCTGACCGCCAACCAAGGGGTGGTCTAATATCATGAACCGGGGTAAACACCACCAAGAAGATGGCCGGATGACGTCGGCGTAGAAGGAGAGAGAGAGACTAGATGAGGAAGATTATGATATTTCTTTGATTGATTAAAATAGCATGCGGTAGCCCCCTTATATAGATGTGTTCCCCCTAACAGTTATAATCTAATCTCAATCATATCTCTAACAATTATAGAAACCAATATCATATCTCTAATTATATCTCTAACACAAGGAAACTAATATCTAACTCAAATAGAATCTAATCTCTAATTTCTAATAATAAACCGACTGGCCCAAGGCTCACGCCTATGATATTACACCCCTCCCGGACATGTAGCTCGTCCTCGAGCTGCTAGGCAGCGGCCCTGGTTGCAGTGCCATGTCGACGAAGTGTAGTGCTTTCGGCTAAACGATGTCATAGGGGTGGGCCTAGTCGGTGAATTATTAGGAAATAGAGATTGGTTTCTATTTGAGTTAGAGATTAGATTCCTTTTGTTAGAGATATGATATGAGTTTCTATATTTGTTAGAGATGTAATTGAGGTTAGATTCGATCTGTTAGGGGGAGCACATTTATATAAAGAGGGCTACCGCATGCTATTGTAATCAATTAGAGAAATATCATAGTCTTCCTCATCTAGTCTCTCTCTCGTTCTACGCCGACGCCATCCGGCCATCTTCTTGGTGGTGTTTACCCCGGTTCATGACAACTAATGTCATAGGCGTGGGCCTTGGGCCAGCCGATTTATTATTAGAAATTAGAGATTAGATTCTATTTGAGTTAGAGATTAGTTTCCTTGTGTTAGAGATATAATTAGAGATATGATATTAGTTTCTATAATTGTTAGAGATATGATTGAGATTAGATTATAACTGTTAGGGGGAGCCCATCTGTATAAGGGGGCTACCGCATGTTATTGTAATTAATCAGAGAAATATCATAGTCTTCCTCATCTAGTCTCTCTCTCTTCTTCTACGCCATCTGGCCATCTTATTAGCGTTAGCTTCAATTATGGCCAACGACTCGGTAGCAGGACGAATCGCAGAAACCATGGTAGCAGAAGTCGTGGGAAGGGATTGACTGCTCTAATACCAAGTTGTCATGAATCGAGGTAAACACCACCAAGAAGATGGCCGGATGGCGTCAGCGTAGAAGGAGAGAGAGAGACTAGATGAGGAAGACTATGATATTTTTCTGATTGATTACAATAGCATGTGGTAGCCCCCTTATATAGATGGGCTCCCCCTAACAGTTATAATCTAATCTCAATCATATCTCTAACAATTATAGAAACTAATATCATATCTCTAATTATATCTCTAACAATTATAGAAACTAATATCATATCTCTAATTATATCTCTAACACAAGGATACTAATATCTAACTCAAATAGAATCTAATCTCTAATTTTTAATAATAAACCGGCTGGCCCAAGGCCCACGCCTATGACATCTAACCTCTATTTAGACGGTATGACAGCTATGAACAGTAATTTCAGGCAAATAAATAGTAAAATCAGCACAATTACGAGATTTCAAATCCACGTAACTTTTGATTGGATGATCCAAAAGTCGTAAAATTTTGTACACATTTTGCTTAAGGTGTTAGAAACCTACTCCATCCATAGATCGCAAAAACTCACGTCAAAGTTTAGACCTTTTTGATATTTAAGTAAGAATGCACAAAAATGACCTAGAATCAAAATCGGTGATCAAGACTTGCTCGTGGGCAGAGAATAGCCAAGATGGCTTTAGATATGTTCCCACATATCACAACAAGCAGGAGGACCAAAGAAGTCACTACAAAAACACTTAGATCAAGAAATCACTTGGAAGATTAACAATATGCAAAAACCGAGTTTCTTAATGAATTTGCTACCAAAGTGTCTAGATGGGTGGAGGATGATTCCCAGATATTCTCTCCATTTCTTATACATCCTTGATACAGTAAGATCAAGAAAATGGTGAGGGATGAGGAAAAAACCAATTAAAACAAGAGCAAATCAATTAAATAGAGAGATAATCATGGAGAATATCAAAGATTGATTCTATTGCTGCTTGAGGAAGAAAGTTTTACAGTCACTCCACCTTGGATTACAAAGAGCACACTAAACACTCAAGACCCTAACTCTAAAATAAGAGAGCACATGAGAGGTGGGTTGGATGATTAACTACATGTCTCCATTCCAACCCCCTAATTATAGATGGGCTAGCCAGCCACATCCATCTTTTAGTGGATATTATCCACTTAGCACAATGGAAAAAACCCGGTAACCCTACACACATGGATTTTACTCACACATGTTTATGCACGTTTTCAAAGCGCATAAGTCCGAATCCGCTAAATCCTTAGTCTTAATCCATTTTGATTAAACCAGCTCCATCTTGAGCTAAACTGCTCTCCTAGGCGCCACTCATGCACTGCGGTTTTGATGTAAGATAGTTTCCGGTATTTTTGCTAAACCAACAAAATACCCTTCGTTAACCGGGTCATCACTATCCATTATAAGCAATCGCCATGCTTGTCACGTGTAGGTGCACCACTAGTTTGCTATACGTAGCCAAGTCTCTTCCGTCGCGGTTCCACTGAACCACGGTTCACTTGGCCCGTCCAAATTATATGGCGCCATCCCGCTGTTTGAACTCGCCTTTTACATTTCTCGCCTTTCTCGTGCCATATTTGAGCTCACCATCTTACTCGACATTCTTAATCGTTCTGGGTCTTGGCTCTTCTATGAGCTTAGCTTTGATCCTCGCCATTGACTACGGTTAACTCCAAGCGACCTTATACATTCAAAAACAAAGAAATCGTTTCTAGGCATAAGTTCTTCACAACTTGACCCACATTAGTTGCAATATAGCTCATGCAATATAAAATCACTAACCATACTCACCAAAACTCATTTCTCAACTTAAAATCCACAAATATGAATTCTGACCGAAAATCCCCATCTGGATATTCCTTAGTCGGTCAGACCGCTGACATGGGCCGGTCTGACTGCCAACACCCGGCCGGTCAGACCGTTGACACAAGTCGGTCTGATCGCTCCACCCAAGCAGTCTGATCGCTGACACCAACCGGTCAGACTGGTGGCACAATGCTGGTCTGACCGGCCTTCCCTTGACCGACCAGCAACACTGCCATTTAAATTTTAGAATCTCTCAAATTGCAATGGTTTATCACATCATTGACTATAACCTTCTCACATGGTCCTTCAAAGGGATAGACATTGCTATGATTTTGATCACTTAGCTATGTTGTAGAACATTTAGATTCATATTGTAAATTTGCAATGATGATTATTGCACATGTCAATAACATAGTATGTTCATTCATTCAGGTGAGCATAACCTTGATTGCAACCGGATTTAAGCGCCACGAAGAGAATGGGGGTCAATCTGTTCTGGTACACTCTTCCCATTGTTTCCCATTTGCCCACTATCTAGTTAATTATCTTTGTGGATGGATATGTGCTAATCCATTTTATAATGAATTAATGCATTAAGGGCGGCTGTTTGGTTTGCTTATCTGCGTGTGTGTTGGATTAACTTCCATATTACACGCAAGCACCATCTCATTAAGGCAACCAAACAAACGCTTAGTTTATCTATGTCAGATGTACTTACCCTTGGGATAAACTTGAAGGGATCGCAGCTTGGTGGGGATAACCATCAGAGCCAGACCGGCCGTTTTTCTTCATCTTCACACGACGAAGGTCCTGCAATAGAAATTCCACATTTCCTGTGGAGAAAAGGGCGTTCAGGGTTCTCGAGAGGCTGAAAGGAAGTGTAGCATGGCCCATGGTTTCTCGTTTCACTTTTTTTTTTTTTGGCCAATTACTATGAGCCTAGGTGATTTATGAATGTAGCATGTATGCTGGGATGATCCGGCGATGGGACTGATGTTATCAGGTGCTGAGGCATCCTTCTGTAAAATCATGTGTGTTTGTGTTTAGAGTGACATTGACTCTCTTTGTCATGGCATCTTCATTGAACAAATGTCAATAATACTTTTTCTAGTTTTCTATAGTAATCGAGCGATGGAAATTTGATAGACATGCTAGATGGAAATTTGATAGACATGCTAGATTATATAGAATTTGCAACAGTAAAGGTAAGTCAGTTATCTGTTTTTTAGAGAGAAATAATTCAGTTATCTTGGCTATTGATTATGCTAAGTTAAGACTCACTATTAACATCTTATTTGTATGTATTTGTAAGTGAGATGCTTGTACCTGAAGAGCACTATGGTCTTATGTGAGAGGTGCATCGGGTGTTCTAAATAGTTCTCTTTAGGCTTCTAGAATTTCCAGGAGACTTGACTACTTGGGAACTTTTGCTGTTTTCTCAACGATAAATTTTTTGTGCAACGATCGAGGATTAAGGAGTTCAAATTTTAACGTCTTGTACGAGATGGTTTGGTTCTGTTTGTTCGAACCTAATGACATTTTTCCGTTGCAATGCAAGCACATTTCATTTTGTCTTCATTGCCTTTTCACATATGTGATTGTTTTATGTGATTGTTTTATGAGTGGCGTCATGTTTGCGCCTGAACCATACTACTCTTAAGACTTTAGTTATCAGCCAAGGTTATATGTGTTTGAAGTCTGTGGATCATGTTATAGTAGAGCGTCTATGTGCTATTGCATGACGATTGTCATTTTCTTGACTTTCCCATTAGGTTGAAGAATCACGGTTTATCCGTGTTGGAGCATCCCAGTGAATTCTTTGGAGTTGCCCCATTTGAGCTTTCAACCCTTCCGTGATATTACTTCAAGCTGTAAAAAATCTAAATCTGAAAAAATTCATATCTTCATGCCGCAAAAAACAGTTTCTCCATTGCCCTCCAGTACTCACCCCCAGGTTTTGAAAATCGTTTTTTTCACTGGATGTCACCGATAGAACCAGTTACCGATTATTGGAAAATTTCAGCCAATTTCGGTCAAAAATTTCAAATCAAAATTTGAATTTTTTGAAGTTAAAATGAAAAAGACCAAAAAAATGTCGTTTTAGAGATTCAAACCCACGCCCTGCTCTTTCCAAGGCAAGGGAGGTTACCACCAGGGTGCATGCACACTTAATGTTGTTATGAATTTCCTTTATATTTGACAAAAAAAAAGCAAATCAGATTTTTTTGGCCGATTTGAAATTTAACCGGGAGGTCAAGTTAAACCTGTGTTTCCAAATATCTGATGATTTTCGGCCAATTTTGTGAACCCTCCTCACTCCTCTGTGCTTGGAGCTCCATACCTTATTTGACTAAAAGTTGTATATCGTGTTGGAATGAATTTTTATATTTTTCTCAACAGTTATTTACATAATTTTTAAAACATGATGAATGATGATTGGATATTATTTATTTTTTATATGTTTTAAGATTAGTATTATTTTTGTTACAAAGGAAAGCGTAGAAGCACTTTTTGCGTGTGTTTTGTCTGGTACGTCATTGGAACAGAGAAGGTGCAATTATTTATTTGTTTATTTATTTTGAGATGAGAAGGTGCAATTTTTGTCGCACGTATTGTTATGTTTCTGTTGAATACGGTGGAGCGTTTGAGACTCGAACCTAGCTTCAGTGATCATAATTGAATGATTGAATCGTTGATCAGTCCAAGTAAATTAAGCATGGAAACATACCGGCCGCAACGAAATGTTCATGCATCGCAGCTTTACTTAACCGCAACCAGTACTCTCGGTAACTTCAGATGCAAGTGCGGACGAGCCACGGCACGAAAGCTACTGGAAAAGTTTTCCTCACGGCGCTGGTATTGCTACTTTTAACACCATCAAAGTATCGAACCGCTATAAAAGGAGGCTCATCTAAGCACACTTCGCCACCCACCACGACACAAAGCACAACGCTACTAGAACTCTTCGCACTTCACCGTTTCTTGTACTAGCTAGGCACGCTCCAAGTCCAACCATGGAAAGCCGAGCTCTCACTCCCTTCCAGCTCATTGCCGCCCTCTTCGTGGCGCTCCTCGCCACGTGCCACGCCGGCGGAATCACCGTCTACTGGGGCCAGAACGACGGCGAGGCGTCGCTGGCCGAGACGTGCGCGTCCGGCAACTACGAGTTCGTCATCATCGCCTTCCTTCCCAAGTTCGGCAAGGGCCAGACGCCGCGGCTGGACCTTTCCAGCCACTGCGACGCCTCGTCGGGCGGCTGCACCGACCAGAGCAAGGACATCCGCTCGTGCCAGCGCCTCGGCGTCAAGGTCCTGCTCTCCATCGGCGGCGGCGACGGAAACTACGGCCTCTCCTCCCCCGGGGACGCCCAGCAGGTGGCCATGTACCTCTGGAACAACTACCTGGGCGGCTCGTCGTCGTCCCGCCCCCTCGGCGACGCCGTCCTCGACGGCATCGACTTCGACATCGAGCTCGGCGGCACCAAGTTCTGGGACGACCTCGCCAGGTACTCTAGCAGCTAGCCTACTCCAAGTACACGTACGTGTATCGGTGTACGTACTCATATATGGACGCGCGGCATGTGCGCATGCAGGGACCTCAAGAACTTGGGCAAGAACGGCGGGGGGACGGTGCTGCTGAGCGCGGCGCCGCAGTGCCCGTTCCCGGACGAGTGGGACGGCGACGCGATCAACACGGGGCTGTTCGACTTCGTGTGGGTGCAGTTCTACAACAACCCGGAGTGCCAGTTCAGCGCGGGGCGGGGCGCGTTCCTGGACGCGTGGAAGAAGTGGGAGTCGGTGCCGGCCGGGCGGGTCTTCCTGGGGCTGCCCGCCTCCAAGGACGCGGCGGGCACCGGGTTCGTGCCCGCCGGCGAGCTCACGTCGCGCGTGCTGCCGCTCATCAAGGGCTCGCCCAAGTACGGCGGCGTCATGCTGTGGTCCAAGTTCTACGACGACCGCACGGGCTACAGCTCCGCTATCAAGAGCCACGTGTGATTCTTCGCAATATTCGGCTCTGCATGCATGTGTTGCATGTACATTCGTGTGTACGAGTTTACGTATGTATGATGTTTGCAGGTCTTTCATCTTTGTGCGTGCTCTTGTTCATGTCTCGGCGTGTTACTAGAGGTGTGATTCCCGCGTGCGTTCTGTAATCTGTATCACAGTGATTTGTATCGTGACGTCGTGCGTTGAGAGCTCGGTGTAAGCTAGCTTACCGTTGTTCTAGAGACATGCATGCATGCATGGAAGTTGCAGTGCGTTGAGGAATTATGCTTTTATAATTGTGTTCGGTTACCTGCTCTTTCTAAACCACGTTACCGTTCTATTTGATATTAGGGCGGCTTTTGAAAAGCACTTTTTTTCTACTCTAGATATAACAGTTATCTGAAAGTATCTTTTTCTGAGCCATAACAACAAACTCTTACTAGAGTCGGTAAAAACGCACATATTCTACAGTGCAACACGGCAAAGCACCAAATTAAACTTGCAACACAGCAAAACACCCCTACATCGAAAATTGTTACATTTCAAATAACAGAAGAAGTTGGCAGCAGTTACTATAGAAAAATAGAATTTTTGAATCTTAATTTGATTTGCTAAACAAGGTACTAAAACTTTCAAAACGGCTTCCGTAACAGCGGACTCTGTAACACCTGGTGCAATCGGTGATGGTCTGATGGACCAAGTGGCCTAAGTGGAGTTATGACGATGGATTTCCCTTGCAATTATATATGGAGTAAAAAGTATTTTTCTTTTATATATATATATATATATATATATATATATATATATATATATATATATATATAGAGAGAGAGAGAGAGAGAGAGAGCACCATGATTTCAAATACGCGAATTCAACCCAAGTTCGGGTATTTTTTTCTAAAAAATATCAGTTTTAGGGTATATACCCATCTATAATAATTCAAATAAAACATATACATTTGAAAAAATATACTCGAATTTAAAGCTTTAAATGAATTTAGATCACATACTTTGCTGATTTATAATACAATTAGCACATACCTACAATTAAACTATCAATAAAAAAGACAATTGTAGTTCAAATTTCAGTTCAAACTTATTTGAACTAGTTAGTAAACTAGTTAAACTTGACATCCAAAAAATTTTAAAATTTTTCGCGCATGATACATAAGGGAAATATCTATTCTAGACCATGGTGCCCCTGTTAATTATACATACATACATACATACATACATACATACATACATACATACATGCATGCATGCATGCATACATACATACATACATACATGCATGCATGCATGCATACAGTATAAATAACAGGGGCACCATGGTGCCTATGTTCCATGATTGAGACTTTCCATATATGATTAAGATATTTCATCCATGATTGATTTAGCATGCTAAATCAATGCCTTTTTAAATTGATGCATTTTTGAATTAATAAATGTTAACGACTTTGCTTGATATATTATACATCATTGCACTTGCACACATCTAAAAGCAATCCAAAGGCAGGGAGGCTTGGTGCCCAGACACCATGGTGCATGCAAGTGTAATATATCAGGCAAACCCGTTAATATTCATTAATTCGAAAAGGCATTAATTTGGAAAGGAAGTAATTGGTTTAGCATGCTGAATCAATCATGGATGAAAAGTCTAAATCATAGAGTCTGGGCATTATGGTACACTTGTTATTTATACTATACACACACATGGGTGCACTACCGAGCGTGTGCGCGCACGCTACGCGTGCAACCGCGCAGGGCGCACGTGCGAGACCTGGCTTGCTGTAGCGGTCGTGTGTAACTAGGATCGACAGTAACTTTCTGTAGTATTGTAATGTGAAAGGTACCACCAGACAAAGTAGTAATTACTTCCACTGAAGTTTTTCCAATTTGTAAAACGTTATTAGCTTTCTCTCTTCAAGTTACTTGTTGTGAAACATTAAGTTATTGTCACCAATTATGGCAAACATTTTTTTGCGGCGCGCTGAAAAGTTACTAGCGTTTGTGAGTGAGGTTATTATCAAATACATATTGAGTTACTGTCAGTTTGTAGTGTTACTACCGACAGTAACTCTACATGTGTTTGGAAGTAACTTCACCTGGAAACGCTAGTAACTTTCCAGCGTGCAGAAAAGGTACTGACAGAAAAGGAATGTTTCTAGTCGATAATCGTAAGTTACAGTACCCGGTCGGTAGTCGTAAGCTACAATACCCAGTTGATAGTCGTAAGCTACAGTACCCGGTCAATAGTCGTAAGCTACAGTACCCGGTCGATAGACGTAAGCTATAGTACCCGATCGGTAGTCGTAAATTACATACCAATCACAACAAGTTACTGACCATGCACTTTGAAGTTACCATCTACTAAATAAGAAAAGTCACAGTCCATTGATATAAAAGTTATTGGCCATACACTACAAAGTTACCAACTATAAATTAAAAAATTACTATGCAACAACAATACATGTTGTAAACATCATTTGTACATTCATCACAGAATTAGCATCCAGATCTTCACAAGTTACTTACCATATCAACAAAAATTTGATGGGTTCTACTTGGGTAGGATCAAGTGTGATCTCCAAAGCATTCTGGCTATCCGCAATTATGATTATGCTTTCCTTGGATGGTGCCTTCCCCATCATCTTCATTTGCTCTCCTAAAACGGAATTTTATGGCGATTAACAAAAACAACATCACAACGACAAATCGACCGCACTATTGCTAGAATATAAGGAATATCTAACCAAATCGCTAACCCTAAGTACAGCCGAGTGAGGTCAATGACGACGGCTGACGGCACGTGGTCAAAGTGACGAGTGACAGCGCTCGATCGGTGGTGATGAGCGAAGGTACCGGATTAGGACATGCGGCCGATGACGAGGTGGCGAAGTTGCCAGATTAGGGAGGCGTGGAAGCGAGAGAGATGGGGAGAGATCAAATCGGGGGATGACGAAGAGAGAGATTCCCGGGTGGGCTTAAAACCCGTTCGATTTCCATACCCCACTAAATGGCAGAAAAAGCGGCGCATGGGACCGCTTGGGACCCGGGGATACGGGTTTAACGCACGTGAAACTGTAAGTAACTTCATGTATTGTAGATGATAACTTTTTGTACGGGAGATAATAACTTTATTATGTGGATGATAACTTCATTGCATATAAATAATAACTTTATGCGTAATCGAAAGTAACTTTTCAAGAATAAGAAAACGTGACCGCTAAACCGTGTGTGGGGTCGATTGAAAGGATGTAGCGTGATTGGCTGATTACGTCGTCGGGTCGTGTCGTTAGGGGGTTTACATACTTATTCTACGCGTAGTCACTAAATAGTACTCTAGTTAATTCTTTTCTACGAAGCAGTGACAAAATTATAAGCAGTGTGTTGTGAATGTGTAGATCTACCCTACAGGCATAAAGCGGATTTTGGCTCCGGGTGCCGGGTGTTACAACTTCCTCGCATCATCTTTTCCCGTATTGCACATCTGATAGGACATAAACCACTAACTAGTACAAAATCAATACACTTAACAAAATTATACGTACATATCATCGTACTTTGTGAAATTATTTTGGGATAATTAAATCCTGTTTTAGTTTTACTTTGGGCCTAAGGATCCCCTTTGCTATTTCAGTGGATTCCAATAGTCTTGTTTAGTGAAATTGCTTTTCAATTTTTTTGGTATTTTGCTATGTAGTTTTTCTAAACAACATTGCAAACGAAGATTGTTGTGATCAAAATATAAGTGTCTTTTACTTTTTTTTTCTATTTCAGTGGATTCCAATAGTCTTGTTTAGTGAAATTGCTTTTGAATGAGGAAATCTCTTTGTTTTTTCTAATTATCTAAGTGGCAGTAGGATTATCATGGATTCAAGGTTCAAGGAAGTAATGATGAGATAAAGGCTCCATTTGGCGTTGCAGAGTCTCTTTTTTGGAAATTTGGACGTTTTTGGCACTGTAGTCGCTGGAAATTCCAAAAATGGCATCGGTGAGAACAAATTTCCAAATCTAGCCCCCTGCTGACCGCACCATTAAACGGGGAGGCGACACGTGTCAATGGTGTGGTCGGGGAGCGCACGACACCGGAGTGGTGCGGTCCCCGACCGCACCATTAAACGGGGATGCGACACGTGTCAATGCCTCCCGGTTTAATGGTGCGGTCGGGGACCGCACCACTCCGGTGTCGTGCCCTCCCTGACCGCACCATTGACACGTGTCGCCTCTCCGTTTAATGGTGCGGTCGGGGGACCGCACCACTCCGGAGTCGTGCGCTCCCCGACCGCACCATTAAACGGGGAGGCGACACGTGTCAATGGTGCGGTCGGCAGGGGGCTAGATTTGGAAATTTGTTCTCACCGACGTCATTTTTGGAATTTCCGGTGACTACAGTGCCAAAAACGTTCAAATTTCTCTTTTTTGAGCCATGACAACGAATCTTTTTGAAATGAACAAAGATAATTGTAATTAACCAGTTTATACACAACTGCAAACTGGCCCATAAGCACAAAATTGAATTGCATCCGTTGATGGGTTCCACACTTCCGCCTGCCAATGAGAGTTCTTGAAGATGTTAGAGCAACTCCAGCAGGGCCCCTACTTGAGCCCTCAAACCTCATATTTGAGAGCCAGAGCAAAAAACTGAACCCCAACAGGGCCCCTACTTGGCTCTCAAAAATAGGAGGCCTCTCAAATGAGACCTCCAAGCTCTCATTCCTAGGGGCCCCCTACTCCGGCTCTCATTTTTCAGCTTTCTCGTTTTTTGTCGAACATTTGTGCTTTCAATTTAAATTCGGAACAAATTTGAATATTCATATTTTAATTCGTATTTGAATATTCGTATTTGAATTCATATTTGAATTCGGAACAAATTTGAATTTAAATTTGAATGTTATGTGATAAACTTTGTGCTTTCAATTTAAATTCAGAACAAATTTGAATATTCGTATTTTAATATTCGTATTTGAATTCGGAACAAATTTGAATTTAAATTTGAATGTTATGTGATGAACTTTGTGCTTTCAATTTAAATTCGGAACAAATTTGAATTTAAATTTGAATATTCGTATTTCAATTCGTATTTGAATTAAGAACAAATTTGAATTTAAATTTGAATATTTGTATTTGAATTCATATTTGTGCTTTCAATTTAAATTCGGAATAAATTTGAATTTAAATTTGAATATTCGTATTTGAATTCGTATTTGAATTCATATTTGAATTCGGAACAAATTTGAATGTTATGTGATGAACTTTGTGCTTTCAATTTAAATTCGGAACAAATTTGAATTTAAATTTGAATATTCGTATTTGAATTCATATATTTAAATATTGTCCCTCATTGTGAAATCATAAATATTTTATTGTGTATTGTGCTTTTGTCCCATACATATGCATATAGTGTGTGAGGAAATAGAGTGAATTGAGAAGTAGGGGCCCTGTTTTGAGGGCTCCTGCTGGAGTGCAGTCCAGAAAACAGGGCCCTTAAAAATAGGGGGAGCCCTCAAATGAAAAGTAGGGGCCCTGTTTTGAGGGCTACTGCTGGAGTTGCTCTTAGGAACGAGCTAGTGCGCAGTGAGCATATGTTCAGATGACAATGCACAATCAATGCCAATCTCGTTTTCTGCTAGAAATGATAAGCACGAACTTGTTCGGACTACAAAATGTCCAAAACTACCAATCACTTGTTCGTCATGTTAATCGACCTTTTCCTCCAATTTTTCTCCTGTTGGTGCACTTGACATTAGCCAACATATAGTTTTCGCCAAGTTGGGGAATTGGGACAAGTGCTCAAAATCACCCAATTCATTCGGCTGATTGTCCATTCCTCTGTCCAGGAGCATTACTAATATGTTCAATCAGTTGTCTAGGCTCATCCCTTAAAGTTGTTAATCGTCGGGTTAGCTCTATGTTCGGGTTGAGCTTACCCACCGAGCGATACGAAGATGCGTGAGCAGCATGACGTTTCGCTCATCAAACAGTTGTGAGTTTGTCCATTTCACTGGCTGAATGCCAAAATTGACCACAAAATGTTGCGCAAATGATTGCTCTAACTAACCAATGGTGCTAAATAACAAACTTATGATGTGCAATCTTTTTTTTTAAAAAAAATGTGATGTGCAACTGACTGAATACATGTAGACCAATTCAGGGCATTGCGTTTTCTGTAGTTCCTTGGATTCTAAATGTCTTATGCATAGCATATCACAAATGATAAGAACATCGATCCAGTAGCACAATCTCGTCCGTGATACCGGGAAGAATCACACCGGATCTTGTCCTTTGTATCAACAAGCAGTCTACCTCCCTGCCTTTGCTCGAAAGCGACTAGATTGGCTGCAGCGAGCTGCCTCTGAGAGACTCTGATACGAAAAACAAATTGGTCGCACTCGCACGGCTTTTGGGAAGATGCAAATGCAGCGGCATTATGGCATCAACTGAAACGCTCAAACACGGCCTTTTGATGATTTAAAATCTATACAATGATATGACTATTGTGAATAAAAATACTTATATTTATTTAGATTTTATTAATATTTTGACAAGATAAACTATTTATGTGTTTTCATTGATTTTGGATATATAGTTTAAAGGGTTTTCATGTTCCGATAAATATTCATGACTGTATTCGTTTCGATTTATATTCGAGATATCTGTATTTGTATCCATATCAAAAAAATATAAAAAATATATTATCCATTCGTATTTCATCCGTTTGTATCACTTGGCGAAAAGGCCGGAGATGCAATGCACGGTGCCTTCGGTCCTCGCACGTGCGATTGACTGTGGCGCCAGCCGTTCCCCGTCCCGCCGTTCTGTTTTGACGTCTTCCCCTACACGCGACTCGACGCCGCCAGTGATGCAGTCACCTGATTTTTTTCCATTTTCTGAATATTTCTCCTGGAATTTCTTTCCTAATTTTACCATGACAAGGGAAGTGATTAACCTTTTGTTCGATTTCAGCTATTGTTAGCTTCCTACCATAGCCCTGTTAAGTATTATGACTTTTAGCTTTTTAGATTTTGATTGAAATGACGTTGTAGCAAATATTAGCTTTTTTAAATATTTAATTAATAAAAAAAGAAAAAAATAATGTTATATCTCTATGGATAATATAAAGAAAAGGTTACATTAAGAAAATAATGTATTTTAAATAACTTTTAACTTTTAAAAACCATTGTTCAAAACGAGACATACGGTCTCGTTTATTTTGGTTTGAGCTTCTGCCTTTTGACTTATTTTTCACTATTCATAAATTTTATTTTTCTGACTTTTTAGCTTTTTGAGCTTTTTTGCCGGTTCTTTTTTCCCGTATTCGTTTTGCGTTGTCCGTGATGGGTAAACCTATTTTTATATTTTTAAATTTTATTTACGTCAAATAAGTCACAATCAACTACAGTGTAACTTCAGCCATAAACTAATTTATTTTAGCCCAACCGAACGACACCTGTTTCAGATGCTGGTGCCGGATAAAGGCACTGTTGGTTGTTATTAGTGGTTTGATTCACACTGCGATGCCCCGCTCATTTCAGCTTCAGCTTCTGACTTCTGGCTTATTTTTTACTATTTATAAATTTCGTCTTTTTCTGAACTTTTGGCTTTTTTTAGTTTTTTTGCTGGTTTTTTTTTCTCGTATTCGTTCGCGTTGTCCATAATGAGCTAACATATTTTTTCTATTTTTAAATTTAATTACGCTAAATAAGCTATCTTTAGCTACAGTAAAATTTCAATCGCTACGGTATAATTTTACCCATAAACTATAGCTTTTTAGTCTAACCAAACGGGCCTACTGGAATTGGACTCGGAGTCTTGGACTTTGCAGCAGAAAGGAAAAGCGACACAGCTTTCCTTGGGCTGTCAGATGTTAACACTGTGGGCCGGTTTTGACCTATCATCATTAGCAGTAGCACATCAGCAAAACGAACTATCGTGTACAACAAGGAAAGCAAGCTTAAAGGGTGACCACTTTACATTCTAAGGCCCAAGGATTTGATGATAGAGATGTATTACTATATGTTATATGCATAATGTATATATTGTACTATAACGTAGCAAGAAGTAACAAGCAGTTGCAAAAGATATATTACATTATCTTTGGTTTCATACTTACATGATATGTTGTAAGTGGCGACGAAATGCATGGAGACAGAATCTGGCCATGAGGACCAGAAGTTCTACGCGACAGTCAGACTACTCGTGTGAACTATAGCTGCCCATTGAGCATACCAATCCAAGTTCTTGGTCAGTGTGCTCAGTTTAGAGATAGCTTATTACTTTTTTCACTATAGCTGTTTTTTTTACTGTAATTGATGGTGGCTTATTTAGTGCAATTAATTTTTTTTAAAAAAATAAAAAAACAGATTAGCCCATCGCGGACAATGCGAAGGAATACGGAAAAAAGAAAAGCCAAAAAGCTAGAAAAGGAAGAAATAAAAAAATAATGAATTAAAAGTCAAAAGTTGAAGCTAAAACGAGCGAAAGCTAAGTGTCTTAGTGATGATCTCAAGGAGGAAAACACTATTCCGCGTGGTCCATGGCTCCATGCTACCGACCAAACCTGCTAAATTTAGGTGTTCTGGTGGGTGGTGTGGTATCGTTTGATTAACAATAAAACTTTGGTGAATGTTCAAAACTTCCCAGTGATGCTACCCACCCCTACGCGACAACAGCTATCCAGAATTATTCCCTCATCATGCAATCAAATATACCCGCCATGTGGCATGTCAAACTCTATCAGAGCCTTCCCTTTTATTGAATTTGTTGAGGGAGGAGCCCCATCCTAGCCCAATCTTGACCCACTCGGTTTATCATGATAATAGGCCAGTCGTCTAGACTGGCAAGGAGTATAGGTTAGGAAAATATCATATTTATTCATGTATGTATAAATCTAGGTAGAGGCATTCGTATAACTTCAAGTAGAGGAAATGATAGGTTTACCCCTGTAAGTATAGATTTAGGTAGGGATAGTTATATGATAAACCTCCACGTTGCTATAAATATATACATTAGAGTGCCATGGGGAAGGTAACAACTTAGTTTTTGGGAAAAGATACCCATGTTCTAGACAACATCCTATACATATTTTTTACGGCATCTACGGCTCCGGGCAGTCTTTTGAGACCTCCCCCAATAGCCCTCTTGTTTAGTGTTTGATATATAACCATAATAATTTTTAAGAGAAACCCGTTTTTGAATGCAATAGTTCTTTCATGTACCCTGAAAAAACGTTCCCTGTGAAAATAGCAAAACAGCCATTCAGATCGTCTGAAGAAGTACAACGCCCATCCAGTGTAAAACCGGAGAAGGTTAACTTGGATTCCTTCCTCTTCCGATAAGAGAGGAGTTCCATCCAACTTATTCACTTTCTCCTCAGACCGGACAAGGCTGAACGTTGATTGTTGATTGTGTAAACTCCTTGGACAAATGGCCATTAGAGTTCTTAAAGATATCCTCTCCAAAAAAATATGCTAAAATGACCTTCTCAGTGTCTAAATCATATGAAACAAATGGCTGAAATGGCCAATCTATTCTAGCACACGTATGAGGGACTATGACTAGTGGAAGCATGGCATGATTATTTTTGGTTGCTGTAAAGTCCAGATACCCGACCATTTGGGTGCGTCAAATACTAACATCTCCACAAGACCACAAACGAAACAGGGTCGTAAGTGCACGAAGCGTAAAGGGAACATACTCGTGCCGGTGATGCAGTGACAAGTCGGAGCACCGAGCAATTGGGTTGGACACCCTCCACATGGAGAACCCAAAATCAGCCCATAAAGTTGGAAGCTTGTGAACTATTGATTGCTCTCTTGATCAACAGTTAAGATGCATTATCCTTGGTGAGGGGAAGAGAACCCTAGCCTCTTTCTTCAGCTGCTGGTGAGAGCGGGCTGGTGACCAGAGAGAACAACATACACACACAACAAAGAAAGAGAGGAGAGGAAAAAGAAGAAGAGAAAATCTGTTTCAGCTCGAGTGATCCTGTGCAGTCTTCATCAAGACGTCGATCAGAGCATCAAACATCATTGGATCGAGCTCAAACTTGGTCAGTGTGTTTTTGACTTGATACTCTTCAATTTTTATGGTTGGATTGAAGATTGGAATAGAGGAACATTAGATTGTAGAGCAGTATTTTCAGTTCAGGTTGCAGCAGATTCAGCACTATATAGTTTTGGTAGACGATATATTTAGGGGTTCAAATGATGTCTGATTTGGTTGAAATTTTGACAGCATGTTAGAGACTCGTGGATCCACATTTTTGCAAAATTTCACATTATTGGATCTGCAGTTTGCAAGATATAAACTGCTAACTGAAGGGAATAGAAATTGTATCTTCTCTACTTGGCTGTTAGTGTACCTTTTGTTAATTACATGTGGTAGTTGATGATTATACTAAGATTATATCTTGATGATGTTATTGTTTCTGTGATGTACCTCTAGATGTTCTAAAGAAAACTTCTTGTACCCATTGCCAATTATAGTGGAAGATTTTGGAGTGGGCTATGCAAGCCCCGTGGTTTTTACTCATCATATTGAGGAGGTTTTCCACGTAAATTGCTGTGTCACTTTGTGCACATTCTTGTTGTTAATTCCGCTGCTTAACTACTAGTTGAATCTATCCTCATTGCTTAACTATAAGTAGAGGTACTGAACTTTTGTTAATTGCAATGTTTAGCCCCAACAAGTGGTATCAGAGCTCGTGTTTGCTTTCGTGATTGTCTTGCAGTGAAAGTTGGAGGTGAATACTAGCATTATGATATGTCTAAATGGTACAAATTACCAAGCTTAGAGGAGTAAAATGGAGGATTTGCTCTATGTGAAGGAGTACTACAAGCCAGTATTTGCTGATGAGTGGAAGGTACTTCACCGATTATGGGTTCATTCGATAGTGGGTCGATGATAATGTGTTGAACTATATTAGTGATGAGACACATGCATGCACCTTATGGCAGAAATTGAAAAAATTGTATGCAACGAAGGAAAGTGCCAATAAGATATTCTTGATCAAGCAATTGGTGCATTTGAGGTATCGAGAACACTCCTGTGGTCGATAATGTGAATGCATTTCAAGGCATTATAAATCAGCTATCTTCTATGGGCATCTCATTTGATGATGAGGCCAGGGCTTTGCTACTACTTGGTTCTTTGCCAGATACTTGGGAAACTCTCAAAGTTCCTTTGTGCAATTCAGCTCCAAATGGTATTGTCTCTTGGAGCCTTGTGAAGACAAGTGATAAATGAAGAGTGAAGAAGACTTGCTGAAAGGGAGAGTTCCTCCTCACAACCTGAGGTGTTGTTCACCGAATCACGGGGGAGAAGCAAGAGCCATCACTTACTGGTAGAAGAAAGTCAAGAGGAAAATTTTTAGATATTGAGTGCCATCACTATCATGAGAAGGGACACATTAAAAGGTTCTGCCGGAAGCTCAAGCGGGAAAACAAGAAGAAAAAGAAGACACGGAAATAAGACAGTAACAATGACAGTGATATTGGTCGCATTACTTCAACGATTGAGGACATGATGACATTCATTGCTGAAAATGATGATGGCAAGATTGGTTCCACTGTTGAAGAAAATATCACCGTTGTTTCTGATGATGAAACCATCAATCTTGTGGGTGATGATGACATGACTTGGAAACCCGATAGTGGTGCTACCATACATGCTACATCTCATAGAACGCTCCTCAAAAATTATATTACTGGTGATTTTGGCATTGTGAAGATGGGAAACAATGATCGTGCTCAAATCATTGGAAAGGAAGATGTGCATTTGGAGACAGCTAATGGCACACTACTAATTCTCAAGTTCGTGAGACGTGTTGAAGCATTGTGGCTCAACATAATTTCAGTAGGATTTCTTGATAATGAGAAGTACTCCAGTGGATTTGAAAATGGATAGTACAAGCTCACCAAGGGCAGCATGGTATTTGCAAGAGGTAAAATGGTTTCTCTCTTGTATCATGTTCATGCTAAACTCTCTAGTGTTTCTGTCAATACATTAGAGCAGCATGATCCTTGTGTTCTATGGCACAAGAGGCTTGGACACATGGGTAAGAAGGGTATGGCTGTGCTAGTGAAGAAGAATCTCTTGTTAGGGATTTCAAGTGTGCAATGAAGAGTTGTGCAGATTGCCTAGCGAGGAAGCAGCACCGGGTTGCTTTCAAAAGTCAACCTCCTCACAAGAAACCAAAGTTGCTGGATTTGGTGCATTTTGATGTATATAAAATGTCAGTAATGTCAATTGGTGGTGCTAAGTACTTTGTTCCTTTCATTGATGATTTTTGTAGGAAAGTTTGGGCTAATCCCTTGAAGTCTAAAAATCAAGTGTTGAATACATTTAAGCAATTTCAAGCCTCAGTTGAGAGAGAAACTGAGAAGAAGGTAAAGTGTATTCGAACTGACAATGGAGGAGAATAAATTGGGCTATTTGATGCATATTGCAAAGAACAAGGGATTAGGCATCAATTCACACCTCTAAAGACACCACAATTGAATGGCGTTACTAAGAGGATGAACAGAACATTGGTGGGAGAGTTCAATGCTTGTTGTCACATGCAAGGCTGCCAAAGTCTTATTGGGGTGAGGCTTTGATCATTGTAGTTTATCTTATTAATCTCTCACCATGTTATCCTTTACAGGGAGATGTCCTAACATGGTGTGGTACAATAAGGGTGTCTCCTATGATTACCTAAAAGTGTTTGGGTGTAAGACATTTGTTCATATTCCTTAAGGTGAAAGGTCTAAACTTGATACAAAGACACAGCAGTGTATATTCCTTGGCTATGGTTTGGATGAATTTGGCTACAAGCTGTTTTATCCTATAGCAAAGAAAATTATCAAAAGCCGTGATGTTATGTTTGTTGAAGACTAAATAATTGAGGATATTGTGAAGGCAAAAGATATGGTTGATTTAGACCCAGTTCCTGCAGCTCAACTCCACAACAGGCTGAAGGCGATGTTGCAGATGATGCACAAGACGATATGCATGGTACAAGTGGGGAGAATGCTCCCCAGCAACATGAGGTTGATGCTAAATTTAATAATCATGATCAATAACCATCAGTACCAGAAGTTCCACTTAGACGATCCACTAGAGTCTATAGACCTTCTAGCAGGTATTCGTTAGATGGTTATGTGATGTTATTGTCTGATGGTTTAAAACCTTGAGTGCTTTGCAGAAGCAATTGAAGATGAGAACAAGGAGTGGATGAAGGCTATGCAAGAGGAGATTGATTACTTGCATAAGAATCATACATATAAGCTGGTGAAGTTGCCAAAGAGCAAGAAGGCATTGAAGAACAAGTAAGTCTATAGAATCAAGCAAGAAGAGCACATATCACATCCAAGATACAAGGCGAGACTAGTTGTGAAAGGGTTTGGCCAGAGGAAAGGAATTGATTTTGATGAGATCTTTTCTCCAGTGGTGAAGATGACATTCATTCGGGTGGTTCTTGGTATTGCAGCTAGTCACAACTTGGAGGTTGAACAAATGGATGTGAAGATAGCATTTCTTCATGGAAGAGGCTTAGACGAAGAGATATACATGGAATAGCCTGAAGGGTTTATTAAGAGGGGCAAAGAAGACTATGTTTGCAAACTGAAGAAAAGTCTTTATAGCCTGAAACAAGCACCATGACAATGGTACATGAAGCTTGAATCTATTATGGAGGAGTAGGGCTGCAACAGGTGTAGCACAAACCATTGTGTATTCTTTCATAGATCCTTAGGTGATGATTTTATCGTCTTATTGTTCTATGTTGATGATATCTTGATTGTTAGCAAGAATGTCTCTAGGATTGCAAAGCTGAAGAAAGAGTTGGGCGAGTTCTTTGCTATGAAGAACTTGGGGCCAGCAAATCAAATTCTTGGTATAAGAATTGAGAGGAACAAAAACTCCAACAAGTTGTACCTGTCACAAGATAAGTACATTGAGAAGGTATTTAAGAAGTTTCATTTGGACAATGCAAAAGTCGTGAGCTATCCACTTGTAGCTCATTTCAAGTTGAGCACCAAGCAATGTCCTTCTACTGATGAGATGAAGAAGGAAATGCAGAATGTTCCATATGCATCCGCACCTGGAAGCTTGATGTATGCTATGGTGTGTATAAGACCAGACATTGCTTATGCAGTGTCAGACCCCAGATTTTACAATCCGGAATCTTCTGTGATTCCACCGCACTATTCCCTAGATCAGTAGATAGTGCTCACAGATTACAGTTCTGAATATCAAAATGCATATCATGCGGAAGTGTAAATATAATAGTAAACTTACTCATGGGCCGATTAGGCCGAAATCAATAAATTGCAGCAGCGGAAGAACAAAACACGCAGGTGGGACCTTCAGGACATGCCCACAGGCAGCCAACTGGAGGTTCGCGACCTAGTCCTTGACATCTTCATCTTCCTGGCCAGCTTGTCCAATCTTGTTGCTGAGTCGAGGTGATTTGATTCCTGATTCTGAATTTTATCGCAAAAGCGAGTGTGAGCACTCCAACCCCGTGCTCCGCGAGCCAATACACCGGATGCAATTGAATAGTATGCGTGGCTTATCAAAGGAGAGGCTCGGGTTATTTTGTTTTGCAAGGAGTGCTTTTGAATACAATTAATTAAAAAGCCCTATGACTTAGCAGTTTGAACCAAAACATAAGTTATGAACGAATGCAATTCTAATAGTGATTCAGATTCCATCCACCGTTACATGGCATCTGCACCATATAGCAATTCCTTTAGCGTTACAGCCGCTTAACTTACCACTGGGACGACACCCAGGACAATTCCAAACTAGGGCCTTCCACTGCCCTTCCACTTTTCCATTCCCACCCACAAAGTTTTTGAAATAGAACTATATTTGGTTAAGTTCCCATGTCTGCCCTTGACCGTGGGCACGGCTATTCGAATAGTTTTGACTCTGCAGAGTTTATACACTTTCACCACAAGAGACAATCAACTCGTTGCCCCACATGATGCCTTAGACATGTGGTTGAGCAGACCATCACAGTGACTTTTCAAAGTACCTCGTCCCTTCCATCATTTCACCCTATGGGTCGTTCCCACTTGCGGTGGGTCCCATACGTTGTGTGGGATGTCCTCCTTCTGAACGTCTAGCAGCTGGCTCCCCACCCCTGCTAGCCCGCCACAGCAGAACTTCACCCTACCCGGGTGTCCCATTCAAGCCGTCACACGGACTGCCACTTGCACTACCTCACACCACCTCCTGGAAGGATGACTTTCAGAGTCCGGTAAATCTACTAAGCCAAGTTGTATTTTACAGACTTGAGGTTGTACTGTTTTACACAGGAGGTCATGACAAGATTCAGTCCTTAGTGACATCTGGGCGGTTCTACCACAAACCACACTCTCGTGCACCCCTGCACCATACCCCCGAACCATCCGCCCAGATAAATAAGCAATTTGAGATTTTTGGGAATATAAAATAACCATTTTCAACATACACCAGTCATTACCACCATGACTGCCCAACCAACTTTTCTCATGATTAAAGTGATGCTTGTGCGTTCTTGCGCCCATGAATACCTATGCGATACTAAGCATGTCATATAAATTACGGACTTACTTTTGAAAAGATACCATTATAGTTTTGCTAAGGCGACAAGGTTCACATATTCAAGTATTCCAAAGGAGGTGTAATATTAGTCAAGCAAGCAATGGGCATATGACTAAAATCTTAAATTAACATGTATTTGCATATAAAATAATAGCATGCAATTTGATAATTTAAACCAAAGTAGTTTGCAGAAAATGTAGGTTCAACATGATCAAAGTATTGACTCGCCTGGGGCGGTTTACCGCGGTCTTGAACTCACACGATGCTTTCTCTTGAGTTTTTGGCGTTTATCTTCACTTCGAGCTTGATCTCGTTTGATCTATTGAATCTTCACGACTTCCGATTTCTAATTACGCGGCAAACGACTGAATCCAAATAAAAGCAAATAACTCAAAAGGTCCAAATAAATCCGAATAAACTCATTTTAGTTTTATTTTGAGTTAATGGGTGATTTGGGTGGTTTGAAGCAAAGTCGGTGGTAAAACATGATAACTTGATCCCTCTTTATTAATCATCTCTTTTTATTATTTTTGTATTTATCAAGGAGGTTCCATAAGTCGGGTTAGGCCTATAGACTGGTGCAGGGTTTAGTGTGCTAAGTTTTATCTTTAGTGTATGTATTCCTTGCAACTTAGGTTATGGTAAAGGCATACTGGGCTGATGGATAAGATCTGTACTTATTCTATAAATCTTTTAGTCAAAGATATTTTAACGCTTGCCCCAAAAGCTTGGTCTAGGAACTTCTTATTTTAAATCTTAAGTCTTTTAAATTGTAGTTTCCGGCAAATCAAAATAACTCACTTTATTCCATTAACTTTAACTTGGATATCTTTATTGAGTTTTAGAACAATCCCTTATGTATGTCTTTACTTATAATTAAATTAATATAAATAGCAAAGGCTTATTATTTATTCATATATGGTAACTAATTAGAATTTAAATTTATATTAAACCCATTATCACATCTATGTTTTTAATTTAAATTTATTTACCTAGCAAAATCTATTAAGCAGGGTCATATGTTAATATGGTTGATTAATTAAACCTACCTCTGGAATTTATTTTATGGCGGCATGATAACTGTTAGAGCATATATTTTAATTGTAAATAAAGGTAATCTTTATTAAACTAGGTATTTAACCAAGGACATTTTTCTTTATTAATACCTTTAATTACTAATTAGATTTAAAATAACTGTTAAAGACACCTTAATTGTTCATTATGATAACTAATCCAAATTTTTAATATAATCTCTTTTATACCCTTATTAAATTTTATTATCTTCCCTAGATTATTTCCTAGTTTCCCCTAATTTTTATTAATTAGAATAGATTAAACAAAACAAAAAGAAAAACATGAAAAGGATGCGGCCGAGAGGGATCGAACCAGAGACCTGAGGCTGTGATTCTCAAGCGCACCGAGCTAGCCAAGTGGGAAGGAGCCTTTGGCTGACAAGGATGAGGGGGCAAATTAAAAGAACAGCGGTGACAGGGCTCCAAAACAGAGGAGGCGGCCCGGGCGGCAATGGCTGACGGTGGCGCCGGCGAGGAGCGGCCGGGGCGGCGGGTGCAGTCGGCAAAATGGGTCACCCGGAGCTGGATTAATCTAGTGGTGGCGGCGTTGTGGTTGCAGCGGCGGTGAGGTGAGCGGGCGGCGGCTCCAGACGGACGGCGGCAAGGTGGGCACGGGGCGACGGCGCCGGAGAGGGTGGGGAAGGGAGTTCGGGCGGGCGTGAGCTGGAGAGGGGTACGGGGAGCTCACCGGAAGCGGTGGCGGGGCCGGAGAGGGGACGAGGCGGGCCGACGGCATGAGGTGGCAGCGCCTCGGGGTGAAGTCCGGTGCCGGCGAGCTGGGGTGGAGGAGGGGCTCCGGCGGCAGTCGGGGAGGCTTGGGGGACCTTCAAGCATGCTTCTCCCGAGAGGAATCGGTGGGAGGACGAGCGTGGAGGAGGCAACGGTGGTAAGGGTGGTGACGGCCGGCGTCGAGGAGGATGGGCGGTGCGGCGAGCACAGAGCGACGCCCTCCAATTAAACCATGGGGGAAGTGGCTGTGGGGAAAAGGCACCTCGTGACGCGGATGGATTGGGAAGAGCTCGCCGAAGGCGGCCGGGGCGGGGTGGAAGCACGGTGGCGGAGGATGAAGAGAAGGCAGGGGAGGAGAGGGGAATGGCGTGGGAGGGTCTTAAGGTCACGGGGAGGCACCGAAAACAGGGGGCGGCGCAGGGGCAAACCGTGGGCGGGGCAGGCGCATGGTCGCCACGGGGCAGAGGAAACCTGCGCGGAGCAGAGCACGCGCGCTCACGGGGGAGGAAGTAGAGAGGAGGCAGAAGAGGGAGTGCGGGTGAGGGGACGGGCCCACTGGTCAGCGCGCGGAAGAGAGAGATAATGTGGGCTGGGCCAGGGGTGGCCGGCCGACTGCATCTCCTTTCTTTCCTTTTTTTATCAATTGTGTAAATGTATTTTTATATTTTTGATTTCATGTATTGTTATTTTTCCAGCTTGTTTAATTTTGCATATTTTTATTTTCTATTGCTAAGCACTTCCTTGCACATGCACAATTTATATATGTATATATATTTTATTCAGTTACTCTTATTGGTATTTATATTATTATTTCCAAATGAGATTTTGTATTTTAATTCAAATTGCTCCCTCCTTATGTTGGATCATCTTTTCAGATTCGCATTTAAAATTTTGAATCTTCATTACTTGTATATTTCCGTTTACTCCAAATTTTGGAATTTCAACCAAAATTTAAGAAAACACCATAAAGATCCAAATCCAAGTAGAATATAATGCAAAAACAATTCAAAAGCTCCACATTCTCAAATTTTGAATTTTTGGGATGTTACATGCAGTTAGTATAGTGAGTAGATTTATATCAAATCCTGAAAAGCCGCATTGGAAAGCCGTGAAGTGGATCATGAAATATCTCCGGGGTACCACAAAGATGAAGCTTTGCTTTGGAAAAGAGAGCCTATGTTAATTGCATACACAGATGCAGATATGGCTGGAGATGTTGATAGCAGGAAATCTATTTTAGGGTACCTGATTACATATGCAAGGAGCTGTGTCATGGAGAAGTAAGTTGCAGAAATGTGTGGCATTATCTACAACTGACGCTGAATTCATTGCAGTGACAGAGCCAAGCAAAGAGCCATTGTGGCTGAAAAGGTTGGTTGTTAAGCTTAGTTTTAATCAAGACAAGTATGTGCTATTTTGTGATAATATGGAGAAAAAGCCCAAAATCAGCCTAAAAGTTGGAAGCTTGTGAACCGTTGATTGCTCTCTTGATCAACGATTGAGATACCTCCTCCTTGGTGAGGGGAAGAAAATCCAAGCCTCTTCCTTCAGCTACTGGTGAGAGGGGGCTGGTGAGCAGAGAGAACAACATACACACATAACAAAGAAAGAGAGGAGAGAGAAAAGAAGAAGAGAAGATCTATTCCAATTCGAGTGATCATGTGCAGTCTTCATCAAGACGTCGATCGGAGCATCAAATGTTATCGGATCGAGCTCAAACTTGATCAGTATGTTCTAGACTTGATACTCTTCGATTTATACGGTTAGATTGAAGATTATAATAGAGGACCATTAGATTTTAGAGTAGTATTTTCAGTTCAAGTTGCAGCAGATTCAGCACTTTGCAGTTTTGGTAGATGATCTGTTTGGGGGTTCAAATGATGTCTGATTTGGCTGAAATTTTGACACCATGTTAGGAACTCATGGCTCCACATTTCTAAAAAATTTCACATGATTTAGATCTGCAGTTTGCAAGATATGAACTGATAATTTAAGGGGACAGAAACTGTATCTTCTCTGCTTGGCTGTTAGTATACCTCTTGTTAATTGTGTGTGGTAGTTGATTATAATACCAAGATTATATCTTAATAATATTGTTGTTTTTGTGATATACCTCTAGATGTTGTAGGGAAGACTCCTTGTACCCAGTGTCAATTATAGTGGAGGATTTAGGAGTGAGCTATGCAAGCCCCGTGGTTTTTACTCCTCACATTGAGGATGTTTTTCACGTAAATCACTGTGTCACTTTGTGTATATTATTATTGTTAATTGCATTGCTTAACTGCTGGTTAAAGCTATCCTCATTACTTCATTATAGGTAGAGATCCTGGATTTTTGTTAATTGCAATGTTTAGCCCAACAAGCCCCTTATTCCCTTATTTCGGCTATTGGCAAAAGTTAAAAATAAACGAAACAATTTTTTAAGTAGATTTTTCAAATGATTTATTAAACCTAAAATTATGAATTTCTGTTTCGTTGTCTCTTAAAAAAGCACGACAAAAAACGGACGGGGTGGTGAGCGACGGGACCCCGAGGAGAGAGAAGGGAAGGCTGTACCTAATGCGAACGTAACTACCCTTGTATCGGCGAAGAACAGAGGAAGGACGACGAGAGGAGAGGGAAGCGGAGACGCAAATGGAGCCCCGCGTCGGCGTCTCCTCGCTTCTGCTCCGCCTCCTGCTCTCGCTCTTCTCAGGTGAGCAATCCAGTGGCCACTCTCGGTCGTTCCCTGTTTCTTTCGCTCTGGATTTTCTTTTTCTTCTTACTCGCGCCCCGCCTCTGCCGCCATTGATGTTGATTAGTCTCATGGCCATCCTGTTGTTCCTTCGGTATGTCTGTCGTCGTGAATGCTCGATTTTGGAATTCTGTGCACGATTCCTTGTTCATATTCCAGTCGATAGATAAGATCCTTTTCCATTTTGTATCAATAAATTTGAAGAGTGACTAGATGGAATTCCGGGCAGCGCGATTCCGGCAAGAACAACACTGAAAGAAGCTGGGAAGTATAGTATGGAGATCTGAGATGAAGCAAACCTGTTTAGGATTGTTCTTGCCAGCAACTGCACGGCGTCAATTTCGTAGAGTTAATTGAGCCGACTTGCTTTGTCAGCTCTGATGGGCACCTATGCTTACGATCTTGAGATGTAGCATTAAAATTTCCCGCGTCACTATACGATTTCTTGCTGAAACCATACACTTGTGAATATACCCTTGTGCTCTCTGTGTCAATCCCATCTGCTTGCATTCATTATTACTTAGTAGGCTGCCTATTTTTTATCCATTTTTTTCTGCAAGTTAATCGCGAAAGCGACTTCCTACCTAAAGTATTCCATGGCTCTATCTGAAAAGGAAATTCAATTTCGTTAAAAAATCTTGTTCTCCAGAGAATTCAAATGACAAAAAAGGAGATTTTTTTGGAACATTGCAAAACAGCAAGGTAATTGCTGACTGTTAAGCTCGCCGTGTTTCGCAGTGGACGTGGCGTCGGCGGCGCAAAAGTTCGGCATCAACTACGGGCAGATCGCCAACAACCTGCCGGACCCGATGCAGGTGGCGGGGCTCCTCCGGACACTGAACGTGAACAAGGTGAAGCTCTACGACGCGGACCCCAAGGTGCTCACGTCCTTTGCCAACACCGGCGTAGAGTTCATCATCGCCGTCGGCAACGAGAACTTGCAGTCCATGGCCAACAACCCCGGCGCCGCCCGCCAGTGGGTGGCGCAGCACGTGCAGCCCTTCCTCCCGGCCACCCGCATCACCTGCATAACCGTCGGCAACGAGGTGTTCTCCAGCGACGAAACGGGCATGATGGCCAGCCTCCTCCCCGCCATGAAGGCGATCAACGGCGCGCTTGGCGACCTCGGCCTTAGCGGCCAGGTGACCGTCTCGTCGGCGCACTCGGTGAACATACTAGCCACCAGCTACCCGCCGTCGTCCGGCGCGTTCCGGGAGGACCTCGCGCAGTACATCCAGCCGCTGCTCGACTTCCACGGGCAGACGGGCTCGCCGTTCCTGATCAACGCGTACCCGTTCTTCGCCTACAAGGCGAGCCCCGGGAGCGTGTCGCTGCCATACGTGCTGTTCCAGCCCAACCCCGGCATGCGCGACCCGAACACCAACCTCACCTACGACAACATGCTCTACGCGCAGATCGACGCCGTGTACACGGCCATGAAGGCCATGGGCCACACGGACGTCGGTGTGAGGATCTCGGAGACCGGGTGGCCGTCCAAGGGGGACGAGGACGAGGTGGGCGCCACCGTGCAGAACGCCGCGGCGTACAACAGGAACCTCATGCAGAGGATCGCCATGAACCAGGGGACGCCGCTCAAGCCCCACGTGCCCATCGACGTGTTCGTGTTCGCGCTGTTCAACGAGAACATGAAGCCCGGGCCGACGTCGGAGAGGAACTACGGGCTGTTCTACCCCAACGGCTCACCTGTCTACGCGATCAACACCGGCTCCGTCGGCGGGTCGGCAGGGCCGTTCGACCCGTACTCGGTGCAGTCCATGTTCTCCTCCGCTTCCAAGTTGGCAGTAAGAACAGCTACTTTAACACTACTGCTAGTATTACTCCTAATGTCAGTATTCTCATGCTAATTAACGATACCTTGTATACAAAAAAGTGCAAATCAACCATGGGGTCGGCCTGGATTCCAAAATTTGGCATGAAAGTGAGGTTGTCGAAACACTTTTTCTCTTTTCTCTTATTCCCCTCGCAATGATCAGAAAAAAAGTGACCTTTTTCCCTTTGTGCGCAAACCTATCAAGATGTGGAAACACCTAAAGGGAGGTCGATAGATAGACGGGCATCGCAGAAAGCGCGGGCATTTGAGAGTGTTTGACTGAAGTAACTGATCACATTTAGCTGCAGTTTTGCATAGTTTTTGAAGCTTCTTAATAGTACTATTACTTTCGGAGGCACAGCAATTCAACATCACTGTCAAAAATGAAGGCCTTCTCATCTGTCCGCACTTAATTTTTTTCCTTCTCCTCGCTTGCAGATAACGTTTGGGATGGGGGTGGTTGTCCTACTCGCCGCATTATTGCTCTGAGCTTCCTCTACTAGTACCGCGCAAAGAGAAAGCCACACGAATGATTGATCTGGAGTTCCCTTCTGATTAACGCATCCAGTCTGAGTTGTCATATCCACTCATCAGAGTCGGCCGATGCATAAATTGTCCTGACACCGAGGTAGCTACAACTAAACGCATCTCAGCCAGGTTCCTTCTATACCTGATACGGCATTTTAATGTCAAATCGTGCGCATAAAGTGGGTCGAGTACCGTATGACTAGATGAAAATTCCAACCTAACGGTGGATGTGCAATGTGTTGCCCTCAGGCTAGCTACCTCCATGCGGTTAGGTAACAGGTCATGTCCTAGCGGCGACTCTGCACTTTGGCCTCTAGCTTCTGGTGTGCCTGTCATGGATGGCTCCCTCCCTGTTTGTTGAGGGCCTTTGTGCGGTTAGTGCCATGTGCCATTGCTGCAGGTCCCTTCAGGCTGAGGGCTCCGTCCAAACCAACAGCAACAAACCCCTCGATCGATCGAGAACCGTCGAAAACTTTTGCATCACCTGCAAGAATCCAACGAGCATAGAGACGTTTCAGATAGGGTAGTATTGTCCCTGTCTGCAGCATGCTTGGGTCATCAAAGTTGTCGACGGCCAGCTAATGAAGGTTCATGTAGTGTATGACACCCTTTGGAACTAAACTAATTTGTTCCAAATCATATCATGCCATTGCCTGTTTCGTCATGTTAATATAATCATGCAAACGTGGAGGCGCCTCCTCGAAACAGGACGTACGAGTGGATTGTGGAATATCTACGCTTTTGTCTGATACTTTTATTCTAAAGCTGTACTGCTCCATGTAGCATTGTGTGATTGAGGGGGCTGGGAGGCTTCGTTCCCAGGATCAGGATGTGCAGCTACTGTCTTACCTTGCCCTCTATGCCTGTCCCTGTAGTGGTATTTTGCCTATGGCCATCGAGATGCAACTATGCAAGTATCTCTTTTTACTGGTGCATACATGGCATAAAAGGAACACGTAGTTCATCCAATGCTAGTGATGCTTATGTACTTGTGTGTGTTCAGAGAACAGGCACCCTACAATGTAAACTTCTTGTTCACTGTGCTCCTTTTTTATGGTGCAGAGAGAGAATATTTCTGGTTCTGAATGGGCGCTAAGATCTGTACTGTAAATCACTAACTGTGGAGGAGGAAGCTATGAGATGAGCCTGATGTACTAGCTAGCTTGCCCGTGTACTTGTTATTGCTAAGCAGTCAAAAAAAATAAGTCACATGAAACCTGAAAGAACGACCTAAACTGTGAAAGAAGTGGCTGTAATTGGTTCTTTAGCAACGGCAAGTACGTGATTGAGCTCATAGAACTTGTTTTGCTATCTTTTTTTTTTTTTACTTTTCTTGGTGAGGTTATTGTGTTTATTCATCATAGCAATATAGCATTCATAGCAGATTGGACACTGATTAATACCTACAGATGAAGTATATGTGGTGTTGGTTACATTTCATTTCAGAGAAACATTTTTGGCACAAACTCCAGGTTGAATCTTTATGAGTTCAAAATGGTAAAGACTAAAGAATTTGGCGCTTCTCGTTCGCTTGAGCTCGGTTGATTTCATTTGTTTTGCTATTTCTAAGTTGCCTCTTTTTTTGTTGGGGGTGAATTTCTCCGTTCTATCACAAAGATCATTCGGGTTGAAAAGTACCAGCGAAGTGTCATTAACACATGGTCACAGGTCCATTTGTCAGCCTCATATGCGATAGCAATTTTCAATTCATACATTTTTACGATGATATTGCGCTAATTTTCTCTTTTTGTTAACTTTTGCTCCATCTTGTTGGCTCACAGTAGCATTTATGCTGTGGGAGTGAAAGTTCGCTTACACGCATACCAAGAAATCAGAGAACAGAGCGAAAGTCGTCCGGTGTTATGCAAAGAAATGAAACGGAGAGCTGTCATGCCCAAGAATCTCGATGATCGCGATTGCACCACAATGGAGGCCTAAAGCCCATATAGTACTCGGGGCTAAAGCCGATATGGTTTGGCCTCGCATATAACTCAACAGGCACGAAAATGATTACTTCAGAAGTATCCAACATATTTTGTACTTGTGTTCGTGTTATATGTTGAATCATGCATCTATGGTTGTTTAGCTGTAAATCCGGCTACATGAAAGGTTGCCACACTATCGCCAATGGTGCCGAGCTTTCTCCAAAGGGCCTGTTTATCAAATCAGCAACGAGGCACCAAGTGTAGACAGAAAATGAACTGCGGTAACTTTAGGAACCTATTGTATAAGATTTGTTCCAAGCTGAGGGTTGTTTTTTGACGTTTTGGAAACCTCTTTCATGTCTGAAAGGCAGGGCTTGAACGATTAAATTCGGCGTTCGTTCAGACGAGCCATACATGCCATGGGGTTCAAATGTTCAATAGTTCATGCCAGGCTTCTTCTTCTTGTTGCTTTTTTTTAAGACTCATACCAGGCTTATAAAACGTAGCAGCCAGCAACGAAGTGCGCTATACCATCTAGTGTTAGAAATTAGGCTAATGTAAGTGCGATGCCTATTTTATATAATTTCAAACCACACATGATTTAATACTATATTGTCTAGCTAAGTAGAGAGAAGACAATTTATAAGGTAAAATACTTATCACCTTTTAAAACTTATAACACATGGATGCAAATGATATGAAAAGAACTTTAGCTAAACACGCACACGTGTATTTATATATTTTTGTGTGCACATGATATAATTATATAGTTACGTATATTTAAAGTACAATATGTTTTATTTGCTGCTTTTAGTTGTAAGCTTTACATCACTAGTATTTTGTGATATTTGATTTCTGAAAAAATTTAGAATTAAAATATTACCAACGTTTCAAACACCAAACACCTATATAAGTCTAGAAGGCGACGGCTATCCAGCCGCAACTTCCTCGGCGGCCGCATTGCTATGCTGGATCACGAATTCCCAATCGATGCGGACGTCAACGGCGGCAAAAAACGTTCGCCGCGGCATCGTACGTTTCACTAGGCAGGAGGTGACGCAGGTGTGACAGTTGTAGACGTTGCGGTATCGGGAACGGGATACCAAGTTCAACAGATACCCTAAATCTCTTTTTACAAATCCTAATCACGATATAAGGTCCTAAAATAATCATTCCCTCCAACAGATACCCTAAACCAGAAAAACAGTATTGGGAGCCTAGATCATCCTCTATAAGTAGAGAGCGAGAGCCCATTTTTTGGGTGTGTTCTATTTTTGAGAGTCTATTTGGGAATCTGTTTGAGCTATTTTTTACCCTTCAACTCTAAAGTTTAAATATTAAGAGCCATATAGAGTATCTCTTGGAGATACTCTAAACCTCTAACTACCAGTTGACACTCGCAACTTACCCCTAAATCACGTTTTTTTTCTTCACGAGAGACTTTTAAATCACGTTTTGATGCGCCTGCGAGCCGCGAGAACACATGTAAGAGCACTCTCAGCTGGTATCTATAGTTTTAATTAGCCTTTCACATAAACAAAAATCAAATGTAAATACATATTTAAAAAGGAGACAGATGATAGCAATCTCTTATACAAGACAGCACCATTTCCAGAGGACCAAGTCACATAGAAACCGATAGAAATCCCGCTGGGACGATTTGGGTGTCCATAGCACATGTTTTGGTGGGCCCCACTGAATCAACTGCACTGAACAGATCGAGTGCATCATCTTAGTCTATTCGCTTCGTCTCCGGACGCTTCGCTTACTACTCTTTGTCTCTCCTCCTCCTTAGCCGCTGAGATAGCCGTCTCTGTCGGCTTCGTCGGCCCAGACACTCGAAGCAGCCAGCCACTGCCGTCACCCCCTCAAGGTAGGTAGCCACTCCTCCCTCTCACACCATCTTTTTTGCACTAGTATTTGGTATCAGTTCGTGCGCCGCTAGGATTCCTCCGCCACCTAGCTCCCTCTCTGCTTCCTCCACCTACACCGCCGTGCTCCCTCCCCCTTCGTACCGCTGGCCTCCCTCCTCTCTTCCTCTGCCAGTCCCCTCCCTCCCCCTTTCCTTCGCCGCCTCCCTCCCTCCAGCTTCATCCACCATCGGCATTTCTTCCCCCTTCCTCAGCCACTAGCATTTCTCCACCTTTCCTCTGCCGCCTCCTTCCATCCTATATTCCTCCACCGCCAAGCTCCCTTCCCATATCTGCTCAATTGAAAATTCAGAACATGGGTAGTTTTTCTAATTTGAATTTTTTTTATTCATCCTCCTTACTTCCTTAGTCTGAAAATTTTGTTGATGGCTAACATATCACTGTTACTTAACCAATCAAAACTTGCAAATAGGTGTACCTTAAACTAAATAGGAAATAGAAGAACATCATAGTAGCAAACTACGCTCATCATTCCATTTGCAGATAACAAACAATAGGATAAACAGCCATCATTCAATAGTATTACCTTTGCCATACTTTTTTCTTGCTCCCTGGTATCTGCAGACATCATCTATTACGCCTGATCTTCATAGTGCACAGATGGATTATTTGTTTACCCCGAGGATAATGTTGTGTGGGGGATGTAGCACCCCGCCTATCCTCTGAGTCTAGAGTGCTATCATCATTGTATAACATTACCCTTTTTATTCAACTGCTAGCCATTTTAAACAAACACTACTTTATTCATAATGCAGTGACCACTTACAACATATCATTTTAAGCAACTATTCTAGCATACTAGCGGAGTTTAAACATGCTACAAAAAACTGATATGTGAAGTGCTGCTAGTACATGAAGTTATTCATGTGCTACTCTAGCCCGTGCGTGGTGTGCTCAACGGTCACCTAAAAAACAAAACAAAGGTGAGTCCAAAGAATCAACAAGTAAAAAAATAAAATAGTAAATAACAGGTTCACGTATCAGTCCATAATCATCACAATTTCAATAACCACGTGTTTCCATTTAATCTCTCTAATTTCTCATCAACCACTCATTATACATTTGCACCCGTTCTCTATCATAATGCAATTGCATATGCACATACACTTCTCTCTTATCTCTTTAGCTCATACCGATATAGCAGAGTAAGCACCCATCGATGTTCACCTAAGTCTGCCCTATTTCCATGCGGGGATCATAAGCTCATCCTTTTTCATACGGGGACCTCAATAGTCCGTCAGTACATATGGGACCTTAGTCTCCACTCCTATGGAGCGTCTACACAAAGTGGACTAACGATTCTACAAAACTATCTCTTCTCATGACATGCATGCAATGCAAGTTCTCCATTTATGCATATCAACATGTCATGTCTCAATAATCGTCGTTTATCATTTCTCATCATGCATCCAGAAATAGTTAGCTTACCATATCATGGTAAGCAATGCATCAACATGCATCTAACAGCAAACACTACCTAAATTTACCGCTTTACCATGCACTTGCCTAGTTAGCCTCGGGGGTGATGCGTGGACGGCTCCGACCCGGGACCTCCACCTATACAAACGTCAACCCGACTCAACACATCATATCGAAACTAGTGCTTAAGCAAGCAATGACGACTCTACGCACATAACCCGACTCTGGCATAAAAACGCCCAGGGTTAAGGACCAGTCGTGCAGGTACCAAACCTCTTTTTTTCTTTTTCTCCCTTTTCTTTCCTATTCTTCTCTCCTTTTTTCTAATTCTCCTTTTTCTTTTCCACCTGGCCTTATCCTTCCCCATTTCTTTCTCTCTCTCTCTCTAGGCGTGCGGCTAGGCTCATGGTGCGCTCGAGCACGCCAGCCACTGAGTCACTGTCGGCCAGCTCCTCCGTCCTTCCCTATCGCACCGCCTTCCACCTCCCTCTCTCTCTTGGCTCCACCGCCGCTCCTCTCCCCGGCCTCCCTACCCCTCTCATCCTCACTCTTTGCCCTGGATCCGGCCGCTCGGGGACCGAATCCACCGCCTCCGCCTCCCTCGATCGTTCCTTTCCCCCGGCCTCTAGCTCCAGGTCACCACCCTCCATGGCGCCTCCCCAACTCGATCCCTCCCTCGGTCTCATCGGCCATGGCACGTAGCCGGCCGAGAGCCTGGTGCCTCCTCCACCACCGATTGCTCCACCTCCAATGTGACGCCGCTGCCTTGGCACCCTGGGGTGCGCTGGCCAGGTGCTTGCCGTCCTTGATGCTGACCTCCGGCCATTACGCCTCCGACCACCACCACCATGAGCCCCAAGGCGTTACTGGTTCACCCTCCCCTCTACTATTGTGCATTCATTTTTAGCCCCTATTTTTGTCTTACTCTGTTCTTATTTATGCATGGCTGGGGGAAAGTCTTTGCGGATTGGCTGTCGCATTGGGACTTAGTGGGCGGTATGAGCCGGGGAGCATGCCGCCTTCCAAGGGCGTGCAGCAGTTCTTCCACAGACTTGCCATCGTTGCGTTGCAGCTGAGAGGGTGGTCTTATTTGGTTTGGTTTAGTTGAGGGAAGATGATGGCCAAGGTGGTGATGCTCCCCGTGAGTTCCCTCCTTCTCCCGGCCCAGCTTGGCATGGCTCCGACGGTCGATGAAGGTCTCACGCCTCCGCAGTCGTCATCTTCTCTCCTTCGTTTTCTCCAACTTCCCTAGCACCCTTCCTCTGTGCTCTCTCTTCTCACTACTTTTTCATGGCTACCATGCACTTGGAGTGGTGGTGTTTGGCTTGTGTTTTGGTGCTGGCCGGGTCATAGCAATAGAGAGTGGCCTTGAGAGTGCTCTCGGTTGGGGATGTGAGATGGGGGAAATGTATGTGCACTGTACATGCTGGTGGACTTTGGTTTAAGAATGAGCTTCGGTTGGCTACTCCCCCTACTACCCTGTGCATTGCCAAGTTTGCCCTTCCCATACTAGCCTTGGCTGGTCATGTGCCTCATGGATCTTTCGGTCCAAGGGTGGCTCTGCACTATTTGGGGCTTTCTACTGTGGCAGGTAAGTCGGTAAAAGTAGGCATTGGCTAAATTTTCTGCCGGATGATGAGAACCCAAACGCGAGATGGTGCCGACTGGCCCCAGATGGTCTAGGAACCTCAATGAGTGATTAGTTCATTTGACATTTCTAAATTCAATGGGTCTGACAGCAAAACTCTTCTTGATTTCTTTTATTCTTCCTAGGATTGTTTCATTTCTCGTTTTTCTTCTCTTTTGCATTCTGGTGGTATTACAAGGGAAGTCCTCCATGTAGAAACACATGTCCTATAGTTAGCACATTATGAAGAAACAACATAGGCTAGAAATTCTGTTGTCATATTGCAATACTGCACAAAGATTCAAAATGTTCATTAAGGTGCATGATCATACCAGAAGAATCTGTTCACATCACAACAGCTGCAATAATCAGAGAGACTAGCATGCCCCACAAAGTGTCCTCCTATTTGAAGTGTTCCTTCCCATGAGACCACCCAATCTTGCTTCAAAGCTAATGCCATGCCACCCATTAACAGGCAGTTCCAATGCAGTGAACACATATATGTCAATCATAACAAAATATGCATATAAAGGCCCTCTTAAATAAATAAATCATGTTACACAGATTTTTTAATCAAAGGACTAGCTTTTCTTTTGCTTTGCAAACAAACTCTCACTATTCTATGCAGGCTAATGCTACATTCTAACTGCCTAATTATACATCGACCGTTCTACCACCGGAATTATCTCATGACTCTATTCCTGCATTCGCCAATGCACTACAGCGAAATTCAACATTCAAGCTCGCCCAACTCATACCCAACTTAAAAGTGGTTTGGTTAAACATATTTGGCAAAAGTTTGGGCACAACTAACTTCTTTACCATTACACTATGTAAGTTATTTCAATCCAAATGAATGTGATTCTTAAGGGAGGTGCTTCTATACTTTTCTTAATAGTGATTTACATAATTTTTAAAGTATGATGAATGGTGGATAGATGTTACTTACCTCTTTATTTACTTTGAAATTAGTGTTACTCTTATTAGAGAAGAAATCATGGAAGCACTGCTCGATTCTTAATTAATCCATTTGGGTCCTAGTCGGATTATATTCTTCGTTGTGTTTGATTAGAGATATATTACTTTTTTCTTGTTTTCTTTCTTGTACTATAGATTATGTCATCGTTCTTTGTTCTTTATGTATGGAATTCTTCTTCCCATATAATGAAACTGACTTTGAGCTTGAGTCGCACAGTTCAGATAGTGGTACCTTTGATATGACAAATTCAATGAGTTGATGGCCACTGCTACGGAAGAGATGGAAGTTGCAGATGGCAAGGAGAAAGCTTGATAAAAGAGCAGTAGTGGCTAGTGGCTGTTACAGTCCTTTGTTAGCTGTTTAAAACTACATTTGTTTGTATAATGAAAACTCATGGTGTTTAAAGGGTTTTATGCTTGTCTATCTCCAACTCTCTTAGTGGATATCGATTGTGGTTAATGTCAAACAATCTTTTGTAGTTGATGTCCAACAATATAATTGAATATGTTATCATTTATGCCGATCTATCTCCAACTCTTTTCTTGGATGAGTGAACAAACTAAGATCAATTGTAGTTGATATCAAACATTATTTTTTATACTATTGAACTGTCATTTTCCTTGCTCTCTAAACTTGCTCATTTCTGATTGTCTCGCATGGGAGAAGTCGTTCAGGTGAGTAAATGAGATTCTCAAAAGTGCCTCAAGCAAGAGTTTCTGAAAAGTTCTTATTTGAAAATTAAGTACCGTAGAAATATCTTTTTGTTGCTACATGGTCGACATTCTAGAACTTAACTGTCAAATAAAATTTCGGCTATGTATCCAAGATCATGTCAAAAACCATTAACTTAGACACATGATTAAAGATATAGTAATCTGTATGCATGCGACAAGCACCACAATGACATGCACTGCCTCCTTTGTTCCCACGCATAAAGTGGCTAGCTACATACACCTACCTGAAATCATTCTTTCTTCCTTTGTATTTTAGCCAACAAAGATGTGCATGCACTTTATATAAAGTTCGGCACACACCACGATTGCAATAGTGGGAATTAAAAGGTTTTGTAACATTTTTACTCTCTATTTCGAAATAGAAGAACCTATTCTTTTTTATAATGAGTATAACAAGGGCGTACTCACACACACACGAGTGACACCACATATACTCACACGCACTCACGTGAGTGTGTCTAAAGTTTCACGGAACACCGACACGTACTTTAACCACTGAAAGCACACACGTGCACATGTACTCAGAGGTAATATGAATAGTAATTGAGAATACTGTTCAAATAAACAATACCCCTAAAAAATGAGGCTACCACGGACTCAAGACTAGACGGCCACAACCGCACCCTCTGCCAACTGAGCTAAGCTCAGTCCGCCTGTAGGGACCTATTCTACTACTTTTCTTTTGTTGCCAAGATTCAGAAACAGTGACTTGTCTACCTTAATCAATGCGCAAATCATCACTCAATACATATGGTACCCATTGACAATTTAACATGCTTTGTCACTAAATAGCAAAAAGCAAAGCATGTAAGCCACAAAGTTGAAATATAGTTTATATCATAATATATGCAATAATAATGACCTCAAAATAAAACATATAGACACTATTCATTAGAGTAGTTGTATCTAAATACTTATTTAATATAGTCTCTCTCCTCTTAGATATTGCAATAGAAACTGTCCGTTAGGAATACCCTAACCACACCGGAAAGACAATCTGATGCGGCGCTACATGCTAATTCATGCGCATCAATATATGCCACTACCAGTTTTAAGGACGGCACAATTACAGAAAAGATGTCTGGGGCTAGCCATATGCCGTGCAAAAGGTGTTTGTTATACTTCTAAGCCAGAGCTGAAGGGACTAATACCTTCCTTTTATCTGCACGTGCAAATCAAGCAAAAATATAAAAATATGTTAGCCCATTACGTATAATACAAACAAATATGGGAAAAAAGAATCGGCACAAAAGCTCAACAAAAAGCCAAAAGTTCAGAAAAAGATAAAATTTATAAATAGTGAAAAATAAGCTAGAAACCAGAAACTAAAGCCGAAACGAGTAGAGTTGTTTTACTCGGATGTGGAGACCAAGAAGGAGCCCAAGACCTGTACAACTTTAGTTATAATCGAGAAGATTTCCTCAATGCTAAATCAAGCTAAGAGGACAAACTCCAAGGATCAGTGTATCTACGTGATTTCCAAGTTGTATTTAAACTACTCGTTAACAAAGGAATTGATCCAAGGGCTGCTAACTCATGTTTCCACCCTAAGTCACGTTTCACATATAGGTTTTAGCTCACTGATTTCTTTAATTGGAGTTATGTTTCTTAATCCCTTTTAGAACCGATTTTGTTTCTATCTCTGGAAAACCGAGAGTTGTTTTCCTATTATATTGTACAATAGGAGGTCTAGTCCTATGTGCTTGTGCGTGTGAGTCGTTGGCTTAAATAGGCATTTCTTTTCAGCTTCTAAAAGTTATTTTTAACTTTACTACAGTAACTAATTTTTAAACGAAGTGTCTTTTAAATACGGAGTCTATAGGTTAATTATAATACACACAGTAGCGACTTCATTTATATCAGTAATAACCGCACGTGCATTATTTGTGTCTCCATACTCTCTCTCACAAATAGCCAAGAGTCACAAGTCGTAGCCATAAGCCAAAGTAAAAAAGAACAGGTCCACAAAGTCAAGTCTCTGCGTGCGTGGAAAGGGGAGATTACGAATATGAATTGAGAGCTTGGCTGAGTTGGCTTTAGAGGGTAATCTCTTTATCGGATTCTTGTGTTTGTGAATTTCAATTTATGATTTCATCTTATCATGAGGGTTTTTACTGTGGTGCAGGTATTGCTCGTTGGATCATTGATCCCTTTGTTCTAGGTAGCGTGTTGTGCTACATGCAGTTGAGGGCATTATCTATCCTTGTGCAAATTGCATCTTGCATTTGGTGCTTCACTTATACCTAGTTGCTCTACATCCATAAAAGATTGGACAACCTATTAGGCTATGTACAATGATGTGATATCAGCTATTTATAAAGCTTGTCACGTAAGACATGAGATGATGTGGAGAAGAGAGAGAGCATAGAGAATTGGGCTATGTATTATACAGTAGTCGCACGGTAAACAAGTATGTCATAGAGAATCTGTCTATAAAGACATACAAAAAAGACAACCTATTATATGAGTCGTTTTTAATGCCGTTTATAGATAATATAAAAACTATTATAAATAGCAGTTATTTATACTATAGTATATACCCTTTCAATTGATTCCCTCTCAATTGATATTGCCTCGAGGTTTGTTTCGCATCACAATGACTGCACGTTGCCCCGATCATAGTGTGTCACAGAGACTTGTAGCTTAGAAGTTAGAACCACAGAGAGAGACGAATGGAGCAGCACCTTGCGTGCCAGTGTTATTTTTTGGGGGTATGTACAACGTTCATTGGCTGCATGCAACACGCAACAACAGAGCAAGTTGAGCTCGTCAGGCCGATCCCAAGTGCAAAATTCGAAACAGCAAAAGTCCACCGAAATTCCAAAACTCGCATTTCTAGGCCAGTCACCAATCACCATCAGCCCCTAGCCCCAAGCCGTGCCCATCCTTCACTTACGGATTCATACAACTCGAGTCAAGTTGAGCTCACCTATCGGCCGGCGACCACGCCCAAGCCAACCACCGTCGATGACGGCGGGTCCCACCAGGCGCGTATCCCCGCTCCTGCTACTTCCCGCCTTCGCAGCAACCTAACTCGCCGGTCGTCGGGGCCACTGCTCAGTCTCATGGCTCTCGTCCTTCTCGTCTTCCTCCTCGCCAGCCGCCGCCACCGCCGCCAGTGCCTCCTCTCCCCATGAAGCGGCTCTTCTCCCGGACTTGAACCTACGCATTGCCGCAATGCCCGGCATGTCTTCTCCGTCCTCGTCATCCTCCAATGCCACCTTCTTGCCCGCGCCACCTCCTCCTCGGCAAGCGCAACCGCCGCCGCACCGGAGCACGGCCACCAGCCCGCGCCACCACCTCCGGCGCCGCCGCCGGCCGCACCGCTCCCGGTCGGATAGCACCTTCCCAATGCAGGACACCTTGGGCGACCGGGGCTCCTCGCCGTCGCCGCTGCCTCTGCCCCCGCCGCCCTTGCCTGAGCGCTTGTCGGGCAAGATCCGGCCCTGCGACGGCCGGCGCCGGGTGAACGCTGGGCGGATCTTGACCGGGAGGCCGAAGAACGTGGTGGCCGCGGCCGGGGAGCCCGCGATGCGCGTGGAGTTGGAGCGCGACTTGGCCGGGGTGGGGTTGGAGACGACTGCCGCCGACTTGGGGTTGGTGCTGCCCTTGGTGGAGTCGTCCCGGTCGTATATCGGGTTCAGCTCCAAGAAGTCCACCTCGTCGCCGATGGGGATGGTTATCGACTCGGGCGGGAAGTCGGGGTCCGGCGGCGGCATCCGCGGCGGCGACGCGTCCCCGCTGCCCCCCGCGATGACCGTCTCGCACGACACCTTCCTGTCCCCGGCGCCGGCGCCCGCCACGCCACACACCAAGCTCTCCAGGTCGACCTGAGGCATTGTGCACGCGCGCAGCTACCACCGCCACTAGCTCTACGTACCTCCGCGTTACGGCGGCGGTGAGCACTGAGCAGTGCAGAGAAGAGCAAGAGATTTGTAGTAGCTAGGAGGAGGGAGAGTGATAAGTGGATACAACACGCTTCCCTTAAAAATTCAGAGGTAGATGGGGGGAGAGGCAAGGCCCGAAGAGGTTGCATCAGCTCAGCTGTGTTCAGAGGCTGTCGCATCCCTGCAGCTACAAATAATGGTGCAGAAAATGCCGAACGAAACGAACTCCAAAAAACGGATCTACTTTCTTTTTAATTTTTCAAATCTATTTTTTATATTTTCTACAATAACTAATTTTTAAATAAAGTATCTTTTAAAATAAGTTTTATAAGTTAATTGTAGTACACACCGTAACGACTTCATTTATATTGACTAAAATTACGTACGAATTTCTCTTAATTCGTACTTAACACTCACAAATAACCAAAAATCATAAACCGTAGTCATGAGCTGAAGCCAAAAAGACCAGGCCTATCTCTCCCGAAAACATCAGTGTTAGTGAATTGAGTGTAGTTATTACCAACTACCGAAGTTCAAAAATGATAATGGCAGCCAAACAATGCAGAAGTTGATCTTTGTAAAGCCTCCTTGATTAGTTACACATGCATACAACATGAGGCTAGCTGTACTTGTACAGCGATTAATTTATCAGGGATAACGGTGAGGCAGACAGGAGCGAGCACAGCGATTTTATGCCGATCTGGAGTAGTCCTCAGACAAAGCACATTTTCTCCTGTGCCCTCCCAATTAATAAGCTTAATCTTTTCATTTCACAGTGGATCGGCCAGTGATCCCCTCAGACCGATCTGTCTTTTAATTAAGCAGCAGTGACCACCATAATGTGATAAACCACAGTGCTTCAAATTTTCCTGCAAATAAACAACAGTTGTGCCTGCAGGATCAGCCTGTAGACACCTGTTTCCAGTTAAAAAGCGATTCACCACCTCTAACCAATGTCAAGGTCAGAGTACACATATCAATCACCTCGAGATATAGTACCAGATGGGTTAAACTTTTCCCAAAACGCAACATCTTTTTTTACTGAGATCAAAAGTACGATTTGAGGGGTTAAATTGACAGTGAATAAGCAATAGTTCATGAACCGAAACAAGGAGAGAGAGGCTTGGTAAAAGGAATCAAGGCCAGTTCTTGGCACAAGGGTGCTGTTCGGCGATCACATGGCCGTGTCGGACAGTAGCAGAAGCCATCAACGGGGCACCTACCCAATCTGTACTATTTTGTTGAATTCGCTGCATATTGAGCTCCAGATTGCGGCAGTCTTATGGGTTGTGCAAGGACCATGCCTTAGCTTCTAAACATGCTGTTTTTGTTCGCCTTTCGAGCTCGCCTAGCCTAGCAGATTGCCGTCACAGGAGCCTAAGGGTACTCCTTCAGCTAATGACAGATGCATCACATGACCTTGTGAACCCTAAGAATGCTAGGAAAGAGAAATCTGAATGACCCTAGGCAGCTACCAGCTGCTGATTGCTAAGTACACAGTGATTAAATCATAGGTTGTTGATCATAGTGGCACAATTAAATAAAAAATGGTGCGTACTCAGAGAGTAAGAGTAGACTTTTCAATGGAAAACCCCAAAATTTCTAAAATGGAGATAGGCAAGAGCATATCTTTACTTACAGTTGTCATTGGAAAAAAAAAAACCGAGCTGCATCTTCGTACCAAACAAGTCCAACCTTGGTCAACAGCCCCACAAGCTCACAAGCACCCATGGGGTCGGAATTATTGTACTCCCATACAGATTCACATTATCAAACAGTGACGAATTGGACGAGGAACCAAATTAAGATCAGGTGCCAGATATGATAAAATGTAAATAAATATCCTAGTTGAGTGGGCCTCCAATGCAATCAATTTACTGAACCCACAAAGCTTCCTGAATGTTTGTAGGCTAATGGAATGTGCACAACTAGGCATCCAAGTTGAACTCCTTTTTAGGGTGAAAACTTCAAAACTAAAGCATAAGACAAGTCATCAAAAATGATATCATTCATATAGATTTGAATAAAGAGGAATCACTACCATGCCTAAGGGTGAACCATGTCTTGTCTACTTTACCGATTTGAAAATTATTTTCAGCAGAAATGAATTAAACCTATCATACCAAACTCTAGAGGCTTACTTAAAACTATAAGGCTTTAGACAGTTTGTGATAATGATTTAGAAACTTTGGACTCTCAAACACAAGAGGTTGCTTGCCATAGGCTTCTGTTTCTATGAAATCATTAAGAAAGGCACTCTTAATATCCATCTGATATAGTCTAAAACTCTTAAAGGCTGCAAATGCTCAAAGAATCCTAATGGCTTTTAATCTAATAACAGGTGCAAATATCTCCTCAAAGTATAAGCCCTTTACCTGGGTGAAGCCTTGAGCTAAAAGTTTGGCCTTATTCCTAACAATGACCCCATCCTCACTGTATTTGTTCTTAAAAACATACTTAGTCCCTATAACATTGTGACCATAAGGAGGCTAAACTAAGATCCAGACATTATTTCTCTCAAAATTCTCTAACTCTTCATGTATGACATGATCTAAAACTCATCAATAAATGCATGGGTGACATCACAAGGCTCAAAACAAGCAATGAAGGCAGAATGAGTATGTGAGTCAGAGATGAACCTGGAGCGAGGAATTCGCTCATGAAGGCCTCTAGTTATCTGATCTGGCAGATGACATCGCTGGAGATGTTGACACATTCCTGATGTCAAGGTGGCCTCTAGCTCATGGGTTACGGAGGTATGAGCAGAGCCACATGGTATTGAAGAAGAAGTGTGTGCAGGTTGTCCAAGTCCAACTAAAGATGAAGTAGATGAAGTAGGTGCTTTAGTTTGCTGAAGAGGATAAGATTATGCAAAGCCAGCACACTTGAAGACAATCTTGCTAGGTTCAATCTCTGACTCAAATAAGCCATTCTTGAGAACTCTCACTACCTTATGTGAATTTTTCTTGGAATACTCTAAGGCATTGAAACCTAGATCTCTGTTCTTGACACTCACCTTAGAGTGGTCTAGGATCATATTGAAGTTCTTTTTGCTAGTAGAAAATTGCTCTAAGGTTTCCTTAAGGTAGTTATTTTCCTTAGCTGGGGTGACACATGAACTGCACTCACTTCTCTTCACTGCCCTAGCAGCACCGCCCGTGACCTTTCACCGCGCCGCTCCTCTCTGCCGTGCGCAGCTTCCCTCCACGCGGCATCCATGCGCTGCCGTTGCCCACGGTTTTCCCCGCGTCGCCCGCCTCTTTTTCTCTGCCGCTCGCATCGTCGCCTCACGCCGCGCGCATGCCATCTTCCTTCGCTCAGCGCGCGCGGTGCCATCATCACGCTCGGATTCCCCGAATCCCGCTGCCCTGCTTTGCCGCCTGACACAGCGCCTGCCCCGCCGCCCGGACGGCCCCGCCCGTTGCTGGCCCCCTTCCCGTCGCCTATAAAGGCCACTGAAGCCGCCATCGTCCTCCTCGCGCTACCCTCGTCCTCCCACCGCGACTGATTGCTCCCAATCACCCCGAGCTCGCCGCACGGTCCTTCTCCCCAATTCCGACCGCCGACGCCATTACTGCCGCCGCTCCCTCCTTGGTGAATCCCGGTCCGATTCCTCGCCGTGGGAGTGACAGCTCGACGCCCCGAAGCCCCCACGACCGCCGGCCAAAGCTCCCCGCCACCTCAGCTCGCCGGCACCAAGAAGCCCTTCGCCGCCTTCCCCGCCCACGTTGTCGACCCGCTTCGGGTAATCTTCGGCCCGGCAAGTCAAGCGGTGAGCATCCTCGTGACCCCCCATTGCTCTTGCGCATCTCAGCTTGCCCCTTCCTCCACGCCTGCGCCGCCGCCCCGTTCCACCCCGCCCCCGGCCGCTAAACCTCGCCGCCGGCCTGCCTCGGGGACCTCTGGCTCACTCCCGCACCTCCACCAGCTTCCCAGGCCCTCGGGGAACCCATTTCGCCGATCATCATTGCCTCCCCGGGTGCCGCCTGCCGCCGACGTGCGTAGCACCGTGCGCCGCCCGCCTCCCCTGTTTTTGCTCTGTGTTGCCCAGGCTGTGCATCAGTTTATTTGTTGTGTTCCCCTCTCGTAGTCAAGAAACACCAGCCGCCCCGTTGGTCATCAGCGTCCGCCTAACACACTCACAGCTGAGATCTTGGGTTCGAACCCTGTCAGCCGCATCTCTTCCACCCATTTTTAATTTAATTTTTGTACCCCATTTTAATTGGTTAAAATTATGGAACTAAAGTGTAACTATAAATTTAAACTAAAAAGATGTTGCTAAATAATTTAGGGATAATCTAGAAAAGCTAATAAATTTAATTAGGTCATAAAACCAGATTGATTAATATTTAAATGTGGATTAGTTAATATGTTTGAATAGTTAATACTTTTTGAATAATTAACTAAAATACTAAATACTAATTAAAGATCTTGATAAAGAAAAACCACTTAGGGTAAATGACCAAATAAAGATTGCCATTAATTAAAATTAAGATTTATGACCAATATTTTAAAGTGTTGCCAATAAATAAATCCTATGGTAGATTTTGCTAACTAGCAAATATTGAAATATAATCTTGTAGAACAAGCCTTGCTAGATAAATAAATTTTAATTAAAGCTAAGCCTAATAGTAGCTAAAGTATGAGCAAGATAACAGTAGTGCCATCAATTAAATCTTAACACTAGCTTTAGTACATATTTATATGGAGTATAATTGTGTATATATATAACAAGCCGGGACCCGTATAAATAAACCATAGCTTAGTAATAAATGGAGGTACATGAAATATCATATCACAAAAGGTTATAAACATAGGCTATAAATTTAACTCGGCAAACTAAGATTTGCAAACATCACTCATATATATATATATATATATATATATATATATATATATATATATATATATATATATATATATATATATATATATATATATATATATATATATATATATATATCATATGCCCTGAAAATAACGCTCGGCAAAATAATACCTAGTTAAACCTGTATCCCAATTCATAGGTCCATTCTAACTCATGGAACTTTCTTGATAAATACAAAAATGATAAAAGAAATTTTTAATAAAGAGATCAAGTCATCATACCCTATCATAGGCCTTGCCTCAAATCACACAAATCACCTGTTAACTCATAATAAAACTAATTTGAGTTTATTCGGATTTATTTGAATCTTTTTGAGTTAATTGCTTTTATTTGGATTCAGTCGTTTGCCGCGTAATTAGAAATTGGAAGTCGTGAAGATTCAATGGATCAAGCGAGATCAAGCTCGAAGTGAAGATAAACGCCAAAAACTCAAGAGAAAGCATCGTGTGAGCTCAAGACCGCGGTAAACCGTGCCAGGCGAGTCAATACTTTGATCATGTTGAACCTACGTTTTCTGCAAACTACTTTGGTTTAAATTATCAAATTGCATGATATTATTTTATATGCAAATACATGTTAATTTAAGATTTTAGTTATACGCCCATTGTTTGCTTGATTAATATTACACCTCCTTTGGAATACTTGAATATGTGAACCTTGTCGCCTTAGCAAAATTATAATGGTAACTTATCAAAAGTAAGTCCGTAATTATATGCCATGCTTAGTTTTGCTTAGATACTCGTGGGCGCAAGAGCGTCCAAGCATCACTTTTAATCCTGAGAAAAATTGGTTGGGCAGTCATGGTGGTAATGACTGATGTATGTTGGATATGGTTATTTTACATTCCCAAAAACCTCAAATTGCTTATTTATCTGGGCGGATGGTTCGGGGGTATGGTGCAGGTGTGCACGAGAGTGTGGTTTTGTGGTAGAACCGCCCAGATACCACTAAGGACTGAATCTTGTCATGTCAACCCGTGTAAAACAGTACAACCACAAGTCTGTAAAATACAACTTGGCTTAGTAGATTTACCGGACCCTGAAAGTCATCCTTCCAGGAGGAGGTGTGGGGTAGTGCAAGCGGCAGTCTGTGTGACGGCTTGAATGGGACACTCGCAGAGGGTGAAGTTCTGCTGTGGCGGGCTAGCAGGGGACGTAGCCAGCTGCTAGACGTTCAGAAGGAGAACATCCCGCACAACGTATGGGACCCACCGCAAGTGGGAGCGACCCATATGGTGAAATGATGGAAGGGGCGAGGTACTTTGAAAAGTCACTGTGATGGTCTGCTCAACCACATGACTAAGGAATCGTGTGGGGCAACGAGTTGATTGTCTCTTGTGGTGAAAGTGTACAAACTCTGCGGAGTCAAAACTATTCGAATAGTCGTGCCCACGGTCAAGGGCGGACATGGGAACTTAACTAGATATAGTTCTATTTCAAAAACTTTGTGGGTGGGAATGGAAAAGTGTAGGGCAGTGAAAAGCCCTGATTTGAATTGTTCTGGGTGTCGTCCCAGTGGTAAGTTAAGCGGCTATAACGCTGAAAGATGTTATATGGTGCGGATGCCATGTAACGGTGGATGGAATCTGGATCGCTATTATTATTGCATTTTCTTGAACATTATGTTTTTTTGTTCAAAACTGCTAGGTCTCAGGAAATTGTTATGTATCATATTGCAAAAGTAAAATGTTTTCTCTTCTCGCAAAGTCAAATATATGAGGAAATAAGTAAAGTCGTGAGTAAAGGAGATGGATATTTGTGGTAAAAACATAAAGATATTGGTGGACTCATGTCGATCATAAAAGAAGACGATAGTGTAGATTCTGGTAGAAATAAATTGGTGGAGTCTAAATAAGTGTATAGGTTAGATAGATGATTTAAATGATGTTTGGAGAATTAGGGAGTGTGAAAGTAATTATTGGATTACAACACTGATAACTAATATAAATTCCTAGAAGATGATGGCAATAATGGGATTAATAGGATTGGATCAAATACTAGATGGACGAATTGAATTTATGGAAATAATGGAGGAATGATAACAATTATTGGATTATAAAATTGATCAATGATATTATTGGTGGATGTATACTAGTGAGTCGTAGATTTGATCATCAAAATTCTTGGTGGATGTGTACTAGTGAATTAGAAAGTAAAATTGGTTATTGGAAGAGCAAATTATGATTGTGGATCAATAACGAAAGGATTGGATTGTTAGTATTGAGATTATAGAAGATATTGGTGGATCAGTTAAACGATAATAGATAAGTGATGACACTAGCTGTTCGGAGTTTTAGGCAACAATTGATTGGTGGATTGTATAATTGATGTTATCCGCTGTTTGGAGTTTTAGACAGCATTGAATATAGAAAGTGTGAGTTTGGTGGATTAAGTCAATTATAGTAGTCGCTAGGTAGAGTTTAGACAGCAACAATAACACTATGATTAAATGATAATAATGCTACCAAAAGCAATTTTTGCAAATAAAATAGCCCGAGCCTCTCCTTGATAAGCCATGCATACTATTTATTTGCATTCTGTGTATTGGCTCGCGGAGCACGGGGTTGGAGTGCTCACACTCGCTTTTGCGACAAAATTCAGAATCAGGAATCAAATCACCTCGCCTCAGCAACAAGATTGGACAAGCTGGCAGAGAAGATGAAGATGTCAAGGGCTAGGTCGCGAACCTCCAGTTGGCTGCCTGTGGGCATGTCCTGAAGGTCCCACCTGTGTGCTTGTTCTTCCGCTGCTGCAATTTATTGATTTCGGCCTAATCGGCCCATGAGTAAGTCTATTACCATATTTACGTTTCCGCATGATATGTATTTTAATATTCATTGCTGTAACTGTGAGCACTATCTACTGATCCAGGGAATAGTGCAGTAAAATCACAGTGGATTCCGGATGGTAAAATCTGGGGTCTGACAATGACAAAGCCTTTACAATGCAAAACCTTCAACCTGGCCAAGCCAACACTAAGATTTCACCCCAGTAAAGAATCCACCAGACCGGGACCCCCTCTTGAGCCGAGTGAGACATTTTATGGCATATGTCATGCTCACTTTCAACCTACAACATGACTTAGGTTGGGACCAGCAAATTAATCAGGTAGGATTGTCCCATACCAGCCTTGTGGTAGTATGGTAGAGCTTTGCAACAGTAGCTCACAGACCGATCCTTAATTTGACTTAGGCTCAACCACATACTCTCTGTGCCCGACAATCAACACTGTATCACCGAACAACAGTGCATGCCTGCACCCACCACCTAACTATTAACCTAAGTCTAAACCAGATTTTATATTTTATTTGAAAATATTTCATAATTATTCTTGACTCTCCAAAGGACTTAGATAAAATATTTCCAACTTAAAGTTGGATAATATTTTTATATTTAAAATACCTTTTTAATTTCAAAATAGATTTTAAACTCCAGAAAAACTCAAAAAAACCAGATAAAAGCCCAATAAATCCACATAATTAATTTGAAATAGGTTTTTTTATTTTAAAAACCAAATAAAGCTAAATAAACAAAATTAAAATTTAGGCACCAAAACACTTGTTTTTATTTTAAACCAAACTAATAATTTGTTCACTCAAAAATTGAAATAAACAGTTATGCCGTTACAAGTGGAACACAAGGAGGCTGCAGGGTGGGAGGGAAAGGACGAGCAACGGGAGCGGTGCCATGATTTAAGGCAACCGAAGAGGGAAAGGGAGAGACAGAGAGGGAGTGGGTGAGTCGTACAAGGGGGGAGAGAGAGCTAGAGAAGGAGACGAAGGTGGGTGTAGTGGGGGAGAGGTGGCCGAAAAAGGTAGATAGGGAGAGGGGGAGAGGCGGCCAGGGAGGCGAAGAGGGAGAGAGGCGGCAGGGGAGACTGGAGGGGATTGGGCAGCAGGGTGCTACAGGGTATTAGGCAATGGTTGCCTAGTAGCTAGCATACTACTAGTGATAAGACAGAGTAGAGAAACAATGGGCGGGGAGGGAGAGAGGCAACTACTGGGAAAAAGTGACAAGACAGAGCAGAGAAAAAAGGTAGAGGAGTGGTGGAGGCTAAGAGACAACGGGTAAATGCAACATTACCCTCTTCTATGGCTATAAAACCCACCTTCTCTGCTCATTTCTTCACCACCGAATCACCAAGCTTCTCTTCTCTATTTGCTCTACTTAGAAGTATCAATAGTCTGTACAACAGTAATCTCGGTAGTGACATGCTACCAAGAAGTCGCAGCACGAAGGCGGCGATGGGAGCGGCCAAGCTCGGTAGCGGTAAGCTATTGAGGAGTTGCAGCACGAAGGTAGCAGCGGGGCGTTGTGTTGGAAGCTCCCACCACCACTTCCTTAGTCCTCCTCCGGCTTCGATTCGCATTGATGCTCGTCAGCTCTCCCTAAACACATTATATCTGTCTTTGTCAATGGTAACTCTCAGAATAATGAATTGATGGTTAATAATTCAGATTGGTAAATTGTTAATCATTTTGAGAGTTTGTAGACAAGTTTGGTAAATCTACGGGGATCACTTTTTAGGTTATGCTGTTGTAATAATGGAGGAAAAATTGTTAAATATTTTGAATCTATTTCACATTTATATTGCTTTGCTATTAGGATATATCCTACAACAAAGTTAGCAGGTTTGCATATTGCTATGGAGGGCATAGGTGAATGCCTCAATCTTGATTTCTCTGAAACTTTTGAACATGACAAAAGGGAGATTTTTCATATTTTCGCTCGTATCATGACAAGTTTGACAGCATCGCAAGATTAAAGGCTTCACAGCAGGCTCAACAAGGCAAAACAGGCTTGATAGCCTACTTGTAGAAGAAGCTAAAGAGCAAATCTAGTTCCTTATCATCTTAGTCTCAGCCATCCCCAAGTGAAATTATGTCTCAGACTTGAACCACTACTTAGAGTATGATTTTACAAACACCGATCCTGATCATGCTGGTAGAGGCAAGATATACCTGCTCAAGTGGTGAAAAAACAATAATCGGATATTTTCTATGATGTGGCATTTCACATGAAATGTTTTACTAGTTTCAATGTTCATCGTCCCTTCAGAAATGATGTTCAGTATGGTAGGGAGAATAATTGAATAAAGGAGGTCATCTCTCACGCCCAAGATGATGTAGACAATCACCTGCACCAATGACTGGGAATTGACAAAAGAGAGACAACAACATTAACTAGAGCATCCCGAGATCGTGCAGACATACGCTGACCTGGAATACATAAACAATCTTGATAGTGGGGAGTAGTTAGTATGTATGCATACTGTTACTCTACTCTTTTCCTTAATGGGGAGCCTCCCTCTAGGGTGTAAGGTTTTTAACGAGGCAGCAACGTTGTAACCGTAAAATATAAAAAATATATTTTCCCCCTAAATATTTACATATCCATATTTTTACGCAATTACTTAAATTTTAGATTTTTCCTTCTTTTTTCCTTTTTCCTCCTCTTTTTTTCTTTTTCCCCTGCCTTTCCACTTCTTTTTTCTCTCCTCTTCCTTTTCTTTTTCCCATTTCTCTTTCCTCTTCTTTTCTTTTCTGTGTCGGTGGCTCAGGCCTCGATGTTGTGCATCATTTCTTTTTCTCTCCTCGTGTCTCACGGCCTCGCCTTCCTCCTCCACGGTCGACGGCCCGACGCTTGTCTCCCAGTGCCGCCGCCCTTTGGATCTGGTTGCCTGGGTCCAGATCCTGTCGCCATCCACTGCCTGCCGCTCGTCCTCAACATGCCTCCATCTCCATGTCACTGGCTATGAGTCCGAGGTAGGCAAGCAACGATGGTGGCCGAGGCGGCGAGTGTGGGTGGATAGGAGTCCACGGGCCACCCCTCGTCTTCCTCCTCCACTATAGCAGCTACATCTCCCTGGCTCCCCCACCTTCGTCCTCCACCGGCGATGCTCACCTGCCGACGCCAGCACCCCAGTGTTCAAAAAGTCGGCTCTAGGCGGTGATTAATCGTTGTCTAGGCGCTAGCGATTTCACAGTAGTCGGCAGCCTAGGCACCGAGGTGGTGCTGGGCGCTGAGCTGCCGGTCGATCTTGCCTCCCTTGTTGCCAAATCGATCGGCCACATGGAAGGGAGGAGGAAGATGGGAAGGTGGCGGTAGAGGGGGAAGGGATGGAGGTGCCGGCGGTGCTGCCCGTGAAGTACAGGCAGCGACAGCTATTGAGAAACAGAGGCAGTAGTGGTTTTGTTGAGAAGTAGAGCCCTAGTAGAGGAAGGTTGGGGATTTGGCCAGCCCAGCCCATCCGGCACAGACTTCAACACATAATAACTATAAACTCTTCTAGGGTTTCCACGTTGCCTCTCAACTTGATCCACAAGGAGAGGGAGCTGCACCGCTGCACGTAGATGGAGTTGTGCCGAGCTGCGGTCGCATGCGGAGGGAGCATGGAGCTCGCCGTTAGCCGGCATCCACCTCACCCCCACCTCTGGCACCTTGAGAGGGAGCTCACCCTGACCTCCACCACCACCACCACTGCCTCACGCCACAAGAGGTGCTGCCGCTGCTCCCCGCTCCCACCTTCCCCTCCCTTGTTTGTTAGTCGGCCGCCTAGGCGGCGCCTTGGTAGTCTAGGCACTAGGCGCAAGTCTATCACCCAACTAGCGCCTAGCGCCTTGGTGAACCATGCGGCACCCTTTGGATTCGCTTGCCCAGGTCCAGATCCCATCATCATTCACCGCCCACCGCTCGTCCTCAACGCCACATGCGGCCCCGTGTTGCTGGCTACAGGTTCGAGGCGGGCAAACGACGGTGGCGACGGAGGTGGACACGCATGGTGTGTCGTGCCTATGCTGGCATGGCTCGACGTGCCCCAGGCCAGGTCTAGAGCCGTGCTGGTCTGACATAGCCCGACGTGGCCCGAAGCCCATTGGACCCGTGCCGGCACTCCCAGGTCTGGGTTGGCGAACGGCACAAGACCGGGTCAAGGTGATCTATCTCTCACGCCGTGGCGGTGCGACACGAGCGTCGGCTGGCCAGAGTGTCACACAGAGGTCGCACAACCGCACAGGCACATCACAGCTCCACAACTGGTGCCCAGCCAGGAGACCTAGACTCGTAGTGTCACTGGTCATCGCCAGAGGGACACTTGGACGTGTTCGACGTTCTCGTGTTGGCCTGCTGGGCCTCTGGCCGCCTCTCCGTGTTGAATCAGTCTGTCATAGTAGTAGACTCGTAGGAGTACTTCACTGCTAATTCCGTTATTACAACTGAAAATTTCCGTTCTACTCTTGCTCTGCTGCCTTGGCTTCATTGGGAGGAAATGACAATAGGCAACCTTCTTAGCTTTGGTCCCATCCGGACGAAAATTAGGTAAATTAGCTGTTCACGTGTTTCGTTCGACTTATCAGTAGACTAGCTAAGGTCGTTAAAACATCTGATCCAACAAAACAATCCCAGCATCAAACTGGTCGAGGAATAACTGATTAATTAGACAGTAAAATGCAGATGTCGATTCAGTAACTATCCAATTCCGACTGCCGATCATCCCACGAAAATATCGGGTAGGAATACATGTCCTCTGGATGCAATCAGAATAGATACAGTTAGATATCGTTCATCCTGTATCTTATTCCGTATTTTTTTCAGATTCAAAATCAAACACAGATAATACCAAATATTAATTTCTTCATTCCGTATTTATTCCATAAACCTTCAGACAGTCGGTCGGACAGAAATTATCTACTTCTTTATACAGGGCATTGGACGGTATGGTGCAATCAGAGCGAATACGAAGAGACTAATCATCGAGATATCAAAGAGTGTATAATGCAAAGCGAGGCTTCACTGGTAACTTCTTCACGGAAAAATCCATTCTCGCCACTGGATCATTTGGAAATTAATGAATGAACTCATCTTTCAGTATCTGCTGCATAATATTAATATTTGGATATCAAGCTTAGGCTAGAGACTAATCTCCTGCTGCATAGGGTCAAGCTGAAATCTAGATATTTGCTTTCTTCTTGTATTTAGTCTCTCTAATTCTACTTTGAATTTTAGGTGTTCTCCCCCCTCTCTCTTTTTTCTGATTTGTACTCTTTTATTATTGTTAATATAGTATGGTAGGAGCCTCTCCTACCGTTATTCTAAAAAAGATATCAAAGAGTACTCAGTTATTTTCCGCCTGTTTAGAAGTTGCAATCCAGCTATATGTTATTACATTTATAAGTGAAGTCACAACAGAATTCCTTATATCACTTACTACGGATGTATACAGACGGATATCATTCATCCTGTATCATATTCTATATTTTTTTCTGGGATTCGGAGTTGGACATAGATAGTGCCCAATTCCTATTTACTCCTTTCGTATTTACCCCACGAGCTTTTGGTCAATTGGACAAATAGAAATTATCCACTTGATTTGCACCCTATGTCCTAGTACCTTTTGCTTTCTCAATAAGAGAAATAATTCCACCAGCATGGAGTACTGCCGGTACACGAAGAAGATTTGTCAAAGAGCTTTTAAAGCAACATTTGCAAATAACCAATTATTGAGGTCCAATTGCATTGCACTAGATTCTTTTGAGTAATTGCAATAATCAGCACAAGTGTGATTTTCTCTTTTAACTTTTGCACTACTTGAATCGATGGCTCTAAGATTAGGATCAGTACACACATCACCATGATTAAGACACATGATGACAGAATCTAAAAAAGAAGAACATGATTATGTGTCTCCTCGTACTAACAGGATAGCTTGCGTCCATTGGTTATTCTATCTTCAGTTCTGCCTCCGAAGCTCCCAACCTGATTCTTATTATCGACCAGTGCGTAATAACGTTATCGTGCTAGTATTTTGGAGGAAATATCACGTGAAAACCTATTTTTCAGTGAAATACACCTATTTTTGCAGGAAATATCATGTGAAAATTCATTGTTGTGGTTACAAACCAAACAATAAACAATAGAACTATAGAAAGATCACAAAGTGGCTACCTGGAGTCTTAGAAATCATAGAGATAGGAGATAGAAGTCTGTGTTAGGTAGACTCGTCTTATGAAAAAGTGAGCTCCCTCTCCTCATGACGCATAGGCACATATTTACAGTCATATGGAGGTTTCTTATATAAATATTCCTATCTAAGTCTATAATTGCATGGTTATTATTGTTCTTTTTCTTGTGATAGTTCTCTTGAGCCAATCATATAACAACACGATTATTAAGTCTCTTCATATAATGGATGGACTGGACCAAGATAAAGGTCACTCCCCTAATACCGCCCAATTAGTATGTCTTTTAGTGCTAAGAAAATCGCCGTCACCATTCATCCGCTCGCAGTAGATCCTTGCTTAAATCTGACTATTCCATCCATCATTCCATCTAAGCCAGTCTAATCCAAAAACAGGGGCGGACACACCATGGGACATGGGGGTACAGTTGTACCCCCAAATTTTTTTGCAAAAAATCAACTATATATAATATATATTTCATATATATAAAAAAAACTAGAAGTGCAGGTAATTTAGCAAATTCAGCCCACTAGCCAAAAGGCCCAATTGGCATTTTCTAACCTAACCCTAGCCTCCTGGCTCCTGCCTCTGACTGGCTGCCTCCCACGCCGCCTCCTCTCCATCTCTGCGCGCCCCTGGCCTCCTCGGCTCCGGCGACGCGGCGACCGGCGGGCTCCTGCCTCTGCCTGGCTGCCTCCCACGCCGCCTCCTGCCTTGCTCCGTGCCTGCCTCCTCTCCATCTCTCTTGCACAGCCGCCACAGCCTACAGCACGCCCCTGGCCTCCTCGTCTCCGGCGACGCGGCGACCGGCGAACGGCTGCCGGCGGCGGCGCGGCGCCGGGCACCCACACCCAATGGCCGACACGGCGTCGACGGCGAAGAAGTCCCCACGGCCAGGCGGCCCATGCGGCGGCGGCGGCTCCTCCCCTATTCCAACTTGAACGGCGACGGCGCTCCTGACGGCCATGCCGCCCCTGCACACAAGGTTTATTTGATTAACTATATGAGATATACATATTATGTGTATCAAAATTCTCTATCTTATATATATACTCCGTAGATTTTTAACTTCGTACCCCTATCTCAAAAATTCTGGGTCCGCCACTGTCCAAAAACAGGTATAAGAGTCTACTGCTAACACCTAAACCACCAAAACACTTCGTTCCAAAGCAAATTGAACGACATCCTCAACAAAATCCATACACAACACCAGAAGGCAGGCCGCCCGCCTGCACCCCAGCACCACCTCCAACTCTCCAACGCAAGGCGAAGCTCCCACTCCTCACTCCGCCTCCCGATCCCAAACTCCCAAACCCTGCCTCCCCCATTCCCCATGGGCAATTGCTCCCCCTCCCCGCGCCGCCGCCGCCCGACGCCGCCGGGGTCCCCGCCTCTCCGCCGCACCGCATCGAGCGCGGCCGCCGCTACCGCCGTGTCCCCCTACGCCCTCGACCGATCCCCCTCCGTCTCCGCCGCCGAGGTCGAGCAGGAGAGCGTCGTCCGCGTCTACGGCTCCGACGGCTGCCCCGTCGCGTGGCGCCTCCGCGTCTCGCTCCTGTACAAGGCGGCGGCGCCCGTGCACTTCACTCCCTCCGAGGCGGCCCCGCTCGGCCGCCCCGTGCTCCGCCTCTCTGCCTCCGACCCGGAGGTCTCCGGCGCCGCCGGCGAGCTGCTGCGCCACGTCGACGCGCGCTTCGAGGGCAAGCCCCGCGTCGCGCCGCCCGAACGGCCGGCGGCTTGCGCGTCGCTGGCGACCGCAGCGGCGGAGGAGGTGGCCGAGCTGGTGCGGCTGCAGCACCGCAGCGCGGAGCGGCACCTGGAGGGTGTGGCGGCGAAGGTGGCGGAGATGGTGAAGAAGGGGGGGAAGAAGGCCGGGAAGGGGAGGGGCGTGGTGGAGGGCGCCGAGGTGAGGAGGGTGGGGAAATGGTACGGGGACGCCATGGAGGTGATGCTGGAGCACGCCAGGATGGAGGAGAAGGTTCTCTTCCCTGATATCCAGAGGGCCTCGTTTCCAGGTCCATTCGAGCTTGATCCTATTCCCATCTATGCGTGCATTGGATTTTGCCTTGAATTTTCTCTTGGATTTCCATCGAGTTCTGTGTGGAGGCATTATAATTTGGTCCTGCTCTTGTTTCAACATTTTCTCTGTTTGATTAGATTTATACGTAATTTTTTTGCTGGTTTATGAAGGTTTTTTTAGTGCGTTGCTCTTGCGCTCTAGGCTCGCTTTAGGATTTATGGGGAGGGTTTAACATATAAGGTGCATTTGCCATTTCCTCTCACTAAAAAAAGGTGCATTTGCCATTGGATGGTTCTTCACTGACTGCATCTGCATTTTCTTGCTCGTTTTTACCCATTTTTAGGTGCATTAATTGGCCATTGCCGCCTGCTCCATGTCCCTGCTACTCGCTAGTAATAGTTTTGTGCTGGCTGTGCACTCGTGCTGGTGAATTTGATGGAATTGGACAATCTGTTGTGATAAGAAGGGATAAAGATGGAGTGTTTTTTCCTTTTTCTATGTGTTCATGTACTTTGATCCAAAGGCCTGCCTTCTCCTACCTTTCTAGCTGTACAGGTCTTGCTTTGTTCCGATTGGTAAAAGAAGCCAACAAAAGGTAGCAATGTCGTGTACTAGAGCAAAGATATACTTACGAAAAAAATTGCGAACAATTTGGCATTTTCCGAGTCAAAAACAAACAAAACGGGGGCGTTGCGAGAATTGAACTCGCCACCTCCCGCGCCCGAAGCTGGAATCACACCACTAGACCAAACGCCCTACTTGGTCTCCTCGATCCAAGAGCTTAGTTGGAGAGTTGTTTAATCACCAAGTGGTTGCTTCGCGATATGATTAACTGCGATCTAATCTAATGCCGGGTATTTTATGTGCAGGAGTGTGCGATAAGGTTAACGAGCAGCACGGCAGGCACCTGCCCATGATGAACGGCATCAAGGAAGATATAAAAACACTCCTGACGTTGGAATTAGACAGCCCCCTGTTCTACGAAGTGCTGGCCAACCTCTCGGTTCGCCTCAAAGCGTTGCAGGTACAGGCTCCACGCATTTGGTGGTTACACTAATCACATTTGTTGTTGTTTAGCATAGAGCTTTATTGTTTTGCATTCTGCATTGCTTGTGAAATATTGCAAGTGTAGGGACAGGCTGCACCCTACTTTCCCCTCAACTTTCCACACACACAATACTAATGTAGTAGTAGAGATGTATGCAATAGCCATGGTGGTGGATATGTGTCCAACTTGAAGGCTAAATTATCCCCACAATGTGCTGCTCAAACTATGCAAGTTTTACAGAGCAAACAAGTTGGTAGTAGTCCTTATCCAGGACCACATGATCTTCTTGCTTCCTTGAAAAGTGCAAGTGTACTGTGCAACATAACCAACTTTTCCATAGGAGGAGGAAAGGAATCAATTTTTTCCTCGGGTGACTTGTTGAACCCACATCATTCTCCTCCACTTCACTTTTCGGTTACTCCTTTTCTGAGCGTCTCTCATGGAAGGTTATTTGCTAAAGGGGTACTGATTATGAGAGGATAACATCCACACCAACAAATAACTAGTATCAATTTTGCCTGAAGGCAGTAGAGAAGCCTTGCAAGTCACAAAAGGTGAAGTTTGCATATCAACCTCCCTGAATTGACTGTTGATATGCCACACTTCTTAAGCTACCAGGACTAGTATTTCCCCTATTCCTTAGAGTATCCAGTGCAATTGCATACAGGTCTACCGATACATTAGAATTGTGAGTAATTTTTTTTTGGGTGGGTGGGGGGGGGGGTGAGGTAGGGTGCAGCCTGGCCCAAGCAATTAAGAAAGTTGCTTTGCAAGACAATGGATTTTCATCTCTTTATTCTCACTACAGCTGGGCCTATTCCACATGTGCCCACCAAGCTGATGAAATGAGTTTGACATAGGTCTGTAGACTATTAAGATTGCACATGCTGCAATCATCATGAGCACTTCCATATGGATGCTTCACTTTGGTTGTGACACCAGTCACAAATCTTTGTTACATGCTTGAGACTTTGTGTAAGCTATTGGACTGCACTCTCTGGGTGGCTTATCTTTGCTTTGAGCCGGTCACTGATAACATCAAGGTAGTATAGTTGTCAAATGTTTAGGGAAAATTAGTCGGCAATTTTCTCAAAAACAGCCAAGAATCCTTGACAACTTTTGAAGTTTTTTCAATATTTTTTCAATAGTATTATAAAATGACATATATACATGCAAGAATAATGCGAAACATGGCCTATATTTGTGCCATTTGTCCATAGAATACCCAACTACTTAGAAATGAGCTCCTGCATGAGGATCTTAGAGATACAGATCTGACTATTAAGTACAAGAAGTTTGTTAACAAACAAAAACATCGACTGGTTGCTGTTATGAATTCCTTCATAAGCCATTACAAATCCTAGTCAAGGACTCGCATATATCTGTTTCTTCATGTTTGGTGTCAATCTGAAGTTTATTAAAACGTTGACAGGATCACACCAAAGAGCACTTCAAGGAGGAAGAGAGGGAGCTGCTCCCACGATTAGAAGGAGTACGAAGGATGCAGCGAGAGGAGGGGAGTGTTTCTGACAAGTCCAACTCTGGATGGGCATCCGAGGCGATGGGCACAATGGAGGCGACACACTCAAAGCTCTTCCCCTTCTTCATGACTGGTCTCCTGCCCCAGGAGGCTGTGCAATACCTAGACCTGGTATGCCGATGTACGAAAAACACTCGGCATCTGGTCTCGATGCTCAGATCGCTCGCAGAGCGTCTGGAAGACGCAAACCCATCAATTATGCACAACAACCCCACTAAATTATATGAGCACCTGCTTGTAAAGTCCCCATAAGTTCTAAATCCCCACCGTGCAGCCACGTAAATTGTGTAAATGCTAACCTCTTTTTCCTTGTCTGGAGTGCAGCCATGTAAGTTTTCGGTTTATCGAGCGATTGTGAAAGCATGTATATCTTATGGTGTTATCCCTCCTAAGTGTGCAAGTACACGAAAAAAATTAAGTGATTGCCATGGCAGTGATTGTTACTGACCTCTTTAGATTAATCGTTGTTTCTGGGTGTTACTATATTGATACTTATCTGATTCAAAATGAAGCAGATCCACGACTATTAATTCAGATCTGATCTCTGTGGTGAACCTTAATTTATTGGAGTAAATATCATACAGAAGATGGCCAGGATAGCACGGGTGAAGAGGGGTTTTATGAGAAAGAAGAGAACATGAACTGAGCAGAAGAACTTGAGAAAGAAACTAGAATAGCTTTGTTCTTATTGTTTAATAAAAATAAAATACGCTTCTATCTTTATATAGATTGGATGGCTTGACCTCTAAGAAACTTACCTTTAATATTATAAAAATAGATTATCCTAACAAATCTAATCTTAGATCTAAGAAAACTAATCCAATCAAATCGGAAAAACTAATCAAGTCAAATCGGTGCTGCATATAAATAGGAGCCGCACACTGTTCACGTGAACAGTAACCACGCACAAGACATCTTCTCCCCTCTTCGCGACAGTTTGCCCCCGAGCTGTGGTAGTGGCCATGGTTGCAACCTTAGAAAACTCTAAGTTGACAAAATACTGTGACATTTACTGGTGACCTTGAAGACCGTGACCTTCACGTACAAGTACAGTAATATTGATGACATCTGCGATTGCCACGACAACGTTGTGGTAGATTTTCACGATGCGATTACCGCGATAGGCTTCGACAAGGCCACGGCGGCCTTCGGCAACACCGTGATATGACATGGCACGGTCACTGCAAGCATCGGTAGTGCCGCAGCAGGTCGTGGCAGCAACATGATTACCACGACAGGACATGGCAGGGTTGCGGCAAGTGTCGACAGAACCGTGGTTGCTACGACATGTTCTGACGGCGCAGTGGTTACTGTTGGGAATAGCACCGCTGCCGCCTCTTGTTGTGCCTTTTTCTGATTCGTGATCTTCTCCAAGGTGTATGTATGTTGAAGAAGATGACCGCCATCTTCTTGTTGATGTCGTTGATACTAGTGGTCATCTTGTTGGCGTTAATCTTTATCTTGACCAACGACTCAGCAATAGGAACCATGGTAACAAAAGTCATGGGAAGGGATTGACTGCTTTGATACTAAATGTGATGAATCTTAGTTTATCATGGTGATACTGTACAGAAGATAGCTGGGACGGCACAGCTAAATGGAGAGGCTTTAAGAGAAAGGGGAGATTATGGACTGGGGAGAAGAACTTGAGAAAGACTAGAATAACTTTCTTCTTATTGCTTAATAAAAATAAGATATACTCATATCCTTATATAGTTTGGATAGTTTGACCCCTAAGAAACTTATCTCTAATATTATGGAAATAGATTTTCCTAATAAATCTAATCATATCTCTAAAGAAACTAATCCAATCAAATCGGGAAAACTAATTAAACCAAATCGATACTGCAAATGAAGAGGAGCCACGCACTGTTTATGTGAACAATAACAGAGCACATGACATCTCTGTGGTGCGAGTATCTATAGATCTGTATGAATATTTGGCTTGCCATCAGTTCAATTTGACTGTACTACCGGTTGCAGGATGCATACTGTTAATTCTGTCATCTCTTACATTACAGATATAATTGAGGGTGATCGGTTGGGCTTCAGCTTTTAGCTTCCGGCTTATTTTCACTATTCAAAAATTTCGTCTTTTTCTGAACTTTTAGTTTTTTGTTGAGCTTTTTTGCCGGTTCTTTTTTTCCCCGTATTTGTTTGCATTATATGTAATGGGCTAACATATTTTTTATATTTTTTAATTTTTTAAAATTTAATTATGCTAAATAAGCCTCTGTCAGCTACAGTGTTTTTCCAATCAGTTATAGTACTTTTTAGCCATAAGTCACCAAAAATAAGCCCAAATGATCACCACTACTAGTAATTTAGCAATGGCCAGTTGACAGATCATCAGTTTACTCTGATGATGGACAAGGGCGTGATGGGGAGCCGGGGAGGAGAAATTTCGATATTTGACACTGAATACGTGCGCCTCTCAACTTTTAACCCTCAATTCGCACGCCTTTAGAAATTTAACCCTGTCACTGCGAATTTTTTTGATTCAAGGGATTCTCCTCATTTTCTCTCCTTTTATATTTTGACACTTGTCACTGCGAAATCCCTTGAATCAAAAGAATTTGCAGTGACAGGGTTAAATTTCCAAAGGCGTGCGAATTGGGGGTTAAAAGTTGAGAGGCGCACGTATTCAATGTCAAATATCGAAATTTCTCGCCGGGGAGGGGATGTTTGTTGGAACTTGGAACAAAAGTCTGCGCATATGATTGTTTGTGGAAGATCATTAGTGTTAGTCTCCTACTTGCCAGGTAACCAAACAAACAAAAACATAGCAAAAATGTGAAACACGCATTTATAAAAACTTATGTCGAAACAATGAAACCCTGCTCGATTACACGAGCAGCGGTTACTAAAGACAAAACTTCCTGGTTCCTTACCACACACTTAGCATGTACAATGCAGACGCTTAGAGAGATGCTTAGTAATGAAAAACTGATTTTTCTTACCACATAGGATAAATAAGGTGCTTATTTTGAAATATCGATGCTTAAATAAGCACCGTTGCTTAGCAGGTGGTTATGTGTATAACTATATCTGATTTATAGATAATATAGCATCTAAGCACCCATAGAAGATATGTTTGCATTGGAAAAAAATAACTTTTGCATAGATACTTGATGATGTGGTTATATTCTCTTTCTTTAAGCATTCATATATAAATATCTTGTATTATACATACTCTTACTACCCTAGTACACTGTACCTTCGCCTGGACCCTTGCCGGAGATCCTCGCGCGCCTTTTCCCTCTGCAAACCAGCCCAGGTATCAGTGCATGTATATAACCTCGCAAAACATAACCTCGTAGCTGCAGAAACGTAGCATCAATTACAGGACAGGGATGAACCGCTATGAACGGATAGTTTTAACAGGTGTGGTGCAAAAATACCATCAGGATTCAGGAGTCCATGGTTGGAACTTATTTCAGACATAACTGATGTCTGTCAACTATTCAAATCTTCGATACATTACAAATTGCACCTGAATTTGCAACATCAATGGCATGAGACAACAAATGCATTACAATTTTATTTACCGAAAGGACCGAAATCTACTAGGCGCAGTCCTCGAATTTTTCCTCGCTTGCGTTGCTCCCTTCGCGTAAAATCTGCTTAACCTTGTCAAAGATGTCGTGTATCTGCTTCCTGGAGTGGAGAGGAGAAGGGTACATGCACGTACAATCCAACTGGCCGTCCCTGATAGAGTCGAAAACGCAGATCGACGGGCCAATGCCATGCACGGTGGCGCAGCAGACGTAGTCCTCGACACCGGCCTTGCTCTGCAGATCAGACAGGTCGTAGATCACCGGCTCCTCAAACACGGAGACGAGCGCTGTGCGGAGCGCAGAAGCCGTTGTCAGCTGGGGATTTTCCATGGCCCGGCACAAGAGGAAGTTGAGGTCGCTGATGTCGGTGAGGTGCTTCCTGTTGTTCTTGGCATTGGTGTAGGAATCATGGCACCTCTTGGCCAGATCCCACAGCCCTTCCTCTCCATGTATCGTGTGCGTGTTGGTGATAGCAGAATAGAAGAACCCTGCAACAATTAACAGTGTCAGAGCTGTTGTATGTGAAAATTCGTAGTAGTACATTAGCTAACACTACACAAATACTACGAAGAATTGTTCTAGTTGCTTCAAGGACTCACCAACGTTGTGATCATCCAAAGCTGGTTCAAGAAACTTGCGGCAGTTGATCAATGTCGCAACGGAGTACGTCTCCTGCTGGCCGCTCTCCAGCTGCTTCGATTGCCGTGCAGCTAGCAGCGTCGCGGCAGCCATGGCTGCACAAAGCTTCACTCCGTTCTCCTTGCACGCCTTGATGACAATGTGCTAAGAATGAGTAATCTATACCGCTAAACGCAAACGCAATAACCGTATGGTTTTGTACTGGAGAAACAAGCTGGAAGCTCACATCGAGCAGCCTCGTCGTCTCGTCGCGGCCGAACCCGAGGCGCACCATCTGCGTCGACCTCTCCGTGCCGGTCTCCTCGAACGGCAGCGTCGACGTGCGCAGCCCGTTGATGGAGTAGCCCACCATGTCCAGCCCCCGCGCCCAGAACGGCTTCCACGTGTCCCTCTGCGGTATCCTCTCCTCCAACGCCGCATCCACCGCCGCCTCCTCCCCCGGGTCGCCCTCCTCCCCCGCACCGCCCAGCAGCGCGACGAGCTCCCTCACCAGCTCCGCCGACGCCGCGCTGTCGCACGCGGCCGTGTGGATCCGGACGAACAGCGCCGCGCCACCCGCAGGCGGCGGCAGCTCGTAGAGCGAGGCGAAGAGCACCGGGGCCGCGTCGGGCTCCTGCTCTAGCTCAAGTGCAGCGGCCCAGGGATTGCAGTTGAGCTCGCGCTCGAGGAGGGAGTGGAAGTCGGGCGCGGATTCGGGCGCGGGATGGGGCGCGAGCGGGAGCGGAGGCGGCGCGGAGGAGGGGAAGGCGAGGGTTGGACCGGAGGGGGAGCCGCGGAGGTGGGCGCGGAGGACGGGGTGGGTGTTTTGGAGGGAGTGGAGCGCGGCCCCATGGAGAGCTCCCGCCGCATCGTCCGCGGCGCCGCGCGAGAGGCGGAGCGCGAGTAGCGTGGTGCCGGTGCCGCCCGGCACGGCTCGGCACAAGCTGTACTCCGTGCCGCCCGCCGCGCGGGCGCGCCAGCCCGCTGCATTGGGCTCCGCGCCCGTGCCGGTGCCACCTCCGCTCGCTGGATCCATGGAGGATGCGGGGGCGGCGTGGCTGCTGCTGCTCTAGGCGCAAGTTGGCGCTTGCGTGTGCTCGTCACAGCGTGGATTGATCGATTTCTATCGGAGATGTGTGCTCCATTGGTGGTTGGTCTGTTCCGGCGGTGTGGCGCGTTGTCGGTTTGTTTCTGTATTTCGTCAGCACCTTTTATGTGGCAGTTATCGGTGGAATTGAGTCGTTTCGAACGCAGCAGTGAACTGCGAAATGGCGCGAGATTCGTAGCTCTATCCAAAGCAGTGGCATCGTGGCTCTTGCGTGTCGGAGAGAGATTGGGGGTAGGATGATTTGGTTGTCAAATTTGCCGGACGGGTCGTGTTTGTTCTACAGTGCGGGGATAACACGGCCACGAGGGACGATACGGTGCTTCTCAGCGTTTTTTTAAAAAATCCCGATCGGTCACCACCAGCTTAGGTAGAGGTCCAATCGGGTCGAATTCAGATGAATATTGTTATTACTGCATCCTAATTTATTTTTTTTCTCAGATTCGGTATCAAATATAGTCAGCTCGGATACGAATACGAATTCAGAATATGCGGATTTTCAGAAACGGTAAGATATGTGCGGATACTTGACGGATTTGAATCGAATAACGGATGATATAGACGAATATCACACGCATACAAAACAATGATTCAATATAAATGTTCAGCACAATACAAATTCAACATAAGTCGTAAATTGATATATAATTCATTAACCAACAGTCTAACACGACACAAATTTAACATAACGATTAACGACATAAGTGATAAATTCGTCCTGTCATGCATAACATAAGTTCCATAACCACAAAAATACAAGAAACAAGTTCAAGTGTTCAACATATAATTGTAGCTTTCTAGGAAAGCTTTATAAACTTTCGTAACAGTCATTCAATCATAGTCTCACATGAATATATGATGACATGATCAACTTTGTCTTGCTCTTTCAAAATTCCAAGCATAGCTCGAACATCAGAATATGGTTTCCTATGGGGGGAAATAGTGAGTGCTCCTGAAAAATAAGAAATATCAAACCAACATTGAATGGCATGCATGCTGCTACGGATGTCTCCAATTGAAAATAACTAGATAATGGCATATATATATATATATATATATATATATATATATATATATATATATATATATATATATATATATATATATATATATATATATATATATATATATATATATATATATGACTCTTGGGACTCGTATACCAAATCCACGCCTCACTTTCTCAACATTGTAATTGTAATCAAATGTTAGAATAGTGACTTACACTTCAACTAGCGAAGACTGTTCACTAAAAGATGTAGCGCGTGGTCCACAGCAGAAAAACATACCAATTGAACAAATATTGCAACTGTTTTTGAACACAATAAACCATGTGCGCATTGATCACATCACACAATAGTTTCAAGAATTTTGCAAAAATTCTGTCTTTAAGAGTAATCAATATGTTGTGTAGCCAGAATTTTGCACTACACAAAAGCTATTAATGATGATATGAACAATCTTGACAACACTACACTATGTTGGACTCCTAAGGACATTTTGGGAATTTTCCACTTTGTAAACAAAAAAAGGGAGGGGTCCCACCTATCGGTGGGACAAATGAAGGGATAAGGCCACTGGCCTTCTCCTTGCAAGCGCAGTTGGCTAAGGCGACACTCGACTGCCCGAATCTCTTGGTCATCTGGGTCTCCCGTGATGGCGGCGGCGCTGGAGGCGCCTTCGGCTCAGTCGCTTCAGCGACGACCGTTCAGCTATAGCCCACTGATCTCCTCCCCAGTTCCCTTCAAAAGGTGGCATTCCCCTTCTCTTTTGGAGGACTGAAAGCAGTGAGTTCACTTCTTCTCCTCTGATCTCTGATCTCCCTCAGCAGTTCTCCGATCTTGAGTCTTAAGAGCCACCGGCCGGGTTCTTTCCCGTCGCCGTCAGCTGAGCAGCTCGAATCGCCATTCTAGGGTTCTTCACTATGCGGTTTCCTTGTGCCTTTTCCTTGGATCTGGCCGTGAGGAAAGGTTTGGGGATTTACCTCTAGAGGTTGATTCGGCTCAGTCTTATGCAGAGTGTTTAAAGGAGATTCTGCGACTTGTTCTTGGTGTTCACGAGTGCTCTTAGCCGGAGCTCTTGGTCTTGTGCGCGGCGTCCACCCGACCCTCGGCTTCTACTTCAGTTACTCGAGATGAAAGTGTGGTATTGTATCTCCAATTGCCATCATCTCCTTGCTTGGTGCAGCGAGGTGCTTGGTTTTCTAGGATAGCGTTACGTGCGTGCCTTTTCTCGTTCGGTTTCTTTATGGTGATTTCGAGTATCACTGTTGTTGTGGGTATATTGGCTGTTGGCTGTTAAAAAGTTGCTTGGAATAGGCCTTCGAAGCAGCGAATGGTTTGATAAATAGGCGAGGTGGGATCAAAGCTACCGTCTGCCATTGGTCTGGTTCGGCATGGGCACATGGCAAGCCTGAGCTGTGCCTCCTGCGGGTTGCATTGCAGCAGCAGCTTGCAAGCAAGGCTTTTCCGAGTAGAGTATTCCCATTGCTGCACTCAGCAGGTATTGATTTCTTCCACTCAAATGCTGCACCTCAAAGATAGTACGTTTGCCGCAGCTCATCGACGTATACATCGAAGTGCGAATGGAACTGCAATAGAGCCTGTTGGAGAAGTGGTCTCTGCTTTGTTCCAGTGGCTCTATTGTACGAGACGGCCCGATAATCGTGAGATCATATAGCTGATCTAAGAGAGCTGTCGTAAGAAAAAAGACAATATCACACATACAATTATACAACTAAATAGAGATATTTATGTAATAAGACTTTTCATTACTATAAATATATGTCTTAATGTGTCATATGAGCTAAGGCTCCTTTTTATTAGACAAATCTAGTAATATAGATTTCTATCCTCTATCTTCACGAGTTGATGGGCTTCGCGCCAATTATATCAGATGCTCATCTGATGCACCAACTCAATGTCCGCACAGAAATAAAATCTTCACTATAAATCTTTCTGCACACCTTATTTCGAAATGTAGTAATCTTTCTGCACAGAACTCAGAGAGCATGGCACCATCAAACATTTGTCCTTTATTATTTTTCAAGAACATTTGTCCTTTATTACCGGAACACAGACACCACTTCCATCGACTTGTCTTAGGCAAAAGTGAGCATGATATTATCAAATTTCTCTTTTATTAACAGAAAGCGCAAGGAGCTGCTCTGCTCATTTGGATCTTTCTGGTTTATAATTTTTTTCATTGTTTAAGACTTATTTTGCACTGTATTTGATAATAACTTATTTAATATAATTAAAATTTTAAATTTTAAAAATAGAAAAAATGTTATCTTGTCGAGTTGTTATGAATAATACAAAAGAATACAAAAAACAACAAAAAAAGCAAAAATAAAAAAATAAAAATAAAAAATTAGAAGTTAAAAGCTAAAAACTAAAAGCCAGATGAGCGGGCTGATCCAATCACAAAATGAGAGCATAAATGCTATCTTTCCGGTGGTCATCACATGTCATACTAAAATAAGGTTCCGGCTGACAGTCTAGTCAGGTTTGAACCGTTAACAGGAAGTTAGGTGTCATTATCTTCCGTAGCCCCTTGGGATTGTCCCCATGAACCCAATGGCCAGAAGTGTGCTTCGTGTCACATACCGAATCATGCGATCCTTGTTCTACGTATCAATTTTGATATCTTTGTAAGTGAACCTGTGTACAATGAAACTGGGAGGGGTCTCTTACAAAATCAAAACAATGCGATCCGAAGAACAAGTATGTTAGAACCATTTGTGCGAAAAATAACTCCACACACCTAGAGATGGCAATGGGTACCCGAAATCCGATACCCGGTGGGTTTTTACTCTATTAGGACATGGGTCTGAGTCAATTTCCTAACCTATGGGTCTCTTAATGGGCAAAAAGCCCAGCCCATCGGGTCTGCCGGGTTCAGGTACGTTCCTATAGTACCCAAACCCGTAAACCCATGGGTAATATAAACCCGATCCATAGAAGTTATAAACCCAGACTCCCAGCCTCTCAGGCAAACCAGCCCAGCCCATAGCCCATTAGCCATTTAGCCCCAAGCCCCCAAATCCAATGCGGCAATGCCCCATTACCCATACGGCTAACCCTAGCTAGCACTCGCCACGGTCACTACTCACTCCTCCCCAGTCCTCACCCCGATTCAACAGCCGCTGCATCGACGGCGCATCTAGCGCTCCGCACTCAGTCTCCGGCAGTCTCCACGATCGCCCTCCCGTCCCGCAGCTCCCGCTCCTGCTCCCGCCACTCTCGCCGCACACTCGTCCTCCCGCACGCCCTCGCCGTCGCCTCGCCTTCCAGTTCAGCCCGCTGCCCCCACGCCGCAGCCAACGCGCATCATAGCAGTAGGCCCTTGGCCATGGTGCTGCCCTCCGGCTCCAACAAAGATGGCCGGTGAACTTCTTCCTCCTCTCCATTAACCATTGTTGCAGCTCGCATTACTGACCCGACGGGCGACCCATGGGTACCCGTTAACCCAGTGGGCATGGGTCTGGGCAAAAATCTGCACTCGTCACGGGCATGAGTTTTTTAGCGGGCATGTCCAACTTTCATGGGCACGGGTTTGGGATAGCAAAACCCAGCGGGTTTATGCCCGTTACCATCTCTACACACACCTGTTTGAAAGAAGAGCGGACTCTCCATCGTCCCCACGGGAACAACCCGCCGCAAAATCCAGCACAGCCTTTCCACCCATGGATTGAACCACGACAACATCCGACCATGCCCAACCCCGTGCCTTCACCAAATCGGCGAGGTCCCTTGCCGCAGTCGACATGTCGTGGGGCAGGTTCAGCCCCTTGATCCCAGCTGACCTACCGTGGTTCCTCAAATCCAGAAGAACCTTTCTCCACTCTACACACAAACACACACAATGCCATAAAATTCAGATTTCTAAACGACTGCTTCCCCTCAACAATTGATAAACTATATTCTCGCTGGACATCATAAGGATCAGATAACAGTGGAAATTAGGGAAATCGGAAGGGGAGCGATTGCGAAGCTCGGAGGCGAGGGCGCGGGAGAAGGAGAACCAATTGTGGCCGGAGCTGAGGAGGCCGTGCAGGACGAAGGCGGTGGACAGCTTCTCAGGGGACAGTTGGATCTCATCGAAGGCGAGGGTTTCAGCTTGGTGGGAAGCGTCGCCGTGGGCGGAGGTGGAGAGGAGGAGGCGACACGGAGACCAAGCGGCCGAGGAGGAGAGGAGGCGCGAGCGGAGGCAGGAGGACAAGGCTTGGAGAGACTGTTGGCAGAACTCCTACTAATGCCGGTGTTTTGTTGTGTTGTCGGATAAGCAAAAGCACCTACATAAGAACAAAGGAACACAAATTATTTTGGCAAGTTGCAACTTTTCTGGTGTTACCTCTTTCCTTTTATAGAGCAATTACTAGTACACGTTACCTCTTTCAATTACTAGTACACGTTACCTCTTTCCTTTATGCATGCGCATTACTTCAGAATTTAGAGTGGGTGCATGCAGTCATTATTTACCTAAGAAACGCTTAACTGACATGCATACTAAACATAGCTAACTGACATGCAGAAACTAATACTAGCTAACGTAGGATTAAATGGTCATTGCTAACAATTCTCCCCCTAATCCTGGTACCGTGTGACGACCTCGACGATGCCCGCCTTCTTGCAAATTTCATGAAACCTGATGCGCCCGAGTGGCTATTAAATGAAGCTCGTCGGAGTCGAGCTCTACCGGCTTCGAAGTGGCGAAGATGTTGGCCATGCTTCTGTAGCGTCGCGGTGCCCCGTGATCGTCGTCGACGTCGGGTTCAGCAGTCGGGGGCGATACGAACTCGATGGCGGGATCCGAAGTGCGTGGTGAAGCAGGGTCGTTGGGAGCCGCCGTCTCCAAGTGTTCCGGTGTTACTCCCTGGCCTCCCGGCACCATGATGGATGGCACAGAGGAGAAAACCACCTCGTAGTGGACGGTGAACGAATCGCCCAAGGAGGCCGCAACGGACTCTCCTGAAGTCGCCCAATCCCACTTCACCGCTTCATCGAACACGGCGTTGCGGGTGACACAAACACGCCAGGACGCCGGGTCGTAAGCACGATATGCCTTGGCTCCCGGTTCATAGCCGAGGAACACCATGGCCTTGCTTCGGTCAAGTTTCTTCAAATGCGGTCTCACGTCCTTGACATAAACAACGCACCGAACATCGTGAAGTAATGCACGGTAGGTATTCGACCGTGCCATGCCTCATACGGGGTCTTGTTGCGAACACTCTTCGTCGGCGAACGATTCAGGATGAAGACGGCAGTGGACACCGCCTCGCCCCAGAACTCCCCCAGCATGTCTTTCGCATTCATCATGCAGCGCGTCATGGCCACAACCGTCTGGTTGCGACGTTCGACTACACCGTTCTGTTGAGGGGAGTACGGCGCCGTGAGGTGCCGCTGGACACCCTCGTTGGCGCAGTACAGACCAAACTCCACGGAGGAGAATTCCCCTCCGCGGTCCGTGCGAAGTACACGCAGCTTGCGGCCGGTCTCGACCTCGACGCCGGCCTTGAAGCGCTTGATGGTTGCAGGAGCATTACTTTTCACCGCCAACAGAAAGAGCCACATGTAGCGGGTTAGATCATCAATCAACAACAGGAAGTACCTCTTGCCGCCATGGGTTGCCGGCGTGATGGGCTCGCATATATCGCCGTGGACGAGATCGAGGCACTCCGACGCGCGGTACGCCGCCGCGGCGGGGAACGGTGTTCGCTTTTGCTCGCCGATCAGGCATCTGTCGCAAACCTGATTTATGCGCTCAAGCTCCGGCAGGCCTCGCGCCATCCCACGCCGAGCGAGCATGCGAAGCGAATCGAAGTTGAGGTGGTCGAAACGCGCATGCCATGTCCAGGCCTCCTCCTTGCCCCTCGCCGCGAGGCAAATGGGTCGTGCAATGTTGACGTTGAGCACATAGAGACATTCGGTGCTCCGCCGAACCCGGCATAGCAGCCGGTGTTGAGGGTCGCGCAGTGTGAGGATGCCATTCTCGATCTCCGTCTTGAAGCGAGATTCGTCCAGCTGACCGAGGCTGACGATGTTGCTGCGGAGGTGCGGGATGTAGTAGACACCGGTGAGCGCGTAGTGATCACCGTTCTTGCAGACGAAGAGCACAGTGCCGCACCCCTCGATGCGAACTCGCAAGGCGTCACCAAACTTGACGGAACTGTGCACGCTGGTGTTGAGTTTGGAGAATGCGTTTCGTGCGCCCGTCATATGATTCGATGCGCCGGTGTCCAGGATCCATTCTGGATCAACTGGTTCTCCCTCGTCGCGGAGAGTAACAAGGGCGCGCTCCTCGTTTATAACGAGTTCGGCGCCTGCTGGTTCGATGTTGATGGTGGGAGAGAGATCACAGACTTGAGCCATTAACAACGTGGGCTCGTCTTCACCCTCAGCCTGCTCTTGTTCGGCTTGGAGAAGATTCGCCTGAGCCAACCTCTCACGATCCTGCTTCGCCTTTCGGTAGTCCTTGGCCCAGTGGCCGAGTTTGCCGCAATAATGGCATTTGTCCTTGGAGATGTCGTGGCACGCGGGTTGGGATGGCCCAGACTTTGGTTCCCCGTCTCCCCCGTCACGCCCGCGGCTGCGCCGGCCGTGCTGGCGTGAGCGCGACGTGTTCCCGCTGTTCGCAGTGGTGCGAGAGGCGGACATGCCGGTCTCCTTGGTGTTGTACGACGACCATTCCTTCTCCGTGAGTAGGACCTGGTCTCCTAACTCATCGTCCGACTCTCCACGGTCCTCGACAGCGTGGAGCCGGCCGGTGAGGTCCTCGATGGACAGAGTGCTAAGGTCAACCAAGGTTTCAATTGACAAGGCGATTTAGCGATACCTGCGGGGAACAACACGCAGTAGCTTGCGGACCACCTTCTCCTCCAACAACTCCTCCCCAAGGAGGCGAAGGTCGCTGACGACACCCTGGAGCCGGAGACTGAAGTGCTCCACGTGCTCGCCATTTTTGAATCGCATCGACTCAAATGTCTAGCGTAGCTTCTACGCCTTGTATTCATGCACTCGATCCGCCCCAACCCTCATCGCCTTGAGGGCGTCCCAAGCTTCTTTGGCGTTGTCCTTCTCGGCGAGCGGCCGGAGCATTTCCGGAGGCATCGCGCGCAGGATCGCCGAAAGGGCCTGGCGATCTTCCTGGTATGGCACATCACCGGTGTCGACGGCGTCCCACAGGCCTTGAGCCTGCAGGTTGACTCGCATCAACACCGCCCAATCGGAGTAATTTGAGCGTGTGAGCGTGGGGTAGGAGATGGAGCCACTACTCTCCTTCACGACCCGCTGGACAACGAGTTCACGCTGGCCGCCATCACGTCGATGCGGGCGGCGCGTCGGTGGGGACGGCGAGCGTCCACGGCCGTGCCATTGCGGTGTACGGGAGTGGCCTATGGCAAAGACGGGGGCCGACATTTTGCTCTGATACCAATTGTTGGCAGAACTCCTGATAATGCTGGTGTTTTGTTGTGTTGTCGGATAAGCAAAAGCACATACACAAGAACACAGGAACACAAATTATTTTGCCGTTGCAGAAGTTGCAACTTTTCTGGTGTTACATCTTTCCTTTTATAGAGCAATTACTAGTACACATTACCTCTTTCAATTACTAGTACACGTTACCTCTTTCAATTACTAGTACACGTTACCTCTTTCCTTTATGCATGCGCATTACTTCAAAATTTAGAGTGGGTGCATGCAGTCATTATTTACCTAAGAAACGCTTAACTGACATGCATACTAAACATAGCTAACTGACATGCAGAAACTAATACTAGCTAACGCAGGATTAAATGGTCATTGCTAACAGAGACGCCACCATGGCCAATCGCTTCGCAGGAGTTCTCGCCAACGCCGCGACCGCAACGCCAGGCACCGCACCGGTGCGTAATGGGCTAATGGCTGCCGAAGAAGGAAAAAAAGAAAATAATAACAGCTGTGAAATTTGAACCCGTGCCTTTTCGGACAAGAGCGAATTTTTTCTTTATCATTATAATTTATGATTTAAATATTTAAATTCTATCTGTTCATAAAAGCAGAGAAATAATCACATAAGATTTTAGCTGGTATAGTTGAACTTAATACATTTTTTGTTAAATTTTTCTATCGACTCTACTTAAAATAATACATCGTTTAAAAACTAGTTACTATAAATAGTATTAGTATAAGTTATTTTTAAATCTAAAAGAATCCGGCCTTAATCTGGCGCCTTAGACCACTCTGCCAAACTGTCATTACATCAGGGATGCGGTGATTACTATAACTAATATTATAAATACCTTATGCTTAAGCCGACAACTTGGTACCAGGAGTGAACGGTCAGGATTATGTAAATACACGCTAACGGTTCGGGCTTGTGACACCGAACCACAAGAAGAGGCCGGCCAAGCAATTCGCTTGAGCGGTGTCTGCTTATCCATTCTCATCCCCACAGATCGATCCATTCCGGTGCACTCATTAGCACTGGTATTGCACTCTACTCTTACTGCAGTCTGAATCTCCATCCTGCCCACCCCTGCAGAAATCAAGCATGGCGGCTGCAAGGCAGCTGTTGGTCCACAGGCTCTCATGCTCCAGCTCTTCAGCGACGCTCCTGAAACACACGTACAAGGGCCTCACTGCTTCCAGGTGCAAAGGCGGATGCTGGAACAGAGCTGAGAGGCTCCCCGGCTTCAGGACAAGGGTGGCCATCAAACCGCCGCGCGCCGCGCCGGGGAAGGACGGCATTGTGCCGGCCGACGGCGACGACGAGGACGGAGTCAGCCTCGGCACGGTGAAGCTGCCTGCCAACATCGACATTGCTCGCTTCGAGACCCTGCTCTTTCAGGTTGGCATTCTTGCGTCAAAAGTGCGTACACCATGGACCGGTGGTTTAGCCAAACTGATGCTTATTCTGATGCTGTTGTATTGACAGTGGGCGAACAGCCTCTGCCAAGGCGCCAACTTGCCACTTCCAGTGCCTCTGAAGGTAGGGCAGACTGACGAGCTGCCGATATGACTCGATACAGCTCATACATTTTTCATGTGCAAACAGGTGGACAAGGTGGAGGGTGGGGTCAGGCTAGGATTCATCGGAATCGAGGACGGCGCGACGCAGGAGCTGGTCTACATCGACTGCCTGGTTTCTCCGGCGACGGACGGCTCCGGGCCGGTATTCCGGGCAATCAGGAACGGTCCTATGAAGGGCATGGAGCCACCTGGGGAGCCGAGGATCATGAGGAGCCTCCTACAGGCGCTCCAAAAGTGTGTTCAGATTTCACAAGTTTGACGGTGTACAAGACAATACAAGATGCAGGGTTGCAATCTCTGCTGCTGCAACTTACAAATATGTAAATCCTGTTTTTCTAGTTCTCTCATGTTCAGTTCCAAAATGAAGATATAAGAAAGTGACACGAAACAGCACCAAGCTCCAACAAATTTTTTTTCTTTATTCATGATAATTCTCGAGATATTCCAGTAGCTAGAATGATAGGTCGAAGAAAAGAAGTAGGTTAGACTCGCACAGCAAGAAATGATGTCAACTAAATCGAACAAGTGGCTTTTCAACAATCGTTCAAGTATACAGGAACCGGTTTCAAGGTAGGCTGGGAGAAAAACAGCCTAAAACTCGCCCAAGTGCCAACCACTATCTGAAACATCATGATGAGCTAACACATATTACATTTATGATGTGGAACAAGCTTCGAGTTTTGGGAGGACGCTGCGCCATGCATCAGCAATATCTTTCGCTAACTTTGCTTGACCTTTGGCAAATTCATGGAAAGCGAGTCCAATATCAGCTGTTTTCTGCTCCTGGAAACGTGCAAGCTCTTCATTCATTACCCTAACTATGTGATCAAATCTCTTCGTAGCCTCCTCACTGTCTGCTTTCAACTGCATTTACTCACAACAAAACACCAGTCAAAAACCTCTAAAAAATCACTAGTCAAAACAATTATTCATTCACAATTTCTGCTCGCTTGTAAGAGTTCCTCAAAATGAATTAAGAACTTGCCTCTCTGAACTCATGTTCTGTTTCGGAAAACTTCTCAGGGTTCATGAACTTCAATTTTTCACTGCAGTAAGAACAGGATTAGAAAGTTTTGAGGTAATAGTATGGAACAAGAACAACCATGAGATCAATACAAGGATCTTAGACCCTGTGTTGCGCTAGGATATTACGGATTCAATTATTTAATCATGAGGATCTTTAATTTGGTAGGACCCAAGCTTGCTTAGGTATTATCCTGAAAGGTGAAGACACTTGCTCAGGATAATTTGCCTAATTAATTAAGATCCTTTGTCACTGAGCACAAAATAGGTAAGTGCAATATGCATAACATACAGATTAAGCTCTTTATACTTCCTCTCCTGGTCTAAATCGAAGTGTTGCCTGAAAGCATTGGCTCGATCCACCATAGTTGCCTGTCATGAACATGTGAAGATAAATCATGACCTCAATTTACTTGACATTTCTTCAACATTATAAGCAATTCTCTATTTACAGCTAATAGATGGTTAGAGAAAGAAATACTAACTTTTATTGACTGCACAGCACGCACATAATCTTTCAAAGGTTCTTCGAAGTTAAAGAGAAGGTTGTCTGCCTATAGTAACAGAATGTCGACTTCATTAGGTTATAGAAACACTTAAAGGGATGGTTACATGGTATTTAATACCAAGTGGTATTATCTTAAGATTTATTGATTACCTCTCTTTGAAGCCTTACTGACAACATCTCTGACTTTGAACCAACTTCAGAAAACACCTTTTCCATAAAATCCCCTTCACAAGCACCTAAAAGCTTAATCGCCTTTCCAAAGTCCGCCAAAGATTGCCCAAGTTCTAAAAAAATGAAAAGCAGGATTGTGTAATTGATCTTAAAATCCAGTTAAACAAAATTACATTACCATGAGGGGAAGTTGAGATATTGTTGATAGCCCCCGAGCAGCAGCCTCGTGCTCATTATGATATCATGCACCGGGCCAATTATTTTTTTATTTTGAAAGTCACAATTTTGAGCAAGCATACAATGTTTACTGCCATTGTAGATAGGGCTGTAAACGAGCTGAGACCGAGCGAGCTTGGCCTTCCAGGCTCGAGCTCGGTAGAAGCTCGAGCTCGGCTCGAGCCGAGCTCGAGTTGGGGTCCGAGCTTGGACCGGGGCTCGAGCTCGGCTCGGTCTAAGCTCGAGTAGGCTCGAGCTCGGCTCGTTGAAACTCGGTAACAATTAAAATAATTTATTATGCACTATTTTTCAATAATAAAAAAAATTTAAGCTCGAGCTCGGCTCTAGTAAACTCGATAACAGTCAAAATAATTCAAATATACACTAATTTTCAACAATAAGAAAAGCTCGAGCTCGAGTAAGCTCGGTAATAATTAATATGTATTACTATTTGAGCTCGAATTGGAGCTCGCGAACTATTCGAGCTCGACTCGGTGAAGCTCGCAAGCTCGAGATCAAGCTCGAGTTCGGCTCGTTTAAAGTTCGAATCGAGCTCGAACCGAGACTAGAACGAGCCAAACTCGAGTAGCTCGCGAACTTCGAGCTTTTTTTACATCCCTAATTGTAGATGGGGAATATCACTAAAAAAATTCTTACCATGAAAATGGATCAGCAAACTTGCAAAGAATAGAATTTTAAAACATGGATAAAATAAACAAGGGATTTTTTTTCTAATATCAACAGCTGTACCTCTGTGTCTTTTCACAAGGCGGAATGCTTGTTTCTGGGTCTCTGCTAAATGATTTTCTAGCTCAAATATGTAATGTTTAAGCTTCTCATATTCAGGAGTAGATTCCTCCACAGGCTTTTCTTTTCCCAGAACAACATCACTAACTTTTGACTGTACATCCTAAAAAAAGGGCCAATGATTATTAATCAGCAAGCGAAATTTCAATATTGAGAGGAAAGAAGGGGAGTTGACTTCATGACATTCTTTTGCAATCTTATTAAAGACAGTATTCAGGTAATATCAAGAATGTCTTACTGCACAGTGGAGAGACAGTACCTTAAACATCTGTATGAAATCTGCAGGCTTCTTAAATATACCAGTCTCATAAGACCTTGCTCTATCCATTTTCTGCTTCATGCTCAGGCAAAACAAAATGATAATATGAGCTGAAGGAACACCATCAAAAGTAACTAACAAGAAATTCTTTAGTCAAATAACTGAGATATATAAGGCATGGACCAAGAAAACAATTAACAGAGGATCAGCCTTATGATGCACAAGATTGCAGACAACTATTGCAAAGTCAGCACTTGAAGTCACAATATTGATTCAAATGACCGCACTTTCATGACTGGAGTATCTGGTGGGATCTTTATAGTTATGCAGTGAAATTGATTTGTTTTGTTCTGGTGGAAATTCAGTGTGAAATCAAATAAAATGACCACATTGCAAACCATTGATGCAGTATAAAACATTGCAAATGTCAGTTGGCCTAACAGTTACTTGACTATTAACAGCTACCCTGAGGACAAATATGATATAGAACTTTCCATACAAATTATCATTCATATGCAACAAAGTATTTGTAACATAGATTTAAAGAGTCAAGAATTTATGCAAAAAAAACTTAGCCCAAAAATATAATTATATGTATCCAAAGTTAACAAGGAAAATGTAGCACTCTGCTCATCAAATACTTTACCTCTTCATCTGCCTGCAAAAATACCCTAAAATCTTCCCTTTGCTTAAGTTCAGGGTGTGAAGCTATTCTGTTGACGAATAGGTCCAGAGCTTGACGCCGCAATTCAATGAACTCTTTGCTAAACCGGAATTTCTCTAAGGTAAAGCAATATAACAACAACGCAGTAAGCAAGGGAACACAATACTGACACCACAGTTCTGTAGTCCACAGATTGTTCTGTTCTAGAGAGGATATAAGAAATACATTGTTAACAGAACTATAATTTGCCATATTACCGACAGCATTCTTCTCTGGAAGGGGAGGAATAAAAATGCCTTTGTACTTCTCAGCAAGCCGATCATGCAACCACTCAAAATCGCTATAGCGCCGGATAACAATTTTCTCTGGTCCCTCAAATTCAGGTAGGTTAGTCTATACAGAGACAAATGTTACCAAATTAACAAATTAATAGCAGCAAAATCATGATATGGCCAAAAACAAAATATTTGCTCAAAGCAGTCAGTATGATACAGCTCCTAGATAGCACTCAAGCCAAAAAAAAAGGAGAATGAAACTAAAACAAGTGTTGCAGGTCAACTCAATAAACTACACGAATGGAAGTGAAGTAGCAATAGAACAAAACAAAAAACGTGCATACTCATTTGACATGTTACATGACTGCCATGTTATTCCCCGCTGTTGCTTGAATGAAAACAAACATTTAACTATTCAGTTCCTTATTTATAAGTGGGGAAAATTGAATATATAGGACCAAGTTGAGAGTGCTTTGGTAAAATAGGACCAAGTTATTTGTGCTTGTAAATATAGGACTGAGTTGAGCACCTTCTTGAAAATATGGTATTTTTCCTATTTTAATTTCATTTTCATTTTTCAGCCCTTTTCTCTACGTGAAATGACTCTTTTGCCCCTTCCTTCCTCGCCTGGCCCGCTGCAGGCCGCTCCCTCGCCGCGCCGCGCCGCCGCTCCCCCGCCCCGCACCGCGCCGCCGCTCCCCCGCCCCGCCCCGTAGCGAGGCGGGGCGAGGGAGTGGCGGCGCGGCGCGGGGCGGGGCGAGGGAGCGGCCTGCAGCAGGCCAGGCGAGGGAGGAAGGGGCAAAAGAGTCATTTCGCGTAGAGAAAAAGGGCTGGAAAATGAAAATGAAATTAAAATGAGAAAAATATCATATTTTCAAGAATGTGCTCAACTCAGTCCTATATTTACAAGCACAAATAACTTGATCCTATTTTACCAAAGCACTCTCAACTTGATCCTATATATTCAATTTTCCCTTATAAGTGAATATACTTTTTCTCAAAATATAAAGCTCACAATCTATTTTTTGCAAACCATTAGACTACTCTCTTCATATTGACATATTCTCCTCACGCTCCATAGCTGCTCTCTATTGCCCCTTCACGTCAACTTTCAGAACTATCCAATTTTCAGCCATTTTTTTCCAGCACATACTTAGCTCTACAAATTACAGAACATCTATTAAAAGCTTCCTACTGAAATCTAGAAGGTCGCAAACCACCGAGTTCATTTATTACTGGATTGTTAATACTTTTCAGTTTCGGATCTATATCAGCGAATCATAGTCCAAAAATTGAGTTCCGCTGTTCCATCTCTCACACTGTCATCTCGTACCGTGCAAAAACTGCTCTAAAATTTGGCATCACCGCATAGACACAAACAAAGAATAAACTCGGACAGAACCATATTAAAAACTACTAAATCTACACCAAATCGAAGTAACCAACAGGTTTCGGGTTTGGGAACAGAGAACGAATCAGATGACCTTGGTGATGACGCGATAGGAGATGTAAGCCTGGACGCCGGTGCCCATCTTGACGGGATCCGTGACGGAGATCGACAGGAACGGCGCCCCAGCAGCCGGCGCCGCCGACCGCGGGCTCTGCGACTGGCTCCTCTCCTGCGAGAGCGCGCATAGATAGATTCAGTGCGAATTACCAACCGAGCGCGCCAACGGTCGGCGGCGCGGGGAAAGAGAAGCGGTGGAGGGACGGGTGTCGCAATTACCGCGGAGATCATGGTTGGTGCGGCACGGCGAAGCTACGGGAAGAAGAGGACGGCTTGGGAAGAAAAGAGAAGGATCCCCTCCGCCCCCCCGGTCGTTAACCTTAAGGTTCCCGTGGGCGCTTTTGCCCGTTCGAAACGGTTTTTTTTTCTGGCTCCTGGCTGTCAGTTTTTTGAAGCGTCCGTTAATTTTTTTCCTAAGACATTTAATTAAAAAAGATAAAAAATGTTACATTTCTATAGACAATGCAAGAGAAAAGAAAAAAAAAGGACACAACTAAGGAGCAACTATGTGCGCATTAATCTTATAGCGCACCCTGTAGCCCTTCCTTTTTCGCAAGTGCGCCCACCTCATCCGTTTGGTCCTTTCGTTCTTGCTCTAGCTACATACGGCCCGATCATACTCAGTCAGTCAGCTACCTGCATAAAATTTGTGCTTTGCATATGACTACTTGTATCTAGGCGTATAGATGGCCGGCGACGCAAGAAAAATAGGTTTCTTCACCTAAAAATAGGTGATATAGTTTTTGCAAAGAGGTACTGGTTTGCATAGATTAACAGATTTTTTTACCCAAATTTTGAAAGCATTTATCTCTTTGGACTAGTTGAAAGTTGAGGGACATGTAGATACGATGGGACCCACCTTGTCCCTATACATGAGGCATCTCTCATTTTGATGCACAACCTCACCTCCTTTGGATGATTGCTAAGATCACACACCATTGCCCTCTCTTCTTGTGGACACAAATATGTAGCACTATACACACCATTGTTAACATGGTAATGATTAAACAATGTGATGATAATTAGATAAAATTGTAAATGGTGCCTAAGGTTCAACTAATGGTAAGTTTTGAACTTTTCTCACATTCATACAGTGAGATTTTTTTAATTTAAGATGGTAATTTGTCAAAATGGTATATGCTAATTTATAGAACTTGAGATGGTGATTTTGTTAAAAATATATATTCGTAACAAATCACCACCATAAACTCGAAATATCACCATTTTTTATGAATTTGAAACAAGTTCAAAAGTACCATAGCTGCACCCTAAGTTATCAACTATATTTTTTTACCCTGAGTTTTAAAATTTATCATCATCAAATTTGTGAATTTAAAAAGACGCTAAATTTATTATTAGTTGCACTATAAGTTACCATTGTTAGCTTCAACAAATTGTCGCTCTAATTCAAGAATTCGTCTGCACTCATTTGCACCTTAAGTTATCATGGTAAGTTTTAATTAATTATCACATTAATTTTAGAATTTATCGTCACTTTTGTAAATATGTGTAAAAAGTTCAAATTTACCATCATTAGTGTCATAAATTATCGTATTTAATAATTTACTGGCCTAGTTTAATAATTTACCATCATTTTTGTAAGTGTGCAAAAATAGTTCATTTTTTGCACCCTAAGCTATCATTTATAACTTAAACAAATTACCATGTTAAATTAGAAATTTAACATCCTAAGTCACCATCTACATTTTAAACATATTACCACAAACAAAAAAGTAACACTTCTACCTAGGTTAAAACGTATATGATATTAGTCTCTTTTTTTGTTGGTCTAGTCATGTAGAATACAAAAAACTATAAATTACAGGTTAAAAGTACGATTTGAAAATGTATGACTATATAAATCTCTTTAGTTAGATGAGAGAGAAAAATATTCTATAGAGTAATAGAAAATGTAAGGGGCCTCTATGTAAAAGTTGGGATTCACATCTCCTATGCAGCATTCTCGAAGCAAGGAATGTGGGGGTGGGGGCCCACATATGGATGCATCCTGAGAAATGAGACGAGCGATTGCTATCGGACGAATCAAAAGAGACGCGCGCTAACGCAACAGCGCGCCTAGTCGTGCGCTAGATTTAGTGAAAGAAGAAGAAGAAAACGGGGTTAAGAAGCCAATGCATTTAAAATAGCTTTTAGTTTTTAGAAATCAGAAGCCAAAAGTTGTTTTGAACAAGAGTCTTTGTGTTGTGTAATTTGTTAGTTACGAGATTATATATGGATGTTATTGGATGTGGGACGTTTCTGGCTTCTGGAACGCATCGACTTCTTAATTTCAACTTTTTTTGATTTTTTTTTTGCTTTTTTCCCCCTCCTTGTTCCTTTGCAATGCTTGTGATGATATAACTTTTTAATTTTTAATTTAATTACTTAAAAAGGTAGCAATTGTTACAGTACATTTTAAGCTATAAACCCATACCCGGAAGTCATGCAAGGCACACAACCAACCGCTTGGCTCTCTTGAAGATGTTGTATCCATGAGCCAAGCTGAGGTCCCACTCAAAACGGCTTAAGCTTCTGGCTTATTTTTCACTATTCAACGATTTCATCTTTTTCTGGTTTTTTGGTTGTTTTTTGAGTTTTTTTTTGTCGGTTCTTTTTTCCTGTATTCACTTGTACTGTCCGTGATATGTTAACCTGTTTTTTCTATTTTTTAAGTTTAATTACGCCAAATAAACCATCCTCAGCTACAGTGCAATTTCAGCCATCTACAGTGTTTTTCAGCCATAAGCCACTCAAAAAAAGCCATTTTGAGCACAGGAGTCTCATATTGACATCCAATTGTTTGTTCCCCATGAATTCCTTCCATGATACTTCTCTACTCATCTTATAATACCGAACACTCTGTACTAAAAATTTTCATACTTCTACTCGATGCAATACATGCATATACGTTTCCGATGAATTGACTTATGTTATAACTGTACTAGAAAAAACTAAATCGTGTTGATTGTTTTTTTAGACAAAATCATACCGATCATAACAATCCATGAACTGTAGCATGAGTTGGTTGGAAGAGAGACTGTTTAGCTACCAAAATCTTTAGCTATAATTTTTAGCCAGATATTGATAATTCGTAAAAATTTATGGTTTTTCTCTACAACTTTTGCCCTTGCTACATATAAAGTCAACAATAAATCAGTGACATCCGAATTACGGCGTGCGTGTCACCCATCCATTCCACCCCATTTGACCTGTCTTCACCCAGCCTGCCCTACTCAATTCCCCCATAAGCATCGCCTCCTTGTTCTCTCTTGGCCTTTGTTGCCCCCCCTACAGTGATGCCTCTCATCCTTGCAAGTTGTAACCACTCCCACCATCCTCTCATACTTATTGGCTACCCACCTCCACTATTCTTGACTTCTCTCTCGCAATCAATGGATGTAGCCTACTTGCACTGCCCCTGTTTGTTTCAGCTTCTGGCAGCTGCAGCTACTCCTAGAATCTGCAGCTCCCCCAAACAGTCTAGATTTTCATTCAGATTCTAAGTAGCCAGAAGCTACAGAATCCAGAAAATGAACTAGTAGCCAGAAGCTGGGGTTATCCAGCTTCTCCAGATTCTGACTAGCTGGATACTCACCAGCTACTTCTCAGAATCTACAGCTGAAACAAACAGGCCCTTATTGGCTATCCACCTCCACTATTCTTGACTTCTCTCTCGCAATCAATCGATGTAGCCTACTTGCACTGTCGTTAGTTATTTTTTTTCTCTTTTTCACAATTTTCGTCTACAAAAATAGGCAAGTTTTTTTAGATGAAATATAGATAAGTTTTGATTCCTACTAAACAATTTCTGCTAAAACAATTGCCCTTGGTGCCAGACACCATACCAAGCTCAGAACCCGTGCCGTCGAAGCACTGCACGAATCTCAAGACCCCAGCATAAGATCCTGCCCGTCTTCTTTCCAAAAGGCCAGACAGACTCCCACAGACCCATGGCCCCGAAGTCCGCATCGGCACGCATCCCTACCCTTTACTGCGCTGATCGCCTGCCCGCTCGTCGTCGCCGTCTCGCCGCCTCCCCCGCACGCAAATCCGGCACCAGCTGAAACACCACCTGCCCAGCCTAGCCGCGCCATGGACCGCGCGCGCCACAGGAGCTCTCCCAGCTGCGAGCGCTTCCTCGGCTCCTTCCTCCACCCCGCGGCCGCCGGCGACCAACCCGGCTCGACGGCCTTCGAGCTCGACGAGGACGACCTCTTCGCCTCGGGAGCCGGATCCCCCGAGCGGCCGCAGCCGGCGCGCCGCCCCCTCCTCCTACCCTCTATCCGCAGGGCTGCAAACCCTAGCCCCCATCCCCGCCTCCGCCGCCCGCCGGAGGGCATCCTCGAAGCCCTACCAGAGCGCCTCCGCCCTCTCTCGCCGCCTCCATCTTCTTTGTCTACCTCGTCGTCCTCCGCCTCCCCGGCGGCGGCCCCTCCCCGCATGATCCCCACCATCCCCCGCCCGGCTGCTGCGCCGGCGCCGCATATGCCGCAGTCTGCGCCGGTGAACGTCCCTGCGGCGCGGCTGCTGCGGCCGCCAGTGGAGGCGGTGATGGGTGAAGCGGAGGACGACGACGACGACGAGATGCTGCCGCCGCACGAACTGGTGGCGCGCGCGCGGGCGCGGGAGTCGCCGATGACCACGTTCTCGGTGCTGGAGGGCGCCGGGCGCACGCTCAAGGGGAGGGACCTCCGCCAGATACGCAATGCCGTGTGGCGGAAGACCGGCTTTCTCGATTGATTCGTGCGTGTTGCATTCGGCAGTAGCCTTCAGTTAGATTCGAGTGATTGGGTTTGTATCTTTGAATTTGTTTGTGTACATTATGATGGATGATCGGGTGTCGATTTTAGTTCACCTGTAAAACTTGTCTGTTCTATTAACCATCATTACTTGTAAGCTCTTGATTTGAGCTGTCAAGCAGGCGGCATTGGACGATTGGATATGGGATTAAGATGAATTGTGTTCTGACGGATGCTTCTGTGTTAATTTGTTGCGGGAGATAGGAATGTTTCTCACTGATCCTTATTTTGGGTTCCAACGTTAAGTAGTTTTAGATCAGATGAGATAAATTTGGCTGAAAATTTGTCACGTGGGTTGTGGATTGCTTTGTATTGCAGCTAGGGAGCTTGATTGTTTAGTTGAGCTCATTAGCTACCAAAGCTCATTCTTTTTAAATACTTTTGGCCAATGTGATTCTGCAAATCATGGATTGTTTGCCCCATCATGGGAAGTTTTTTCTTTTGTTGATCAGTAGTTGTAAACCCATTCCCATGGAGCTCTCTGTTAAGTGTATTGAAGCTGGTACCCGTACCTTAGGGTATGGAAATAAATTATAGATGAACTATTGCTGAGGTGTTTGACAATAGTGGGGCTATCTACATTGTGCTACTCAAGAGTTTCAATTAAACATTTTGTGCTTAGCTAAGACATAAGAGTAAGTGCGCAAATGTTCATTTTGGTGTTTACATGGATGTTATGTTGGGGTGTTTACAATAACATAATCATAGAAAAAGTGCCAAGTTCTCTTCTGCACTTGAAGTGTAAACCAGCCTTGGTCAGATAAACAGTCATGTAGACTCAGGGCAACTCTTAACTCATTGTACTAATCAGCCAAAAGAAATGCACCAACTGACTAAAGTCTAAGATTAGGTTTAAGATTGTCCAGAATGTAGTCAGATAGTTCATTTTGTATATGCCTGATTGTCAGGTATACACAACTGAGATTCTGAACGACCTAAAAGAAATCCATGGCTACCTGTTGAAACGGTGCAGCAAAACAGAAAGTATACCTTAATGGAGCTCCATGACCTCCCACTTGGTTGGAAAAATGATAGCCGTACTTGTCACCTCTTCCCAGCTATATGAGCTAGGAATTCATTAAGAGTATATTTAGATAGAAAAATAGCATTGCCCGTCTGAGGACTGGCTTCCTACTATCCAGGAGCTTTCCCTCTATTTGACCGATTTCATATCATAGTTCTCCCACTAGGGCAACGAGCAAAATTTCTGTAGCTTCAGTCCAAAATATTTGATGTTGTAGCCTGCTCAAGCTCAGCCCAATGGCCCATTACACCAGTACTTGGTTTGAACATTCTGTATTGCGCCAGTTTAGAAGGCTCATGTTTATTCCATGTATAACAGTTAAATGACCGAAGAAGATAAATGAAATGGTGCTTGGCTGCTTGCCACTACGTGAAAGTTGAGTCTATTTGGTTCACGCTTCACAGTGTATTGGATTTTCATTGTGAATACAGTCCGATCTCATCGGCTGGGACTGAAGCTGGTGCTGGTGCTGGCGGCCAGAGTTTTGGTGCAGACGTGCAGCAAGGTTCGTCCAAATAAACAGAAGCGATTGAAGGAGTGCAAGTATCATACTTCCGTGAAGTTTTTATTTCAGCTGTAGAGTCCGTGTGCCCATGCGGCGACGATGCTAATGAAGCTTTCCCAAGGATATCCATAAGTAATTAGCCTGATGTTAGTACGTGGCAGAAGGAATACACTAAAAATCTTATTGTAGCTGTATCACCACTGGGTGACTGTGGCAGTCCGCAAACACAAAATGTCCATTTCTACGTTTCACGTCTCTCCAAGGTCCATTGTGTACTAAAGTGGACTTAGAGTAGTAAACAGCAACAGAATATCAGTGAGTCGGCCAGTCAGTCATTCAGTTCCTGGTCTTGTTTTTACTCTGCTGTTTGCGACGCATGTGCTGTCTACAGTGTCTAGCCATGGCGCTATGGCAGGTCAGTGAAGAGCTGGAGCATGGAACGGCTGACCGGACGACCCCTAGGACCAAGCCTAGCTACATCGGTAAAATTGTAAGCCTGGCTACAGAGGAAGTACAGTGAGGTTCGTTGGGACAGGATCACCAGAGCAGGAAAAGGACGGGACCAAGAGGTGTTTTTGGTTTTGCTGAGCCTCGCTTGGATTGAGGGACAGATGCACGTTCACAATTGTGGGGTATATGTTCCGTGTCGATTTTATTTTTTACTACTTATAGTCTAAGTTTACATAATGTATGTTCTATATGTTGAAAACTAATGTCTATACATGCTAAGAACTACGTCTATCTAAAAGAAAGAAGACTTAAACACGTTGACAAACAGAGTGAGAAAAGAAAAGAAAAACACACAGAGCGTTCACAAAGCAAGACACTAAAAAAATGTGTAATAGTAGGTTCTCGAATTCATCCTAGATCATTCACTAATGGTAAGTTTCTTGATTTTGGTATATTATCTGACAAATAGTTATTTACCATTGAACTTTATTATGAAGTTAGTTGATGTTATAAAATTTAAAATGTATTACTATCTACTATATTATTGGTGGATGTAGAAGTGCAAACGAAACAGATAATATTTCTGTTTGACCGACTGATCGACCGACCGAAGGCTTGTGGAACGAATACGGAATGGGTATCCGGCACTATCTATGTCCAACTCCATGGAAAATATATGGAATAAAATATAGGATGAGTGATATCCATCCGTATATATCCGTATATCAAATGATATGAAAAAGTTTGTTGTGATTTCACATAGTAACAAGATAACATATAGACGAATTACTAAATCTAAACATGTAGTTAATGCTGAATGCTCTTTTTTTTTGACACCTCGGCGATTAGTCTCTCCATGCTCAATTTGATTGCACCCTATTGTTCAATATCCTGTATAGAGGTGTAAAAGAAACGGATAATTTCTGTCTGACCGACCATTCGAATACTTATGGAACGAATACGGAATGGAGAAATAGGTATCCAGCATTACTTTGTCTGACTCCACCTCCGAGAAAAAAATACAGAATAGGATATATGATGAGCGATATCTGTCCGTATCCGATCTGATTACACCCCTAAATATGGTTGCGTTGATAAGTATATATATGGAGCATGGTGCCCCGCGTTGTTTCTGCTCTATATTCGCCACTGTTTTGGATTCACTGGATGATGATTGTGTAGAGTGACAACTGCAGCCAGCTTTAGTTGAAGAATCAACTCTGAATAATTGTGAGCCAGTGTAGAGTTCAGATGTCAAAAACGCAGTGCCTGCATCTTGTCTAGTTTCAGAGTCAAGCGCTTGACGCATAAAATGGCCAGTTGTTTGTCGTTGACGTAGTGAAATCGAGTACAGTTAATTGACATGGATGTCTGCAGAGCATATTGCAGAGCGACTTGTTGGAGCCATCGAGGGCTAAAAGTCTAAACAGCGAGTGGATTTTATATAAGTGGAGGCTAAAATATGTGCTTTGTTTCGTATTTTGCTTGTTGTTTCTAACTATAATATGTGCTTGGTTGCCTCTACTTCTTCCTTGCAATGAAATGAAAAGGCATTGTTGATGCGATGTGTATTTGTTTACGTTTTCGTACCTTTTCTGTGCCCATAGCTCCAACATTGGTTTATCCTCTAGCTCAAAAATCATAAAGAAAAGAAGAAACCTCCATGATGATTCGATTGTTTCACGAGAAAGACTCTGGCCTTCAATTTCTTCCGTTTTTACGATGGCCGACAAATTTGTCCAGTGAGATATAAGTTAGAGCTTATGCCTTATTTTACATTGAACAGCTGTTGACTTATTCCGCATAATTAAATATGAAAATAAATAAATAAATAAAATGTTATATCATGCAAAGAAATAAGAAAAAAAAGAAAACCTCTAAAAAATGTAAAAACTAGGAAAGACGGAAAATCATAGGCCATAAATAAAAAAACAGAAGCAAGAGACAGATTGGGGCCTGTTCTTTTTGACTGCGACTTATGATTTTTGGCAGAAAATTTTGAATTTTGGCTGTTTACGGTATAGATTACGGAGAGATAGATACTCACTTACGATTTTGGCTGGTACAGATGTTGGGCTTTTAACGTGTAGATCGTTTAACTTGTAGACCCCGTCTTAAGAAAACACTTCGTTTGAAAGTTAAATACTGTAGCAAAATCCAAAAGTCACCAGCTTCGGAGGAAAAGAACAGCCCTGAAGCGGGGCCTAACTAACAAGTCAGAGGGGTGCAAGTGACGGTCCTTCCACAATGTGAAAGCAAAGAAAAGAGGACTCTCCATGTGCGGGGAAAAGTCTTACTAATCACTCTCTTCGTCAGTCTATTAACCGAGGCTTGATTTTCCCACTAGCACATTCATCTTCTCACACAACACGGTAATACTGCCAAATGGGCAGTATGTAGCGGACAGATACAATGTTCCGGATAACCAGCAGCCGTTGCCCGTGTAGCGACCGTGTGCAGGTACGGCGTCCACCAAGCCGCATAGGCAGCACCCGGCCGGGTCGCCTCTCTCTGTCCCCGACGCATCCACCGTCCGGTCTCCCGCGGCGCACAGCCAAGTGTGAACCCCGCGGCTCAAGATTCCGACGTCTCTGTTCTCCCAGGACCCGTCTCGTCCGTCGTGCTGCGCTGCGATTCGGTCCGGTGACTTCGGATGGGCCCGCCCGCCCGCCCGTCCGTCCACCAGAAAACCCGTAGCGTAGATTTGGTCGCGTTGCGGTGCGCTGCACGGCGCCCGGCGCTATCTATCCATCACCCGTGCCGTACGTGCCGTCGGGCCCTACGCAAGCGGCGATGCGGCAAAATCCCGCGTGCCGGATTGACCGCGACGCGGCTTGGCCCGGAGAGCTTTAGCGATGCCGCGCGCGCGGGCGGACGCGGGGAGCACACGGCCGGTGAGGCCGCGACGCGCATGGTCTCCTCTCGGCTCGGCTCGGCGTCGTCCGTCCGCGCGCCCGTGCTGCTGCCAGTAAGTAACTCGTACGCCAGCGCGCGTCGCCGTCGTGGTGAGCTGGTTCCCGCTAATAATCATGCACTGCCATGGGGCATACGGATAGGACTGGATCGGGGGGATCGGTTCGTGAGGACGACTCGGTCTCGTTCGCTGCCTGGCCGAGAGGGGAGGGTGAAGAACAGCAGTCGTGCCCAACGTCAAGGCGACATGGACACGAGGAGTAACATTCCTTGGACCGTGGTTACACAGGTTACGGTAATAATTACATATTTACAATGCAAGGATGGATCATGGATATGCGGTATTTATTACTGGGCATGACTTTCATGACAAAATGTCATGTCAAGCACTCGGCTTGAACATTAAGGGCCTGTTTGGAACAGAAGAATTTCACAGGAATTTTGCAGGAATTTTACAGGAAACAGTTCAATTCCCGCAGGAATCGGGAAAAATTCCCGCATTCCAAACAGGGCCTAACATGGCTGGGATCGAACCAAGTCCTACAGCAAGGAGGTAATTAAAGTGGCCATGTTCCATCATATAGCAAGGAGCCAAGGAGATAGTTAAAAGTGGCCATGATAAACGAGGTTCGCGAGCCAGATCAGGCTATGTCAACTAGTAGGACTAGTTCAAAGTGCTTGAGATCAATTCAAGCCAAGCCGTGGACTTCTTGATTGCTACCATTCCCGACTATTGATCCTAGCTATACACTCATGCCGAACTGGGTCAGGCAAAAGTACTAGTGTCAACAATCAAATCATCAATCTTACAAATTGCTAAAAAAAGAGCTTTATAGAAGGATTTGAAAAGAAGAATGAGATTATCTGTATTGCTATCAGTTTATAAGATTTCCAAGTAGTGGTTGGTCAGGTAGTAATCCTTCGATTAGGGGTATTCGGGTAGTAATCCTCTGATTAGTGGTATTTGGGAAGTATTATTTTAAGTGATTTACTATTACAATAATTTAGAGCCTTAATTATATATTAAAACCGTATTGAATGGTTTATTCGACCCTCATCAACTCAGATGCACTACTAAGCCAGTGTCCCAATCTAGCGGTTGTTGATTAGCAATATGTCATGCATGATGTGTCGAGTCCATCTTGATTTGGACCCTAGCTCGTGCTTGACTTGTTAAAACTGCAAAATAAAGAGGGAAAGAAAAAAGAAAAGGCAGTTTGTGTTAGCAGTGAGTTCGTGTAGGAACGCGCGTGGACCTCGAATTCGGGAGTTCCAAGACCCACCAAGCAAGTAGCAGTAGTTGGAGGTCGTAGACCTGACGACGCGTTTTGCTGGGGTTAAAGGGGGCCTTTGATCTCATGGCTGGAAGACACGATTGCAAACTGGAGGGGCTGTTCACACGCCCTGCAGCTTACGGCACCGGTATGTTGGTGTTAGTGTCCATCTCGGTCGGAGTAGAAACCTAAATCGTCCAATTTCTTACTTTTTGTGGAACTTGACTCGATGAAAGCACCTAGCTGAATTCTTCTCTTTTATATGATATCCTTGTTACTGGTTTGTACTAGGAGATCTTAACTTTCGGCATATATAGGGAAAAAGCATACTCCCGTAAGTTACAAGTACATTGGACAAAAGGACATGAGTGGATTCTTTTAGGCTGTACTTTATGATTTAAATTTTCGAGTTTTGATTGTTCATGAGAGACAATACACAGAGAAAAATAGTTGCATGTGATTTTAACCGATAAGCTGAACTCAGTATACTTTTTACTATAATCTTTCTATTAATTTTGTCTTAAAAAACATGTTTTTAAAAGCTAGTTATTTTTTTATATAGATTTGCATGCATAAAAAAGTTCAGACGGAGGCTGACAAAATATTAGTCTTAATTCGTATGAACAAAGGACCTGTGTTCTACATGTCACCGTTGGGATCGAAGATTTCAGTGGTGATCGGTTCGGTTGAAAAGCTCATGGCTTATGGCTGAAAACACTGTAGCTGGCTGAAAAAAGTACTGTAGCTGACAGAGGCTTATTTAGCATAATTAAATTTAAAAAATTAAAAATATAAAAAATATGTTAGCCCATTACGTATAATACAAACAAATACGGGGGGAAAAAAGAACCGGCAAAAAAGCTCAACAAAAAGCCAAAAGTTCAGAAAAAGACGAAATTTATGAATAGTAAAAAATAAGCTAGAAACCGAAGCCGAGTTGATCAGGGCGACATATTATCCTTTCAAATGTTCGAGGATCTCTGTTCTCTCTCCAGTCTCCAGTAGTCGATTCATGACGTGGTAGTTCCTCCCATATTCAGTTTTTTTGTTCTTTTTGATATCTCGTGAAAAATATTAAGGGGCTGCTCCAATGGACCGTCGACTTCTAGGTTCTATTTAAAATTACACTGTAACGGTTGAAATTATCCTATAACAACTACTAGTTTTTTCTAGAACCATTCAATAAAAAAATAAAAACACTGGCATATTATCATGAACAATATAAATGAATAATAAGGAAAAACAAAAGCAAGAAAGCCAAAAAGTAAAAAAGTAAAAAAAAGACAAAATTAAGAAGTCGGTCCAAATAGTTTTTAAAGGTTATAAGCCAAAAACCGAATACTTTTAAGTCATTTAGAGCACAGCCTAAACAGAAAACGTACACTGCAAAACAGAGAACAGGTCAAGCTAGGAACAAACAAGAGAAAGGACATATTTTTGGGCCGATCCTGGCGTCGCAATGGTGGCTACAATCTTCAGGTGTGTCTCAATCAATTCGAAAAAGGCTAGAGCTCATTAATATGCCGCAACACGGCCACAGCCATCCCTGGGTGGTTACCTGAAGAACTGTTCATGAATTTAGCATTATAACTATTTTTTAAACTTAGTCTTCAGATATAAAAATAGTTTTGTATCTGAGCTCGACAGGCATGGCGGACGATATTTGTCACTTGCCACACCACCAGAGCTCGACAGGGCATTGCATGCAGCAGGTGAGGTGATAGCGATAGGCAGCCAGGCCCATGGCGCTGCCGAGTTTCCCTGGCTCGACGGCACCTGTTGAGTTGCCCTGGCTAAGTAGATGCTGGCTGCTACCGAGCAGCACCGGCCCACACTGCCCATTGAGTTTTTTTGTAATTAGGTAAATACACATGCTTTCGTATGCATGGAAAAATCGTATTAATGCGGACACGTCAGCTCGACATTGTCAGGATTTGGCTGCCTAGCCCACGCTTCGGCTCCACATGCGCGGTTGCCTAACATGCCTCTGCGCACCTGGTACCGCTTTTTTTGTTAAAGAATTTATAGGGTGGTCGAATTTATTTATTTGATACATTCCTTTTTGTGAATCAGGATAGAAATTTTGTACGAAAGCACAAGGGGGAGTTCAGAGGGGCAGATGAACCACCATCAGTGCTCCCTCTATTAAGTAGTACAGATATGTTATTGTAAAAAAATCATAATGGAACATATCTAGCTTGACATAACGCTTCACGATGAAAGTGTGAATTACATAGCAACATATGCGAACTAGCCCAAACTACAGCTAAGGTACATGCACGCCTTTTAGAAAGCATACTTGTGGTCATTCGTCATATATATATATAGGTCCATCAGTGCCTTTCCCTTCTCTCCTTTGTGGGCTTTAGCCCTCGTGACCTACGCTTAGTACTCGGCTTTCACAACTTGTGTATATTTGTCCTAGTAAAAAATAACTTGACATTTAGCTAGAGGCATTGGGGACCATCAGCGCATTTCCCTTGTCCTCTGCCATCCTGACTTTTCCGTTACCATCTAGGGTGTAAGATTTCCAGCATGTGAATCTCTCCATCGCCATCAAGTGGTTGAGCATGTATTTCTGCTCGATAAATACCCTATCGTATATCTCTGGGCCATCAATTCATGGAAAAAGTAGAAATGCTCTGTAGTATACCGTCATGCACAGAGTAGGTTAACGATGTGTGAAATTAAACATGCAATATTGTTTGTCAATACATGACATTCGCTTACAAGAAGTTCGTCGCACGTGTAGTGCACACGGGCGGCGGTGACTGGGAGTATGGACTAAATGATATATGTTGGATTGCCGTAGTCGCACTGCGGATGTGGAAACTCCAATGGCATGGGTGCATTCTTGCCAGAACTATCAAGTTAAGATCACTTCTTACAAAAAATAACATCAGGTATTTTTTAGCTATTTACAAAAACAATATTCCCGTCACTAATATGTTCTAAACATGGCTAATTATAAAAACACATCCATTAACTAAATATAGTTACCAAGTGCATTCTACACTACTAAACCATCATTAATGACATATTAAACATATTGCTTGCATTCGAATGAAGCATACTTTTTATTAAAGGTTTTCACCCGCTCTACAATCCTTCCAACTGCGAAAGCTCCTAAATCACATATAAACCACCTCAAAAAAAACTATTATAAATTGGCCTTTTGATCTCTCTTTCTTTCTACTCCCTCACCGCTCTTGCTCAGCAAGAAAGAAATTGAGCTGCACGGCTTTGGATGAAAGGGCAGACCGTGAGGCCCCCTATTTTATGCTGCAGGAAGGCATTCACGACCAACATTCCCACGCATGTGCAAGCCGGCGCGGAGGCCGCAGAATCCCTGGCCGCATGCGACGGGTATCATCGTCATGTAACCACGTTATCGCGGTCGTCCATGCGACATTCCCCTATTCCCACGCTAGCCCCCCTACCCTGCTGCGCGCCAAGCCACTCCAGAGCTTGGCAGCGCACTATCGAGTTTGCCTAGCTCGACAGGCCACTACCGAGGCTGGCGACCTCGATAGGCCGTGGCCCCGGCTGCTCTCGCGTGTGCCATTGCCTGCCGCATGCGCCACGCCCTGCCAAGCTCTGGTGGCATGGTTGGTGACAAGTGTCACCTATTGAACTTGGGGACATGGCTATTTTTATGAAAACGGATGTATGAGAGTCAAAAAATTTTAAAAATGTAGTTACAGTGCTAATAACGTGAATAATTCGTTACCTGAATCTGGAGTCAGATTATCTGAAAGTAGCCCGTGCTAAAATTCGTACTCGTACAACACTTCTAGTGTACTACTACTATTGTCCTGATGTCGGCACTATAGCACAAAGCAGCGTACAAGACACTAATGTTAACTCTGTTCATCGGGAGGTATTTTTTGGTCTATAGTCCATGCCTACTCAATCAAGCCCTGTAATGGAGCAAATTGATGTAGTTTTTTCGAAACTATCAAGATCTAGCTGTGTCCAAGAAAACAAGCTTGAGTGTGAGTAAATATCAAGATTCACATGTGCTCCAAAGATTAGCAGAGTTGCAACACTTGATAGAGGTATCGCTTCAACAGCAAAAGCTTTATATTGTTATAGAGCAAGCTGAATTTCCGTACAATTATTCGGCTAGCTATTACATTACCTCTAAAAATAATATTGTATTTGCTATCCAACTCCAATATTTATGCATGGCTGAAAATACAATTATATTTCTCATCCTCCTTTAATAGCTCTCATATATATTTGATTAATCTACACCATTGTAATCCAGACCCACCTCAATCGATATTGTATATCTTTCTCTTTTCCTTCGATTAACGTCGTAAGTTCTAGCCCTTTAGAGTGAACATGTTACCTTCCTTTTCCTGCTCTAATAATATAATGAGTAAATTTGCTCCATGCCATCACAATCGTTGCGGATTTGAAAAATAACATTATATAGGATGCCGACTTCTCAATGCCATTGCAAAAGTCCAAAATTATGGAAAATATCATCGCCATCCATTTTCCGTTACAAGGCTGCAAAACGACCATTTTGCCCTCGATTATTTTATTTGTCTTCTTCCATTCCAGTGTCCACTAAGTAGTATCCTCCTAGTCTAAGGGAACTAAAATCCCAAACCATCCATACGGATAGACAGGGATTTTGGGCTTTCCAAACAAGCCCTGAGCAAATAGCTGGCAACCTCTCTCATGACAAGCTTCTTGCAACCATTCTCATTCTTACATGCATGTATATCCATACACCCAATTCATCCATGGCAGGAGAGACAGGGAGAGATAGATTTGAGGATTCTCATCAGGGTCTGTCGAAGTAGAAGAGAATATGATGCCATCCCAGTCCCCCCTAAACCCAAAATCCGCACTAATTAACTCGAAATCCCACCAGATCGAGCAGCCCGAGCATGAACTAGTGGAAGAGCCCGATTGTACCATGCCACACGCAATACCTCCTTGCACTCACCGCATCTGGTATGAGGTACAACTAACACACCTCCTTGCACTCATCGTATATGGTATGAGGTACAAGTGGTGGCGCAAGGACGAAGGCACAACCGCACAAGTGCGCTGGTAGGCAGTGGCGGAGGACGGGAAAAAAATGAGGTGGGGCGGATCGAAAGTAATACCGGCGACCATGGGCACTCCCCGGCGTGCGGCGGCGCAAACCAGCCGTGAAGGGGCGGCACACCTCCAAAACCTCACATCAAGAAGAACAATCATTAGAAATCAAAGAAAATAGCAACCAATCCATAAGAAATCGGGAGTGCTTGAGGAAGAGAACACCAAATCCGGGCTCTAGGCCGCGGATCCGGGCGGCTGTGTCTCAGGCGTAGCCACGCGGCGAGGAGAGGAAGGTCCGGGCGGCAAGGGCCGGCGCGGGAGAGTCGGCAGTGGTGAGACGGCGCAGAGGAGCCAAGACGACCGGGGCGATAGAGGGAGAGAGAGCCAGGCAGCGCCGAGGCGAGCGGGTGGAGAGACCGGGGAGAGAGAGAGAGAGACCCGAGAGAAGCCAGGGAGTAGGAAGACCGGGGCGAGGCGGAGAGGCAGAAGGCAGGGAGTAAACGGAGAGGCAGAAGGCAGCGATTATGCGGTATTTGTTATTGACACAAAGAAGGGTAATAAGAAACAAAACGCATTGTTATTGACAGCAGCATCGGCACTTTGTTGGGCAGTTTGGATAACAAGAAACGAGGTGGTTTTTGACAAATGTAGACCAAAATCTTTTTTGCAGGTACTATTCAGGGGAACTCACTGGCTCCGACAGTGGGCAAAGTTGCAGCGGCGTGATGATTTACGGGATCACTTGGTCTTAGCTGGGCAACATCTTGAGTCGTCAGCTTTGCAATTCTTCGGTTCCAATGGATGGTTATCAACAAGATTTATTGGCCTTTCTTAGTCAAAATTTTACATGCGTTTTGTTTATCCATGTGTTTTGCTGTAAAGTTGGAACCTTTTACAGCTCGTGTGCCAGCCTATGGGCTACCTTTTGTAATAATTGGCCTGATTCTATCGGTTGATAGATGAAGCCGGATATTACTATCCTTTATCTAAAAAAAGAAGGCAGCGGTAGGGCAAGACATTGGCCAGAAGGCACAGGCTGTACGAACACATGCGACGAGGGTGAGAACAGAGGAAAGGGGGTCCATAGCTGTTGAGCTCATCGGAGGTGGTGCGAGGTAGCTAGAATAAATGGAGGAGAGAGAGAGAGTGTGCGTGTGTGTAAATAGAGAAGAATAAAGCCACGGGGCAATATCATTATTATTTATAAAATTTTCTCTTGCCTAGATGGATGGTAACGGAGCACATGGACAAAAAAATATGATAGCGATGACATTTTCCTGAATTTTTAGCCTTTGCAGTGGTATTTTGAAGAGAGATCTGATTGCAATAGTATTTTTCTAACTTTGTGATGATTGCGATGACATGAAGCAAATTTACTCTAATGCAATAGATAAATGCCGGTTTTGTTCTTGTGTAGCTATTGGTTATGATAGCTATTCCTAAGGCTTAACAACTAAAAGGATACGGATCAAATCCTAGAAAATCCATAAAAGACCCACTTAACGTGTGGTTAGTTAGGCACGAATCGATGTTAGCCACCAGCTGAAAGTTTTTTTTAGAGTAACCACCACCTGAAAGTTGCAACGCTCATCATGCTGTAAAAACTGAAAACAGCTCGTGGGTAGGCATGGGCGTTCGGGTTACCCGAATTTTTCGGGTCGGGTAGTTCGGGTAATTCGAAATTCGGGTAATGAAAACTGCTACCCGATATTAGCCCCAAAAAAACACTACCCACAATTTCGGGTACCCGATAATTCGGGTTCGGGTTCGGGTATACCCGATATACCCGAATTTACAGAAAATCAGCTAATTTCCCGACAATTCGGGTAATTTACAGACAATTCGGGTAATTTACAGATAATTTCCCGACAATACGGGTAATTTACAGACAATTCGGGTAATTCAGGTAGTTTGGGTACCGGGGGATATTACCCGAACTACCCAAACTAATTTCGGGTAATCAGAATCGCTATCTGAATTTGGGATCGGGTACCTCGGGTTCAGGTATTTCGGGTTCGGGTCCGGGTAATTCGGGTACGGGTAACGGGTATTTTGCCCAAGCCTACTCGTGGGTGCTCACTTAAGTCCGGCTCAATTTGTCTTTTTCTAATAGCTTTTATATTTTGACTGAAATGGTAATATAGTGGTTATTTTTTTTTGAAACAGGTAATATAGGGACTATTAGTTTTTTCTGAAACATTCAACTAAAGAAGAAAGAAAAACACTGTTAAAATACAAAGGGAAAAAAGTAAAAAAAACCGTATTAAAACGTCAACTAGATTGGAACGGGCCTTAGGCCCTGTTTGGATCCCTCCATCTAAAGTTTAGTTACTAAAGTTTAGGTCTAAAGTCTCCAAACAAGAGGTCTAAAGTTAGATCTAAACTTTAGCTAACCCCTAAAAAACACTTTAGATCATTAGTCCACCAAAGTGAACTAAAGTGGTCTAAAGTTTTGGGTTCTTAGGCACAAAGACATGTTTACCCATGCATGTTGGTCTCTCACCTCCCATTTAATGGCTGACGCACGAAATGAGGAGAGGTAGTATGGTCTTTTTAAAACTTTAGTCCTATCCATTAGTACAGGATCCAAACAGGACCTTTGACTAAAGTTTAATGGCTAAAGTTTAGCCAACTAAAGTTTAATCTAAAACTTTAGACAACTAAACTTTAGATCATGGGATCCAAACAGAGCCTTAATCTCATCTATTACGTCAGGTCGCCGGCCAAATTCCGAAAGCAAACCGAGTTAAGCCCCTCTATTCTCCAGGATTAAAGGTACATATAAAGGTACTTAGAAAAAAGGAAGAAAGATATTAAATTTGCAAAAGGGCAGGGAAGCGACGAGAGCTAGCCCTGACCCAGTCGTCCACTAAATTAAGCACCCAGGTCCCTGCCCTCTCTCTCTCTCTCTCTCTCTCTCTCTCTCTCTCTCTCTCTCTCTCTCTCGTGGTTTTCGATCGATCAGCCAGTCCCACCACGCCATGAGAAATTTCGCCGCCCCCCGCAAGCAGCTCGGCGTCGTCCCCCGTGTCAACCATGAGCCCCCTCGCGCGTGCTTCCCCATATATACATACGCAGTACGCACACGCACTCGCACCTCTCCCCCCTCACCAAGCTCATCACACCAAACCACGCACGATCTCACAGCTTAGCTTGGCTGAGCTCTCTCTCTCCACGTATCCCACCGGCCGCACCGACGGCCGTACGCTTCCATATAACTAGCACGAGGTGGCTAGAAACGTAGCAGCTCAACACGCGCCGGCTTAGTTAGGGCTTCCTCCGGAAACGCGCCGATCCTGGCCGGCCAGGTAGCGCGGCGCCATACATACGCGCGCGGGTCGACATGGCCGACGGCCTGCCTCCGGGGTACCGCTTCTACCCGACGGAAGAGGAGCTGATATGTTTCTACCTCCGCAACAAGCTCGACAGCAGCCGCGACGACATCGAGCGTGTCATCCCCGTCGTCGACGTCTACTCCGTCGACCCGTTGCAGCTCTCAGGTAGGATTTACTACGTACGGTGCGTGTCGTCGAAGCGCGTGCATTGCGTTAACTCGCGCGCGGCGTCATGTTACCTTACCTGCGTGCAGAGATTCACGAGAGGCTGTGCGGCGGCGCCAGCGAGGGGGAGCCGTGGTTCTTCTTCTGCCCGCTGCAGGAGAGGGAGGCGCGGGGCGGCCGGCCGAGCCGGACCACGCCGTCGGGGTACTGGAAGGCGGCTGGCACGCCCGGGGTCGTCTACTCCGCAAGTCGCCGTCCCATCGGGATGAAGAAGACCATGGTGTTCTACCGCGGCCGCGCGCCGTCGGGGACCAAGACCATGTGGAAAATGAATGAGTACAGGGCGTTCCAGTACGATGCCGCCAGCGCGACAGCCGGGGACGGGTCCTCATCCAGCGCCCACGCCGCCGCACCGCCAAACCTTCCTCCGCAGGTAACACTTGAAAACGAATGGACGTTGCTTTCGTTGCCGTTGTAGATATTGGCATGCGTATGGAGTAGCTTCCAAAGCTAGCTACCTGCCTACGCCTCAATGTCATGTCCATCTCCATATAAATTAGACAGATCTGGCAGGAGCAACTTGATTGTGCCTGTCTCTTTTGGCGCCGGATAAGTGTCCAACTGCAGTGTGCAACTCGCAATTAAACCAGGCTTCATATTCTGTGTGGTTCTTAGCTAGTGCCAATTAACAAGATGCTCCTGATGAAGGTCCCACATGTGTACATACACTGCTGCACCATGCAAGTAGCCGCACGACAATTGCCACGATTAGCTAGTTTATGGTTTCGTATGTACGTGCAAGCTAGGCAACTTATTTTGTCGCCTGTAATTTGTTTTGTGAACATGCGTTGTTGTAGCTGAGAAGCGAGTTCAGCTTGTGTCGACTGTACACCAAATCGGGATCTCTGCGGCAGTTCGATCGGCGGCCGCTCGCCGCTGCAGCAGGCGGCGCTGGTGAGAATCCAGGACTGTCCACGGCAGCCGCCGCGTCGCCGGATGACGACAACGGCTCCGGTAGCTCCATGCAGCAGTCGCAGCAACAGGAGCAAATGGAGGGAGGGGACGGTGATCCATACGGGGACGACATGGTCACCTTGGCTGCCCTTTTGTACTGGCCTGGAGACTAGAGAAGTAGAGATGTCGTATGATGCTCGGGTGCCCGTTCAACTACTTACTTTTTAAGAAGAAATTTTGGGCAGAGCGTACTTAATTTCTTCATGGAGTATTATTCACGGGAGAAGAGAGATATCTTGCTAATTTTCAATTAATGGATTACTTGTTATCCCAAAGTGGGATTCTCTTGTGCTAGAACAATAGCTAATTAATTAGGCTTCATGTAGCATGCATAGTCAATGACCGTGCAAATTCTTATGTACACAGGTATTTACCGCACAAAACTTTCATAAAAAGTTTAATCGGGGCCACTCCATTGTAGAGGAATTAGTTGTCAATTTCTTTCCTTCAGTTGATTGTTCTTTTTTCTTGGCTTCATTCTTGCCCCTTTATTCTTTTCCACCTATACAACTTTGAAGAGGACCGAGCACTTGCTCGGTTGGCAACGTTGCCAGTGGACAGCTTATCTATCCGGCTTCGAGCCCTGGTGCCGTATTTTTAGGAGGCACTGTTTATGTTGTGCCGTATTTTTAGGGGACACTGTTAGGAGGCACTGTTTATGTTGTGCCGTATTTTTAGGGGACACTGTTTACGTAAACAGTACCCTTCGGTATTATTCATGTGAACAGTGTCCTCTGAGTATACATACGTATATGAATGCATTCAGTGGTCAAAATGTGTGCTCACGCTCCACGAGACTCTTCAGTCTCCGTTTTGTCAAAAGCATATGCATTAGATGCACCCACCTGGGTGTGTGTGTGTATGGTATTATGTGCATACGTACATCCTCGTTGTAGTCATAATCTAAAAAACTTTGAAGACATAAATATCCACTTTTAACTTTGGAGGTTGTCTATTCATCAAGTAATTAAAATTGTGCTAACTTTCAGTCACTTTTCTCATTCTTCGAATGAAGATCTAACCACTCGCATCACTCCCCTCACTGCTAGCGGAAATAAACAAAGAAACATTCTAACTTAGACAATAAATAAATTTATATCGGTTTCTGCATTTGTCTTTTACTTAGAGAAGACAAAAGTCAATATGAACACCTGTCTTTCTGAAGCTGCTTTCTCACTCCTCTCACTTCGGAGATATGGCATGGGGTCATGAGCACATCACACACCACACTTCTCTTGCTCTCGTCTCACGCACGTATCCCTCCCTTAATTTCTCCACTGCCAGTGCCCTCTTTATAAAAGTCGCTTTTTTCAGCTACTACTATTTATTTTCAGCCGAAAATCATCAACCTGGGTTAAAAGCAATCAGTTGTAGTCAATATGAACATACCCTTACTTTTCATTTTATGTTTTTGCACAGTATAAAAGGACGATCACTCACTCTTACCACACGTGCACACATGCATGTAACTCTATGATATCATGGAGTACGGGTACGTTTTCCAACTGAAAAGAAAAAGCACATATATGTATACTCTAATTAAATAAGATAAAGCATACGTGTTAATCCTATGGGCCAAAATTGGGTAGGTAGGAACGAACACCCTTACTTTCGCCATCGGACGTGCGCGCTAGCTGTTCTTCTCGAGCAACGAAGCGTGCTTATCATTGAGGAGGCAAAAAGGTAAATAATTCTTGGCTAAGTATGCCTACACCATGCTCCATACTATTGGGTTTGTTTACGTACCATGCAAAGAATTTTCTCACCTGGTTTCCACCAAAATTAATGTGTGGTCGCCAAGGCCGCGACCGACATAATCTTTGTTGCGTTGCACAGAATTAACGTGCATAAAAGAGAGACCATCAGTGGATGACACCTTCGTGTTGACTATCCATTGTGCGTTCCAATATTGTTCAACCTGTACGCTTCACCATCTGCTGGCATTCGTGTCGTCCTTGCTTGCTTCACGTCATGTACAGTACATCATGCAAGCTCATCGTCCATGGTAATCAAGTTCCATGTATCGGCACAGTTTAGTCTTATTAGCAACGTGCATAAGTTGCGGTCAAACTCCGGAGGCCAGTATAGTAGTAGTAGGTCACGCGAAAACAGAGGAAAGGAAACTATGCTTACACCTACAAATAAAAAAATAGAACTAAAAAATTAGTAAAGTTTGATTGAATTGTATATTTCTTAGCTCTGCAATTTTTGTTTAGTATTGTAATTTTAGGTAATTGAAAGAAAAGAAAATTTCAGAAAAACTGAAAATTAGCAAAACGTAATAAAAAAATGCTTCAAAAAAGCAACGCAACCCCAATTAAGTGGAGCGTATACACCTGATAATCAACAATCACACAGGCCATGTGTCATCGGAATCAAGGTCAGTTTTCCCCCAGGGGAATCAAGCACAAACCTTTCTGGAGGATGGGGTCGTTTCCCTTTTGAGATGACACGATCAAGAAAAAAAAGAACGGTTTTGCTATTCGTAAATTGCTTTATTTGTGAGGCGATTTTTCTAGTTATTTGGATTAGCTTTGAGTTGTGTGCCTGTGTGATTTTGATTTTAAATCCACTGATTCAAAAAAAATATGTTTGACACTTACGAAACAATCAGTGGCTTTTCGGCAGCTTCAAAAAAGGAAGGGAATATTTCACTTTCGTGTTTTTGTTTGGTACAGGCCGACGTTTGCGTGTCGTCGTTAAGGCGGTTGGGTTCGGACCTCATCCAGCACTGGCCCACGAGGCCTGCAGCTAAGTTAGAAATCTGGTCAAAATCCAAATCCAATCTGAGCTAACACCTGGCCTTTGAGATGTGATGTGCTCTTTGTAGACGCCGGGGGAATCCTGAAGTGCGCGGCCGCTCGCTGTTCTTTTCTACCACGCGATCTGGACGTGTCCTACTCCGATACACAATGCAACTACACCCAATCAAAGATTTGTGAAAGATTGGTGGTGTGGTTCGGTCGAATGGTCGTTGCAAATGATACCATGTTTCTTTCCGAAAGTTACTGCAAGAGAACATGAATGAGTACTTCTATACACTGACACATGTACTCAATTTCGACGATTGAAGTACTAGTTCACACCAAAGGTATCTCTACCCCTAAAATACACCAGTTCAGTTCTTTCCTACACCCACCCCAAATTGTGCCCCCAACAGTCATGAGTTTTCCTGCATCCACACCAATTCGTGTCCCCAGGAAAACCAACCAGTGAAATCAACGATCAAAAATCAATTCCCACCTTTCTCTCTCCTTACCCACTCATATCCAACGATCCAAATCCAAAGCGGACTCGCGATCCCCACCTCCCCCGCGCAACTCGCGATCCCAAGCCCAAATCCCCCGGCCGATCCCACCCCAAACCCCTCAATCCCCTCCGATCCGCCGCAGCCCCGACCCCTCTGCCCCCAAACCCTAGGAATCCGGATCCCCCAAGCGTCCGCAGGCGGCGCGCCGCCCCTCCTCCTATCATCCATCAGTGGGTCTGCAAACCCTAGCCCCCTCCCCCGCCTCGGCCGCCCGCCGGAGGGCATCCTCGACGCCTTCCCCGAGCGCCTTCGCCCTCCCTCGCCGCCTCCATCTTCGTCGTCCACCTCGTCGTCATCTGCTTCCCCGGCGGCGGCTCCTCGGTGCATGATCCCCGCCATCCCCCGCTCTGAGGAGGCGCCGCGGCCGCATATACCTCAGTCTGCGCCGGTGAATGTGCCGGCAGCACGGCTGCGGCGGCAGCTGGTGGGGCGGTGATGGGTGAAGCGGAGGACGACGACGACGAGGACATGCTGCCGCCGCACGAAATGGTGGTGCGAGCGCGGGCGCGGGAGTGCCGATGACCACGTTCTCGGTGCTGGAGGGCGCCGGGCGGACTCTCAAGGGGAGGGAGCTCCACCAGGTACGCAATGCCGTGTGGCGGAAGATCGGCTTTTTCGATTGATCCGTTCCTGCTGCATTCGGCATTTGCATTCAGTTAGATTCCAGTGATTGGGCTTGTATGTTTGAATTTGTTTGTGTACATTATGATGGATGATCGGGTGTTAATTTTAGTCGCACCTGTAAAACTTGTCTGTTCTATTATGCATTATTGCTTGTAAAAACTCTTGATTTGAGCTGTCAAGTTTTTAGCATTCAACTATTATTGGATATGGAATTAAAATGAATTGTGTTGTCATGGATGCTTCTGTGTTAATTTACTGTGTGAGATAGGAAGGTTCTCTTTTACTGATCCTTATTGTGGGTTCCAACACGAAGTAGTTTTAGATTAAATGTGGTAAATTTGTGCGTTTCTGAGAATCTGTCGTGAGTTGCTCATTTTGTGCAGATAATTTTGCAACCCTTTTGGCCAATGTGATTCTGCAAATTATGGATAGTTTTTGCCTCATCTTGAGAAGTTATTCCTCTATTGATCATTAGTTATAAACCCCTTTCATCATACCTGCTCTGCGAATAATATGAAAGGTTCCCCTTACTCCCTTAGGTTGTGGAATATATTTTTTATGAATAAATAGTTGGTGTTTTATAGGAAGGAGGGGCACTATCTAGGCTGCCTCTCATTTTGATTTTTGCTGCCGTTGATTGTGCTATTCAGAGTTTGAGACGGACATTTTGTGCTTACTGCGTGGCTAAGGGTGAGTGCTCAAATTTTTATTTTGATGTTTACAGGGATGTTAAGTTATGTTGGGAAGTTTACAGTTTAATCATAACTGTGTTTTCTTGTGCACTTCAAGAGTACTAACGATACCAGATTTGGTCAGATAAACAGTCAGGCAGTCGACTCATTGAATCAAATAACCCAAAAAATGCACCAACTGACTTAACATGGCTCTAAAGTTGTCCAGAATGTAGTCAAATACTTCCTTTTGTATTTGCCAGATTGTTAGGTCTACGTATCTGAGATTCTGAATTCACAAAAAAAATTTGAATTGGTCGATGAAAACAGAATACCTTAATGGAGCCTTATGACTTCCCACATGGTTGGAAGAATAATAGCAATACTTGTTACCTCTTCCCAGCTGTATGATCGAGGAATTGATTAAGAGTATATTTCGATAGAAAAATAGCATTATATGTGTGAGGATTAGTTTCCTGCTGTCCAGGAGTTGTCCTTCTATTTGAGTGTATTTGTCAAATTTTTTTATTCAAATCATCTGATAGCTCTCCCACTAGGGCAACGAGGAAAATTTTTTATGTTCACCTCTCTGCGGAGTGGGGGTATGATCATCGGGACCAATTCGCTGAGCCTAGATCGCCGTATCCCCCTCATCGCTCCCCACTCCACATCGCTTCGCGGCGATGCGGCTGTTGCTGCGACGTGGAATCGCGCGGGTTTAGTGGTGTCAGGGCGGGTTTGGGATTCCGCTGATTGAAACGAGTAACGCTTGCGCTGATGAGGAATCGGGCATCTTAGCTGCATCATAGTAGGCTTGGGATTTTTTGGTTGGTTGGGTTAGGTAATACGGGTGCAGTTGCCGATTTGGAAAGGAAGGATGTAAACTTGCACACAATACTAAGACTATTTTTTTATTGTGACTTGCTCAAACGGTAATTCGACCATCCATTGTATATGGAATAGTCTGAATTTGAAAATTGGGTTAGATGTTGGAAATGCTCTTTCAGTTTATTTCTTACATGGAAGGAAACAAATGAATTATGACATTACAGACATGCAAGTTTTATGGCTACCCTGCTTATGCCTCTGATGCTTGTAGGATTTGCATCAAACTGCAATATATCAGGTTGACAAAATGATGTTGACTGATGCACCTCTTCTCTATACTCCTGGGCAGGTAATCTTAAACTATAAGCATCATGTTTATTTTCAACTAATTTGCTTATTTATTGTATCATTGCCATTTTTGTAAATTTATTGTCTAACTTTGCATCTTATTAAGAAAGCTTAGTCCTATGCACCTACTATTGTCAAGCTTATCTTATTCAAACATCCATGTTTCAACCGACCTCTTAATATGATCTGATTAGATATTATGTTTCAATTTTTACAGTTGGCTTTGGCTGCTTTGCACAAGCCCAATGATCTGCACAGGGTCCTTAATTGTGAAAGGTCATACTCTTCTGCTCTGCGTTTATTATGACTATGATATGTCAGACTTTATGTTTCATCATGCAATTGCTTTCTTTTCTATTTACTCATTGTTGGTGTTACTTAAATCAATGATTGTTCACAGATACTTGGAAAGTGTTTTTTCAAGGCAACATTCTGATTGCCCAGTTGAGCAATTTGTTCAGTCAATCCATACAATCAATTACTTGGTAAGAACTTTTGTCTGGCTTGGTGAAATACAATTTAGTATAATCATGTAAACTCCCACCAAGGATAGTCCTTCAATCATGTTTTCACTACACCAGTTTACATAAGCACTGTGTGTTACCACAAAATGATAAAAAAATCATGACGCTTGATCGAACTTATGTAAATGTTCAATAGGGTGTTGATATGTTATTGACCTTACAGAGAGTATGTTCATTCTTCTATGCTTGCATCTTTGATTGCATAGATATTTGTACAATTTTAGATAGATGACACTCTTGAGGAAGCCTCAGACTGTTATACATGGTTGATGTTTTCAATTGTGAGTAAATAATCTTTTGTGTACTTGGTAAAAATATTCTACAATTAATTGTTATTTTATGACATTCAAGTGTAATAATTCGTACAGGATGGGAATGCACTGAGGACCAAATTCTTGGTAGAGATGTTGAAGTACAAGGACAACGAATCTAAAGACAACATTCCTGAAGATATATAAGAACTTATTAGGCGTGTGAGGATTTAGGTGGCTTCAAAAGATGTAATAGCTGTGATGTTATTTATTGGCAATGTTGCTCTTTAAGCATAATAATTGCTATGGACTCAACAATATGATAACTCATCATGAATCTCTTTTGGCATGAGTCTTAATCTATCTCACTATTTACTTCATTTTTAAGAAACATAGTCTTAATAAGTGTGACTTGAGGTAGTCTTCTGCTGCTGAGCAACTAGAGGTAGTCTTCACTGCAAGGTTGTCATTTGGTTGTTTTCATGTGCATCCCTCAAATGCCGCCGTAGCGTTAGCACGGGCACTCTACTAGTACCAGTTAAGTTCCTTTCGTTTCTCTGCTCCTTCACGCTGTGCGTTTGGCTGCTGTGCCGCCTGCCGGTTCTCTGCCTCAGAAGTCGGCAGCTCGGCGCCACCCGAATCCCCCAAAAGCGCCCACGGGAAACAGACTGTACCACTTTTGGTCACGGTTGGGCTGAAAAGTTTTGGTTCATAGCTAAAATTACACTGTAGCGGCTGAAATTTCACTGTAGCTGAAGGTGATTTATTTGGTGTAATTAAATCTAAAAAAATTAAAAATAGAAAAAAATATGTTAGCTCAACACGAACAACGCAAACGAATACAAAAAAAGAACGGGCAAAAAAGTCAAAAAAAAGTCAAAAGTTCAGAAAAAGATAAAATTTATTAATAGTGAAAAATAAGACAGAAGGCAGAAGCTAAAGCTGAAACGAGAGTGAAACAAAACCGATTTCTGACAAAATCAAAAAGCTGAAATTGAGTTGAATTTTCATTCTTGTTTTGCCCTCTTCCTTCTCCAACCTAATCCCCACCAATCTCAACCCAAAGCCATCCCCGATCCTTGCCACGACAGCCGGAATGGTGGGATCAAGTGCCGGTACTGTGCTTGTCTGAAAAACTCCACCGCCTCCCCAAATCCCTCCGCCACTCACGCCTTCTTCGTGACCGACCGCTCCTGCGCCCCTCCCGCCGGCTCCGCCTATTGGTCGGCCGCCCAGAGCCGTGGCAGGCCACACCAGCCCAACTCACCGCCGCCGTGTCCCTCCTTTGCCGCCGCTCATCTCCCATGATCGCGCCACCGCACCCCCTGCGCCACAAGATCTTGCCACCGCTACCATGTGGACAAAGCTCCTCTGCAGCTTTTCCCCCACCGCCCTGGCACCCCTGCATCGACCCCGAGGGCGTGGCAACGCCGCCGACCGCCACGCGCCCTCGTCGTCTTGGATAAGCACGGTGCTGAACCGCCTTAGCCGTGCTATTTAAGCAATCAAGCCCTCCCTAGCCACAGCCATTAATCCCGCCACCCGCCCGACGCCCCAAAGCCTCCATTGCCGTCCCCGACCCCGGTAATTGCAACAAACCCAAATTCCAAGCCCTAGCTCAATGTCGATTAACCACTCCTTCATTTTCCAATTGCCCTCGCCGGTAGCTCCCTAGTGCTCCCCAAAGCCACCCCCAACCGCCGCCATGGCCTCTCGAAGCCCCCTCTTCCCCGGCGCCCTGAGCACCCCGCCGCCGCCAACCGACCACCGTGACCAGCCCAACCTAGACTTCCCGAGCTTCAACTAACCGTTCCCTAAGTTTACCCAAGTCCTAGTGATGCTCTAGCACCGGCCTAAATGCTCTAGGAAGCTACCATGAGCCCGCAATCTCAAAAATAGCCGCAAAATGGAGGAGCTCGCCGCCGGCGAACGCCGCCTCCGCCGGCCCGGCCACCGCCAAAAATGGAACCCTCATGCCGTCCCGAGTCCGTCCATACTCTCCGCCACCGTCGCAAGTCATCCCACCGCCGCCGGTAGCCGCCGCCACCCTCCTCTGCTCCTCTGCGTGCGCACAAGCGGAAGGTTGAAGACGGCACTGTGAGCCCGACCGACTCCGCCCAAGCTGGCTGAGCCAAGCCCGCTCGCCCCGTGCCGGTCACACCCGACCAAGCCGCGTGCGCAGTGAGTCCGACCGGACCCAACCAACTCGGTTGAACCGAGTCCGTCCACCCGAGCCAGCCGCACCCGTTCCGGCCGACCGAGCCAGGCCAACGTGGTTGCGCTAAGCCGCCTAGCCGCGTCGGGTTCGAGTCTAATGAATAGTAACCGAGCCCGATGAACAGTATCCGGCCCAAAAACCAAAAATCCATGTTTATACTCCCTAGATTCGTTTCGAGCCCGCCAACCCAAATCCAAGGCCCATTTCCCCATATGACCCTCCTATAAGCCAAAATCTCAATTTATTTGAATTTTATCGGATTTTATTTCTTTATTCCCCGCTCATTCCTTCGGGCACGGAATTAATATTATTTTATTTGATTTGCGCTAGCTTCCGGAGTCGAGGGTTCGCAGGACCAGGAGGGAGAAGCTCAAGCCCAGATCCAGCCCACCGAGGAATTTGAACTCGTTGAAATCATAGACTCGCAAGGCAAGTCGCGCATACTTTGATCATGTTGAGCCTATCTTGTCGTTATTATTTATTTAGCAATATTTTCATTATGGTATTTTTAAATCATTATTTTTGTGTATAATTACTGTTTAGAATGACATGATTTATTAGTTATGACCTACCACCCGAAAAAGCCCCGTTTAACTTGATGACCATATTCATGTTGACAAAACATAGTAGTATTAAATAAAATATTAATATAAACATGATAGCTTAGGAATCCATTAAAATCTTTTCTCTGTTAAGAATCTTAGTATTTGTTTATAGCTTTAAAAATATGGATCTAGGGTAAGCGAGGATCACAGAGGTGGATCCGAAGACCTTATCCTAGGGTGGAGGCTTGGTTGAGGAATGGTGGCAGTACAGGGTGTACTGAATATGGGTTTGTGTATGGATGATGCCTCAGAGAAAATATAAGGACTAGACCCTTATGCTGAGTAAAGAACATAGTATCCGCCCAACCACAAGCGTTGATTTTGTTAAACCTGGTTTAATAACTGCTCAAGTTCAATTGAACCTCTGCAACTGGCGGGGGGGGGGGGGGTCCGAGGGTGAGTTCGTATGGGAGGTGATTAACCATACAACAGTAGGACTGCTATGAGTCGGATGAGATCGTGGGGTCATCCGAGCTTATAGAGAACTAGGACCTACTGGGTAGAGGCTATATAAAGAAATGAGCAGTGAACAACCTTGTTCTTTTAACTCTGTCGCGGGAGTTGAGAGATCTTGTGGGTAAAGCAGGGCAACTCTGCAGAGTCATGAAAGAATTGTATTCGAATACGCCGTGCTTCCGGTGAATGAAGCTGTGTTTAATGGGTGAATCCAACAGCAAGGCATAAGTAGGGTTGAGAATGGTTTGAGATGTGGAATATTGATAATCACGCTTGAAAACCCCTTTACCTTAATGAAGTTACTTTTCAAGTTTTTAATTGATCCTTAACTAAAACTCCATCTACACAAATAATGAACCTGTTATCCCTTCACTTGTTATACCATGCATATAGTTAATGTTAAGCTCCGTGTGACTTGCTGAGTACGGTAGTTGTACTCATACTTGCTTAAAAACATAAACAGAAACTGCTAACTTTGAGGAGCCAGGCGAAGATGAAGAGGTGGTATACTATGAAATGGAAGAAGCTTGGGATTAGGGTCGTTCTCCACTCAAGTATGCCTGTGGTGTCTCTTTTTGTGTAATATATTTAAAGGCCGTTGGCCCTACTGTGAAACTTGGCTTTAAGCCCTCTTATTGTAATAAAGTCGACTTTTGTAATTGAGCTTACATTGGCAATGTTATACACTCGAATGATATAACTCGCAACTGAATAATCCTGAGCAGTTACGAGAGATTTATAACGCTCCCAAAAATGGAGGTGTTACAGAGCGGAGCAACTCGTTTTGGTACCGAAATTACACCCTGCCAGTGTCACCAACTTGCCGGGTTCTATGGCCTGCCGGTGAAAGCCGAGAAAACTTCTAGTGTCCGGTAACGAAGCGTTTTCTTCATTCCTCTCTCTTCTTTTTACGACGAACGTTTCCATCGTTTCGGCGTATCGTGCCGTGTAAGTATTGATTCGCGCGGCGAAAACGGAGATTGGGAGCACGTTCATTTGAGTTGTCCGTGACTTGGTGTAGAGCTTTTGGTTCTGAATAGGGCTGGATATCGAGCTGGCTCGGCTCGGCTCGGCTCGGTCTGGCTCGGTAGGATAACGAGCTGGCTCGTTATAACTAACGAGCTAAAAAGCCAGCTCGGCTCGGCTCGGCTCTACAAAAAGCTCGAGTTAGCTCGTTTGGCTCGTGAGCCAGGGCCAAAAAATATCTCCATCATATATTCATCCATGGAAGTTTGGCTCGTTTGGCTCGTTAGGCTCGTTTGGCTCGTTTGGGTACAATAGAGTACAAATTAACACATGCATGGCTCGTTTGGGTACAATAGAGTACAAATTTACACATTAACACATGCAATAGAGTACAAATTAGGTCCATGGAAGCAGCATATGCATATCTAAATTCCTGGAAGCATGGCTCGTTTGGCTCGTGAGCGGCTCGCGAGCTGGCTCGAGTTGGCTCGTTATAGCTAACGAGCTAAAATCTTGGCTCGGCTCAGCTCGTTATCCTAACGAGCCGAGCCGAGCGAGCTAACGAGCTTCGAGTTTTTCGTCCAACCCTAGTTCTGAATCATCCAATTTTTAAGGCCCCAAGCGGCAACGATTACGAAGAGCTGTAATGGGTAGTTCAGTAATTCGAATGGTGAAGGCAAATATATGTCTATATAATACCTGGATAATGTGCACACCAACTGGGCCATAAACTCAGCTACTCTGGTCCTAAGGCCTGGCCATGGCAAGAGCAAATGTTCTATTTGTAACAATTTCCCAGGCTAACGGGTCGGTGCTATCACGTTGATGAAAGCGTGTTCAGAGTGGAGGAGTTGATAACCTTAACCAATGCTATACTTAGGGCATGTACATGATGTGCTATGTATAAGAGGTGATACATGAATTTTGCTAAGGTAGATAAAAAAGAAAAAGAAGAGAGAAGGAGATCGACTGTAATTCTATAGACGACCAAAACGCGAGAAAATAACCTGCTATAGACAGCTTATATGCCATTGTATCAATGTTGTCTATATTTTACAGACAACTTATTATAGACAACTTACAAACAACATACGCTTCTTGGGCTCCACTTCTGAAGAATGGAGATGATGACATGGCTTTTATAGTCAAGGTGAGGCTGTTTGTGTAGTGGGGAGCTCCGTTCGGATGTTGGCGTGTGGCCGGTGAGAGAGTGCGGGAGGTTTCGGCTAGGTTCGGTGGTGACGACGAAGATGTCAACAAATGAGGTAGCGTCTCAACCTCAGCGATTCCTTGAATGTTGATTGATGACAGTCAATTCTTGCAGCTCGGTACGTCGGCCGTGAGAGGGGAGGGCGTCAGCGGCGGTGAATTTGGTCTCAGCTGCTCTGGTGCACGTCAAGACTCATTGAATAGGTGTGTCAGAGCTCGACAGTTAGAGGTACGATGGATTAGCCAGGGTTGGCAACGGTGAGCGACTTCCGTCGAACGGGGTCAAGCCGGGTGGAAGGGAAAATAGGGGAGGTGGCGGTTTCTTTGAAGTAAGCCAACGGCTAGGGAAAGCGACAAGTCCAAAAAGGGAAGATGTAATCGGCTGAAAAACTTTCTAATTAGAAAATAATTCAAATTAAACAAAAAATCAAGTAAATTCAAATTTATTTTTATTTTTTTGGATGTTTCACACGCGTCCACCGATCCGGCGCCTTCACCCACCCAGACGCGCGTGCGCACGCCCAAAACGTGTGCGGCTAAATAAAACCCCCACGGGATTCCCAACCCAACCCCCGTTCTGTTCTTGAGCTCAGGTCCCGTGTACCGGTGTACCCCACCCCTCAACGCTTTATAAACTCCGTTCCCACGCGCAACAAACCAAACCAACACACGGCGCCGCCCACCCATCCATCCATCCGCTCACGATCATTTGCAACGCCCTGCTTAATTGACGTAGCGCACTTCGCACCGATCGTAGGAGAGGCCATGGATTTCTACCGCGCTGCTGGGCGGCCGGTGGCGAGGCTGGCGTGGAGAAGGGATGAGGACAAGGTGTTCGAGAGCGCGCTGGTGCTGTGCCCGGAGGACGCGCCGGACCGGTGGGCGCTCGTCGCGGCGCAGCTCCCCGGGCGCACCGCGCCGGAGGCGTGGGAGCACTACCAGGCGCTCGTTGCCGACGTCGACCTCATCGAGAGCGGCGCCGTCGACGTCCCCGGCTGCTGGGACGAGGACGGCGCCCCCGGCCGCCGCGCCAGCAAGTCCCGCGGCGAGGAGCGGCGACGCGGCATACCCTGGTCCGAGGAAGAACACAGGTATGAATGGCAAAGAAAGCACCAAATCCCCGGTCCCTTTCTCCTTTGTGTTCATCTCTGATCGAGGAGGTTCTAGAGACTAAGAGACCTCTCCGGATCTTTCCGCATTGGCTTGTTTAGCGGAGAAGCCAACGAACTCCTCCCAGCTGGCACACGGGTCCCACATGCCAGCCACCCAATAGCAACCGCCTATCCTTGTAGATTTACCTTCCCTGTTTTGCTTTGTTTTCTTTTAAAGAAAAACTTATTTACGTCTCTTGTATGTTGTTACACGATGCGTGCGCAGGTTGTTTCTTGAGGGTCTGGAGAAGTACGGCCGAGGCGACTGGAGGAACATCTCGCGGTTCTCGGTGAGGAGCCGGACGCCGACGCAGGTGGCCAGCCACGCGCAGAAGTACTTTATCCGGCAGACGAACGCCGCCACCCGCGACTCCAAGCGCAAGAGCATCCACGACATCACCGCCCCTTGACGGCGGCGACCCACTCTCCTTTGTTATTTGCCATCAATCTCCGCTACTCTTATCTTACTTAATGACGTGTACATTATATCCTATCTTAGTTTGGCTAAAAACCTTGGCCGTTGGGGGCTCTGCGTAGCGGTGGACGGACTACTTGCCAGAAACAGAGGCTGGGAGTTTCGGCCAGCCGCCAGCACATGGTTTAGGCTTTAGGTTTTCAGCATTTAGGGTGGGAAGAGCCAATGGAGTTTGACGTGGCAACGTCGTGTGATGTCTAGGTTAGGATAATGCTAACGCAGATGTCGCTGTTTCTGTAGTTTATGCTTTTGTATGACGCTGTGGAAGTTGGACTTTTCGGGTTGTGACTTGTATTTTGAATTCTGTTTGTTCATGAGACATTATAAAGAGGGAATATAGTTGTATATGATTTTGATCGGTACAATTAAATTTGGTATAATATGTACTATAATTGATCTATAGAACCGTGTTTAAAAAAAGCACGTTTAAAACGGAGTCACTGTAGCTCCGTACAGCAATGTGTTTCCAAGAGATGCGCGCTGCTGAGAACATGTGTTTCGGCCTCGTGGTTTCTCGGACGGCGCCACGTAACAGGCGGCAGGATTCCAAGGTTCGGGTGGCTGGTGGCACGTGGTTAAGTAGTACGCGACACTTGGCAGTGTCCCTCCTCTTTTGTCTCCAGCGCACCGCCGTACAGAGGTGACAGGTCACACCTCGCAGAACCCTAGACCCAGAGCCTCGCAGGTCCCCGGCTCCTTCGTCATCGTTTGCCTAGCTATCCAACCGTGGAACACCTAGCTATTCAACTGTCAAGCCATGCGTGATCTGTAACCAGGTCGAATTGGCAATACAGTTTCTTTGAGAGCATCTTTCCTATGAGAGGCTGGTGCCGGCCGGTCTGCCCCTCGCATTGTGGTCCTTGTTCTCCATCAAGAAGGTCAAGACAATGGTAATGTTCGTTATAATAAGAAACAGAAGTGGCCTGGTGCACACTAATACTCTGGTGATGGTTCCACCAATGTCCAGGCCCTAGTTGGAAAGAACCACCAGAAAGGCGATGACGGTGGATGCTACAAAGCGGTTATATTCTATAGCTGTTATGGCTTGGGTAATCTCGTGCGGCGTGAAATTCAGGTGTTCCTTAAGATTTTCCACAGACCAAGCTGCATTTTCTGCTTGATTAGACGGATTTGGAGGCACAGATCTGTGTCTCGTTTCCATCTCCCTCCTAGGATGTGCACTTGCTGCTCCATCATTACTGATCTCCTTGCCGAGGGTTTCGTCGTCATGCCTTCGCAGCGGCATTTCATTTACTGGCTGAATTTCAGGAGCTGCACTGCTTGTCTTGGATTTTTGGAGTAGGTCGCCTTCATTACTTTGGGTTTTATCCTTGGGTTTTTCTCGACAGGGCTCACCAGTCGGCTGAATTTCAGGGACCAGGTCACTAGGTTCTGACTTCTGCAACTGAATTATATTGCTGAACTTGTCACCACCAATGCCACATTCACTTGGCTACCGTTCAGATAGCTGAGATGAATCAGCATCAACAGTACAAAGTGGTGAATTTGCAGAATGGCCGATGTTTTGATCAAGACATAATTTTCAAGCAGATCTGTAGGGAACCAGGACAATAGCATTTCAGATTATTAACTTCTATCACCTAAGCAAAGAACAAGATATATAAGGAGAATTTTAGGACAACTGAATTATGATTAGTCTATAAGTGATAAATGATATACACTCATAGTGAGTCTAAGAGATGGACAAGGGGAATTATGAAACCGAAAGCAATCTAATGGGTAAAAGGCGACATTATGCTTGATATCAATATGAGATGGAAAAAACTGAATGGTAGCTCATAAAACTACCAACACTCAGAAAAACGAGTGCGATAGCTGATTACATTGTGTATGATTAGGTTGCAACATAGAGACCTGATGAAGTTGAAAATCTCCCAGTTTTACGAACTTGCCACCATGGCTTTAGGTGCAGTTTTTCTAAGACTCACAAAGTAAGTCTGATGACACAGATGCTACAGTCGTGGGCTCCTATCTGTTGCTCCTCAATGATCTGATACAATGACATATATGAAATTTTACAATCAAATTATCTAAATACCCATCAATACTCCCTAATTTGGGTATAAGTTTCTCATGAAGACTAAGCCATATATCAGTATACCTTTGTGTTCTATTAGGCAAAGCACATTGCAGAAAATATCTGAAAAAGAACCAGGCAGCCTGAGTGTCCACAACATAGCGCCTAATTATGCATCCAACAAATTCTCCACTGCCGACGCTGTAAATCACAATTTCATGTTTTTGCCCCATGATTTGGTAACCTAGAACTTGGCAGAACGAACCATGTAATTTAGGTAGTTTCTACCTTGCACCAGAGGTAACAACAAATCGGAGATTACTACAACACATCTAAGGCAATCCTCGTAGCGAGTTTCGTGCACTAAACAGTAATCGAGTAATATACGCACGCATATAGTGCCCTAAAACAGAACCGAATGCCTCAGCACAATTACCACCACCAAACCCAATCTGGATGCGAGCGCAACAGGTGTCTATGAACCAGCGTTTTGGGGATTATTTTTTCTTAAAAAGTCTTTATTTCCTCTGGTTACCTGGATATGGGTCAGAGGGGAGGCTGCACGCCTGGCCAGTGATGAAGGTGAGGCGATCGGATCCCCTCTCCACCAGCCGCTGCCGCCACCGTGCATTCGCGCCGCTCTCCATCGCCTCCCTCCTGCGTGCCCACACGCCCCGCCACTACTTTCTCTCTCTGCTCTGCCCTCACCTCTTGTTCTTTTCCTACTTTACGACCTGAACTCCTCTGATAGTCTAAGTTTCAACCTCGAGCAGCAAAAACGGATATGTTACAACCCTCAAACTATCAATACCGTTATTTTACCCCGACTCCCCGAGGCCAATTAAAGGCGGTTTTGCTTTAAGTTGGTGCTGATGTGGCAGATGTTTGACACGTGAGCTGATTTTGGGTTTTGTGTTTTGACACATAAGCAGCACAATCAGCAATAAGAAAATAAATTAATAAAATCCAAATGGCATGCTAAAAATAGGATCACCGGATCTATCTGACGAGCTCCTCCTCATGCTGCCAGTCACCTGCCGACATGGATCATGCAGTGATCACCAAATTGTAAACATTTGACAGTCGACACTTGACAAGCACATGGTTGTTAAAGTCAATAGCTGTAAAACATGTGCTTACTGTCTTGAGATCAGCGTACTCCTTCCGGTTGAGTTCCTCTCACCGGAGAACCTGTCAGGAAAGAAGATCCATAATTAGGATATCCCATACCTTCCTAACTGAAGAATCATCACAGGGTTTTTATTTCTGACGAAAATCACCAGTGTTAATCATGTAGGCAAGTACTCGAAGCAAAAATCATTCAGTTTGTTAGTTGCATAATTGTACCATCTCTTGTGGCAATCCTGGCAATGGCTCCAGCGCTCAAATCAAACAGATTGATCATTCTTTATTCCTTCAAATCCACGGAAACAAACAGCTGTAGCGAAGATTGCCTCCACTAAATCAGGGCCGGTGCCTGGAAAAAAAAAGAACAGCACCGGTGAAAACAAGTTAGGAAAGACAAGAAAACTGAGACCGTTAGAACTAGAGCAAGCGACCAAAGAAATGGAGGAGAAATGGAGATTTCAGTCGGATTAAAAGCCAACGCCCATCGAAATGCGGATAGGGGTATCTATCACAACCAAGCTAAACAGAGGGAGAATTCAAAAACGAAGATGCCATGCCAGTGTGTCACCTGCTCATACGCCGTGAAAAGGTCCAGACAAAAGCAAAAAAAGAGGTGGCATTTTTTGCTACTGAAGTACTGAAATTGATCCAAATAGAACAAAAATCTTTGCTTGCTTGCTACTCACCTTGCTGCGGATCTGTAGGAATGGAAATTATAAGAAAAGATGCAAGCAAGGATGAAATTGACAAGAACAAAGGGATCAAGAACCGGAGGTGCATTTGAGATCTGATAGCCGTTGGCATAAAAATCGAATCTTCCACCGAGAACCCAATCGTCTGCTGCGCTAGATCTGGCGGAGGCAAGCGACTGCCGCTACTGCCGCTACCCCGAGAGAGGGAGAGGATGAGGAGGAAGGCGGTGGGCAGCGGCAAAGCCCCGCGCTGAGGCCTTGCGTCCAGCGAGCCTGGCCTGGCCATGCTCATAAGAGAGAGGGGGGAGGGAGGGGGCATAAAGAGGAGACGATGGATGTAGGCCGACGGCGAGGCCCGGCAGGCGGTGAGCGGGCTGGAGATGGTGTGGGTGGAGGACGGTGGCGGTGCTCGAAGAGGAGAAAGACGAGCAGGCGGCGGCGAGAAGCAGCAGGAGAGAGGAGAAGCTGCCATGTCATCTTTTTTGTTTGTTAGAGCATGACATGTGGGCCTAATCATCTTTTTCCTTGCCAAATGATTTTCAATTGGCCTTAAATAATTGAGTGGTGTAACATATCTAGTTTAAAGGTAAAAGTTAGGCTATCGGAGAAGTTTAAAGGTAAAGCAGGCTTATTCCTTTTTATTTTCTTTATTTTCTCTAGTTAAAAAATTATGAGAAAATTGCTCTAATAAAATTCCATAGTAGTTATAATCGAGCTGGTAAACATACCACTCCAGTTAAGGGTGCAAGTGGGGCATGCTACGGCTAGCTTGAACTTGCCCACTCCCGCCGTCGAATGTTACGCGGGCATATGTGGTGGCCGCTAACCCACAACTACATGGAGATAGAAGTATAAGTCTCTCTTTTTCTGTCGGCCCAAATTCTTCGTGTTAGTCTGCTCCCCTATCCTCCTCCTTTGAAGAGCACAACTTGACATTGTCAGGGGCAGAACTAGAACGAAAATGATCAGGGTTCACTATTTCACCATACATATAATATCATATATAATTTTGAAGCAATATTATACTAAATAGTTATCTGTTCGATAATTTTTAGCATCAATAAGTTAACATAACCAATGACGTTATAGCAATGTACAATAATAAAGAAGTTGTGATCAGAATGCTTACCAAAATAAATAAAACCATTAATATTAATGGTTAATTGCAGTGAAGTGAAGAAAATAAGAGTGAAATCACGGACAAAAGATGGTCAAAATTGACAAAATACGTCATCCGGCTTCAATAGACTATAAAAAGAGAATAAATTGAATTAAAATTTTTGAGAAAAATAGTAAAACGATCAAATAAAGGTAAATGCATTACCTTTTAGAATTTACGTTCTTTCAAGTTCATGAAGCGATGAACCACTGCAATGAACTAGATCGATATTTTAAAACCCCAATTTGGAACCCTAGTTGTAAATCGTTAAGTCGTTAAAGTCATAAATAATATATTTAATCTCTTTGCCAAAAAACAGAAAAATTTAAAGAAAATTATTATTACCAGAAAATAAAAATCAGGAATCCCGAATTCCGATCCTCCAATGAACTGCAAAAATGAAATCCCGATTATCCAACGAACTGCGAAAATGGAAATTATTAGTACCGGCCGGCGGCACCGCAGCAACTACGAACTGTGCGAAACTGCGAACTGCAAAGTGACAGACATATGAAAATAAAAATTATTAGTACCGTACCAAGTACCAACCCGCAGCGGCGCCGCAGTCGCAGTGTCGGACCCGGATTTTTCAATCCAAATCCTCTGTGATTTACTGCACTATTCCCTGGATCAGTAGATAATGCTCACAGTTTACAGTTCTGAATATCAAAATACATATCATGCGGAAGCTTAAATATAATAGTAGACTTACTCATGGGCCGATTAGGCCGAAATCCATAAATTGCAGCAGCAGAATGAAGCACTTAGGTGGGACCTTCAGGACATGCCCACGGGCAGCCAACTGGAGGTTCGTGACCTAGCCCTTGACATCTTCATCTTCTCGGCCAGCTTGTCCAATCTTGTTGCTGAGGCGAGGTGATTTGATTCCTGATTCTGAATTTTGTCGCAAAAGCGAGAGTGAGCACTTCGACCCCGTGCTCCGCAAGCCAACACACAGAATGCAAATATATAACATGTATGGCTTAACAATGGAAAGGCATAGGGCTATTTTGTTTGCCAAAGAGTGCTTTTGAATACAATTACTTAAAATTTCCTATGACCTAGCAGATTTGAAATCACATTTTTAAACCATTAGTTGTAATAATCCATGAAATCATGTTGGCATCACACCAACTAACCTTATGGCATCGCACCATAAGTTACCTCTTGGCATCGCACCAAGGGCGGCGTATGACATCGCACCATACGCTTAGTGTTGGCATCACACCAACTAACCTTATGGCATCGCACCACAAGTTGCCTCTTGGCATCGCACCAAGGGCGGCATATGACATCGCACCATATGCTTATTGTTGGCATCGCACCAACAATCCTTATGGCATCGCACCATAAGTTGCCTCTTGGCATCGCACCAAGGGCGGCATATGACATCGCATCATATGCTTATTGTCGGCATCGCACCAACAATCCTTATGGCATCGCACCATAAGTTGCCTCTTGGCATCGCACCAAGGGCGGCGTATGACATCGCACCATACGCTAATTGTCGGCATCGCACCAACAATACATATGGCATCGCACCATATGATTTAAAATAGTTTGAGGAGTTTTCCTTGGGGCATTAGTGTCACCCCAAGTATCTAGCATTCCTAAGCATGTCATAGGGACCTAATTTGTGAAATCATAAGTTAATTATTACTATGGCGACAAGGTTCACATTTCCAAGATTGGCAAGGAGAATAATATACACAACAGCATCAACAGGATTTAACTAGCTTGCTGAAATCAACATAACATATTTCATGAAATAATAGCATGCAAGTTGATAATTTAAAAGGAAATAGCTTTGAAATGCTGGGTTCAATATGATCAAAGTGTCGACTCGCCTGGCGCGGTTTACCGCGATCTTGAGTTCACACGATGCTTTCTCTTGGGCTTCTGGTCTTTATCTTCGATTCGCTCTTGATCTCGCTTGATACATTGATTCTTCGGGACTCCAATTTCTAGCTACGCGATAAGCGACTGAATCCAAATAAAGGCAAATAACTCAAAAGATCCAAATAAATCCGAGTAAACTCGATTTAGTTTCATTATGAGCTAATGGGTGATTCGGGTGATTTGAGACATGGTCGGTGGAAGGATATAATGGTTTGATCTTGCTATTGATCACCTCTTTTATTATTTTTGTATTTATCAAGGAAGTTCCATGAGTTAGGTTAGACCTATGTATCGAAGTGCGAGTCTGGCTGGGTATGTATTCCTTGTAACTTAGGTTATGGTAAAGGCAAACTAGACTGATGGATGAGATATGTACTTATTCTATAAATCTTTTAGTCAAAGGTATTATAACACTTGGATATCTTTATCATGCTTGAATATTTAACCAACGGAAATCCTCTGTATTATTGCCCTAAATTAGTATTTAGTCTTTCAATTCATTTATGCAAACCACACTAAATATCACCAAAAATTCTAATGAGCTCTAAAATTCATGGTTTTAGTTCCATAGGCCGATCTTGAATTTAGATGAATTTAGAAATTTGTTTCATCCAATTTGGAGTTGAAATGAATAAATTATACCCATTTAAAGTTCTCAGTCTAATTAATTCCAAACAATGCTAAATCTCTGACAGGTGGGTCCCACTCTCTACTTTCAAGTTTCTGTTTTCTTTTTATTTCCACTCCTCTGTGCTAGTGACATGTGGGACCAGCTACAGGGGCATGGCCCACATGTCAGTGAGGGGTTTCAAATGATAATCTGGCATTAGTATTGATGACAGTTGGTTAACATTAATTAGCATTAATCAACCTCTGTCTGGACACTAAATGAGCTTGTTATATATTTAAATTAATCTTTAATACTCCCTGCAATCCTTTTTAATATTTCCTAATCACATTCAACATTTTCTAATCAGTCTCTCTCATTACTGAGGCTCGGCAAAATTCAACAAAAATCCTAATCTAAATGCTGCGGCCAGAGGAATCGAACTCGTGCCTACGGAGTGAAAGCGGGCGCTGCTAGCCAGTGGGATATTAGGTGTTGCTTGATTAGTGGGGGGAAGTAAACCAGGTAAGGTGATGCGCTGAGGTTGGCTCAAAACAGAGCAGAGCGGCGGCGCTCGGGTCTAACCTCGCCGGCGGCGGGCGGTGGCCGGGGAGGCTGGGACAACCAGCAAAATGGAGCTGGGAGGAGGCGAGGAGGCTAGTGGGGAGGTGGCACGGCCCGGAACGGCGGCGAGGAGAGCGGCCGGCGGCGCGGGGCGGCCGGCAGTGAAGGTGGTATGGTGCGGCAGCGCCGGCGGGGAGGAGAGGGAAATTGGAAGCACGCGTTAGCTGTAGCAGGCGTAGGGGAAACTTACCATGGGTTCGGCCGAGCGGGGAAGAGGCCGTGGCGGCCTGGCATCGTGCGGCGGCGGCGAGCAGAGAGAGCGCACGGCGCCGGTGAAGATGAGCTTGGGAGAAGCTCGGCCGAGGGTGGGGGTGACTTCGTGATGCCTTGAGGGTTCTCCGGCTCGGCGAAATTGGCCTGGCTTGGCTCCAATCGACGGCGGGCCGGATGACCGGAGTTAGGGAAGAACAGGGCTTGCCGGTGGCTATGGCACTCAGGGGTTCAATTGCTCAGGGCAGGAGGTGGAGACGGGTGTGGCAATGAAGATGGGAGGGTCGCACGGGCTTTTTAGGCGGCGGGGCGGGGCTGGCAACAGGCGAGCGGCCGTGCGGTCACGTCGGTGGCAGGAGGCGATGTCAGCTTGACCATGGCTACCGGGCAATGATGGAGTGGCAACGGGAGTTAATGCTGGTGTGACGCGCGGGTGGCAGAGCCGTGGACCGGGCGTGATTGTGGACGACGCGAGCAGGCACAGTGGGGTGGTTCGGCGTCACTCGGCCGCGCGACGGAGGGGATTGACCAAGGAGATGGCGGGCAGGTGGTGACGCAGGCGCGGCGTGGCGATGAGATGGCGCGGTGAAAACTGGGGGTGGCGAGAAGAAATCGGTGGGCGGCGCGGTTGCATGGAGGCCACGCGGAGATGAGGATCTGAGCAGTGCAGAGAAAGCACGGGCGCACGGGGGGAGGAGGAAGGAAGAGGGAGAAAAAGTGGCTGGGCCCACATGTTAGTGAGTGGGAAAAAGGAGAAGGGGAGGAAAATCTGAGAATTGGGGTTCTTTGTTTCATATTTATGATTATTGATTTTTGGCATGACATTTAGAATTTAAGCTTTAAATTTTCAGATATTAAATGAGAGCTTCTATTATTATTATTTCCTATTGCTAAACTCTTTCTTGCACAATTTGTGTATACACATATATGTATATATATGTATGTGTGTTTGTATTTTGTTCATCCGCTTTTATTGCTTTTCATGCTATTATTTTCAAAATGAGATTTGATGTTTTAATTCAAGTGTCTCCCTTTCTTTTATGGATCATCTTTTCAGATCCGAATTTATAATCTTGTGTTTTCATTATTTGCATATTCACCTTTTTAGGGCATTATTAATACCTGTCTTTCTCTTTTATTAATTCTTCAATTTTTAGAACCTTATCCAAATTCCAGAAAAACACCATAAAATTTAAATTCAAATAAAATATATTACAAATATAATTCAAAAAGCTTCACATTTTGAAACTCAAATTTTTGGGATGTTACACGCAGCGATGGCAAATTGGCAATGGCAGACCGGCAGACCGCAGACGGGCGACGGCAGCGTCGCAGTCGCAGGCTTGCCGCTCGGCGTTCGCTTGGAGTCGCAGTCACGCAGAGGCAGAGGCGCTGCGCAGCCAGCAATGGCAGACGAACCGACGCGAACGGAAGCGGAGGAGACGGGGCCTGACTGAGTACCTGACCGAGAATCCGAGATGACGATTGACAGCCGCGATGCCGCGAATGGATGGGCGAAATGTGTATTAATGGCTAATGAACACAGAATACACCCCATGTAAGATTAGCTATTTAGCTTGGTGATTAGTGCGTCTGGTCTGTACGTGAGTCATTAAGGAGGGAGTGGACCAGACGCATGCACGTAAGCTCGGTTAGTCCGTTGCTCCTACTCCGCACGGCACGCACTGTCGCACTGACCGACTGACGCACGGCACGCGCACGCCTGCTGCCTGCAGTACCAAGTTCCAACGCGAACGCAGTATTTAGGCCCTGTTTGGATCCCTCCATCTAAAGTTTAGTTACTAAAGTTTAGGTCTAAAGTCTCCAAACAGGTGGTCTAAAGTTAGATCTAAACTTTAGCTAACCCCTAAAAAACACTTTAGACCATTAGTCCACCAAAGTGAACTAAAGTGGTCTAAAGTTTTGGGTTCTTAGGCACAAAGACGTGTTTACTCATGCATGTTGGTCTCTCACCTCTCATTTAATGGCTGACACACAAAACGAGGAGAGGTAGTATGGTCTTTTTAAAACTTTAGTCCTATCCATTAGTACAGGATCCAAACAGGACCTTCGACTAAAGTTTAGTGGCTAAAGTTTAGCCAACTAAAGTTTAGTCCAAAACTTTAGACAACTAAACTTTAGACCATGGGATCCAAACAGGGCCTTAATAATCAATGGGCTGCTTTGATGGACCTTTTTCTTTGTTTGTTGGGCACTTGGGCTGGTGCCGGGTGCACAATTTTTTAGGCTGGGGGTGCACATATGGTATATATAGGATAATTAGAACTAAAATTTTTTTTGGACCTGGTGTCCTGTGACACCAGGTGGGTCTATTGGGCTCCGCCCCTGGACATTGTGTTGTTGTAGCATCTCGTTCCTTGCTGCGAGCAATGCATGAACGTTCGCTGGGTCATGTCATACTCCCAGTGGTCAAGAACAACATACTAACGAAGACGTCGACCGCACTAGTATTAGCAACGAGGTTGAAGAAATTTGCAACACGAGCGTTTGGGGGTCACCAGACGTGTGCTGGAGAGCAGCCTAAAGGGGCACTAGCGTGTGGTTGACGAGCAACGCTTGCAGCCTGTCCCCAATGCCATCCACGCACAGCACACACATCTTCTCCCGCTATGCCGCCTTTCCAGCCATAGTGGACGTCTACGCAACCGTCAACGCCTTGGGCAGCCACAACTGGTGCAGTCTGTGTATCCAAACAAGAACTTGCTCTTGAGAATGGAGAAAATCTTGTAGTTGAGCCTATCCATGTCGGCGCCCCTTAGTGCCGACGAAGTCATAGACGAGGAACAACAAGATTGATGATGCCATTGATTACCTACAGAGGTTGAAGGTGGATGCCACCTCCTGCAACCGGCCAGTACTCGCAGATGATGCCACACCCTTCTCCTAGGTACAATTGGATGCGGTAATACAGGCAATCGACCAAGGGCAAGTCATAATCCATGGTTGCGGATGCATTCACAAATGATGCCACACTTTTCTCCCGGGTACACTTCATGCTATTGGAGGGGGCTACATAGGTGGGGCTAAAGGCGTGGTGGCAAAGGATGCAAGTAGGGGAAGAAGGGTGTGAAGAAGATGAGGAATGGGGAATTTTGGTGCTGCAGGGAGGTTTGGGTCTAGGGTTGAGTGAGTTAGACTGGGACTAAATGGGTCAAACGTCTTATACTGATGGAGTGATAGACAGGGAATGACGGGGAAGATAACTAGTGCTATTAGGGGTGAAAACGGATCGAATAATGTTATTACCATAGTTGTATTTATATTTTGTAAATGAATATGAATTGGAATATTCTCGAATATGAATACAAATCGAATATTGTAATGAATATAAATTCGAATCAAATATCTACTCAATCTGGTTGGATCCGAATATACTCATAACTTATGTAGTATGAAGATATTAATGACATTTTATCTTTGTATAAGCATACTTAATTATTCTAATTCATTTATTTCACATAAAGAAATATGAATTAACATTGAATTAAAAAACTTGTTCAACTAATTAGTCATATTGTAATAAAATATGTATATTATTTCGTCGAATAAGAATGGTCCAGATAAAATAATATTTCGGATGGTAAAAATTCATACCATATCTGTATCCATATTTTTATGTGAATACAAATAGGAGAGAAATTATTAATTGAATGAAAAAATCTAGACCGTATTCGTATCCTATTGAATATAATAACATAGTAATACAAATAATTTGTATACATTTTCTACACCTGAGCGCTATTAGGGCAAGGCCGAAGACTGGAGTGGTATGTTTGCCAACTCATTCCAAGGAGTGCTGTGAGTGCAAATTTCGCAAAAATTATTGGATGCGCACCCCTCTTGCGCTCTTGAACCCCCGTCTCGGGCAAAATTTCCGTGGCAATATGGCCCAAAATAACAGGTAGACCAGCAAAGGCCCAAGTACACAACTTAGACCCATAAGTAGCCCAATATCTTCGGCCCAGCACAACCTATGATACACGGTGCGGCGGTGTAGCAATTTGCCCGTGGTTTGTTTATACACTAGCCTCAAAGGCGCGGCGACACGCCGCGCCAGCCACCGTATGTACCAAAGTAAAAGAGGCGATAATTTGTGAGGTTTTTTTTTAAAAAAATCGAGGATAAATACGTATTTTCGGGAAAATCAAAGGGTTTCTTTGAAAAAAACCGAGGACCTGTAAGGGCTTCTACGTAAGTAAATAAGGACCTATATGTAATTTTGGAAACCCGCGGGGCGCTATCAAAAAAATTTTCTTAAAAAAAACTTGCAGGGACTTTTTCGCGAGAAAAAAGGACCTTTACGTAATTTTCAGAAAACATGAGGAAATCACCTCTCCCGGCCGTACGCCAAATCCCCCGCCACGCGCCGGCCGGGCAACGCGGGCGGGGCGACGTGGATCGCTGGGGGGGCCGGAATCCCCCCAGCTTTAATCAGCGGAGCTATGTGTGTGCATGGTACGTCGCCTTTTTCAGTTTACTTCCCCCACACGAAGCCGCCTCCAATTCAAAGATTCTAGCGAGGCGTAAAGGCCGGCACATGCCGCGGTTGCGTTGCGTGCAGATACCAGCTATGTTTCGCAAGCTTATTTATGCGCCTCATTAAAACTGGCCTTGGTGTTGTAGTACTGTATTTTCGAGCTGTGGCAAGCGAGTCCGCGCCATTTATTATGCGCCTGCGCGCCCTAGGCTGGCTGGATTTTATGGCCCATTCACCAATCGCAGATTGGAACCCGTTTAGGCGGCAGTAACCTCGGCTGCTGCTGCTGCTACTTAATCAGTCTGAAGTGCTACTCACGGATTACGTATGAGCGTGGAATGATTATTCAAGTACTTGTGCAAATTACAGTTCCATTTGTGGTCCCAGATCAAGTAAAAGGTGGGAGCAGCAGTACATCATAGTGATCAACGGCTAATTTAGAACAAATGATGTGGGGCTCATGTTTTATACATATACTCTCTTTGTCTAAATTTATAACGCGTATTTTTGTCCGTAAATATAGGACATCTTTTATGTTACAATACAAAATTAGTGTGATGTTCTCTTTATACCCCAAATAAATATGCATCTTTATTTGTTATTCTCTATATGCATGCATTGAATATAATACTTAGAGATAATAATTATGGGTAATCTATTCATTTTCACTATCTCCTAGGTCTATGTGCCAAGAAAAAATGAGCCTTATAAATTTGGACAGAGAAAGTACTTATCAACACATCCATCAATAATGTAGTAGATATGAATGTGTTCTAAATTTTGTAACATCAATTAACTTTATAACAAGTTCAATGGTTCATAACTATTTTTCAAACAGCTTATCAAAATTAAGAAACCCACTATTAATGAAGTATCTAAGGTAAATCCGAAAATAAAACATGGTTAACATTGGCAAAAAAAAAAACAACGTCTAGCCATATTGCCTACAAAATAGATAACAAAAATAATAAGTGAGTAAAGTTTCAAGTAAAATAATTATAGAACAATCGAATAAAGTGAAGCAAATTACATTTTATAGTTGGTTTCGACGACTTTTCAAGTTTTGGAAATGATCTATTATAGCATCATTAGGGAACGAAAGCCTAAGACGAACTGTCGTTGGCCCTTCGCCCATTGCAAAGGAAAAGAGATTACGTCGGGAATGAAGGCAAGAATGTAAGGTGTCTGGGACTCTAGGGGTGTTGGCGAATAGAAGTTATGAAGAGTTACTCACTGGCGACTACGCCACACTCGCACGTGGCTATGCCCTCGCCAGGCTACCCACTGGCCTGGGCACTAGCCTGGGCGGCTGGGCCACGCGCTGACTAGACCGCATGTTGGCCTGGGTCATGAGGGGCACGGGAGAAGGCCCATAGGAGAAATTCTACCCCGCCGCTGACCTGGGCCGCTTGGCTACAAGTTGTGGGGGCGCTAGTTTTAATTATATAGAGACGCGCTGTGTAAACTTAGACTCTAAGTAAAAAAATTGAAATCGGCCCAGAGGTATATGCCCCCGCATAGCCTTTTGTCCATTCGCCCCTGATAGTGATGAAAAAGCCAAATTTGAAAGTTGAAACCTTATTCAAAAGTCTTATTCTGCAGAATATCCACAAAGAATTTTTAACGGTGGACGCTCTAATGTTTTCTGTTGATATTGATGACGAAGTCCGACACATCTACTCTTCCAGGGTTCATCAAGTCCCCCAAACTTATTAGTTCCCTAGGTGGCCGGTAGCTCAACATGGCAATGAGGTGGTGGTAGCAAGTAGTAGGCGGCAAGGGATGACTACTGACAACAACCCAGCAATTGAGCTCGCTTTTGGGTGGTGAAAGATGGTATTAGGGCATGTACAATAGTTCGTCTTTTGAGTTTGTCTCTAAGACCTCTACCTCAACTAAATACAGTATAAGAGATAACCTCTCCAACACAATCTTCAACATCAATTATTTTACATTTTTTAAGTTGAGCCTGTATATCAGTTTTTTTACCCAGTCCATCCCCCTCTCATTCCATCTCTCTCCTACCAATCGCGCTCCCTCTCCCTCCCTGCCCGTCATCATCTACTCCACCACTACCCTCTCTGGTGCTCTCTCCGCCAATGGCGCTGTCCGTTGCCCTCTCTCCCAGTGCCACCTCCAACGTCCTCTTCCTCCATGTCGTTCTCTGCTTCACTTCTGCTAGCCGCTACTCTCTTTGCCACCGACGGCCGCCACCTTCCTCTCCCCCACCATCACCTCCCTCGTCCTCTCCCTCCCTGCCACTACTCTCTTTGCCACTAACACCCACCACTGTCCTCTCCCCCACAGCCGCCTCCCTTGTCCTCTCCCTCCCCCGCCGCTCTCCCCATCGACAATGGCTACCGCCTCTCCCCCACTGCCATGACCTTCTTTGAGCTTACCATTGTCGACCCCAGTCAGATCTAGCCCACCCGCGTCTAGATCTGATCAGGCCTGACCGATCCAATCACCGGGGGGTCGGATCTGGCAGATCGAGTGACTCTCCAGTCACCGGCACCGTCACATCCTCCAGTCATCATGACTTAGCCGGTGGCTACCGGATCCGCCGCTAGTAGTTGTGTTTTCGGGTTCAAGCAACACCACCACGTGGGTCCTCTCCAACAACATTTGTAGTCGTCGCTTTGTGCATTGGGTCACATGACGCGATCATCACCTGATGAAACAACGACCCCCTTCTCTCTCTTTGTTCTCTTTCCTTCACCTAAGATTTTACTGATGTGGTATGTCTTAGAGATATCTGAAGTGTAACTATTAGAGATGTCCTTAGGAGAACTACGGGCCGTGTTGGTGCTGTTGCGATATGGGGTTGGTTTGCGATTTACGGGTGGTGGGCTGTCGACTGTGAGTCTAGGATAATGGGGTGTGGGGGGTTGGGGGGCGGGGGGAAGAAGAGAGATATGGGGAAACGGTTTCCGTCCCGCTAGTTTGGTTGGCATGTGGTAACTGGATGTCCGCTCAATTGAGTCCCTCGTACCTTATTTCAGCCTTGCCCCGGCACACGGTCTGCAAATCCGGCATGGTTGACGATGAGCGCAAGTACGTACACCGGCTCCCATTGATCAAGCTACAGCGTTTCGCGGCGTACGAATTACGTGGGCAGACGTGGAAAGAAGGGCGCCATCCATCCTGTCTCGGGGCATGCACGAGTACGATGACGACGTTGTGTGCACTGTTCGTTTATAATGGCTTTTATGATGGCTAGCTAGCTGGGTATTCTCCGGTGTACAAAACAGCGGCAGCTAAAGTGGCGTGAGATTGCATCTTGTCAATTTAGAACCCCAGGGATGCAAGGGCTGCTAATCTAGCTGGCCTGTAGTTTCTTCATTAAAATGGAAGACCCTTGTATTGTATATGATTGTTACTGCATGAACAATCCGAACAGATTAAGCTCCAATGATAGCAACCTTCTTCTCATCACGAGTGAGTATTAGCCTTTAATTTGATTTTTTACGTTTCGCTAAACAAAATTAATTGCGCGTACTACTCCAGCGTATATATATGTGTACTGCACATAGAACTTCTATAGGGACAGAGTAGTACCTCATATTTACTGGGGCCATTAAGGTACCTCCAGCTCATTATAACACATCCCGTACCGATGCTCTCCTTTCGATGCACAGAAACACCTGTTCTTCGACACGTGAACCCAGTACCAGAAGTATTTTCCAGCCTCTAAAAAGCGCTTAAAAATACTAAAAAATAATATAGAGAATTGTTAAGAAGTACTAAGGTGTTTCTGACCTTGGAAGTACTCGAATTTTCATCTCTTGGATTAGCCTAGATATTCGTACTCTGGCTTCATCTCCGGTGGCGGCAGCGGCTCTCCGACGACCGCTCTGACGAGTTAGGGTTTGGGATTCACCCGATTTAGGGTTTAGTTCACTAGAACCCTAGATTTAGAGCGCAAATCGGTGCTCGGACGATGACTTTGGTTGGATAGGGGTGCACGGTGGCGAAAGAGGCAGTGGGCGGGGCCAAAAACCATGTCGGGAGGTGGAAGCTACAACGGCGCTCACTGATGGGCCGTGGTGGCAGGGGACGGCGGCGGCATGGCAAAGGGAGGTGGCATGCTGGTGGCGGTGGGGGTAGAGGTCGGAGACAAGAAAGAGGTGTGACATGGGGTAGCACAACGGATAGGAAGAATAAGGGTGGCACGAGAGGGAGGTGGAAATGGCGACGGCTCGCTGACGAGCAGCGTCAGCGCTAGGGACGGTGACAATACAGTGACAAAAGAGGTAGCAGGCAGCACCGACAACCATGTTGGGAGGCGGAAGTGACAACGGGTGGCACTCGCTGGCGAGCCATGGCGGCAGGGGGCGATGACGGCATGGCAAAGGGATGTGGCATGCCGATGAGGGTGGGGATAGAGGTCGAAAACGAGGAAGAGGCGCAGCATGGGGCGGCTTACCGGATAAGAAGAAGAAGGGTGGCACGAGAGGGAGGCGGGAATGATGACGGCTCGCTAGACGGCGATGATGCGACGATGGTGGCGGCTGGGTGGGTAGCGGCTAGGGTTGGAGTGGAGGGGGAGGAAAGAAAAATTTATATAGTATGAGGGAGGGATGGTATGTAAACAGGAAAGAAATATCCGATATATGGATGGATCGGACAATGCTAGATTATGTACAGTGCTAAGTATAGCAACTATGTAATAGCCGGATTGATCGGATTGTATTAAGAGATATCATGTACAAATACATCATGTAATCATCAATTGATATGTGTGTGTATATGTATATATGCATCAGGAGCACAATCTGCGAAGGTTGTGTTACATCACAATTCTTCATGTCATACCTCTTAACTTGGTATCAGAGCTAATCCTAGATAGTTCATCCATGGCGTCCTCAACTGCAGTCGCGCAATACATCATCGGCACCATCGTTCCAGCATCCGGCAACAGCATCGCCATTCCCACCTTTGGGCACTTCATTAGTGTTAGGCTTACCTGCGAAAATTTCTTGCTATGGAAAGCTCAGGTGGAACCCTACCTATGCAGGCATAACTTGTACGGCTACGTTGATGGCAGCGTCGCATCACCTCCAGTGATGCTGACCGAAGGAACCAGATCAACTCAACGTCGAGTGTTGAACCTTGCATATCTGCACTGGTTCTGGCAAGATAAAATTGTACTGAGCGCTCTCCTCTCGTCAATGATGGATGACATTCTCAGTCAAGTTGTCCGCCTCTCCACTTCAACCGAAGTCTAGGGAGCACTGACGGTGATGTTCTCATCGCAGAATTGGGCAAGAGTCATGCAAGTTCGGTAACAGTTATCAAACATGAATAAGAAGGACTTGACAATGTCTAAGTACTTCCACAAGATGAAGGGACATGCTGATACCATGGCATTGATCAACAAGCCCCTCTCTGATGATGAAGTGATTGGCTACATCTTGGCTGGTCTTGGCTTGGAGTATGACCCCTTGGTCACCTCCATTACCACAAGGAATGATCTGTTGAGTCTTAATGACTTATATGCCTATCTTCTGAGTTTTGAGCTTTAACTCGAATAGAATAGCTCGTTTCAGGAGATATAATTCTCTGCAAACAATATTACTCATTGCCACGATGGCAATAGTAATGGTGGAAATCAAGGCTAAGGAGGTCAAGGCCGCGGCCGCAGCAAGAACCAAAATCAGGGCCATGGCCAAAGCAGTGGTCGTGTTAAATCCACTTTGCTAGGTGTGCGGTAAATATGGGCATGATGCGCTATGATGTTGACAATGTTTTAATCATGCCTATCAACCCAAGGATCATCGAGCTGGGAACGCTGGCACATGCAAAAACTATAACAATGACCCAAACTGGTATTTGGACACCGACACAACGAATCATCTGACTAGTGATCTAGATAGGCTCACAGTGCACAAGCGCTACATCGGCAAGTATCAAGTCCAGGTCACCAGCGGTGTAGGTTTGACAATTTCACACATTGGTGGTTCTGTTTTACCTGGCTCAAATAACTCTCTCATTCTTAATAATGTGCTCTATGTTCCTCCCTTAAATAAACACTTGCTATCTATTCACAAGCTTGTTTTCAATAACAACGTGTTTGTTGAATTTGACAAGGTCATGAAGAAGGTTCTTCTTCAAGGTAGAAGCAGAGGGGGTCTCTACCCTGTGCCGATCAACCATGCATCATCACCCTCCTCCCTACCCGATCGACATGCTTGCACTAGAGTCACTGCTAGGATGGCACAGTGGCACAGGAGGCTTGGACATCCCTCCAAATCTGTCGTTGAGTCCGTTCTTCGCTCAAATCAAATTGCCTATCCTTCTGGTTCACAAGAGTCACTAGTCTGTGATGCATGCTCCCGTTCAAAAATTCATACTTTACCTTATAGTACATCTACTCATGCCAGTACCCATCCTCTAGAACTAATACATTCAGATGTCTAGGGGCCAACTCTTAAGTTTGTGGGTGGTTTCAAGTATTATGTGAGTTTCCTAGATGATTTCAATTGTTTCAGTTGGATTTATTTGCTCAAGCATATATCTGGAGTAGAACATGCATTCTATAACTTTCAAAAATTCACTGAATGATAGTTGAGTGCTAAAACACAGTATGTTCAATCAGATTAGGGTGACGACTGACGAGTACCATCGGTTGCATCGCTATTTTCTAAAACAATGGCATCTCTCACCGTGTTTCGTGCCTGCATACATCTCGCCAAAATGGCATGGCGGAAAGGAAGCATCAGCACATCGTGAAAACCGACCTTGCTCTCTTGGCCCAAGCTTTGCTTCCTTTACGTTTTTGGGATGAGGCCTTTCTCACCGCTTGTTACCTCATTAATAGAATGCCAAGCCACGTTCTCCAAAACTCAAGTCCCCTTGCTCGTCTCATGAATACCATCCAAACTACTCCTTCCTTCATATATTCAGTTGTGCTTGTTGGCCGAATTTGCGTCAGAGGAAACTTGAGGTCCGTTATAAGAGGTGTGCTTTCCTCGGCTATAGTATCTTACACAAAGGATTCAAGTGTGTCAATTAGTCCACATGTCGTATCTACATATCTCGAGACGTAATCTTCGATGAATCAGTTTTTCCCTTTGCCGAGTCCACCGCTAGCACATGCCCGTCCACCTCTCGAACCTTGTTTCCTATTCCTGAGCCGTTAATTTAGGATTATCGATCACAAAATTATGACTTGTGATTGTTGGAGACTAACCATGATCTTGCTACAACATCTACTTCCACATATGGGCTTCCCTTGTCGGGCGTCTCGTCTATGGTCACCAACCTAGAACATGCGAACCTGACACCTACTGATGTTGCACTAGATGGCACAGCTCCAACATCGACCAAGATTGGTGCACTGATCAGGATATCTATGTTTCATGGTGTTTAATGTGGTTTCATAAGGTTTTATGGAGGTTTCATGACTAAGTTGACTAGCTTTTATGAAATATATTTGGAACTCTATAAAATTTTGTGAAACTCATAAATTTTAGATGAAACCAGATGAAACTTAGATATGCCGTTAAAAACCTTTCTAACAGTATACCGTGCCCTAGCCCTCCCCCAAAAATATATACATATATGGCAGGACAGCATCCAGAGACTTGAGGGAATCGACCATAGTTTAAACGTGGCTCTTCTTGTAGTATTAAAGAAAACCGCCTCCTCCCTCCCTCCTCCTCAACCTTCCTCGTTATATAACGCAGGGAGAGGTGCATGACAAATACTCGTACCTAGCAATAGCTATCTGCAACCAAGCGGAGAGCTCCAATCCACCAACATATCGTACTGCTGTCTCTCTTCGCATACTCAGCCCAAGTCCAAGGTAATGCGTGCGGTTTGGTGCAATGTGTTACGCCGTTAAATAGCGGCTTGTGTTATGCATTGTGCTGTGAACTTGTGTGAGTTGTGACAATAATGTCGTGCAACTGTGTGTAGTGAGATCAGGCGGCGGCGGCGGCGGTGGTGAGGATGAGCAGGAACAACGGGAAGGCGTCGAAGCTGGAATGCCTGAGGCTTAGCCTGTCGAGGGCGCGGGGCGGCGGGCCGTCGGCGACGGCGCGGCAGGGCGGTGACAGCGGCGGCAACGGCGCCAACACGTCGCCGCGCCGGCTGTCGTCCTCGTCGTCGTCCACCGCGTCTCCGCCGAGCTCGTGCGTGTCGTCGGAGGGCAGCCCGGACGCGGGGGCGGGCGGCTCGGGGGCGCCCATGGTCCTGGCGGGGTGCCCACGCTGCATGATGTACGTGATGCTGTCCCGAGAGGACCCCCGGTGCCCCCGGTGCCACAGCGCCGTGTTGCTCGACTTCAACGAAGGCGACCAGCGCCGCCCGCGTCAACGCCGGTGAAACTGCATTCTGATCGAGCAGCCGCTCAGCTCGGTTCTTGCTTTCAAGTCGTCGTCGTCGTAGCTTTACCATTTGTGATCGAGTTAATTTGTTCGCGTGTATGCCGAAAGGAATTATTTCATAGACCTGTTCTTCCATGCAGTGCACTGTCAATGGAATTGGTCTAGGTAATAATTTCGTGTTTTCGTTTGTCCTGTGCTAGTGTTCTGCCGAGAATTATGTGCAACAGTGCAAAGATTTAAGTTTACTGTGCCATGAACATTTTAATGCAAGTAATGCTCTTGTCCGTTGCCCTAACATATAGACATTTTCTTATGGCACTGAATGGTACCAGTACATAACCATGTTGAAGCAATGTGCAATGCGGGTGACGAAATATATGTGCATTGACGTGCACTTGAACTAAAACGACAAAACTGGAAGCCTCTATGTTAGAGATATGTTTCTCGGGTGGTTCACTGGTTTTGTTCGGTATGGCTTAGCTCCCATGAAAAGCCTCATTAACAATGGGGAAAATTCATAATATATCACTCCAAAAAGTGGCATAGCTTAGAATACTACTCCGAATATATTATCTCTATGATATACCACTACAAACACATTTAGATTCACACGATGTTATTTTCACTATTTTCTTGCATTTTCCTCCTTTTATTACCTTTTGACCTGTGAGAAAAGTGGCGAGCTAGAACCAGGTGTAAGTCGCTCCCGGCCCCCTGTTGTCTTCCATTCCTAAATATGCTGTAAGATGGTGGTTAGTGTGTAATGGCTCATTAGTTTCATGACTTGAACGGAATTAATTATATTAAATTTTGGTGTGAGATGACTTGATGGAAAACAATTATTCAATTTCTTTAGCATAATGATGTGTAAGACTGGGTGTTAACAGATAACCACGCTAGTGCACATAACGACTTAAACAAAGCAAGCAACATTAACATTCACTGCACTCAGGTGCATATCCCTTAAATCAAATCGTCGTACAAAATATGAACTAGCATAGAGCATCTTTCACAAGTTTTCAAGGGCCTAGTTGGAACTCAGGCCTAGAGGGGCAAAAACGATATTTCTCCTAAATTAAAAAGGTAGAAAATGCAAGAAAATAGCAAAAATGGCATTGTGAAAATCTATTTTTTTAGAGTGATATATCATGAAGGAAAATGTTTGGAGTGGTATCCCGAACTATGCCATTATTTTGAATGGTATAGTATGAATTTTCCCTTAACAATGTGTCAAAGGTGTGGAGGCTTTGACAGTTTCTTGTTTTGATAGGGTTTAACTCTGTAGTACCTTGAGGTTTAAGCCCTCCAAAACTAGCTCATATGATCAGGCCCACTGACATGGGAGGTGTTGTTTAAGCCAACATAAAAGAAACATTTTCAGAATAATGTGAAAAAAACACCCAGAGAAGGTCTCTCAAACAGTTCAATTTAAGAAAACACATCATTACAAACATTGTAGAGCACCAATAACCTGCAATGTTCAAGTTGATCCAGAACGTTGCAACTGAGCAATGTTTTTTTGGGGGGGGGGGGGGGGGGTCTCTACATTAGGGGGGATCAATCTAGAATGAACTCGGCAACCAAAGTTAAAGGTTACAGTAGGAGCAGAAAAGACGGTGAAGAATAGAAAAATTGTTGGTATAATATTTTCTGAGAAAGAACACCGAAATGCTGCTAAGTTAATTGAGAAGAAGGGAAGCACAAATAACTCCACAATCCAAATGTTTTCCAAATCGACCTCATTTCTCCATAATCCACGTGTCCTGCACCTGAGCCTTCCCCCCGCAAGAATGAAGGAGCAAGTATCAGAAGCCGTAGATTTTGCTTTCCTTCAGCTAGACCAGCAGTCTCGCATGTTTTTCAAGTGAATCTCCTGTGGCAGTGTAACAGTGGAGAGCGAAACTCTCTCCAGTCAGCGACGGGGAGGAGGAAGATGCTTGGTGGTTAGGATCATTCAAAGGAAGGCCTATTGCCGATTAATTCGCTTTTAAGCCATATAAATGCACGAGTAATTGGAGACAGTTGTGCAGCGATAAGAGGGAGGGGATGGGTGTCAGGCCAGGCGATTAAACAGCACCCCGCGCGCGCCAACCCTTTCGCTTCAATGCATTGTTGTTGCGAAGAAACAGCAGCTCTGCTCGCCAGATGCGATGACCTTCGCAGGCTGTTCTGATTGCCATGTTCCACGTCTGCGGCACAGGGAATTAAGTCATGTCCTCTGCCTAACAATTTGCCAACTGGAGACGAGTGTTAGTATTTAGTACTACCAGTACTACTTCTTACCGAGTACCAGCGATGTCGATCCATGACAGGGCCAAGATCAAAATCACTGAAAGAAATATGACCTTGTATTATTTACTTCAGTTTGCTCTGAGTAATTGTGCTCTGTTCTGACCAAACAGTTTGTGCGGTTAGTGAGTGAGCACATCCCTTGCTATGTTATTTCAGACAACATTTTTTAGGAGTACTGGTTTACTTGCCACCTATCTGAAAATGACCAATCAGATAGTACTACTAATCCAGAGGGGCCTTGGGACGAAGCAGAGGAGGCAGAGATGTTACGGTTGCATTTAAAAGTGTGGGCGTCACTGCATGGCACAAGGCACAAGGCACAAGCACAGCACGCCTGATGATATGCAGCTCTGTTTATAGGTATACAACACAGCATCGTAGTCGCAAGGCGCCTTCTTTTCAACTTATAATTTATAGTTTTTTTCGAATAAATAAACAAGACGACTCCCTGTCGTTTTTTGAAGTGATTTATCAGCATCCAATACGTTCGCAAAAACGCTCATACTAAAACCAAAAATTATCAGCCGCAGTAAAAAAGAAGCCACAATGTGCAGTGAAGCACCAACCACTCTTCCTTAAATCCTCCTCCTAAAAGATCAGCTTGTAACCTCACGATAATTAAAGGATTGAATGCCACATAGTGCCTAGAGAAGACGATTAAGTGCTCATGAATCGCGGTTGTTGCATCGCCAGGGTTACAGATCCGTCTGACCTGCTCCGGCCATCTGGCCATGTAAACGCCGAGGGAGGTGTCAGTGTGCTACTTTAGATGCTAACACAGACTGGACAGTGGTAACTCTTGCTGGTTGCTACAATGCAGTGGTACTGCTCCATAACTGTCCGTAAGTACTCCTACTTGGGGAACCAACAATTACTTCCATCTGCAACACACGCAAACACAAAATAAGCTGGAGGGAGGAGCCACAACGGGGTCGTAGTAATAGGATTGGCGGTACAGATTAAGCATGACAGAGAGAAACGAAATGCTACGAAGTTGGATCTGCATGGCCCAATGGCCCCAATCTGTATGTGCAGCAACATAATCACAACTCAGCATCCGCTGTCGAGGCACTCGCGTCAACACTCACCAGCTTGCAGACTGTTCTTATTTAGTCGCTGGTCCATACTCGGATACTCCATACAGTAAATACATCCGAGCCTCAATTTTTCAGTTTGCTCATATTACTCACCTGCTCGTGTGTTGCAACGAAATTTATTATATATGAAGAGAATTATGCTATAAAAGAGGAATACTCTGATCAGTTAAAAAGTGAAGAGTGATAAGAAATTAAAAATAAGACGAGCCCGTTCTTTTTATAATAGTAATGATATACTCGTCGACTACTCCGAGACAAGTGAAACCAAGACGCAGCCCACAGTTCTGGCCCGGTCTGCCGTATATCAGTGCAACGGTCTGGCCCGGTGTCTCAAAATTTTGTAGCCAGCCCACGAGCGATAGGCCCAACACTCCGGCTCGGCTCGTCGGCCGCTACTCTGCCGAAGTGCCAACTGCCGGCGGTTGGCGCGCATCGTCTCATCGTTGTTGATCTTTTTCTTTGGTACATATTTCCCAGCACCCATGGTCGTGTACCGCTCGTCTCTGCACTTTTATCCTGTTTTGATACATCACCCACCACTAGTCTGTAGATGAGTCACTTGCCCTTTCGCCGCCCTGCTTCTTGTAGTACTTTCGTCTAGCAGAAGTGCAGCACGAATACTTGCACGGGGTCGGGTACTCCATTCCGACGGCCACCGTGTCTGTGCCTAGTTGGCAGGTTGGTTTACGCCCCGCTTAATTCGACTTGAGTTTCCGATTTCTAACTTATTTTTTATTATTCATAAATTTCATCTTTTTTTGAACTTTTAGATTTCTTTGAGCTTTTTTATCGGTTCTTTTTTTCCATATTTGTTTGCATTATACCTGATGGGCTAATATGCTTTTCGTATTTTTAATTTTTTTAAATTTAATTATGCTAAATAAGCCAACATCAGCTACAGTAAAAATTCAGCCATAAATCAGGTTTATTTAGCCCAAATGAGCACAACCTTAGATGCAATTAATCATCGAGGGCGCAATGCTGACGGCCAAATCTATATTAGTCTAATGGATACTAGCTCCTTTATTTTGCGCTAGGACTTATTAAGTATAATAAATAGTAATTACTAAGAAAAAATAAAAGAAAATCAGAGAGAATATGGGATGGGTTCTTTTAGACTTATGGTTTGATTTTCTACAGTAACTAGCTTTCAAACAAAATATCTTTGTAAGATATAGTTTACCGTAGGTATTGTCTTGACTTCATCTATATCGGCCAAAATCGCACGCGAGTATCTTTCTCTCCGTACGCTCTCTCGTGAACAGCCAGAATTCAAAATTTTAAACCAAAAATCATAGCCTAAAAGAACCCACCCATAGTCTATAGTAGGGCTATATTTTTTGGGATTTTGTCTTTTGGTTTCTTTGAAAGTCAAAATAAATGAGATGGTTTTTTAAGTAGATTCTACAAATTGCCTTTTGAGTTTAAAATCGTGTGTACCATCAGTGTCTACGTCTCTACCATCAGCTACCATCTTAAAAAAATACAAACAAAAAATTATTAACTATAGTTAAAACCTACCTACCGTAGCCCAAAAAAAACACAGACCTAGTAGTTATCAGTCTTTCGAAAAAAACAACGGTTGCTAACTGGAAGTCTGGTACGATCCGTTCCGCGGGCCAATCTGCAGATCAGGCTCTACTGCTCTCGTGGGCCAGTTCAAAATTGAAAGGAGAGAGGAGTGGCAAGCTAGAGCGTAGAGGAAACCAATGGATGGGCCAAACTGGACGTCAACGAGAGGGAGCTAGGCCTTGTGGCCGGTCGACTACCCCCTCACGGCCCATTTCGGTTCTAGCGCCCTCTGCAGCCGCCGTGTCTCCATCGGGAAATTTAACTTTTTGCCACCCTTAGAGCAACTTCAAAAGAAGAGCTAAATCATTTTCTAAAGATAAATTTGGCTATTATTGGAGAAAAAACGTCTCCAATAGACTCTGTAAATGACTCTCCAAATTTAGTAGCTCTCCATCCCCTCCTCCTTCGCTCTCTATTTTTGGATAGCCTACCTCGCTCACCATCCAGCCTCTTGGCGCGGTCGGCGTTTCCTTCCCGCACGCTGCGCCCCATTCCCGCGCGTACGCGACCCAATGCGCGCCCTCTAGTTTAGATAGCCTGTTGGAGTAGTCTTGTTTTTTTGGGTGAGATTCATTTTAGAGAATAGCTAAATCACTAAATTTAGATATTTCTTTTGGCTAATCTCTTGGAGTTGCTCTTAAGAATGTCACCTATCCAAATGCCATCCTCTTCGTTGCAATTAATATTTTGCCACTCTCGAGCCTACGTGGCGCCTAGTCACCGCCATGTCAGCGCCCGCGCCTCCCCCGCGCCCGCGCCCGCGCCGGCCTTTCCGCGCCACCGCCCGGCCTAGGCGCCGCCCCCCGGCCTCCCCGCGCCTCCCCGCGCCGCCGCCCGCGCCTCCCCGCACCCGCGCCTGCGCCGCCCGGCCTCCCCGCGCAGGCGCAGGCGCGGGCGCAGGGAGGCGCGGGCGGCGGCGCGGGGGAGGCGCGGGCGCTGACATGGCGGTGACTAGGCGCCACGTAGGCTCGAAAGTGGCAAAATATTAATTGCAACGAAGAGGATGGCATTTGGATATGTGGCATTCTTAAAGGTGGCAAAAAGTTAAATTTCCCCTCTCCATCACCTGAAACTCTCCTCCACGCTCGTACGGAGTAGTACTAGCAATCTACCAATCTTGCATGATTTCTACCTGCATTTGCCTCCTTTCTACCACCTGGGATTTAACATCACGCTCGGCTCTCGGCTTCCCCGAGGCAAAAGGCCAGAATTAACAGATTGACAGGTACTAAGAGTTGTAACGAATACCAAAGATCTGGCAGCAAAAACCAAATAAAAACGGGCGGATGCACACATCCATCCGTCCGGCTGGTTCGATAGGGCGCTGACATGGTCGAAGCGTCCAAAAAGGCCTGGGAAAAGCCTGCGAGCTCTACACAGATCCACCGCACGGCGTCGGCATCTGGCAGCAGGTCAACACGGGTCCGGACGGGATTTCGCTGCGGCCTCTCGCGCGGGCGTACGCCGTCGCCATCATGAGCCTCGGCCGGCCGTCGGACGCCGCGCCGGCTATGATCGCTGATCAGGTGGTGCAGCGGCAGCGCCACAGCGCGCGCGCGAACAGCCACGCCGCCTCTGTTCTCGCGCCATGCAAGCCGCACAGTGTGCGGGAACCAGGCACGCTGCCAGCCACTTAGCTATGAATTCGAGCTCCTCTCTGCGCGCTCTGCAGTCCCTGCGATGTATCTCAAGCTGCTCCAGTATCTTTTTGGGTTGTCCCTTTTGACCCAGGGCACGGCACAGCCGCACAATGTTGCTACATATGTGCGACTATTTTGAAAGGTGAATGCATAAATTTCGAACAGTTGCTTGCTCCTTTTTCAGCCTGTACGTAATAGTTTTTCTTTCTACTCTCTCGCAGAGACGGTGTTCTGACCGTATCGACAAGCACTGATCACAACCATGGACATTGTAATCATGATGAGTCGTCAGTGAGCATTCAAGTAAGGGGACCAGGGAGCCCTGACCTGGAGGGGATATTGGGAGGGCGCAAGAAAGCCTGGAACGTTGCTGTTCCCTGGCCTGCTAGTATACAAGACAAGGCTGGCCTCCAATACGACTGTGGCAATCTTTTTGGTGGATTTTGGGCGTCTGTGCGCTGCGCTGTGGGTAAAAACTTCCTTTTATCCAGGCCAGGGTGAGGGAGAAATGAAGGCCAAGGATACACTTGCATCCATCCATGCACTAGATAGGCCCCCATCTATACATGCATGCAGGAACCGGCCACCTGCATCTTTGGAGACGAAAAAGTGCGAGACTTTGCAACCTTACGATGATCTAGAAAAAGCTTGGAAACTTGATGAGGACCGGAAACAGGTAGAGATGTTGTTTTAGATATATATTTCCTCCTTAAAAAGAAAATCTAGTTGCTTGGGAGTACATGTACAGTGGCATCTGCATGTACAAGTTACTGTTTGTCATCGTGCATGGTAACTACTCAGCTCCTACTAACTAGACCCACCAACCGCACTTGGGAGGAGTGCAAATTAACGATGGCATGCAGCTTGTGGCTTGCAGAGAGGAGTAGCAAGCTTTTCCTGCGACAGTAGTGCCAAGAAGCAATTATTTGTCCTAAACCTGCAGCCATGAGCCCAAGCTGGTGCCAAGAGTCTCAGCCGCCTTGTCAATCAATGATCAGTTCTCTGGTCATACTACCATTGTGGACTCACGTACTGTTGGTAATGCAGTTAAACGTACATGCCTTCAAAGTTCAAATTACATACGTATAACGTATGTAACTTCAAATATTTGCGTTAAATTGTACTTTTAAGCTTCTCCTACAAGTAGTTATTAGTACATACTAGTACATGTGATCGCTACTGACCAAGCATGCAAGTATGGGCATCTGCGTTAGTATTTGACTACTTGTCATAGACAAGCACATGGATGAGCACTTCTTGGAATGCTTATCAACCAGCATTGGGATACCACTAAAACAGACGACTTGTAGCTTTCACGGGCGCACTCGATTTGATTGTTCAGCTCGAACCGTCCAGAAGAAATCAAGACGAGAGAATTTGTCTTGGTACACACTAATATCTTCCACATGCACTACTATAAATTATGAACTTGGTACAAGCCGGACCATCAATAATTGTTGAAGCAATCATATAAAGTCATGGTCCAAGCCTCCAAGGTCCTAACCGCAGTAAGTCCATTTCTTTTGCATGCATGGCGCTCATCAAATCTGAAGCAATCCAAAAAAAACTAAAATTTTGAATTTATTTGAATTTAGAAATTTTCCAAATTGGAAATTTTCAACCAGAAAACCGCTTTACCTTTCTAGATATGCGCTTTTTTCTTGAGAAAATGTACTTTTGCAAGCCGTCTTCTCCCCTGTCCTTGTCTGCCCCGCGTTGTGCCACCAGTCGCACGTGCTCGCACCACCGTCACATTCGCCAGCGCCAAGCTGCGCCAACACCCGCGTCACCTCACTCCGACATTAAACACAACCGCGCTAGTGCCATGCCATTCTCATCGCCAATGTACACTGCCACCAAACCCGGCCACCAGCTGCTCAACACATCGCGCCACAGCTGTTATTCATCGCCACCTCTTACACCCACTACAGGAAGAAGTGACAACTCCCATGATGCCACTGTGTCGCTGTCCCAGTGCCAAACCCACACAACCGTTCATGACATTGCCCACGCAATAAGCACACCGTCGTCTCACTCCTATCATAACTGCCTTCACCAAGCTATAAAATCGGGCCAATTGACTCCTTCACCACCTTTTGCACTGCCACACAACCACCACTAGTCCTCCTCCTCCTCTCTGACCAAGTCTTACCGTCAACGTCAAACTCTCACCGATAAGCCTCGAAGTCAATTCTCTCAATAGCCTCAACTCTGATCCAATTACTCATGCCCATAGCATCACCTTAGCACCAAGATGCCATCCTGGGCTCCCCAACCCATCCTGTCACCCCTAGCCTGCCAGCGCCATGCAGTACTGTCGGCCATGCATGGCCACCATGGCCAGCCTCGCACGAGCCAAACCATGCAGAGCAATTGTCACCACTAGAGTCCCTATGCACCATAGATACTCAAACCGCCCTTGGATTAACTGGAACCATACCATAATGCCGTCGTGCCATGGTTATGTTCCGACGAGGCACCACTGTCGCCAGCCTCCCACAGACTTCCCCGAATTAATCCATCGCCACCACCGAGCTCCACTCACCTCCTAGATGCTCAACTGTCGCTACTTCAACCAAAGCCTTGCCACAGCTCCACTGTGTTGTGCCCCTGTTTCGGCTAGACATCGCCATCGCCAACCATCTCCAGGCTGCCATCGCATGTGCATGTACCCACAATGGGTTGCTTGTGTCATGTTAGTACTTGCTGCATCACTGCTCACCGCCATTCGTCATTGCCATTGCCCAATTTAGTGTCACTGAAGTTCCCTCTATACCAGCACAAGCAAAATTTAGATGATTTTAATGTGAAAATTACATAGGACAAGAAGCCCTTGTTATTTAAATATTATGTTACTATTTTAAGTGCAAAGTTCTTTACCAGTAAACTTATATCTATTCTTATCATAATACAACTCGTGAATATGTTCAGTTAAACGCTTTGCATGATAGTTAAATAGCCTTTCTATGTGACTTGTTGAGTACTAAGTGTAATCAATTTTGCTTATTCTCATTAGAATATACACTAGAAGAAGTAAGGATGGATCAACTAATGTGTTAGGGTTATAATCGTACTCAAACGTTTATGTGAGATATCTTTAGTTCTTCTGAATGTAAGTGAAGTTTTAGGTTTGGACGTCCATAAAGTTGTTGTAGTTGGCCCATTGTATCATATTTTAATCAAACTAATTATTTTTATATATTTATAAATAAATATGATATATTTTTTCTGTTCGTAATTGAACTCTGCAGAATACATATAGCCGTTCCAAATTACTCCAAGTTAACACCATCCACGTAGTACAAGATAAGAGAAAGATAATGTTCTACACAGTAGGTACGTGTGCCAATCTTACGATTCGATCGATGTAGTAAAAAAAAAGGTTTATCTCATGCACTTCACAATTCAGGTCATGCGTGCATTTTGCCGCTGGTATAATTTTTAGGATTCGGCAGACAAGCACCATATATGCCAAAAGGTGAATTTAATAATCGGACGGTTCAGAGACAACGACCAACACGACCATTGGCGAGATTAAGATGGGGCCGGTCCATATGGCAAAATCACCAAAATTCCTTTTGCCAAGAACAGCGACCATAAATGAAGGCATGAACGCTGAGACGCGGCCTGCCTGCAACTGCAAAAACATCTTGAAACTTGCAAGGCAAAGCCACATCCAATCTCCTACAGTAGCGAAACAGAGAACGGGATAGATCGGCACAGCAAGGCAGAAGGGCATATCAGGGTTCAGAAGGGTGAAGAAATCCAAAGGAAGCTCTTCACGTCAAGGAATAAAAAGCATAGCCTCATGCCCCTCACGTGCTTTCACCTAAGGATAAATGCAAATGGTTGGTCGGCTTGCCCTACTTCAAGCTCGCGTAGTTGCGTGGAACTTGACAGTGAGCTCTGGTCGGTTGCGTCGTGCATCATTGCGACGTAGCTCCTGGCCGTCAGGCGAAGTGAGTTTGCTCACAAATCTATCAATCAGATGCAGGGAGCTACCCATGAGTAAACCAAGTTCAAACAGGCAAGCCCCTGCAGCGACGCAGGAGGCAAAGCCATGGCCTCCGATCTTGCACACGCCCATGAAAGAGCAAGGCAGCCGGAGTCAAGCTCCTCTGAGGAATCGAAAGGCTTGAAAACATTCGCTGGAAGCACATAGCCCTTTGCATGCTTCGTGGTAGAAAAACCGGGTCGTCTTTCCATTTGCGAGACAAGGTAAGCCTTTCAAGTTTCAACGGCTGGCTGCATATCGGCATCGTCCTGTCCGAGTGTCCTGCCTTTGTCGCACGTACATGTGTGGGTCTTGCCCTCCGCCCTCGTACTCCGGATCCTCTGTGTGCCGGATGGGTGGCAACGGGCATAGTGCCACCATGCATTTCCCAACTCGTGGTGCTCCATACTTCGTAGCAAGTCTGAGCTCTGATGGGAGATAAAACCATTTTTTGAAAAAAAAAACAATGTTTTCTGTATTTGATGTCCAATGCAAAACACGGTAAGCATCTTAGGTTTAGGGTCTGTTCTTTTCGACCGAAGCTAGTAACTTTTAGCTTTTGCTACAGTAACTAACTTTCAAACAGGGCATTTTTCTAAGACAGTGTCTACAAGTTAATTGTAGTACACGTTAAAAGTGTAACATCTGTATTAACAAAAATCGCAAGCGTGTATCTATCTCTCCGTAATCTCTGTCGTAAACAGCTAAAATTCAAAAAATTTAACCAAAAGTCGTAAGCCGCAGCCGAACCAAACAGGCCCTAAAAGTAAAAGTAGTGTCATACCTCACAAAAATCTGCATATCTAGTTCAACACACATAACTTATAGTGCTCCACTGGAGCTTTCTACCTCGATTAATTTTAGCCCAAAATGAAACCTGGTTGTCCTGACCATCTCTTAAACCCTCTATTCAAATGACTATGCCGAAAATTCAAATTATGACAGGCCAGAATTTGCTAATTAAAAACAATATCTAGTTTTTATATATTTTTAGATAGTATAGTAAGGACGCACACCCACGCATGCCACACAGGTAAACATATATGTGTGCATCACTATACACACTAGAAACTTTGTGGTGGCTCCAATGCAGATATGCATTTTACCATTTAACACACGCATGTGTGTGTTCCAGTGCCGGCTCTGGGGGTAGGCTGGAGGGGCGCCGGCCTAGGGCCCCGGGCCAGGGAGGCCCCCCCCCCCCCCGCGCCAGAGTACGAGCCTACGGCCAGAGTCCAGTTCGGCAGACAGCAGTTCCCAGAAGGCAGAACGCAGAAACCTGCATGGCTGCATGCATGTGTGCGGGGCTGCGGTTCCCAGAACTAGCAGAGCCAAGTCAGAAGTGGCGAAGTGAACTGAACCGAACGTGAAGACTCCTGCGCGCTGCGCTGGAATCGTGGCTGTGAGGCACGAGGCGTGAGGCCGTCGCTCGCAGCCCGAGACAGGCGAGACTCCAAATCACTAATACGGCAAGCCAATACTCCATCCGATTCATCCGTGATCGCCATCGGTGATGAGGTGATCCGTCCATCCGTATTCGGTATTCCGTAATCCATTCTGCTCCATCCGCAATACTCCATCGGTGATTCGTCCATCCATCCGCAATACTCCATCCGTGATCTCTGAATTCTTGACTGCATCCGTTCTGCATTCTTGAAAGATAATGGATATTTGTCTCTCCTATTTGAGGTAAATTAATTCTTACTAGTTACATTTGGTTTATGAACTAGTTAGTACCTAATTAGTTTATCATGTTAGAACTATTGATTTGTGTCACTTTAGACAATATAAAATTTAAACTGTATATTTTATAAGTAAAAAAAATTTATAGTAAAGAGCCCATAGAGCCGAATTCGCCCTAGGACCCTTGAAAACGTTGAGCCGGCCCTGGTGTGTTCTGATTAAATAAGACACACACGCTAATCTTAGGAATCAAACCTGGATAGGTGAGATTGTGGGAGCAAACAACCTCACTCCCACCACCAGGCCACTGATCCATCCTCACTTTATTTCATTGTCCATTGAAAGCCTCGGCTAGGTCTCTGTTTCATCCTCACTATGTTTCATTGTCTATTGAAAGCCTCGTAGCTTCAAAACAATATGTCAATAGAAGATCATGCAATAATCACATGCGTTATTGTAGCTAAGTGAACGTAACATTTCAGTATCCCACAAAAAACTATTTCAAGAAATATTTTTGGACTGCTATTGCTATTACTTTGTGACACTTTTCTTTATACATGTAACACCTTGTGGCCAAAAATTCGTTGAGAGCATAGCCCCCATGTGGGGTAGGCAAGTATGTGTAACATATCATTTAGGTTTGCACCCTCGTTTTATCCAAAAAGGTTAATCTGAAAGTATTACGATTTAGATCAACATATATCGTATACTAGTGTAACTCAAGATAAACCAATGATCTAGTACCAAAGAATGGGTGTTACAGCACCATATCACTAGGGCATTTTATATGTATATCTAGCAAAACAATAATATCATTCGGACACAAAGGGTATGTTTCGCAAATGGTACTTTTGTCTGTGGTACGAATTAATGCTTGCATGCTCCAAAATCTCCAAGTAGATTTTGTCACAGAAGATCTCCCATTTGCTGCTCACATCTTCCCTCCCCAGCGCTCCTTTTAAAACCAAACTACCACGACCCCCATGTATTGAAGTCACATACCGAACCCTTCTCCTCCTCCTCCTCCGGTTCACCTGGAAAACTACACCAATGGTCATCAGGAGGCTGGCCCTAAGTTCTCTCTTCCATACCAAGGCCAAGGACACCTCGCCGTCACCGCCTCCCTCTCCGGCCACCGCGCCTGCATGGGCGTGGCCGTCCTGCAACCACCCAAGAACACAGTCCTTCCACGCCGCGCCGCCGCCGGGCGCCAAGACCATCGCCTCCATCTTCCTCGACTCCGCCGAGTCCTCCTTCACGACCTCCTCCGCGCGGCACGACTGCTCCGACAGCCTCTCCACGGCGTCCGAGGCGTCGGCGGGGGGCGACACGGCGGACGACGCCATCGTGCGGGGCCTCCGCTCCTCCGACCGGCTCCTCTTCGACCCGGGCGCGTCAGCCACGAGCTCCATACTCGAGGAGAAGTCATCGGGCGCCGGCGAGGCGTTCGTCGGCGGCGTGGCGGTGGCGTTCGAGTCGGCGGACCCGTACGTGGACTTCCGGGCGTCCATGGAGGAGATGTTGGCCGCGAACGGGGTCGGGGACTGGGGCTGGCTCGAGGAGATGCTGGGGTGGTACCTGCGCGCCAACGGCAAGGGCACGCATGGCGCCATTGTGGCGGCGTTCGTCGACGTCATCGTCGCCATCGCCGACCCGGCCCGCGCGTCCTGCTCGTCCAGGAGCTCTTCTTGCACGTTTGCAGAGGGTGAGTTGGAGGTGCCTGAGAAAGCTAAAGCTGGGGTACTCGCCGTGTAACAATAAACCGAAAACCTCTTCTCTTTTGGCTTGAGGTGAACTAATCTTCGGTAGTTAATTTGGTTTGTAAGCGTGTTAATTTTGTCGATCTAAAATGGCAGAGTAGACTGTACCAGATCCAGATATTTTTGATTCATCAGCCTAAAACTGTACAAGCTCTGAGACTAGATCAGTACATGCATGAGAGGTGGGCTACCTTAGCTAGCTGAGCACCCATGTGAATATGTGATCGATCATGTGCGTATGATCATGAGTTCATGACGATCGAGTAAAAAGTAGTGGTCGTGTAAAAGACAACACGGCATGCGGATGCATATGGCTAATGGTGCTGGTGCTTGGCGCCCACAGCCCACCTGAGTGCCTAACTAGCAGCTAAGCTTGCAATGATTACCATGTAGAGGGGGGAAATACCGTACAGCAAACGTGTAGACAAGTATAGCAGTAGGGTACTATACTTTACACACTTGCACAAATAGAGTTAGTGACGGGACATCCAACGCGGACCAACCTCATGCTCAGTATCGGAACCCTGGTTTCGCTGATCTCCTGCAAGCGGTTCTAATTACAACCATGCGTGCGTGGTTTATGAAACTTCATCGCTTCCGCTTCTCGTCACATGCCATGCGGGCAGGTTCGCAGTCGCCATCTGCGACCTGGGCGATTTCGACGTGAAGTTTTATAGAGCCGTGTTGAGGCTTCGAGAAGAGCATGTGCCAACCAGATCACCCCCGATTTCGCTACAGTTTCACAGGCGGTCGCTGATCGACGACAGAACCGGACCTGGTGAGATGCAGTAAGGGGGCGAGGGGGTTGACGTAGCGAAATACTGATAAATCATTTGATTGGATGAATTAGGTCGGAGAAAGCAACGGTGAAGGGCTACATGCGAGGGTTCTAGATTACATTGTTATGAACCATTATAGTTTTGGAAGATCACATTTTTGAATTGCAAATTCTTGGAATTCTATCGGACGGTCTGCAGTACTAGCAATTCAACCGGCCAGCATTTCCGGTCTTACCGATTATGGTCAGCGGTATGACCGGGGGTGAAATCCAGTTAGATCGGTTGGAGATTGAGGCTTCAGGTAGATTTTGAGTTTTGTGTTTTTGAGTTGTGAAATGGGTTTTGATGACCAAAGTCAGTGGATATATATTACATGAGATATATTACTGCTAATGTGGGTTAAGTTATAAATAACTTGTGACCGGAAAAATATTTCTTTGTCTTTATATGTGCAAGGTCGCTTGGAGTTAACCACGATCAACAACGAGGAACGGAGTTATGCTCATAGAAGAGCTGAGACCCAGAACGATCGAGGATGCTAGATGAGGTAGTGAGCTCAAGCGTAGCACAAGAAAGACGAAAAATATAGAAGAGAAGTTCAAGCGGCGAGCGGTGAGTTGCACCATATAGTTTGGTCGGTTCAAGTGAGGTATGATCCAGTAGAACCGAAATAAGAGACTTGTCAACGTGTAGCAAGTGAATAATGCACCTCAATGTGGTGAGCATGACAATTGCTTGCAATGAAAGGATATGGCCAGGTCAAGAAAGAGTAATTTGGTAGCTTGGCCAAAATACCATAAACTATTTTGAAGCAAAACTGCGATGCTTGGACAATGCTTGGGAAATCGGTTTAGATTTAGGAGAAGCTAAAAAGATTAAGGGCTTGTTCTTTTCAGCTTCTAAAAGCTGCTTTTCGTCTTTTCTACAGTAACTAGCTTTTAAATGGAGTATCTTTTCAAGATAGAATCTACTATTTAATTGTACTACATACTTTATCAACTTCATTTATATCGGCAAAAGCAGTATGTGAGTATCTGTTACTTTATAATCTCTCGCATAAACAGCCCAAAAGTTACAAGCCGCAGCCAAAAGCTATAAACTCCAGCCAAAAAGAACATGCCCTTTAAGTTGGATCAAGGCTAAGGACTTAGTGGATTCGAGCTTAACGCTTTGAAAAGTACATACATAAATGTAGTGTGAGTTAAAACCCGTGTGTGAGGCCTGTGAGGGGTTATCGGGTTTCTCCCATTGTGCTATGTGGACAGTAACCTTTAAGAGTTAGATATAGTTGGCTAGCCCATCTAGGTAATGAGTTGGAATGAAGACTTGTAGTTAATCATCTAATCATTGAGAGAGCTGGAACGAATGCTCGATGTGCACTTGGCTGAATGGAAAAACAAAATGGAGAGAGAACACACACAAAAGTTTGTGACGTGCAACTACTCACGTCTTTTCCTTGCTATTGTTATCTCTTATATAAAGCATTAAACAAATTGGTTACATGCAGGAAGCATTAAGTGCCGCACGTCCTCCCGTTGGACTCGGGCACACCACTCATACTCTGCATGCATGCAAACTGCAAGCAAACAAACTAGCAAACTGCCACTGCCGAATACTCGGACTCAACTCACGCCACTCTACTAACACACGCACACATGCAGCCACACCTCCAGAATTCTAGCCAACGCTTGTACATGCATCACCTTCTTGCATGTATGCACAGCTTGACCGCTTCCTACTCCGGACGTGCACCACGACTTGGCTGAATACCTGGCCACAAATACATGTATGATTAATTCCAAGTAACACATACGTGCACTCAACTCCTGGCTACTGATCAGCTCACTACGCACTGCCAATCCACCCGCTACGCCATGCTACACGTTTCAACTAACTTGGACTCTAGCCACTATACATGTAACACTCAATCATAAATAAACAAAGAACACATAAACAACAAGATTAGTTCCAACAATCATCCTTTCTTAAGATCAAGTGTTCACAAGTGTTATAGTTAGGGTTTGAGAGAAGTTGAGTGTTGTAGTGTACATGCTCTCTTGTCCTTTAAGTGGAGTGGCTGTAAAACCTTCATCTTCAAGTAGCAATATATCATATTTTGCCTATCTCCATAAATCTCTCTTGTGTTGATTGATTGGTTTTTGACTTGATTGGTTTTTACTCTTTTCTCTTCTCTTCTTGATTTTGTTGTGCCAAGGATGTATAAGAGATGTAGATATCCTCTAAAAATTAACATTCATCCATCTAGATGCATTGTGGGCAAGTTTATGAAGAAATCTAGTTTTGCTTGATTTTAGCCTCAACGAGTGATTTCATGATCCAATGGTTTTTGCTTGATTTCTTTGGTGTTCTTACTTACTGTGATATGTGGAAACATATCTAGAGCATCTTGGCCATCTTTTACTCACGAGCAAATCATATTCACCTTTTTTCATATTTTCCTGGTTTTGGTGCAATCTTGCTTCAATATGAAAAATTCCTGAACTTTGTCATGGATTTCTTTGATTCATGGGTGGAATAGATTCCTAAAATCTTAAGTAAGATGTGTGCAAAATTTTATAACTTTTAGACTTATATTTTAGAAGTTGCACGAATTCTTGGATCATGTCAGGCTTATTCCAGAGGAGACAGTCCAACCGTCACAGGACCGGTCAGACCGGCAAGGCAATGGTGATCAGACCACTGGAGGTTAGACCAACCCTTGGAGAGGTCAGACCTCTAAGGTTTCGGTTGCTCTAGTTTTTTATTTATTGGTTGAATTGATTTGAGATTTTAGATGTGGATTCAATTTTTAGTAAATATATAGTTATTTGAGAATTTAATCAAGAATACTTATTTTAGATGGCATCATTCATCCTTTCTATTAACTGTTCGGTCCTGCAAGCGGCGTGGTGGTTTGGCTGGTGAAGTGGCCAGATTAGGCAAAGGGAGAAGAGGGCGCTAGTCGAGCCGCCGAGTTCAAGCCGGACTATTGTTACGTGGGCTGGTCTCGAAAGATGGGCCCCGGAGCTCTACCTAGATGTTAGTTCTTATTGGGCCATGATTGCTCTATGGACTGTTTTTAGTTCCACATGGGCCCACTGTGGGACCCACTTCCGAGTTAGTTTGCAGTTACCCAAACATGCCATGAGATGTAGCACTCGATGTGCAATGAGTGGAATACTTTTGTGTAATGACATGAGTTTTTGGGTCTGTTCCTTTTAGCTGCAGTTTATAGCTTTTAGTTATGGTTTATGACTTTTAGGTTATTTGTATGAAAGATTACAGAGTAACAGAAATTACGTGCGGTTTTTGCTGATATAAATGAAGTCAGTAAAGTATGTACTACAATTAACTAGTAGACCTTATCTTGAAAAAATACTCCGTTTAAAAACTAGTTACTATAAAAAAACTGAAAAACAGCTTTTAGAAGTTAAAAAGAACAGGGCCAAGTTTTGTTGTATTTTAATGATGCAGTAGAGGCTGTGGAGCTGAAGGTAATCAGACTTGCCGTGGCAAAGCTTCCATGTACAGTTTTCTTAAGGTGTACAAGAGCAGCGTTCTTAAATTTGGCTCAACACATGGAGCCTCTCGTTATAGATTGAAGTATCACCAGATGAAAGTTTCTCAATTCTTACGCGACCATATGTAACACGGTAATTGTGCAGACTAGCCAAATTGTTACCACCCTCTCCAAAAAGAGATGTAAGCGGATTTATCGAAAGAAATAAGCAAGGAGCGCAAAAAAATATAACAATGTTTACGGCTACTGGTACAGTGGTAGTTTACGGCAGACTTGGCTGAATATATGGTTGAATCGGCCAAATAATGACAAACAGTAGTGGTGTGGGTTACTAAACCTCATTTTACTACATGTATTAATGTATACGGTGAGTTTTGGCTTCTATGTACATGTACTTTGGCCCACTAGAGTAATAGTGTTCGCAACAGACCGTATTCTATGTACGTACCTATGTTGTATACACCAGCAGCATCGACCACAAGCTGCAAGGTGATGAATGCCACAGTCCATTTATGATGCTTTGGACGCGTATATCCAACGGCACGCGCAGCGTCAATGGCTCACAAGTCACAAGATAGGGCGAATCGGGTAGATCAGCCAATAAATGTAAGCAAAATCCAAACCATGCATGCACCCCCTTCCTCCCTACACACGCATCACACATTCAGCCGTAGCCAGCCAGACGCCTCAGAAGCACGGGCTACTCGCCTACTCACCCCATAATGACCCGCCGTGCGTGCGTGGTAAGGGCGGCCGGTGTGTGTGTGTGGCTATCTCGCCGCTTGCCGCTCTGCGGATCGTGTCATTACCTCAAGGATAATAATCCTTAAGTAATAGAATATTATTCATTTGCTCGGTAAAACATCATTTTAACAAATAATAAGTTTTAATGGAGTTATATAGCAGAGCAATAAGTAAAAACTATACACTCATACAGTCGTTACCACAGAGGGCTATGGTCTTAAACTCTTAATTACAATTTATTTAAATACAAAGGAGACACTGAAATTTATACCCTCTCTTGACGATCCTGCTCTATTGGACAATCCTGCCTCTTTTATCATCCTAATATTTACTCTTTTAGCCTAGCTGCTCCTCTCAACTAGTCTGCTCTTTTCTTATATTTCTTTCATTCATCTTTTTTATCTAATTTGGTTTTGAAATACAGTTTTGATGCACATATAAATTAAAGGCGAGATTGGCTATAGGACACCGTTCATTGTCCCCCTTTGCCAACGGACACCCAAAATACATGGTTTAGCCTACGGTATGCTATGGTATCCTTGGCTCCTACGGTATGCTCGGCTCCTACGGTATGCTCATCTTATATGGCCTCGGTTTGTCGCCGCTGACTTGGGTGCTTGAGTTTCCGATTTGTCCGTGGCCAAGCACCATGGGTCCAGTCCCCCTCCATGGCTTGCTCTAGTTCCACCGGTTCACCACCTCGCCTTCTTCCTATCCAAGATGGTCTACTCCTTTTCCCCTTTACTACAAGCATTTTGATTTAGTCTCTATTTTTGTCTTGCTTTACTTCCTAATTATGCACGGTTTTGGAAATGTCTATGATTATCGTTGCGATGGGACTTGGTAGAAAAGCGTGTACCGGGGAGCATGCTCTTCCTTTCAAGGGCACGTGGCGGCTTTTGTGGACTCATTACCGGTGTGTTATGGCTATGCTGGCCGAGGTAGGGTGGTCTCTTCTCCTCGGGCACCTTGTTTGGCTAGTTGTGCTTGCGGGATGTGGTGGGTTGTTTGTGTGTGTCATGTTACTGTGCTTTGCTATGGACTGAAGGGGAAAAAGTTGGGAGAAAATGGGGCCTACTTTTTGTCGGGCTGGAAATGGCATGGGTGTGGACGACGCTTGCAATGGCTGGTTTGTGGTTCTCACATATGTGGTGATGTGGATGGCCTCCTCTTGTCGTCGCTGATGGTATCAGCTTGCTATCCTCTGGTTGTTGTGATCGAGCCAACTCGTTGCCTATGGTCTTCACTCCTCTCTTTTGACTTCCTTTACTTCCTTAGCTCCTCTCCTCCACTTAACTCTTCCACCTCTTCTCGGTGACTAGCTTTGTGCGTGGGGGGGGGGGGGGGAGCTCGGTTTGCTCTTGTTGGTTGCCGAGCAATGCAAGGGTTGGCTCTTTGCTTGTCTTGGCTTTGGGGAGTGCGCTCGGTGGAGAAGTGAATTGATTGTGTGTATTGTGTGGAGGTGCTGGTGTTTGGTTAAGAAGGAGATGGCACTCGACTGGCCTCTCTCTTGGCTTGGGTAAAACTCTAGGACTTTTGGTTTTTCTACTATGAAAGGTAAGTCGACAAAAAGAAAGTGGTCGTTGGACTAAGTTTCCTGCTGAATGATGATGCTCACTTAAGTGAGATGTGCTGGTCGGCCTAGACGGTCCAAGTATCTAGGTGAGCACTAAATAAATTCGGCATTCGAAAGTCGAAGGGTACTAATAGCAAAACCTTTTTATTTATCTTATTCTCCCTTAGAATGTTTTTACTCCTCACTCTTTGACCACAGAAGAAATTGTTGGGTGTGGGTTTGGCTTCGGAGGGCTACCACCCATAGAGCAATACATGGACGATGCAATACAATGAGGAAGACAATGTAATTTTTATTTATTTCTTGATTTCAATGTAATACTTGCTATGCAATTATTCATGTCTTGATGGATACTAAAATTCTTGTAATTAACCCAACGTGGCAATAGTCTTTATTGGTTTTGATTTTTAAGAGTCAAGTTTGAATTATTGTGATCCACGTGTTGTAATTAATTTAATTAATTTTGATTTACTATCTCTTTCAGTTTAATTCTACTACTAGGGTCAGTTAATAATTAGGGTTCTTTCACGTTCGCTTTGGCCCTTTGCGGTTTTGCGTGCGCACGCGATTTGGAGAGTACGGCCGGGGGCAAAAGCGCCTCCCCGTGACCCCTTTTAGGACCGTGTCAGCATTAATGGACGTGTTACCTTGCCTCGCCGGCCGCGCGCGCGGCCGGGCTTGCTAGCTCTCCTCCCGCTGGCGCTGCCGCCTGCGCGCGCATCGCGGCCGAAAGCGAAAAGCCTTGCCGGTTCCGGGCGCGCCCACTGGACGCACTGACCGTGTCAGGGTCACGAACTCCTGAGAAGAGCCCCCACCTGCGAAAGCCGGCCGGGCTGGCTAATGCGGACGACTTGGCATTCATTTGCGGCAGCCGCGGCCCAGCCTGCGTGCGCTGCCGCATGCATGCGGTGCGTGCCCGCGCGCCCACAGCCGTTTCCACGTTTCTGGATAGGAACTTCGCGTCGGACTTGGTAATTGTTGGACACGTCACTGGCCGGTTCGCTGATTTTGGCTGTTGGTATTATCTATGGCTGATAATTTTTTTGCTGTGACTGGTGTCTTTCGGTTGATATGAATAGGAGTGACCGAAAGAATTGAATTGTAAAACTAATAAATAAGCAGTGAAAAAAAGTAAGGTAGAGATTCACGTGGGAGATAGAAACAAGAGTAGTGGAGTGCGTAATGCGTCTGTGACCTTTATTTTACACTCGAAGGAAGACAAAAACGAGAGAAGTAAAAAAAACAGATATTCGTACCATTTTGTGGTTTTTCAAAGCAGTGTCCAGAGTACGGCCCGGCTGCAAACCGCAGCACTCGACTGAAAAGTGGTACTCATGTTGCTTGTTCCAAAGTTGAAAAGAAAATAGGATTGGAAAAATCGTTCGTTGGGTTATGAGATGAATCAACAATGGTAGTTTACGTCTGAGTTGGCTGGTTTTATGGTTGAATCGGACAAATAATGGCAAACAGAATTTGTACTACTGGTTGCTAAACCTCGTTTTACCACTATATGTATACGTTGAGTTTTGACTTCTATGTGCATGTACTCTGGTCTAGAGTTTGACTTCTATGTTACTCTGGTTCCCTACTACCAGTGTTCGCAACAGACCGTATTCTACGTACGTACGTACTTGTGTAACGTATATCGATCTGCCCCGAGTAATGTTGTTCGTACACAATTTCGTTCCAACAGTGGCAAATGATGCCAGCATCTAATTCCAAGTTTCTCAAGTTTCATTGTGTGATCAATCAATCTCTGCTTGCTTGAATTTGAAGCATGCAGGGAAGTATTTGGCGGCATGATTTGTAAATGCCAGAATGGCCATGAACATGATCATGCGATTGCATGTGCATGCATGTCAGTGCAGCTTCAAGTTTTACTGTGGCACCATAAATCAGAGCCCCATGTATTGATCGTCGATCGATCGCTAGCAACTTAAACATGGCTCCAGCGATCCAATGCATGGCTGGCTCTGCACGCACGCACAGTGCTATCTTAACGAGGACGCAACAGAAACAGCATCCAACTGCACATTTACTGCGCCTTTCCCTCGACGTACATGTATACGTTTAAGACAGGACCAGTAAAAATTTATGCCAATTAATACGCGTAAACGAGCAAGTTACTACTGTAGTTCCGGTGGGTTTTGAGCAGGCCTGAGTCCCCGAAGCAATCAAGCCCGTACAATGCAAGCCTTGCAAGGCAGTGTGGCAAGATCCAGCCGTTGAATCGCAGGCGCGCTAGCTATCCTATCTACCTCAATCTCATCCGACGCAGCAGTAGTACAGCTTACTGCAGCTGCGTCAGTTCGCCCCCACAGTGAAACAACTGAACACATCAAGCCAATGAAACCCCACAGGGAAACAAGCAGCATCGCAGCAGCTTTTGCACTCCAGGCCACAGCTCTCATCGATCACGTTAACACACAACTTTGTTCCACACGGAACGAAAAAGAGCTGTAGTACCATGCAAAAATTAACTTTGTTCCACATGGACGGGGCAGTGAGCAAACGAATCGCAACAAAAGCGGTACTAAACTCCAGTGTCAGTGAGCAGTGAGCCATGCAATCCTAGCTAGCTACGCTTGATCTCTAGCTAGCGAGTAGCAGCACAAGTATATCATCATTGCACCACCACGGCGCCACACGCGGACATCATTACATTACATTACATGACATGACATTACATCAAGCAACAGATGCAGCTAATCATGCAGCACATAGCCTTTCAGCTTAGCTTAAGCTGAAGGACCATTAGAATGCATCGTATCTCGCCGGGATCTCCATTAATAACCTCCCGGTGACGGGGTAAGTACTCCAGGTAGCTAGTTAACAAACTGATGATCAGGTACGTCGGTACGAGCATGGCGCCGTGGCGTTGTCGTGTTGGTTGATTGATCAGGTAGCTAGAACTGGCATGGGGATGGAGGGGAGAAGAGGCCGTTGCGAGTCCAGAGGTCGGCGAAGGCATGGAGGATGAGCGGGTGGTGGCGCGGCGAGTTGAGGGAGAGGAACTGGTGGAGGAGCTCGTTGAGGTCGTCCCACGCGTAGATCTCCTTCTCCACCACCATCTGCACCATCGACTCCCGGAAGTCCTCGTACGGCTCCGCCGACTCCACCGCCACCGCCACGCTCTCCCGCGCCACCCGCCTGTACGCCGACTCGTGCTCCTCCTGCTGCAGCTGCCCATGGCCGCCGCCGCCGCCCCGCGCGGCGGCACGCCTGCGACGCCGGCGCTGCCTTCGCCGCCGCCTCATCTCCTGCTCCTGTTCCTGATGATGCGTTGGCTCCTCGTACAGCGAGTTGGTGGTGAACGACGCGGGGCCCCACGAGGCCGAGTCGGTGGAGGTGGCCGTGGTGCCGCTGCCGCCGCCCGCGGTGGTGGCCGTGAACGCCGTGGTCATGGACGTGGAGGAGGCGTTGGGCGACTTGGGCTTCCCCCCGCCCCGGAACGACAAGAAGGACGAGGAGAAGAGGGAGAACAGCTTCGTCCGGCGGCAGTTGCAGCCAATGTCCACCACCGGCGGCTGCCGCAGCGTGAAGCTGCCCCTCCTGGACGACCTGCCCGACATGGATGGCAGCTTAGCTAGTGTGTCTGCACTCTGCTTGCACAAAGACAAAGAACCTAGCTAGCCAAGGCTACCTAGCTGCTTGCTTGGCCAGAATGAGATGGATATGTGTGAGCACGGTGAGAGTTCTTGGAGATTGGAGCGGAGGAGGTGGTGGTTCTATATATTAACGGGGCGCCATGTGAGAGCGTGGGGAAACGATTAAATGGCGAGTAAAGAGAGAGCGACATGAACAGTAAGGGGAGGAGGGAGAGCATTAAGGTACCTTATTGTTTTATAAGAGTTAGAATATATCCTGATAATCTTAAAAGAAAAAACTTAAAAATTCTCAAATTAATTGAGAAAAAGAGAAACATCCCCATCACTTATTCTGATGGAGTTAAATTATAACGGTGCAGATTAATCATATATATTATAGTTGTATACTAAATACAATTATATTCTAATCATAGACGGGTATATTAAAGACAACTGTATCATAATATCTAGCGTAATTACGTGATATAAGCCTTACTTCAAACGATTTCTGCTTCTGGTTTTTGGAACAAGTTGGTTCCTTAATTTTGGTTTTTTACTTTTTTTATTTTTTTTCTCTCTCTTATTGATTTGCATTGTTGCTAAAGATATAATAGTGTTTTACATTTTTCTTAATTTATCACTAACCGCTGTTATATTGTATTTTTAGCTGCTATGCTCGCTTTAAGTCAGAAGCTACATTGAGTATGGTATAAATCTGCTGGTTAGAGGTGTAAGGGCAAGTGTGTGTAAAATAAGCTGAGACTGTGCAAGGAAAGCTGACGGATATGTACGTATAGATGTATGCATATATGTGTGTGCATGGGTGCAAGATGTCCAGATTGGATCCTGGGGGGACCATGTCAGAGGACGAGAGCTGCAGATGTATGCATGCATACATTGCTGGTGTGACTGGACAGAGAGGGGGTTAATTTTTCGTAGTAAATTCTGAGCAGGATCGTAGGGGAGATGGTGTGACTGAGTTTTCCAAACGGATTTAGCCGGGAGATACTTAGGACATGTCGGTTTTCTAATTCTAATTCTATTTTTAATTTTTTTTGTTTTTTCTTATTTTTTTGTATTGTCTTAAAAGATGTGGTGACGTTTTCAATTTTTTTATTCTTATTATTTTCTAATTAAAAAACTAACCGTTACTAGGGTATAATTATAACTAAAAATCGTAACTTTTAAACCGGTTGTAGCACTACCAAAACATCTGACGGTTGGTAATACGACGAAAGTCTGCTGTTGGAGTTGACCAGATCTGTTCATGTGAGGACAAGCTGGCCATGCTGCTTGCCCAGCTCCCATCTTTTCTGTGGAAGAGATCTTTTCTATCTTACTATACTCGACTGAAAAAATGGGTCACAAAAATAAGTCTACGGTGTCATGCTACAATTGGCTGCTATGTATTAGGGCATATTTTACACAGTTCCTGTCTTTTAGGATTTAGAAAGCCATTCTTCAGTGGAGTGGTTTCTTAATTAGATAAGTTATTTATAGGAGTCACTTTGAACAGAATAGTTTTTCAATATAAGTATTATTTACTCTCTTAATCTCTCATAATTAATTAAAAGGTATAGCTAAAAGCTAAACACTTTTAAACATACCTAGTATAACTCTTCCCCTTTTTTTTCTCTTGTTTTCAGTCACTCTCGTTGCTTGTAAAGAATTAACGGTGGCACTACCTGACAAGACCAAACTTTAGGCTATGTAGATTGTTACAGGCAGTGAGTACGATCGGTGGACAGCCGAGTAAAAACTCCAATGAGATCGAGCAGAAACGAAAACGAATGGAACGGTGAAGAAAACTGCGCTCGAGATCCTCCCATGGATACTGCACTGTACATATATTCAGTCAAATCGATTGAAGAACCACGCAGTTGATCTGCACCGATTCACCTGCGGATGCATTCATGGCCTCATGCATAAGTCGTAGTACTTCATTTCTTTATAGTACACCCTCAAGTTGTTTGAGATGCGTACGGCCAAATTCTATAAATCTTGGTTATTAATATCTCTATGTGTATTTACAACGAACATATAAAAATGATACATGTTGATTTGTCTTAAAAATTACTTTTACAATTGAAAGATCATGTGGGAAGATTCAGAATTATATTGTGATTAACCATTGCCATTGAAAAAGAGTGAATGTTTGAATTTGCAAATTTATCGAATTTTTTGGACTACCTATAGACTAGACGGTTAGACCGGCCATCGTCAGTGGTCAAACCGGCTGGGGCTAGTGGTCTGACCGGTTGCGTTATTCTGGCCTCAGCTAAAATTTGGAAATTTGATTACGGGGTGAGTTGGGTTGACATAGATCAGTAAATATATATATTGTATGATGCATGTTATAGCTAACGCGAACCAAGTTGTGAAGAATTTGTGTTTGAAAATGATTTCTTAGTCTTTGGATGCGCATAATCGCTTGGAGTCAACTATGGTCAGCGACGAGGATCGGGGCAACACTCATGGATAAGCCGAGGTCCAGAACCATCAAACATATCGGGTGAGATGATTGAGCTTAAGCATGGCAAAAGGAATGCGAGAAATATTGAAGTAAAGTTCGAGCAACGGTTTGCACTATGCGGCTTAGTCGGTCTAAGTAAGGCGTAGTCTAGTGAAACCAGAATGGAAGAAACTTATTGACGTATGACAAGCCAGTGGTGCATTTACACGTGGCAATTATGGTGACTGCTTGCAATGAAAGATAAAGGCCATGCCAAGAAAATGATATTTTGGTAAGTTGACTAAAATATTAGAAACTATCTTAGATCAAAACCGTGATGTTTGAGTGTAGTTTGGGAGAGCGGTTTAGGTCAAAGAAAAACTGAGAATTGAAGATAAGTTGGATCAAATGTTAAGAACTTAGCTGATTCAGGCTTATGTGATTTGAAAATCGTACATAAGTGTAGTGTGCGAGTAAAAACTCGTGTTGTGTGGGATTAATGGGTTCCTCCATTTGTACTAAGTAGATAGTATCAACTAGAATTAGATATGTATTGGTTGACTTTCTTTTTAACAGGTTGGGATGGAGATTTGCTAGTTAACCATTCAACTCTTGCTTGTTGAAACCAAGTGTTCTAAGGTTAGGGTTAGAGAAGTTGAGTGATGTGGTTTGCTCTTTTGTCTTCCAGATGGAGTTGTTGTAAAATCTTTATCATTAATTAATAATATATCAACTTTGTTTATCTCTCATGAATATCTCTTGATTTGGTTGATTTTGATCTTCTCTCTTTCTTTCTTGATCTTGCTGGATACTAAAAATGAGTTAGTGATGGAGTTGTTTCATGGAAGGCACTATTTACCTCCTCTATTGCTATATCGGTCTTACAATAATACTAAATTTGTATAAGATTTTATAATATATTATAATTGAAATCAGTGGTAAAAATTGTCTTTTTGAGACTATGTCGACGTGTAAAATGTCACTTTTTTTTGTAACCGGAGGGCAAATTTCTTTTTCCCTCTCCCGTTCCTTTCCTGTGAACCTATCTTCAGAGAAAGCTGTGTTCATCATGTCGAGCAGTACATATCCAACATAAAACTCGTTGATATCTATGGACATGTCCAGTAGGAGTACATACATAGATGAGAGAGAAGGAGGGAAATCTCTAACGCGATCTTCAACACTGACGAGGCGCACGTCTCATAAGTTGGCACTTCGAGGAAAATTACCTGTCTTAGAACTGAACGCTCTAGACCGGAGCTAGTGTGGCCTAGCTATACTTGCCGGAAAAGTATGTATGCACGCGCCATGTTGCATGCATGTGAACAGTGAGGTCACATTTTCCTCTTTTCCGTGGCCGAATAAGATACATCAACTTGGGTCTGTTCTTTTCAGCTTCTAAAAGCTGCTTTTCGGCTTTTATACAGTAACTAGCTATTAAACAGAGTATTTTTTTAAGGGGTGTTAATAAATATCATCCGGATATTTTCTTCCTAACTATCTTTCAGATTTGTGACCATTGGATTAGAGATCCAACGGCCATAAATTCTCCCCCACCCCCTCCAAAAAAAATCTTCCCCTCCTCAAAAAAAATCTTCCCCCTCCAAAAAAAGGAGCCGGATAGAGTCTATTAGTTAATTGTAGTACATACTTTACTGACTTCATTTATATTGGCAAAAACCGCACGTGAGTTTCTGTTACTCTATAATCTCTCGTATAAACAACTCAAAAGTCACAAGCTACAACCAAAAGCCATAAACCGCAGCAAAAAAAACAGGCCCTTGGACAGTCCCATCAATTTCACCAATCACCTGTGTAGCATCCTTGGATTGTCCACTTGCTCTCTTTTCATGTGCAGTTGTAGTTCCTTTTCATTCTGAAAATAAAAAGCGGAGACAACGAAATACTCACTCCACACGTACCAATAACCTAATCATGCTCACATAGTCACATGCGCTAAGATGCTGCCGCAGCTGCAAGAGGATCACTAATCATTCCCAGATCCAAAAGAATTTGCCAGCTACTCCAATCTCGGTTATTTTAACTCAACCATTGTAATCAAGTCATGACAACAGCTAGGAGTATGATACTCCATAATGCGAGTGCGCCATTTGAGAGAAGTCAAAGATCAGTCGTCTGAATATAGAATAGAAAGCGCATGCTATTGCTTGGGAAGGTTCACAGAAGGGGTATAGAATGGAAGCCTCCATTTGCCAGTGCATCGACATAGCGTATCATACGGTAAGGTTTCATGCAGCTGGGCGGTCGATCTCGAGCAGGTGGCTGATTTAAGAGCAGTATAATAAGGCTTAGTTAGCAGGCTATAAGCAAATATAATATCAACAAAATCTTATATGACAGAGAGAGAAGGAAGCTGGCTACTAAATTACAGATAGCTATAGCACGTAAAAATATGCATTTCACTCTATTACATGTAGGGCCAAATAGTTATTGTAATAGCTACCTTATTGTATGAACTATTTTTTTGAAGGCTATAGATAAAATAGACAAGTGTTATAGCCACTATTTGACTATACTATTGTACCTCTTGCTCTAAGGGCATCTCCAATGGTCTGAGTCAGCTAGCTATATGTATGTACACATCAGCATATATCCTATATGGAGGAAAGAGAGTATGCAAAAAAAATCGAGCCAGCTCTTCCTGGCATCTCCAATGGTTATAGCTAGCAACTAACTATAAGACTTCCACATCATCTATATAGTACACACTAAAGTTAGCATTCTAAAGAACTATCTATAAGGATAGTTATTTGATGCTTACATGCACACACAAAATTTATGGAGGCTGCCTCGTTTGGCGCTATAGACTATCTCTAGAGCTGTAGAGAGCTGCGTTCTCTTTCTTCATTTAATATCTTCCACGTAGGACAGTTGATGACATGGACTCTCTTGTAGATAGCTGCTATAGACCCATTGGAGATGCTCTAAGGATAGCTATTTGATGCTTACATGCACACACAGAATTTATGGAGGCTGCCTCGTTTGGCGCTATAGATTATCTCTAGAGCTGTAGAGAGCTGCGTTCTCTTTCTTCATTTAATATCTTCCACGTAGGACAGTTGATGACATGGACTCTCTTGTAGATAGCTGCTATAGACCCATTGGAGAAGGCCATCTCCAATGGTAATAGCTAGTACTAACTATATAGTCAGCTGACGTGGAGGTGAGAGATAAAAGCAAAGACTATTTTATACTGTTGGACCCACATGCTCCTCTCTCATGTTCTTGGACTACGTGAAATAGATCAGCTATTTGCTTGTCACTAGTGACTACTCTCTCTCCTACTTTTTCCTTGCCACATCAGATCTAGCTAGCTAAATAGCCAGCTGTTGGAGACGCCCTTATAGATAGTTCTTTAGAATGCTAGCTTTAGTGTGTACTATATAGATGATGTGGAAGTCTTATAGTTAGTTGCTAGCTATAACCATTGGAGATGCCCTAAGAGCAAGTTTAATAAGGCTGACTGTGCTAGCTATAAGGGAATCCATGTCAGCATAGTCCTATGTGGAGGGGAGAGAAAAGGATAGAGAGAGCCAAGCCGACTCCCATGCAAGAGTCAGGCTATAGCACAGGAAAAGAGGCATTATCCATGCATGTACCCATAGAACTAATTGCTATACCCATGCATGTATTAAATTATCAATACCCATGTATATATTAAATGATTGAGAGCTCTTGTGGAGACAACTTATAGCCAGTTTATTGTATGAGTTGACTGCATCATTATCTTTTGATGATATGAAAATGTATTGGAGGTAGCAGCTATCTGTACTATTAAACTTGCTCTGTCGGTCGCGGAGCTCGATGCCAGCAGCTGTTCAAACCGGCCGGCCGGGGAGGGGAGTGGAGCACGGTGCATGGGGTTCAGCCCATGCCCGCTCTGGTCTCTTTAAGACCCGTCTAATCGATCCCAATGCATTGCCCAAACAGAGAATTCAATACTCGCCATAGGGAGTTTTTAAAAGCGATCTTAATTGATTACTCAGCTGCTACGCTAGCTGATCGATAGGAGTAATCTCTTTGAAGCTGAATGTACTATGCAGAATGCATCTGTAGTTTTGAAATGACAAGTGCGTGTATAGGGGAGCTAGCTAGCTCGATCGATTGGGCGTGCGCTCCTACGTGACCGCATTCAATTTGTGTCTTGTCTGCGGTTCTATGGACTGGAGTTTAGTACACAGGTTCGTTCACCTCAAAGCTCAAATGGTTTTGTAGGAGCCAATGTTAGCCTTATTTAAAAAGGTTCAGCTTTAGTTTTTTTTTGTCTTCCAGCTTATTTAAATTGAAAGTCACTTAAAACATGTTAATTTCTAATTTTATTTTACTTTAGCTTTTTTGTTTTTTTCTTTGCATTCCTCACGACGATATAATGATTTTTAAATTTGTGTCTTATTTTTAAAATTTTTAATTAAATGGTTTATAAAAAATCAACAGTCGCTATAGTATAATTTTAATTAAAAAAAATAGCTAAAACCATAAGTCAGAAATTTAAACTCTTTGAGCGAGCCCATTGTATGCCCAGGTCCTATATAGTACTAGCTTGTTTCCATAGGCAAGCCAGCTAGCTAGTTAAACCATAATTAAGGCTGGATAGAGTTAATTGACTTCCTGACCTCTTAATGGGTACTACTACTACGAGTCTACGAGCTGCACTCGGGTGGATCAGAACCAGTTTAGGTCTATGATCGGTCAGTACTGACATTGGTGTACTCTACTCAGTATATAACGAGACACGAGTAACGTAAACGAACTGGATGGGCCTGATTCACTACATGATGAGCTTCTACCTTCCAAAATTTAGAAACGGCCCACCACAATACTTGGTTGGTCTGGCTAAGATATTACGAGTCCAACGATGCAAATTTTTTGGCCGGTTTTAAAATATTTAGGCTGGGCCAAGATGAAAAAGTCGGGGCTTTGGGACCGGCTACTAATCAAGCGCGTGCTTTAGAGCTTGTTTGGGAGAGCTCCACCAGCTCCAGATCCACGAAAAACAGCTCCACTTCACGAAATTTTACCCAAATGCTCCAGCTCCGTGAAATCTGGATCCACCAAAATCCTGGATCTGAGGGCCAGATCCATGGATTTCATGGAGCTCCTCAAGGGGTGTTCCACCGTGGAGTTGGGTGGTAATTAGGATCTGTTTGGGAGAGCTCCACCACTAAAAACGTGGATCTGGAGCAGCAGCTCCACCATGGAGCAACTCCACCGTGGATCTGGGATTCCACCATGGAGTGTTTGGCTTGTACAGCAGCTCCAGATCCACGAAATTGAGGTTTTGGTGGGAATGACCACTTTTGGTGGGATGGGGTGTGTAACCAGTGGCATTGGTGGGTAATTACCACCCAACTCCACGGTGGAGCACCCCTTGAGGAGCTCCATGAAATCCATGGATCTGGCCCTCAGATCCAGGATTTTGGTGGATCCAAATTTCGCAGAGCTGGAGCGTTTGGGTAAAATTTCGTAGAGTGGAGCTGTTTTTCATGGATCTAGAGCTGGTGGAGCTCTCCCAAACAGGCTCTTACCCACCAATGCCACTGGTTACACACCCTATCCCACCAAAAGTGACCATTCCTACCAAAACCTCAATTTCGTGGATCTGGAGCTGCTGTACAAGCCAAACACTCCATGGTGGGATCCCAGATCCACGGTGGAGCTGCTGCTCTAGATCCACGTTTTCAGTGGTGGAGCTCTCCCAAACAGGCCCTTAAGCTGATTGCTTAGGTAATGTCATGCCTGTGCCGGACTGTCCAATCTAGCTGAATTAGGGCGTTTAATATGGAGATAGACAGAAAAAGGAACGAGCTCTAGAACATGCTGAAATTTCTCACTAGTTGATTTTGTACTAATACTAATCTGAACCTGCCGGCACATGCCGCTGCTCGACGGCAACAGCGTGAACAACAAAACAAGAAGAGCGTACAAGCAGAGCGGCCGAAAGTTCAGCAAAACAACAAGAACAAAAGAATCAGCTGCTCCGATCCACAAATTATCTGAAGTAGTTGGAAATACTGAAATTATCGCAAGTACATATACCCACAAGACGTACAGTATCTGACGAACACAAGCTGTCGGCCCGGATAAGTGAGCAACTAACACCTAGTAGTATAGGTTGGCCGTTTACCACAGCTCCATTCAACTCCATTTCTCCTGAACCTGGAGTTTTCGCTGTGTTAGCAACTTTGAGCCCTGTTTCGTATCGAATTTTGCTTAGAAAAGCTAAAAGATAACACAAATATCTAATTTCTCGAAATGATTTTAATACTTCTCTTGCTACCATCTCACTCCAGGCAGGGTCGGCTCAACGTTTTCAAGGGCCCTAGGGCGAATTCGGCTCTATGGGCCTTTTACTATAAATTTTTTTCCTACTTATAAAATATGCAGTTTAAACTTTATATTGTCTAAAGTGACACAAATCAATAGTTCTAACATGATAAACTAATTAGGTACTAACCAGACGGCGACTGAGATCCAAGAGGCGACGAGCAAATAAGCAATCGGGAGGCGGGGCGACGGATGCAGATGGCAAGGTGAATCGCCTGATCGAGACTCTCGGGCTGCGACGGCCTCACGGCCACGATGTCGGCGCAGCGCGCAGGCGCAGGAGACGATCACGTCGAACTGTCGAAGCCGCGGCCCGCGGACGGATCGGCGAATCGGCGCAACGGCGCGGCGTTCTTCTGGCGTTAGTCGAAGCGTCGAGCGGTCGAGGCGTTGAGCCATCAGGACTGGGGTAATCACAAAACATTGTCACGTTGAGCTAGCCCATGAATACTCCGGCCGCAATCACAAAACGTCGCAATCACAAAACGCATGCATGCAGGCTTCTGGGGACTGGGCTCTGGCCGTAGTCTGGCGCGGGGGAGGGGTGGGCCCTCCCTGGCCCGGGGCCCTAGGCCGGCGCCCTTCCGGCCTACCCCAGAGCCGGCCCTAACTCCAGGGATAAGATAAGGGGTCATAGATGCATTGCGTATCCCACTCCTTTTGTTCCCATCACGTGATCGTATCTCTCTCTTACTTTTTTTCACCGCTCGCTCAATCCGTCTAAAAAACACTTCTTTCAGCCACTATTATTCATTTTCAGTCAAAAGACATTAGCAAAAACTGAAATGGACGCCTCTAGAACAACCAGCAAAGGTCTTGCTCCAAATGGCTTTTAGGCCTTCGGTTTTTGGCTTCCAGAATGCAAAAGCCACTTAGAACACGCTGGTTTCTTAATTTCAGTTTTTTGGGGTTTTTTGTTTTTTCCCTTATTGCTTTGCGTTGTCCCAAAGATATAACAGTGTTTTTCAATTTTTCTCATTTTAAACTATTTTTCTTATTTTTTGACTCAAAAAAGCTAACATTCATTATAGCGTATTTGCAGTAAAAAAAATCAGAAGCCAGACTTCAAAGTTGTTTGGAGCGGCACCAAAGACTCACTTCCGGACACACCTAATCAGTTGCTATCGTAGAATACAATTCTTGCTTAGCTTCCGTTAACTCGTTGTGCTTGCTTCGAATAATCGCAAGCAAGGAAGGGGCAACACAAATCGTTGTTGCAGAACAGGGTGAAGAAATGGAGGAGTCTGGCATGATTCTCGCCGTCGTGCTTACAGGAAACGTCTTTGTGGTGTTGCTCGTTGATTTGTTGGAACTAATCTTATTGTGTTGTTGTAGCGGTCAGTGTCGAGTACTCGTGTGTTTGAGTACTATGGTCGTAGTCGAGTACTAGTTTGTTCGAGTACTGTGGTCATAGTCGAGTACTCGTGTGTTCGAGTACTGTGGTCGGTGTTGAGTACTTGTATGTTCAAGTACTATGGTCGTAGTCGAGTACTCCTGTGTTCGAGTACTGTGTGGTTGTAGGTGAGTACTCATGTGTTCGAGTACTGTGGTCGTAGTCAATTACTTGGTGTGTTTAAGTACTGTGCCATTGTGGTTAGAGTACTCAGTGTGTTTGAGTATGTCATAGTCGGTATCGAGTACTTGGTGAGTTCGAGTACTGCGTGGTTGTAGTCGAGTGCTCGGTGTGTTCGAGTACCCTGTAGTCATGTGTCAATATAGTCATAAGTTGTAATAGTAATGTAGCATCATGGTCGTGAGTTGTAAGTCGTAAGAGTACTGTAGTGTCATGGTTATAGCCACAACAATCGTAAGTCGAGTTGCGCAGTGGTCGTAGTCGTGTGTCGATGTAGCTGGTACTTGGAGGGTACTGTAGCAGTCGGTGAGTCCGAGTGCTATAGTGGTCATGGCTATGGTGACGGTTGGTGCTCAAAGACATAGGTGGTAGGAGATGCAGTCAAAGAACTATGATCGATAATTCCATAGTTGGTGAAGTGGTCGAAGGAAAACCGTGATCATTTGTCGACAAGCCGTGGTCGGTGAAGTGGTCGACAAAACTTGGTTGAACAACCACAGTCGTGAGGTGTAGTCGAGACACCGTGGTTGAAGGACTCTAAGCGTGGTAGATTTGTGTTGTTGATGTGCCGTGCTCGAAGGACTTGAATCCAGTGGACGTGGTCGTGCGGCTTGTCTCCGTAGCAGTCGTGTGTGGTCGTCACTGTAGCAGTTGTGGGTCACTGTAACAATCATTAGCATACTGCGCAGAATAGGCAGGCGGCTGGGCGGTATGGGCAGGTTGCTGAGCGGTGTAGTAGTTGAGGCCGGAAAAACCGGATCACAAGTAGTGGCTGTCAGAGTCTATAGTAGTAGTTGGTACATATATAGGTGATTTAGCCGTATGTCGTAAGGCTTATTTAACCCATGTTAATCTATAGAGTTCGATAGCGTGTGAGAAAAACAGAGTAAACGAGAAAAGACGTATGTAGCTAGAAAAAGAAGTTTCTCTGTGTTTTTGTTTGTTCTCTCCCCACTCGTGCACGTTTCTTCGCTTGTCTAGGCCAACACTACTCGCGGTCGTTCTTGTCCGGCGGTGGCGGCGCCGCGAGGCCGTCGCATCCAGCTGCGGCTTCGTCCTGTTCGGCTTCTGTTTCCAGGAAAAGAACCAGTGCCGGGTCGTCAGGTCGTCCTTGGAAAGGAACCGGCGATGGGCGCCGCGGGGCGACGGATGATCAGGAGCCAGACGCGTGCGAGCTCGAGAGGTGGAAGAAGATGTTCTGGGGTCCACCAGGAGCCTGTCCACGATGGACGAGGGGACGGAGAAGTGTACAACGACGATAACGGCACCAGCGTTCAGCACGCCGGCGTCGTCGCCGGACCGAAGAGACTCCCGGAGTCTCCAGATGGCAACCAGCACGCTGCAAAGTTATGGCTTGTTTTTCTTTCTGTTGTTAGCTGTGATTCGTGAGCAGTTAGTCAAGCAGGATTACATGGTGGGTTGGAAAGTGGAGACTAGTGCAAAGTATACACAAACCATGAAAAACACTGCTATGTAATTGATTAGGCAGGTTCGAGATCAGGAGAAGGTGCAAAATGCGAGGGATGGATGGTCACGGGGACGTATTTGCAAGGATGGCGTGGGGACCTGACACACATGACCTTCCGCCACGGTGGCATCCGACTCGGGGCCACGTGTAACACCCTCAATTTTGAAAATAATAATAATAATAATAATAATAATAATAATAATAATGAAATGCCATTAAATATTCCACTAATTTCGGATCTATTTCCTTATCTATTTATATCCCAAACATCCTTTAAGTCTAATCTGCTCCTAACTTCTCCCTAAATCATCTCTCAAATCAATCTATCTCTTGCTCACCCAGCGATGCTAACACACTTGTTTGATAGCAAAGCAATGGCTTCTTCGGGGGTTTTAGCTAACACGAGATTATGGATTGCCCATCCATCCATCCACTGCGCGCGATGGCAACGGGAGAGCAGGGGCGGAGGTACAGGCCGTGGAGCAAGGCGGACTTCTTCCTGGAGCCCTCGTTCTAGAGCTGGGGCGCGTACCTCGGCGCGCTCGTGGCCACCGTGCCGCGGCTCAGGGACTGTGTGGCGAGCCGTCGTCGGAGGCCGTTGAAGGCGGGCATGCTCCTCGCCGAGAGCGAGAACCCACTGTAGCGCTGCTTGTCGTGGGTGGACCTTGCCTTCCTCAGCTTCGGCTCCGTCGTTGGCTCCGGCGTCTTCGTGCTCACCGGCCAGGAGGCGCGCTTCGACGCCGGCCCCGCCATCCCGCTCGTCTGGGCCGCTGCCAGGTTCTTGGCGCCGTTGTCCTCCTCCTGCTACGCCGAGCTCGCCACGAGGTTTCCAAAGGTTCGCATGTGGGAATAGAAGGGAAATTTGGACACGTTCATACGTCTGATCCTTCGTATAACCGAAGTGTCCAACGCTTGGCAGGCAAGTACCTCGCAACCGTGATCTTTCTATTTTGCAAATTATATGTTTCCAGTTTACTTGTCACATCATGTCACTCATGCTTGCTTAACTAATATCATATCGCTAAAATCATATCGTTAATATCACCTGGCTCATATCACACCGCTTAGCTAACATCACATCACTACCATTACCTGACTCACATTATATCACTTGGCTAATATCCTATTGCTAAAAATCACATCACTAAAGTTACCTGGCCAATTTTATACCGATAAAGTTACATGCCTACTAGCGTGTCACTAAAGCTTATCTGGTCAATATCATATCACTAGTGCTATCTGGTTATTATCATATCGTTCACATTTGCTTGTTTATAGACGTTTAATATTGCATGCGTGTCATGATGTTCTAGGTTATTTTATTTGCACCTGCTACTATGTTAATTAGGATGTTCAGTTAGAATGTTCTAGAGTTCATGCTTCTAATTAGTGTTTTAGAATCTATGCTTAAATTGTTAATAGGGGTAGCATATGAACATGTTTTAATTTGGATATAAGTTATTAACACTCTTTTGGATATTAGGTCTGCTATGTTTTTTAGCTTCCTAACATCATGTTCCAATAATTGTATGATGTTGTATTTGAGCCATGAAGGATGTATGTATTAAACATATTAATCTGACTAATAATCATTTATCACATAATAAAACTTGATTGGTTGATAACCTTGTGTGAACTGTATTATAATACCACTTTAGGTTAATTATTACATCACTATCACTTTATCATTATTCCACATTGCCCTCATATCAGAAACTGTCTTTCCACTTTCAACCCTAGCACATCTTTTCACTTTTCATAACTTGATCGTAGCCTTATCCTCGCCATCCCTTAGTTCCTTAAATTTCATACTATATAATCTGCCCATGATGTATCAGTTACCTTATCACCATTTTATCATTCCCTATCATCTTCATATCGGGAATCATGTCTTCATTTCTAACCTTAGCAAATCCTTTCACTTCTCCTAATGTTATCTTCGTTTTCTCTTAGTTCCCTTAAATTCATACCATATAACATGTTAATAAAATAACGGCTATCTGGCCTGGGATTATCCACATATATGGGAGATTTCCACCCACCTGGTAACGTACGGGGGGCTGTACGCTTTCGTTACACAGGATATTACACCCCGTCGGTGGTTATGCAGTCGAGGACGATGGCGTGCCTGGCTATTCTTGTATAACCGGGTATGTGGGGAGTAATCACCAGTGCCTTTGCCATAACTTGTTCAATAACAATTATCCTGGGTGATCATATGACAGTTTCCAGGCATGGGGTTATCCACATATAGGGAAGATTTTCACCCACCTGATAACGTATAGGGGATCGTACGCTTTCGTTACACAGGATATTACACCCCGTCGGCGGTTATACAGTTGAGGACGATGGCGTGCCTGGCTATTCTTGTATAACTGGGTATGTGAGGAGTAATCGCCAGTGCCACTGTCATAACCCGTTAAATAACATTTATCTTTGATGCCAGTGTTCCTGTGATCTTTGTCTCCAGTCTATATCAATGTTTCCGATAACCTAGCTTCATTGCACTTAACCTGTATCAATTGCTTGCTTGTTTTGCTTGTCCTTTACATGTCTTGCTTGCATTACCTGTCCTTTATTCACTGGGTTGCGACCGTTGTTGGGTACTTGCTGAGATTTCCAAATCTCACGCTTGCTCTTTTCAGTCTCAGGTAAAAGACCAGTGGAGTGATAGCATCATGCATGGGTGGGAGCAGTCGAGTTTTCAGCACCGTGGTTTACCACTGTTTTGTTGTTTCATTCGTTCTTCATTTGATTAGAAGTGGTCCGGTCTCATGTTTTAAACATTTGTTCCAGATTCTGTTGGTTCTCTATTAAAGTGTTAATAAAGTTTTAAGCTCTTTGTGCTTTTTTGTTGTTTTTATTTATTCTTTACTTTGATAATGACGTTCCATAGTAGTATCACATATCATTATGTAGGTTGCTACACCACGTGTGCCTAGATGTGCATGTGCAGCCAGGTGCGAGTTTGATCCACGGTGAGCCAGTTAAACAAGATTAGTGATAGGTTTGAGCAGTTAATGATCAGGTTCCTTCACTTCCTCGCACCGGCCGCCTTGCAAGCTACTGCACATTTGGTGCAATTTGTGGAGCCTGCCAAGCAAAACGAGAGTAGTCGCCCTTAAGTACACAATTCAATGTATACCGAATATCTTCACCGTTATTCCTTCGGCGTGCTTGGCTAGCGATAGATCGGTACATGCATCTGGACGCCAAGTCAAAGATAGCATGACAGCCACCCAAACTTGACTACGGCAGGCCATGGCAAAGTGCTAGCAGTGCAGCTTGGAATTCGTCGCGGAACCGGCCGTCTCCCTCCCTCCTGTCTTCCTCTTCTCTCTTGCACACAAAATCACAATTCTTGAAATTTAGTTCGGCAATTCGTCGATCGATGCTTCAATATCTGCTGAGTAAGTTCAAATTGCATTGGAGCTCGAGGAGGAGCGGCAATGTATCAATTGTGGAGCAAATCTAACGGTGAGAAATTCGAGCTGAAATCTTGAAATTACATGCGACACTTTGTAACAAATCCGTAAATTGATATGCTTCTACCTTTTTGTCTCAATTCTCAACATGTACAGAAGGCCCAATCCAAAGTCTGTACAACCACCGTGATGATGTGAAAGAACAACACAAACAAAGCCGGCCAATTTCTGAACGGGAAGCACTTCTCTCCAGTCATCTCCACCTATATGTGCATGGTTCAATCACGAGAAGTCGTCGACATGGCACTGCGTCGCCGTGAACCCCTGCGCCACCGCCGTGGCGTTGCTCGGGTCGGGAACACTGATGTAGCAATCCACGTCCGGCCTGTACTCGACGCTGTTCACGAGGATCACCTTCAAGCGCACCCTCGTGTGGAGCTTGACGTTGATGTTAAAGAACCCCTCCTCCTTCTCCCTTCCGAACGCCGCCGCCGCCTCGCCGGCGAGGACTCCCTGGCCATGGAAGCTCGGCCGTATGTCCATCGTGCTCTTCCGCTCCTGCCGCGTCCGCGGGAAGTCCACGTACCCGAACCGCTCGCCGCCGTAGAGCGCCACGGCCTCCAGACGCCTGTACAGGACGGCCTGCTTCCGGTTCGGGTTGCGGATGGTCACGGCCACGGTGAGGTTGTAGTTCAGCCGCGGCCGCGTGCCGTTGCCGAGGTCGAAGCGGGTGAGCGCGGCGGAGTCGACGTAGGCCTTGAGTCTGCTGGGCTGGAACACGAGCCAGAGCACCAGCGCCACGACGCCGACGGCGATGAGCACGACGGTGAGCACGCGGAAGGCCCTGCAGAAGAGGGCGTAGGGGTCGGCGACGGCGGCGCACGGGAGGCGGCGGCCGCCCACAGCAGCGGGTTCTTTGGGAGGGATGGGCGGGCCGTAGCAGGGCTGGTGGAGCTGGTCCATCTTGTGCTCGTGATTGGCCATCGTGAGCTCGCGATTGATCCGTGGACTAGTGTTTCTGGAGCAGTATATGTGTGCGTTGAGATAGCTAAGGTGGAGACCGGAGAATTGGATAAAAAAAGGGTGATTTGCATCGGATTTGACGGGAAACCGAGGCCGGCTATTGTTTGGGCGACTGGTGCACGCGTTCTTGGACTGAGGAGGCCAAGGTATTGTTCGTGTGTTGTGCGAAGGGGCAACGAACGAGCCGGCGGATGGTGTCTCCGGTTGAAAGCTACACCCGAGATGAATATTCGGGGCCACTGGCGGCGTACGTTGACTGTTTGGTCTGACGAGCTGGTGGTGGTTTTCAGCATCAAGAATTGGGGAAAGCTAGATCATGCCATGTTTGGACCAGGTGGGCTTTGCCCGGCTGCCCATTTGGCAGCGTTACTTTCATTCCGTTGAACAACCACCAACATGCCCATTACCTTCAAAATTAATTAGTCTTCTGTCAATAAAAACTTCAAATTAGTGTTGCCTACTTACTAAGGTCTCGCTCGTTTGAACTTGGTTTTCTGACTTCCGGATTATTTTTTTTACTATTTCTAAATTTTATCCTTTTCCCCTAATTTTTCGGTTTTTGAGCTTTTTTGTCGGTTCTTTTTTCCCAGTATTCGTTTGCATTATACATGATAGGCTAACCTTTTTTTAAATTTTTTAAATTTGATTATATCAAATAAGTTACCATCAGTTATAGTGTAATTTCAATTAGCTACAGTAAAAATTCAATCATAAACCACTAAAATTCAGTCTAGCTAAGCACACCTAACATGGTCCAACATCACATACGAAGACTTGCGTGCGGTAGTATTTTTTTTTTTGGAAAGAACGTCACAGAGCACGAGCATATAGTTTCGTACTAAATTACATGCGTGTTTGTACTCTGGTTTAATAGCACACACTATCGATTTTAGGGAACAAACCGTTGTCTCACTATCCGTGCCAATGCCCACTATCCGTGCTCCCACTATCATGCCACTGCCCACTGTCCTATTCTGAGTCCTATCATGGTATTGTATCCTCTTTGAAACTCATGATTTTCATAAAAAAATTTTGTAGAAAACACCACAACCTGTAAACATGGATATGTTTATTTCCTATGAAATATTTGCTAAAATTCCTCTGGTTTAATAAGACACACCGTGTCAATTTTAGGGAACAAGTCGGGATGGTGGGAATGAACATCCGTGCTCTAACTATCATGCCTATCATGCCACTGCCCACTGTCCGTGCTCTCACTATCATGCCACTGCCTTTTTTTTAAGATAATGGATAGAAATCCGGCCTCTATATCCACACGTAGATATACGCAGCCAGAGTTTACAGGAGCCCTTAGACTCAATTACTCAAAACCTCAAAACTGAGGTACGCAAAAAACAAAGAGCAAAAAGACTAAGAAAGCTAGAAAGACTAAAATTCTAACTTCTAAGTCCTTGTTTTGACTTTGTGCACTGGCAATCCTTCGCATCCTAGTTTACTTAGAAACTCTTGATGTCAGGCCTCAAAATTTGATCTTGTGCAGTAGCAATCCTTTGCATCCTCGTTTACTTAGAAACTAAGATACCAAAACGAAGCCACCAAAGTGGGAACCACGTGTGGAACTGTAAAGACAACGCCTTCAGGAAGGAACACGACGTAGCCACGCCGCCGCTACCCGTCCAACATGGACAAGGATTTCTCCCGCAAGATCCACATCGAGAGAGGCGGGTGCATCTACAGACAGACGCCTCCAAGGAGTAAAACGGCTCCCAAAGGTATCGTCATCGTCAGCCCAACAGCAAGACAAAGGCTTTCGCCTGGCACCCAACCCACTCCCAACGACAGCACGCCCACGACTAGCACAATCCAGCGTTGATGGCTGCACATCGACCCCGACCACGGCCACCACCGCACAAACCCACACCGACGATCGTGCTTGATGACACCAGATCCAGACCCCCAGTCGCCGAGCTCTGCGAGCCTATCCCTGGCACTAGGCCGAAGTCGCCGGCTGCTCGCCGGTCGCGCCGCCGGCCCCCGCTGCTCGTGCCCGGAGCTGGTCGCCGGAGATGGTCGCCGCCCAAAGCCCGACCGAAGCGTCCGCCGCCTGCGCTTGAAGCTGCCGGCAGCCGCTCATGCCACTGCCTACTGTCCTATTCCGAGTCCTATCATGGTAAAGGACCGTGTGAGAAAGTTTAAGATATTATTATAATGAACCATTGCAAATTTTGAGAGGTGGTTAAGTATTTTTGTGAAGATCGTACTTTGTTTAGGTTGTTTTCTGAAATTGTCAGGCAAATCACAAGTACCGCATGTGTTTATGTGGTAGTACCGACGTTGTGAGGGCGGTCATACCGCACGAACGGTAGTTCTAGTCTGAGTTGTGGTACGTTTTTCCAGAGAAGTTTAGTGTGAGGTGCGAAGGTGTGGAAGTACCACTTCGAGGAGCGGTAGTACTGGCATGTTGCGTGTGGTACTACTGATTTTTACAGAAAAACAAGATTTTGGATTTTGAGTTGGGGTGACTATGTGGTCGTAGTATGTGTGTTGTTACTTGTGTATACATGGGTTTATTGTTTGGTCCTTGGTTTAGGAGCAGTGTTTTGGTTGTATACTTTTTGCACAATGCATTGTATATATTAATTGTACCAATTAATGACTTTGTGTGTTGTGCGGTGTTACGTGGCTGTTTGCTTGTTGTTGTTGGTTGTAGGACTTCGGAGCTAGGTTATAGTGAGATGTAGAAGGACCGGGACTAGGCACAGAGTGGTGTTGAGGTCCAGAACGGCCAGGGAGATGCCGAAATGACTGAGCCTTACGGGGTGGTTGCAAATCGGGACGACAAGGAACCGGAGCGAGAGCTACGGGTGGTGGACATGACGGGTAATAGCAAGGTGGACGAGGACTAAGCTCAGGGAGGAGCTGAGGTCCTATGCGGTCAAGGAAGTCAGGTGCCGTCATGCATAAGGAGAAGTATGTTGTACACTAAGTGACTTGGGTTGTTTGCAAGTGAGGAGGGTTCGGTGGGATCCAGACGCGTGAGAGGCTTGGCGGTAAGTCATTGGGACCACATAGAAGATGACAAAGCATTGGTGATGCTCCGTGGCAAAGGAAGCAGGAAGATTCGTAGAAGGTGGTAGAGGGGCATTTTGGTAAATTGCCCAATACCGAAAGTGCTGGTGTGTGAAACTGCGGCGTTGGTCTAAGGGGTTTAGGTCTTGTATGTGCTAAAAATATGAAATAGATCAAGTGTTGATTCACAAATGGGTTGATGGTTGTAAGCCGCTTTGAGAAGCATGCGTGAGAGAGTAAAACCCGGTGTTAGGTGAGGTTAACTAGTTATCCCCGGTTTTAGCCTGATGGGTGAGTACATTAGTTTTTGGTTTATATTGTGAGGCTATATAAGGGGAGAAGAGGCAATGGCTAGGGCTTGAGGATTTTGGCTAAGTTTTTGTGATCGCTAGCTCTTCCTCCCTCTCATATGAGATTAGAGTTCCTAGGGTTGAAGCCTTATGTGTATGTGCTCTAGGCTTAAAGCTCTATTATCCTGAGGGATTAGCTGTTAAAACATTCCTCTCCAACTGAAATGGACATCCAAACTTTGTCTAAGTGAGTTATACCATGAAACCCTCATGTGTTTTTGATTTTCTTGGCTTTCTTATTTGGATTTCTCTTCTCTTAAATTTTTCTAGTGCCAAGGACATATAGGAGGTGGAAATGTCTTTTGAAGATAAGATCACATCCATCTAGACATAATCTAGAGAAAGTTCTTGAGGAAACCCGTTTTTTGCTTGGTTTTACCTCCTCGAGCGATTTCTTGATCTGAGGGTTTTTGATTTGATTTCTTCAATGTTCTAACTTGCTGTGATATGTGAAAATACATCTAGATCCATCTAGTTCATCATCCACACACGAGATAGTTGTATTCACCGATTTTGGTTTTGACTCGGTTTTGATGTAACCTTCCAACAAACTGAAAAAAGATCTCAACTTTGGTCATGTTTTTCATGATTGTTTATTGGAATAGGTTCACAATACCCTATAACAGATATCTGCAAAATTTTATATCATTTGGATCTATGGATCAAAAGTTCTCTCGATTTTAGTTTTTGAAATCGAGCTGAAAATACTACTTATTTACCTGATTTTACTGTAGCAGAGATCAGACCACCATTGAAGTTGCAGTCAGACCGCTCGGGATGCCATTTCTTTGTTAGTTAGACCATTAGGAAGTAGTTGCTTCAAGGTTCTATGTTTTTGAGCCATTTGTCTTGAATTTTTGGATGAAAAGTTTATTTTCTGCAACTCTGCAGTTGTGTGAGAATATAATTTTGAATACTTAGAAAAAATTCAAGTTGGCAGCATTCAACTCTCTCTATTGCCATCTGGTCCAACAATATCCTTTTTGATACTCATGATTTTCATAAAAAATTTGTAGGAAACACCACAACCTATAAACATGTATATTTTTTATTTCCTATGAAACTTTTGCTAAATTTCCGCTGTTCGAAACAAGCCTAAAGTTAATTAGCATTCTCTACTAGCTTGAAGGAGCTGTTATTCTAGTGATCCACAAGGAGGGCGTATATATTTAACATGCATCTACTTTTTTTAGTGGTACTTTCATGTACTAAAGACTTGAGGTTGGGTTGGGTCATATTTTCAGTGGACCGTGTTGTACCAACCCACTAGACATTCTTACAATGAACCAAAACTGTACAGCTCTATTGGTCTTGTCTCTGGTCATCCTAGTCCTATCGGTGTTATGTCAAAACAAAAGCCCACTCATCTAACAGCTCTCTCTCTCTCTCTCCGTGTGTGTCCTAACCAGGCTAAACCTCCTGATAAATTGACGTTGAGTCTCATTAGGCTCTTGATGAAGGTGATGAAGATCATCTTCCTTTCCGGGAGGCTCATAAGTACCCTGGAAGTTAGCAAGCAACTGGTCGCAAACATGTTCACACGTGTAGATTGATCCAACCGATAAATAAGACCAGGTGGGTCCTTCAAGAATGGTTGGATGATAATTTGCCATGACTTTGTTGTCTACTCCTGCTGCCCATGTGACTATTGTATATATCTGCAAAAACTCCAAGGGATTTTGAGTTCTATCGAGCTTTCCAGGATTTGTGGGTCAAAATTTATCAAGCCAAGAACAACTTGAAGGGCTAGGGAGAAAGTGTGACAACCGGTTATGGTTGTATAACGCCTTGTTTGTGTGTACTGATTATAATCGTTGGGTGATCAGTTGCTATGGTACCTTGAAGTGGGTTTGCTTGGTCCCAACCACTTACGAACACTTATTCTGTAATCTTGTTCAGCTTTCTCATCAAATTGGTTGTGAATATCTTCAAGAGAAATTCGTTCCCGTTGTCAATCATGCCTTGCTAACTGATTTTGAGCAGAAAGAGGATGTTGGGTCCTATTATTTTGAACCTACAGTTGGCGACTAGACCCTCAATCGGTTCATGGAGCAACAGGGTTTCCTTGATTTCCCCTCCCGCCTAGAGGTTGTTGAAGATCTTTCAGTTGAGAGTATGTCATAGAGTGGCTACCTTCCTTGTCGGCCCAGAACTTTTTAGACTGCTTGATGGTAGGGTTAAGAACTTGCACAATTTGCACTACAAAGGCACCATAACCTAGGGCTCTACCCAACTCTAGATCTAAATTCTTAATAATATCACTAATCAACTGACGGTTTTGAGTGGTTACTGACCAGTAGTGGACTCAATTCAGAAGTTGATGTTGACGTTGTATCCTTGGTCTAGACAACAACTTAGGGTTGGACCATGATCGAGTGGCCTCCGTCTAGGATTTATCCGATCATCATCTTTCCTTTCTTCATCTCCTCCCTAGTCACCTACACTTACTTTCTCTGAATTGTGAACACTTGGGAGTACCCTCGCGACACTGACGAGAGTCATTTCCTCTATTGCTGATAGCGGCCTCTGCAACACCTGCAGAAGCCAGTGGAGGGGGTGATCAGTGTCCCCTTGAAGAAGATAGATTGGGAGAAGTGTTGAAATGTTTGATTGCATTGACTTCATGATCATCCCACGAGGAATCACTATCCAATCTTGGATCAAGGCTAATGGACATAGTTCCACTACATAAATGAATTCCCACCTTGAAGGAGAATGTCTTGTTGCTGCTGTGGTAGGTAAATTCTGATACATCGGAGAGAGGATTGAAGAGTAAGCAGAACTTTCCCCGATTGGCTTGGTGAGGGCAGATTCATGATCGCTATCACCATATGACAATCCAGTGCTAGAATCCTTCAAAACATCGGTGGAATGTGCATAGGCTGCATCACTGGCGATGGCACTCCTGCTCTCGAGGGCTGGACCGTCGGAGTGCACTATGCACGTAGGAAAGGAATAATTTGGTTTGAACATGGCCATGCATGAGTCCATGTCGATGTGCACGTAATCCGCATGGTCGAAGGAGTTCTCCTCATCCCAGAAGTTCACCATTGGTGCATGATTCTCTAGGATTGAGAACTTGGTGCTTCTCTTACCTAGCGCACCAACTATCGATGATTTGGATGATTATTTTGTGGAAATAGGAGGGAGACACTAGAACTCGCGGACAAGTAAGTAAAAAGGGATGTCTTTGTTACTAAGAATAGATTATGAGGGTGCTCCATGATCATAGCGAACAATAAGCGTGATCTGGTTACAATTGTCTCTTTTGTATACCGCTGTCCAATCAATCCTTATATACTACCGAAGAGGTGGCAGTTGGTGATGTCGGAGGACGGCATACATGATAGCTCTTCTTGTCAGTGACTCATCTCTTAGTGGTGTAGAAGAAACAAACTTTAGGTAGTTGTCTGAGAGATAGATGCGATCAACAGTTATTTGTCAGTGACACATATGAGATAGTTATGCATATGAGTCCATGGTAGACCTGTAAACCAATTGGAAAGTAGATCCATAATCATAATACAACAGATATCCAAACTGATATGACTTATTTAGTCACATGCTTATAAATTAAAATGAAAGAATATAGTCATAATACAATAGATATAAGGTCTCCTCCTTTCAGCTTTTAAAAATTGTTTGTTGTCTTTTCTACAGTTACTTACTTTTAAATAGAGTGTTTTTTTAAACGAGATCTATAAGTTGATTGAAGTACACACTGTACTGACTTCATTTATATAGGCTAAAGCTGCACATGGGTTTTTATTACTCTATATTCTCTCTTATAAATAGCCTAAAATCCATAAACTGTGGTTATAAGTCGAATCTAAAAAGAACACGTCCATAGTAAACCCAACCGGTTAGGTTATCTCTACTCCTTAAAAATGTGAGTTGGTGGTAGGTAGTTCTTTCTCCTCTCTTCTCAGCCATCTAAAAAGAACACGTCCATAGTAAACCCAACCGGTCTGTTCTTTCTCCTCTCTTCTCAGCCATCCGATCAAAGATCAACCATCTAGATCCGCATGTAGGTAGTTATTCCGCTCCTTGTAGAAAAGGTTAGGCCGACGCGTGGATTGTGCTTCTCCTCTTCTCTTCCCCTGCATCCTCCGCCTCCCACAACCACTCCACCTCCTGCAACCGCTGCCTCCTTCTCTCCCCTGAACCCTCGTGTTGCGCCTCCTCCTCCTCCTCAGCGCCACCACCAATTCCTTCCCTGCGCGGTAGCGTCTAGTCGCAGTCCCCCAACTCCCGCCAGCAGTGCTGCCTCCCCCCGTCGCCGTCTCCCCAATGCATTCACCCACCGCCTCCTCTCCCCATCTGCCCGTCGTCGCCTCTCTACCTCCACCTCCCGCAATCGTCGCCTCTTTCTCTCCCCCGAACCCTCGTGCCGCGCCTCCTCCTCCTCCTCGGCACCGCCACCAATTCCATCTCCTATCACCCCTCCAACTATTGACACGACACTCGGTGATAGCGGCCGATGGATCAGCAAGAAGGGCACTTGGCGACAACGGTTGGTGAATCAGAGAGAAGGGCGCTCGACGATGGCGGCAGTGGCTTCCTCTTCCTACGCTCACCCACGTAGCTCTCCTCCGCCGCCACCGCCCAGCGATCGCTCGCCCAGTGAGCCTTTATACCTCCTCATGCTCTTCGCTCAGAGCCCGTCGCGCTGTCTAGAGATTTTGGTCTCCCAAGCTGGCCGTCGAACTCGGTGCCGTGGTCAAAGGGGGCTATGGCCAAAGTCAAGCGGTCATGGTCGAAGTCGAAGCCTTGGTCGAATGGGCTTGTGGTCGAAGTCGAAGATCAATGGTCGAAGTCGAAGCCGTGGTCGATGGGGCGGTGGTCAAAGTCGAAGGGCCGTGGTCGAAGTCAGGCCGTGGTCAAAGTCAAAGGGTCGTGGTCAAAGTTCAAGCCGTGGTCGAAGGGGACAGTGGTCGAAGGGGGCAGTGGTTGAAGTTGAAGGGCCGTGGACGAAGTCAGTCCGCGGTCGCAGTCACAGGGCCGTGGTCGAAGTCAGGCCATGGTCGAAGTTGAAGGGTCATGGTCGATGTCCAAACCGTGGTCGAAGGGGGCAGTGGTCGAAGTCGAAGGGTCGTGGTCAAAGTCCAAGCTGTGGTCAAAGGGGACAGTGGCCGAAGGGGCAGTGGTCGATGTCGAAGGGCCGTGGATGAAGTCGGTCTACAATCAAAGTCGAAGGGCCGTGGTCGATGTCAGGGCCATGATCGAAGGGGGGCCATGGTTGGGCCGTGACCGAAGTCGAAGATTCGTGGTCGAAGCCGTGGTTGAAGGGAGCGATGGTCAAAGGGGGACGTGGTCGACGTCGAAGGGCCGTGGTCGAAGGGGACAGTGGTCGAAGGGGATGGTGGTCGAAGGGGGAAGTGGTTAACGTCGAAGGGCCGTGGTCGTCGAAGGGCTGTGGTCGAAGGAGACAGTGGTCGAAGGGGACAGTGGTCAAAGTCGAAGATCCATGGTCAAAGTCAAAGTTGTGTTTGAAGGGGGTCGTGGTCGAAAGGGGAAGTAGTCGACGTCAAAGGGCCATGGTCGGAGGGGACAGTGGTCGAAGGGGGCAGTGGTCGACGTCGAAGGGACATGGTCGAAGGAGATAGTGGTCGAAGGGGGCAGTGGTCGAAGTCGAAACTGTAGGCGAAGAGGGTTGTGGTTAAAGGGGGGAGTGGTCGATGTTGAAGGGCCGTGGTTGAAGGGGACATTGGTCGAAGTCGAAGATCCTTGGTCGAAATTGAAGCCGTGGTTGAAGGGGGAAGTAGTCGTCGTCGAATGGTCGTGGTCGAAGGGGGCAGTGGTTCAAGTTGAAGATCTATGGTCGTCGTCGAAGCTGTGGTTAAAGAGAGAAGTGGTCGATGTCGAAAGGCCATGGTTAAAGGGGACAGTGGTTGAATGGGGTAGTGGTCAAAGTCAAAGGGGACAGTGCTCGAAGTCAAAGGGGTAGTGGTTGAAGTCGCGGTCATGGTCGTAGTCGTAACGCCCATGGATGTGGTTGTAGCGGTCATGGTCGTAGTGGTAGCGCCAACCTAGAGGGCACCTGCTGGTTCGCCCATAACCTCCACCGCTATGAGTTCCCCTCCAGTTGGACATCCCTGTCACCTACCCCCAGGTCACTCTCGAGATCGAGCTCCCTACCCTCGATGGCAACACCCACAAGGTCTCGTACTTCGCATGGATTGTAACATGCTTTTGGCCATGAGGTGCGATTGACGGCTTCCGATTTATGACCACGAGTGCTGGTCGATGTGTTCTAACTTACGACCATGAGTTGTGGTCAATGTCTTCCGACTTACAACCATGAGCGCTAGTCGAAGTCGAAGATCCATGGTCGCAGTCAAAGCCGTGGTCGAAGGGGGAGGTAGTTGACGTCGAAGGGTCGTGGTCAAAGGGGACAATGGTTGAAGGGGGCAGTGGTCGAAGTCGGGGGCGTGGTTGAAGTCGAAGGGGGCAGTGGTCGAAGTCGAGGGGCGTGGTCGAAGTCAAGGCCGTAATCGAAATCGATGCGTGGTCGAAGTCGGGACTGTGGTTGAAGGGGGCAATGGTCAAAGGGGGCCGTGGTTGACGTCGAAGGGCCGTGGTCGAAGTCGGGGCCAAGCAGGTTGGCCCCTGGTAGTCTGGCGTCAGGGCACAAGTGCACCGGAGGCCTACCAACGATGGTCGACTACTCCCGACCTACGATCATGCGCGATAGTCAACGGCTTCTATCTTACAACCACGAAGTGTGATCGACGGCTTCCGATTTACGACCACGAGCCTTGGTCGATGTGTTCCGACTTACGACTCTAAGGTGTGGTCGATGTCTTTTGACTTTCGACCACGAGCGCTGATCGATGTGATCCGACTTACGACCACAAGGTGTCCTCGATAGCTTCCGACTTACGACCACGAATGATGGTCGTCAGCTTCTGACGTATGACCACGAGCCATTGTCGAAGGCTCCCGATTTAGGACCACGATCGATCGTCGACCGCTGTCAACTTACGACCACCAGTGATGGTCGACCGCTCTCGACCTGCAATCACGCACGATGGTCGATGACTCGACAACTTCTGACTTATGACGAGGAGTTGTGCTCGAGGGCTCCAGACCAACGACCACGAGGTGTGGTCGATGTCTTCCGACTTATGACCACAATGTGTGATCGACGGGTTCCAACTTACTTGATGGATTTAAAAACTTTTAAAACATATTTGTATGCATATTCTAAAAATTTTTATCACCCGTAAGTTTTAAAATATGTAGTATGGTAAATTTTAAAAATCTGTAGCAACGTATGAACATTCAGCTAGTAGAGTAAATAATTATAAGATATTAACAAATAATAGCATCCTCGTCAAGAAACTAACAGTATAACAAAATACAATTGACATCCCCGAGCCGCGGCAGAACATGCCCTTGTGTGATCAATCGGCAAAGATCAAAAGTCCACGGCGCACCTCGTCCCCAGCGTCGTCATCGCGGTCGAGTTCGCGTTAGGCACCGGCAGCCGCAGCGTGCAGCTGATCTTGCTCTTGTAATCATGTATGTTGAAGACCCTGACCTTGAAGCCCAGGTCAGCGTACACCCTCACCTTCACGAAGTAGAACCCCTCACGCGTCTCCCTCCGGTACGTGCGCTCCACGTCGTCGTCGATGGCCGACGAACCGCCGAACGTGGCCGTGATCTTGCCGTCGCTCTTGCTGTCCAGGTAGAATGGCTGCACGGGGTCGAATCCGAACTGCTCGCCGTCGTAGGACGCCTGCGCCTCGGCGTACTCGTAGTGGATGCCGAAGCGGTTCGGGTTGCGCACGCGAATGTCCACGGTGAGGTTGTACTGGAGGAGGTCGCCGCCGCGCCCCCTGGGCCCGCCGCCGCCTGGGCCGGCGGAGAGGTCGAAGCGCGATAGCGTGGCGGAGTTCGCGTAGGCCTTGATGGAGCTCGGGCGGAAGATGACCCAGAGGACGAGGGAGGCGGTGCCGAGCGCGATGACGACGAAGGCGACGACCTTGAAGAGGCAGCAGAACAAACAGCACGGGCCGCTCCGGCGGGGGCCGGGGTGACCGTAGTACGTCGGCTGCGGGGGCTGCGGCGGGATCGGTGGGCCGTAGTAGGCGCCGTTCAGCTGCGGCTGCTGCTTCTCGTAGGCCGCCATTTTAATTTGCTAGAGAAGGTGATCGATTGGTATCAGGTTAGTGATAGATGAACAAGCAGGTAGCTAGTGATATTTATATGCAGTGATGAGATGAAAAAGAAATGTTTGGATGAGGAAACGAGAGGTTTGGAAGCGCGTCGCGTTTTTCCAAGTTCTAGACGCGTTTGCTTTCGGGAAGGAGTCGCTGCTTCGGCGCGGTTTTGCGCGGCAAAATGATCGCTGTTGCATACGCTTCCCATGTTGAAAATTTGTGTTAACTAACAACGAAAGGGAGGACGATTTCACGGGAAGGTTGTAAGACGTTTACTGGCTGATATCGGTTGAAATTTCGCTTAAGTGGAATAAGACGATCATATGTTTCGCGGATGGCTTCCGTTCTGTAGTTGCTCGACTATCTTTCTTGTGAACTTCTTTCGGCGTCACGCGTATCACGACTTGACCTGTATACGTTTCACCACCAGTGTACACATCGTTGCTGCAATGTCCTTTCCCACTGGGACAAGGTCAAATACATGGGAGCTCTTTATCTTGTGAGCATAAACTTTTTGTACCAGAAAGGCCGCCACCCCTAACCACCACCCAAAAAAAGCTAAAGTTCTTTTTGCTAAAACTTATATCTTTTGGCTGCGACTTGTAGTTTTTTTGGGTGTTTGTGTGAGAGATTACAGAGTAACAGAAACTCACGTACGATTTTTGCCGATATAAATGAAGTCGGCACAGTATGTACTACAATTAACTAATAGATCATATCTTGAAAATATACTTTGTTTAAAAGTTAGTTACTGTAGAAAAGCCAAAAATTAGTTTTTAGAAGCTGAAAAGAACAGGCCCAATAGTCCTTTAGGGTTTTTGGGTGGTTTTTGTCTTCGGCTTCTCAAAAGCCGAAACAAATGGGGTAATTTCATCATATGCCTTCTCAAAGCTACTTCTCTAAACGGATTTCGGGGCCTGTCACCGTATGCGCCGTTTACGTCGGTGTCTTCATCGTCCGTCACCATCTCAAAAAATGTAATAAAAAACTATCAATCATAACCTAAAAGATGATATATTGACATATGCTTCTCCAATATGTTTTAGCTTATTGGAAAAGGTTAACCAATGTCAAAGTCAAGCTTCCTTAATGAAGTCGGGGTAATCCCTTTATTGAAAAAAAAAAGTCAAAGGCAAGCGTGTCTACAGTACGCGTAGACAGACAGCATAGTGCCAGCAGTAATTTTGGGCTTATATCCGCAGCAAGCACCATAAGCTACAGAAGAGTATATAAGCCAGGCCCAATGTGGCATGGGCTGGAGCCGGCGCGGTCTGGTCGGCCGTCCCTGACGAGAAATTTTTTTGGACCGCGCCTCTCCCTTCGGCCCCGGCCTAGACGCACACAGATCCCTCGCGTCGCGTGACCGAACCAACTCCCCGTTGTCACGGAGACGCCGCAGGCCCATCTTTCTTTACTCCCCACGCAGCTCGCTCGTGTCCACCTCCTTCCAGAGAAGCTAACTAAAATTTTAGTTTAGTTGTCTAAAATTTTGGATTCCATAATCTAAAGTTTAGTTGTCTAAAATTTTAGACTAAATTTTAGTTGGCTAAACTTTAGCCACTAAACTTTAGTCGAAGGTCCTGTTTGGATTCTGTACTAATAGATAGGACTAAAATTTCAAAAAGACCATACTACCTCTCCTCGTTTCGTGCGTCAGCCATTAAATAGGAGGTGAGAGACCAACATGCATGGGTAAACACATCTTTGTGCCTAAGAACCTAAAACTTTAGACCACTTTAGTTCACTTTGGTGGACTAATGGTCTAAAGTGTTTTTTAGGGGTTAGCTAAAGTTTAGATCTAACTCTAGACCACCTGTTTCGAGACTTTAGATCTAAACTTTAGTAACTAAACTTTAGATGGAGGGATCCAAACAGGGCCTAAGCAGACGCACACCGAGATCGACAAGAACGCAAAATTAGAATCAAAAGCTGATCACAATACACTCGACCCTGTTCGACGCCGCCATCAGCTGCAGCACCAGCGGGCACTTGACCGACAGCGTGCTCGCCGACGTGGTCATCAGCTCGCCGAACTTGTACCGCACGGCGCCGTCGACCCACAGGTCCACAGAGAAAAACCCCGTCCTGTTACCATCGCCGAACGCACCGATGACCGAGCCCGCGAAGCCCACGGGCGAGCTCCCTTCAAGCACGGCTCGCACCGCGTCGGTCCGCCTCGCGCCCTGGAACGACACCGGCAGCGCGGCGCAGCAGGTCGTAGTAGACGGCCACCCGTTTGTTCGGGTTCGAGATGGTCAGGCCGGCGGTGAGGTTGAAGGACAGCACCGGGGGGCTCGTCGTCGAGTTCAGGTCGAAGCGGGAGAGCGTCGCGGCGTCGAAGGCGACCTGGATCGTCCGGGGACGGTAGATGAGCCAGATGAGGAGCGCGAGGACGCCGACGAGGGTGCAGACAGTGATGAAGGCCCTGACCAGGATGCGAAATGGGCTCAGGCGGCGGCGTTGGGGAGGCTGGGCCTGAGGGTATGGAGGAGCGTTGGAGGCGGGCACGACGCCGACGCTGTAGCTATAGACATGGAGTTCTTGCCGTGATTGGTGCATGGCTGGAGGGAGATCATTAGGTGACGTGACATGAAGGAATCGATAGATATAGACGATGGCGTTGTTTGAAACGATCTGATAACGTGTGAAGACAAGAAACCGACGAAATCTTCGAGGCTCGTAGCGGCAAGCCGGCAATACAACGACAGGATATGCCTAACAAAGCCAGCCAGCCAGTACGACCAGACGGTGAGTAAATCAAATATAGCTGTAAGAAGCCGTAACAATATGAGCATCACTTCTTGCAAGAAAGACTTGTACCCTTGTAGGATGATAGTTTTGCAGTTTCAGTCGTGAGAAATGACAGAGCATGCGATGCAGCTTCTGCCTGGACAATAAGAGTTGTGTTTGTCTGATGCAAAAAAAACTGCTGACTGGATAGGTATCCAGTGTTGTTACAATGCTTATATGTGGGATGATACGAATTGTCATCAAATCGACTATACTGACAGCAAACAAACACATTCTGTAGAATTCGGGTGAGTTTGACAAACAAAGGAAAAGAAATATTAGATCAAAGTGGTCCTTCAATTAGCCTGATTATGTAAAGTTTACATCATCTTTTGCATGTCTTATCCGTTCACAAGTCTGAGCTATTTACAAAATGTGCTGTAAAGAATTGAAAACTATCGAAATGCAAACATGGGACCAATATATCACACGCTGTGAAGGAGCGTGATGTGGTCAAATTACAACCTTTGGAATTTCAGAGCACAAAAAGAAAAAAGCAAGGTTATAAGCACTCACATTGAACTGCGACTCGCTTCATCATTCATCATCCCTTTAAAACTTTTGGCCAACCAGATTGCCGTTTCTCGGGGGGACACCTTATCCTTCCCAAACGGCTTCAGAACAACCGCAAGCTCCTCCAGCCTATTGTTCTGCAGTAGATCCGCAGAAAGCTCCAAGAGCCCTTCAAGAGCCTCGGCTCGCTGCCTGAAGGACTTCACATCCAGTGTTTCCTTTGTTGAGGTTGCCTCCTTAAACCCATTGTTGGTTTCAGGAGTAGTAGAATTTACTTCAGGGATAGTGGGCAATTTTACCACATCTGAACTGGCTGGTTTCGGACTGACGGTATTAGCTTCTAAAACGTTGGGCTTCGCAGCAGCAGAATCAAGAAGTACGGAAGGTATAAGGTTCGTTGGGATGTTTCTCACATCTACCTCTTCTCTTACCACGTTGAGAAATTTGCCAAGATCTGTGCTTTGGACTCCCTCAGCACTATCTGTTACTGTCTGCTCAGCACTGACACGGAAACTGCTGTGTCTTATGACATGTATAACATCCTCAATTGGAGGGTTCAAATAAGGACCTGATGATTTCTCTGATGACTGCTGGATAGGAGTGGATCCTTTGTCTGGTGCAATGTTTTTTGCTGTTGAAACAAAGGGAGCAATATCTGGTACTGATGAAAGCAGTTCTTGAACTGTAAACTTATCCTCATCACTCTGTACAGTGACTGACACAATGCTCTGCCCCATCTTATTGCAGGGCACGTCATCCTTGCAAATAAACTCTTGCTCGGTGACATCAAAAGATTGGTCCAAGGCCGAGCTTAGACTGACATCATCATTACTAGCCATACTCTTATGCAAAGTGGTGGTGCTGAGCTCTGAAATTGGTATAGCTGTTAGGTCATGCCTTTGAATGGCAGTATCAGGGATCGAGCATTTGCAAGATGAAACCAAGTAGGTTGGTGAATCAGGTTCAGATGGTTCGGACTGCTCAATATTGTCGGCATAACCAATTGTGGAACTGGAGCAGGCACTGCTGTCTTCCTTGGTCGCTACAGCCCTAGGTGGAGCAGATTTTGCTCGTGAAGGACTTGGAGGAGCCATTAGAACACCTGGAAGCTCAAAGAGAGCATTATTTGGACCATGGACAGGTTGACAAGGGCTTTTTGCACGCTCCAAGATGACCTTACTGAGAGCTCGTTTCGTCCCAGTGTGTTGTAGACTCTGTGCTCCCACTTGTCTACGAGGGGGAAAACTAGGGCGTCCAGTAAAACTTGTCCTATTTTTAGCTTTTCCTGCAGCTGCATCAACTTCTTCCATGGTCTGCTTGGCAGGGTCTAGCTGCTGCAGGTCATCTGCTTTAATTTTAACTTTTGGAGAATGTTCAACAATAGGTGACTGCAAGAGAGTACCACAAAAAAATTAGCAACGCAATGAAAGTGGGTTAAGCACAAGAAAAAGATTGATCCTCACCAAATGCTTCAGGGGAGGAGATGCTTGTGTCCGTTTCACAGGTTCGCAGGTGACCTTTGCTGATTCATGTGATGTCACTACACTAGACTTTGAACTGGAGGAAATGTCACTGCTAAGCTTTGAATCGTCAGACAAGCGCTCTCTTTGGCTAGGTGAATGTAGCTTTACACGGCTAGCTCTCACAGGTGAATTGTTTTCCCTGAGCTTGCTCTCCTCTCTTGGAGTTGCTAGTATCTTCTTTATGATTTTTGGTTGCTTACGATCGTATTTTGGATGCTGATCAACATGTATGGATTTAGATGAGCCTTGTCTCTCCAGTTCAGGACCAGCAGTGTCCTTATGGCTTTTAAGATCATGAGGTCTTGAGCATTTTTTAACTGATCCATGTTCAGTAGCTTCAGCACCTTCAGTATCAATGGTGGTGGTGTTGGAATTTGAAGTTAGTCCTGATGTGTTTCTTTCACTTGATTGTATACTGTCTATATCACTCCCAGTGCCAGAAATGCTACCACACTGGCTCCCTGACATGCTTTTCTGACTGCTCCGTGAACTGGTAATGGGTTTCTCTTGTGTTTGCATGCGATGCGATATATCAGCAAATGGGTGGAATTGATTAACATAAGGTTGCAGGTATGGATTTTTCAGAATCTCGGATCCCTGTTTACAAAGGGTAATAAATACTGTCAGAATCAAGAAAATATGACAAACAGGTATTGCAGGGAGGTCTCTATGTGCATAGTAGCTTACAGTAGGCCGATGTTCAGGACTCTTCCTCAACATGCTTTTGATAAGTGTTTTCCTGCATTCAACAGAAAAAATGGACCGTTTTAGCTAGCCATAGACTAGGATGCTCAATCACAATGTGACAATAGAAAGGTAATACTCTGAAGAAGTTGAAACTTGAAAGACAACGTATCTAAGGACTAAATTGTAGGTTTGAAAAGGGTAGAATAGTCTGAAGAAGTTGAAACTTGAAAGACAACGCATCTAAGGACTAAATTGTAGGTTTGAAAAGGGTAGAAATGTTCCATAGCATTACAATAACGATTATGTCAATAAAAATATTGTAAAATTATTTTAAACAAGAAATATAAGAAAAGCAAAACTTCCATATATTGCCAATACATATAACATGAAGATACACTTACATAGCTGATGAGTAGCAAGTAGGCAAAGGGCCAATGGAGGAGCGATTTATCTTACTTATCAATCCAGCCATATCCTGAAACAAATAAGGAGCAAATTTAAGCACAAGTGGACTTTTTAAATTTTAAAGCCAATAACACCATCGCGTTGGTAAATGCTGTGAACGAATATGAACAATTTTTTTTATAAAAAATGAACCACAGTCCAGCAATTCGACAAAAATCACATGCAGAGAAAGTACCACTTATCATAATTGTTTCCAAACAAAACTTCAGTCTGAGTTACTTTAGGTACATATGGATCTGCTTAAAAGCAAAATATTCAAACTAAGAGAGAGTAGTTGACCTCTTCAAATACATTTTGAAAGTCCAGGAGACATAAGATCTACATCATTCACAAAAGTCCAGAAATGAAGTTCCTGGATGGATCATGAAGAACTCTGATCCATTATGCTATGAACCTGGAAAAGAAACTCATCCTTCTCTTATATAATATTTCACATGGCATGTGCATGAAAAGTGCACATGCACAATTGCACAGACATAAAGAGAGGAGGAAGAAGGAGAAGAAGCTCTGCAAAAGTCATTATTGCTAAGATAATGACCGACTTCTACCCAGCATTCAGAATAGCACCACAGAATTAAGAGGTTAATGCTTCTTTGTTGCCAAGTGGTTTTTAGCTTACTTAAATGAAAGGATTAGAAGTGGAAAAAATGAATTATTCGATGGAGATGCTAATGCCAAAACCTCGCAATGGAAGGTGCCTATGATCACTATTCCCCTACTAAGGCAAGAGTCTGGAAACCACATATTTTGTACATAGTAACTATTCATAACACCATTAGAAAGTGTAATTCATGTTTCTTATCTCCTATTCTGTTCTCTGATAGCAACCTATATAGCTATTTCTAATTGCTCTAGTCAATCCTATCCTTCTACTAGGGCAGCCACTAGGATCTTTCTGCATACATGCTATGTAGTGTTGATTACAAATGGGACCTGCACCAGTATTTGTAAATTAACATCCATGGGCAGATAATTATAGTGATGAAGGAATATGAGCTGATTAGAAGTAAATTATCTCTGGCTAGAAACTAATGTTAGGTCATTATAGTGATTTAAGGAATATGAGCTGATAAGAACTCACAAAAGCCTTGAAAGCAGGTCGATGAGCAGCCATCTCATACATACAGCAGCCTGTACAGACGTATATCGGTTAAAACTAGGTATGTAGCATTAATTTCTATAAGCATCTCCATAAAAATAAGGGAATATTACCAAGAGACCATATGTCTGACTTGAATCCATAAGGAATGTCTGCAAGCAGCTCTGGGCACATGTAATTTGGTGTTCCCACAACCTAAGAAAGCATCATGCTAAAACATAAGATCCTGAGAACAGAAAAGCCATTAAGCTAACATATTGATATATTATTAGAACATATAACGATTAATTGATATGTGGTTTTCCATGCAAGATTTTAAAACAGAAAGCAATAGAAGACGGGGGAAATAAGAGAGAAGTTTACCGAAGAGGTTAAATCATCTGCCTTTAAAGTCTTAGCCAGGCCAAAATCCCCTGCAAGTAAATTAGAGATATTTAAACTGTAGGAAATTACAGATGGAATTAAACACATAATTATATGAATTAGCACAGGACACTAACCAAGACGAATGTCCTGATCTTTTGTGAGAAATATGTTTGAGCACTGCAAAAAAGGACAAGGACACAAAACATTACTGGCTGCTTGATAAGCCAAATGACAGCATGACTACTCTTCGTCACTTACCTTGAGGTCCCGGTGCAAAACAAAGTTCGAATGCAAGTAGTCAACAGCTAGTGCCAATTGAGCAAACCATTTCAGCAGTTTCTGAGGGTCGTTCACAACGGTTAGCACACTTTTGTATATTGTTTTTCCAGAGCATGAAACGAAAGGACTAGAAAAAGTCATTATTACCTCCTCTGGAAAGTATGTCCCATTTGCTTTCTTCATCAATTCAGCCCTGTCAGAGAAGGACATAGTGAGACAAGACAGGTCAACAAGACAGGCAACAGAAAAAACTAACCTCCCGACCCTTAAATCACACTCACATATCGCCACCTTCACAGTATCCCGTCACAATGCAAACGTAGCAGCCCTGCAATAACTCACACAGTAAGCTAAACAAAGATGAAACAAAACAAAAGGCACATTCGGGGTGCATGTTCCTAGAGAACAAACCTTCTCAACCCATGCTTCCTTGAATTCAACAATGTAAGGATGTTGCAGGCGAGCAATAAGGGCCATCTGCAATTTTCCTTTCATCTATCAATTCCTCAAGGGAGTACTAGTAGATGAACGAACAAGGCCTAATGAATTCTCATGCTGGACTGACCTCTTGATGAGCAGACTTGCGGCAACGTTCTGTCTGCCTCGCGAGCCGTATTTTCTTCAGAACATACCTGCAAACCAATCAGATGTCAACCAACTACCGTAAGGGGAAACAGACTCCACAACTAAATAGAAGCAACGTGCATCATACCTTTTCTTCTCGGTCTTGTGGTTCACGAGGATGGCAGCGCCAAAGGCACCACAGCCAATCTGCTCCATAACCTCGTACCGATCCATCCGTGACTCCATGGTTCCCAATCTCTCGTAACACAACTGCAACTTTACAGCAGCAACACACACTTGCAAAACTTTAGTCTCTGATACCCAAATCTTCACATCTCTTCTACACGCCACAGCTCCGATCAGCTCCACGTCCTGGGCGATTTCTGCAAAAGCAAAGAAAAAACTGTCATAAATCAAGCAGCATTAGTGCACGTTTTGCATTCAAATTTGAACAAAGCCTACTCTTGTTGCATCGAATAGAACCCTAAACACCTAATTTACTCACACGAGAAAATTTAGCAACTAGCCACACAAATCCACTGGAAAAATCTAGCCACACATATCCATGGCCGAAGTTTAGCGACTGCACTACGCACAGGAAAAGCGTAGCAATTCCTCACAGCAAAGCGAGAAGTTTCGCAACTGTACTACACAGTTCCCACCAACCGCCACTGGCCGAGACAGGGACCTTACCGCGGCTCTCCCCACCGACATTGGCCAGAGGCAGAGTGCTCCGGCGACGCCGCGCCGCTCCACGGCTGATGGGCTCCGGTTCCGGCCGAATCCGGTGGCGTCGCCGGCGGCGGGGTAGGGCGGGGCGGCGTCGCGTCGCGTCGCGTCACGGCGCAGACGCCTCTGCTCTCCCGCAACTGACCTGAGCTCTCGTCGCCTCGCGGCTTCGGCTGCTAGGAGGAGGCTAGTGGTGGTGCCTCGCTTCCTTTCGCGGAATTGATTTGGTGTTGGTTTTTCTCAATGGCTTCTCTCTCTCTCTCTCTCTCTTGTTCTGGGGTGGTTTTGGTTATTTAAATCGTGGGGGCAGTGGGAGGAGAAGCCATACGCCATGCCCATAATGATGGGGGGCTAAAGCTAGTTTTAGCACTGTATTACAGTGTATTTACAAAAATAGTAATATATGGGTGGTATTGACAAAAATATCATTTTTGCCACCGGTGGACCGGGCGGCGGCGGCCGCGAGGTGACACGTGGTGCAAGCCTGCCAACCCCCATGCGGCCAGTAATTAGGCCAGCTAATTAGTTGGCCTAATTATCTGCCTAATTTTTTCAGTTTAGTATTTGTTTGAATTTTTAAGTATATCAAATGAGCTCAAAAAATTATGAAAATTTATGTACAGCCTTTTGACACAACTTTCCTCGCAGTGTAATTTTTGAAGAATTTTATCCATGACGAATGTTGCTCAAAAATTCAAACAATTTTGATATTTTTATGAGTTTTTAGATATAGTAAACGAGCTCCTAAAATTACGAAATTTTATGTGAAATCTTCTGATATAGTAATAGTTATTATATAATTTTTTAAAAATTTTATGCAGTCCGAATTAGCCATGTTTATTCGAATTAACTTAACCATAAATGTAACGAATATTTCACACTTTTTACAATTTGATACTACAAAAAAATACACCACAGGATGCAACATGGCTCACTCTTCTGAGCCACTGCTATCTTCTCGCCGTGCTTGCCTGCTCGTACACGGTCTTGTCTTTCGTTGCGCGCGAGCATGTCCCGTTAAGTACATTAGTCGGTCCGGAGGTTGCGTATCGGGTCGGAGGAGGTATAAGGACCGTTTTGTCTGCTCAATGGGTGGCGGTGGTTCAGTAGGAAAAGGTACAGTACACTGGATCTGGTAAGGGTCGAAGTTGTCCAGCTGAGACGTGCTGAACTGCGAGCGGCCCACAATAATATCATGTACGAAGGACTCTAGAAATCCCTCTTGTGGCGCGGAGAGCTCTCGCCCTGACCGTACGTCGCAACGAAGCTGGAGGAGCTCTGCCCACTGAAGTGTCCAAACCCGTTAACCCCACACACAGGTTTTACTCATACATGTTCACTTATGCACGTTTTTCAAAGCGTATAAGTCTGTATCCGCTAAATCCTTAGCCTCGATCCATCTCGATCAAACTAGTTCCACCTTGAGCTAAACCGCTCTCCAACACGCCGCCCACGTATCATGATTTTGATCCAAAATGGTTTCTGATATTTTGGTCAAACTACCAAAATACCCTCTGTTGACCCGATCATCATCTCCCATTGTAAGCAATTGTCATATTTTCCACGTGTAGGTGCACCACTAGTTTACCACGCCCCGCTAAGTCTCTCCCGTTCTGGTTTTACAGAACTACGGCTCACTTGGCCTGTCTAAGCTACATGGTGTAATCCCGCCATTCGAACTCGCCTTTGATATTTCCCACCTTTCTGATGTCATACTTGAGCTCACCATCTCATCCGATATCCTTGATTGTTTTGGGCATCCGCTCTTCCATAAGTCTAGCCCCAATCCTCGTTGTTGACCACGATGGACACCAAATGACCTAGTGGGACATTTGCAAACCAATTTATCTTATAGGGACAAAATAAACAAAAAAAAGCTATAGAGGATAAATTGAAAAGGCATATGGCTTATGGAAGTGTTTATGCATTTTTTCCCCTTTTCTTTACATGGTATCAGCGACGCTGTAGCATGTGGAGAAGCCTCTTATTGGCCATGAAACTGCAGACTGCAGTAGCATGCAACCATGTTCTGTGCCTATCTACTGTGTACTTGTCAACCTACTCTCCGTCCCGAGTACGCAGCTGATGCTACGGCCGGAGCCGGAGAATAACTCTCTGCTTAGGCGAATGCTCTCGTCCATCTCCTCCCAGGAGGCGACCATGGGGGAGAACAATCATGCAGTACTTACTGTTATGAATAGCGCATGTATTCATATGAGGCCAATGGGCCAGAATATATACACAAAGTACAAGTGGTAAATATGCAAAGAACCCCTCATAACAATGGGGAATAACAAACTATACATATCTCTAACACCCCCCCTCAAACTCATGGTGGATCAACAACACTGAGTTTGGAGAGGTAGAAGCTATGTTGTGCTCGAGTCTGGGCCTTCGTGAAGAAATCCGCTATCTGAAGCTCCGAAGGCACATACTGAAGAGTAATCACCTGATCATGCACACAAGACCTCATGAAAGAAGCATCAACACCAATATGCTTGGTGAGCTCATGCTTCACAGGATCACGCGCAATACTGATAGCACCTGTACTGTCTGACAAGAGAGAAGTCGGTGTAGTAACAGAAACACCAAAATCCTCAAGTAACCACCGTAGCCAAGTAATCTCCGCTGTCAAGAGAGCCATAGCTCGCAACTCAGCCTCTGCACTCGAACGGGACACTGCAGTCTGTTTCTTCGTCTTCCAGGCAATAAGAGAACCACCAAGAAAAACACAGTAAGCAGACATAGACCGGCGATCAGAGGGATCGCTGGCCCAAGTAGCATCCGAAAAGGCCTGAAGCTGTAACGAGCTGGAACGTGGAAAGAAGAGACGGCGAGAGATAGTCCCGCGAAGGTATCGCAGAACTCGAAGAAGGTGACTGTAGTGGACCTGAGTGGGAGCGGAAACAAACTGACTCAGAATATGAACTGGATAAGTGATATCCGGACGAGTAACAGCAAGGTAGACAAGACTCCCAACAAGATGACGATAGCGAGTCGGATCAGAAAGAGGCTCGCCATCAGAGAGTCGGAGGTGAACATTGAGCTCCATGGGAGTCTCAACAGTACGCTGATCAGTGAGAGAGGCGCGATCAAGAAGATCCTGAATATATTTCGCTTGGGACATAAAGAAACCATCTGGAGTGGAAGTAACCTCAATCCCAAGGAAGTAACGAAGAGGACCAAGATCCGACATAAGGAACTGCTCACTAAGACGAGCCTTGACAAAGGCAATGTACTCAGAATCATCTCCCGTAATGATCATATCATCAACATACAGGAGAAGAAGAGTCCGACCACGAGACGAAGTGTGGACAAAGAGCGCAGGATCATGATCACTAGCTGAAAAACCAGCAGCAGTGACCACAGAGGAGAAGCGCTCAAACCAAGCACGAGGAGCTTGCTTAAGGCCATAGAGAGAGCGACGAAGGCGACAGACCATGCCCTCAGGAACAGAATACCCAGGTGGCGGATGCATGTAGACCTCCTCACGCAACTCGCCATTAAGAAAGGCATTCTTGACATCAAGCTGAGAAACAGACCAGTGGCGAACAGACGCCACTGAAATAAGAGTCCGAACAGTGGTCATGTGGGCTACAGGAGCAAAAGTCTCATCGTAGTCAACACCATGCTCCTGCTGGAAACCACGAGCAACAAGACGCGCCTTATAGCGCTCAAGAGAGCCATCAGAGCGAGTCTTAATCTTATAGACCCACTTACAAGTGATGGGATGAGAATGAGATGGACAAGGAACAAGATCCCAAGTACCAGTACGCTCAAGGGCAGCAATCTCCTCGGCCATGGCAAGCTGCCACTCAGGGTGAGTAACAGCATCCCGGTAGGAGACAGGCTCACGAGTAGCCGCGCCAGCAAAGGCAAAACGGGCAGGAGGCCGAATCAACTGGCGATCGCGGAGAGCGTACCGAGGAGAAGATGGCCCATCAGGAGAAGATGGCCCATCAGGGGAAGATGGAGCATCAGAAGAAGAGGGAACATCAGAAGAAGATGGCTCAGCTGGAAGATCCTCAAAACGAGGTCGACGAGTGTAGAAGATAAGAGGAGGAGGTACGGTAGTAGGAGGAGCCTGGGGAGTCGTAGGAGACGACACAGGCGGCGACAACGGCGGAGAGGCCACAGGAGGAATATGTGGAGACTCAGTGGGACAGGTGGACGAGGGCAAAACAGAGATAGGTGTATCTGGAAAGGTCACGAAAGACAGAGACTCCACAGAGGAAGCCGAAGGAGAGGCAGGACGTGGGTAGAATGGACGAGACTCGTCAAAAGTCACATCCCGAGAAACCCGCATCCGACGACCAACAGGATCCCAACACCGATAGCCCTTGTGCTCGGCACTGTATCCCAGAAAGACACACTCAACAGACTGAGCGGTCAGTTTGGTGCGTTCTCGAGGGGCGAGGAGAACGTAGCAAACGCAGCCAAACAGATGAAGGGCAGAGTAGTCAGGAAGAAGACCACAGAGACGCTCAACAGGGATCGCACCCTTAAGAGCAGAAGAGGGCTGGATGTTGACAAGATAGGTGGCAGTGGAAACAGCCTCGGCCCAAAAGTGAGGTGGAATAGAGGTGGCGATCATCAGAGCACGAGCCGTCTCAAGGAGGTGCCGATGCTTGCGCTCAGCGACACCATTCTGAGCATGAGCACCAGGACAAGAGAACTGAGCAAGGGTGCCCTGCTCAGCAAGGAAGCTGCGCAGGTGACGAGAGAGGTACTCGCCAGCAGAGTCAGCACGAAGGATACGAATAGGAGTGGAGAACTGTGTGTGTATCATAGTGGCAAATTGTTTATAGATAGGCAAGGCCTCACTACGAGAAGACATGAAATATATCCAAGTGTGGCGAGAGAAATCATCTATAAAAATAATATAATAACGATGACCCCCTTTCGAAACAAAGGGAGCCGGACCCCAAACGTCTGAATGAACAAGATCAAAAGGACGCTGAGACACAGACTCACTATGAGGATAAGGAAGCTGAATCTGTTTACCTAACTTACAGCCCTGACAATCTAAAGATACGTCTCCTGAGACAGACCCCAGAAGACCACGACGAACTAGGGACGATAGACGGGATCCACACAGATGGCCAAGACGGTGATGCCACTGCTGGAAAGAGCCGGTAGACGAAGTGGCAGAAGCGGAGAGACTGGCGGCGGTGGTGGCAGCGGAAGGAAGGTGAAGCCAGTCAAGTTCCCAGAGACGCTGTGAGTCACGGCGCCGAGGGCCAGAACCAACCAGAACTCCCGTGTGGCGATCCTGAACACAACAAGAGTCAGAGTCGAGAATGACCCGATAACCAAGGTCAGTAATCTGCCCAGCAGAAAGAAGCTGTAAGGTAAGGCGAGGAACATGAGCAACAGAAGGAACATGAAAGGATGAGTTGCTAAGAGATCCTCGACCAGAGACAGAAAGAGATGTACCATCAGCAGTAAGAACACTAACAGGAGAATCAAGAGGTGTAATAGAAGACAGAGTGGAAGGATCAGGAGTCATGTGAAAAGATGCTCCAGAATCAAGAATCCACGGGGAGGTGCCTGACTGTGTAGCAGGTGGTCTCTCAGTGCCCGAAGAGTCAGTAGCAGAACCTGCAGAACTGTCGAGGGAGAACCTGAAGCGGCAAGTAGGCGTCGAAGTCTGGCTATCTCCTGCTCGGTGAGAGAAGCTGCTGAAGAAGTCGAGGCAGACGTCGTCGTAGAAGCACTAGTGCCAGTGGAAGAACGGCATGAAAGATGCCGCTTCTTCTTGTAGCACTGGGACGCAGTGTGACCATCCTTGTCGCAGTAGGAACAGTGAGGACGGCCACCTCCAGACGGAGGACGGCCACCACCACCTGTGGTAGCCGCTGGAGGAGGCAGTGTAGCAGGCGGACGAGCGGCGAGCACAGAGGGGAGTGGCATCAGACCAGCACCACTCAAACGAGTCTCCTCTGCGCGTAACTCGTAGCGCTGACGAAGATGAGTCCACATCTGGAAAGCCGAAGGGAGTCCCACCACCTCAGAAGAGAACTGAGGCTGGACACTGGCGATGAAGACAGCAGCAGCCCGAGCGTCGTCATCGTACCACTGAGTGTAGACGGTCAGACGATCCTTGTAGAATTCCAGATCCTCCTGGTAGGCAGAGGCAGCTTCATTATTAGCTTCATCATCAGCAGCAGGCTTATCGGCTGTCGGAGGCAATGCAACAGGCGTAGGCTCCGTCGGAGGAATAGGGCAAGGCGGGCAGGTGACATCGCCAGAGAGAACACCCCAGAGACGAAGACCACGCATGTGAATGCGCATGTGAGACACGAAGTCGGTGTAATTAACACCATCAAAGGTCACCGGGCAGCGAGGGAGGGAAACGGTGCCCATTGGTAGGCGGCGCTGGACGGCGCGGCGACCAAGGCAACGAAGTCTAACAGGCGGCGCTGGACGGCGCGGCGGTTAGAGTGACGTTTTTTTTTGCTTTTTTTCGATTCGGTTAGAAAACCGACCGAGACGGTCTGGAGACCGAACCCCCGACCGAGCCGCGTTCTAGGGCAAAACCCTAGAACAGGAGGCGGCGGCGGCGCGGGAGGCGGGCGGCGTCGGCCACCAGCGGGAGTCGGCGACGGCGACGGAGGGCGGGCGGGCGCCGGCGGCGGGCGATGATGGCGACGGCGGCCTCGGGCGCAAGGTGGCCGGGGAGCGGAGGAGCGGCGGCTCCGGAGCGGCGGCTTCGGAGGAGAGGCGGCTCCAGACGGGAGAGGCGGCCTCGGGCGAAGGAGCGGTGGGCGGAGGAGCGGCGCGGGGAGGCCGGGCGACAGCGCGGGGAGGCGCAGGGAGGCCGGCGACGGCGCGGGAGGCCGGCGGCGGCGCGGGGAGGCCGGCGACGGCGCGGGAGGCCGGCGGCGGCGCGGGGAGGCCGACGACGGCGCGCGGAACCCAGGTAAGCCAAAACTAGGGTTTTGGCTCTGATACCATGTTATGAATAGCGCATGTATTCATATGAGGCCAATGGGCCAGAATATATACACAAAGTACAAGTGGTAAATATGCAAAGAACCCCTCATAACAATGGGGAATAACAAACTATACATATCTCTAACACTTACCAGTCAATGTTGTTATCATACTCGACTAGTACTACTTGCTAAAGACTAGCTCCGTGAGAAGATCTGTATACAGCACGACAGAGAGACAAGGACGATATTATTCAGTTCTGCATTACAGGTTTCATACAACAATACGGTGTACAAGATTTCATACAACACACAGTCCGTGGACCAGAAGGGATATTACAGGTTTCATACAACAATACGGTGTACAAGATTTATAACGGTGGAACTCCAGCTGACCATGTACAAGACATTTAGCTGAACATATGCGAAGTTATTTATTTATTTATTTCCCCTTTGTAAGGGGCTGTGATAATTTTTTTCATAGTTTATTGCTGATTTTCACCTTGAAGAAACCAAACCAGGAGCTTCCCTACCAGCATTGATTGAAATTACAGCTTTGACTTGGCGCGGCTCAATGTTGCATCAATGGTTCCATGCGGTTCATCAGTCGGCATGTACACATCATCAGCAAACTGTAGCATAGAAATACTTCAATTAAAGTGGGCAAGATATGAGAGTTCTGGGGTAGCTTAATTGCAACGCCCAACATAAGGCTTGCTGCCTCTTCAGTGAACATAATTGCACGTTTGCAAGAACATCATTCATAGGTTACAACGATGTGGGCAGACATCGCAGTGCTAATTTTATTCAATCCAGGAAATCCAGCATGGTTATATAGACTATAGTAGCAAAAAAATCAGTTAAGCAAAAATCCTATGAATTAACACTAAAGTGCTATTTTGGAAAATGAGGGAAATTATTCTCCAGGAAACCAAATACATTACATTATTTTGGGCGCATCTAATTCCAATGAATTACGGCCCGGAAATAAAAGCTACTCGTGCCATTTTTTATTTAAATCATTTTTTTAGCTCCAGATTGGGGTTTGGAATTACAATGCTACTAAGAATGTATTTGAACTACAACTGCTAATATACATTAGCCCTAAGAAGCAAGAAACAGAGGAGTGCAAACAGAATAATACAAATGCCCTAAGAAGAACGAAACAGAGGAATGCAAACAGAATAATACAAATGTGGTAACTATCTTTCTCACCTTCACCAATCCTGGATTTTCTTTGCTCGCTAAGTTCACAGGCAGAAAGTGGAGGTTTGGCATCCTTAGCTGAACAGATGCTATGTCCGGGAACCTTAAAATTGCACACATATATTCAGTGCATACATATTATAAGTTGCTAAAATATGGCTGAGAAAAGCTACAACAGTTAACAACCAAATCTCAAAGTTACAAACCTGGTAAGAACTTCTTTAGCCATGAGGTATAATGTATTCTGCACTGATGGACTATACACTCCGACATCAGGAGGACCAAAGAATGTCTCTGCAAGAACTCTCTTTACATCCTGGTATCTTTGTGTGAAGCAGAATGGCTTTGATGGGAGCTGGGAAATATGTTCAAAAGGATACCTGGATACAAAAGGAAAAAAGCAAAGCATGACAATAAATAACTGGATGGGTCCTGCCACGTTCTTGTCATTTAGCAAACTAGAAAATCATGAACCCATGACTTGTAACATGAGCTACTATTAGCTTGAAATCCCAAAAGATAATGTCAACATTGTATGTAAAGATGTAGGACTAATACCAGTAATCAGAGGAGTGAATGATTCCCAAAACCTATTCCCCCGTAGGTATTCAAAATCTTTGCTCGAGTAACTATGATAGTCACCAAGTTCGGATCACCAACACGACGAAGCAAAACAAAGCTAGCTCCAAGAGTCAACAAATTCAGCAGCTTTCTATAGGGCTAGTCAGACCACCGTTGATGGGCCGGTCTGACCGCCAGCCCGAGACCAGTCACACCGACAGGCCGGTTTGACTGCAGGTCTAAGGCCGATCCGACTGGTCCTTTCTTCCCAGACCTAAAAACCTCTCAGGACAAAAGCTCAAATTTCGAGAACTTTCTCAAATCTCATCCAATATTTCCAACTTTTGCATGAGACTTGTTCAAGGCAATAAAACCTAAACCAATCAAAAATTACAAGGTTTTTGAGCTCGAGTTCACCAAATTGAAGAGTATCGAATCTAGGTCACAAGAACACAAAAAACCTTAAATCTCAAATTACTTCTTGCTCGTGAGAATTTAAGACAAGAGATCTTCCAGATCTATTCTCACATATCCTAGCAAGGTAATTTAAGCAAAAGATTGGGCTAGAACTCCCACAAATCCGAAATCACAAATCAAGCTCACGAACAACCAAGCAAGAACACCAACAAGAATATGATTAAGATAAAGTTTTGATCTATTTCAGTGAGGATGATGTTTATATACTCATGGATCTTTACAAGGTGTAGCCAAAATACTACTCTTTCCTCTTTCAAGTTCTCTCTCACGGCCATGGAAGAAGACAGGGTAGTAGAGCAAAGCTAAACCCTAAAATCCTTGAGGTTTCCATCTCCTCTCCTCTCCTCTAAATAATCAGCACAACCCTAATGGGTCCAACCCATTAAGCTTACAGGGAAAACACATCAACTCCACTAATATGAGTTTTATACACTCACGCACGCTTCTTGAAGCGTTTACAAAACTCAACCCGCTAACTCTTTAACAATTGATCCATATGTCAATTGCAACTCTTTTTGCAACTCTTCTTAACATAAATCACTTCTCCTTTGCTCCTCTCCACGCCACAGTTTTGATCAAGGCACCAACAACATGGTATTTAGCCAACTTCCCAAATTCTCTTAACGAAGCTTCCAGACACCTTTCCGTTGCTCCGTCTTCATCTTCACCTCAAAGCATCTTCACATGCTTTGACATGCAGCTCGTAGTGCCCAATGATTAGCCATCACATCTTCATGCATTCGGACTCCCCAAACTGTCTCTACGTGTATCGATTTCGTTACTTAGCGCACCACATGCACCAACTCGCATCTTTGCGATCCTTGTCTTCTCTATGCTTCCCGCTTGAGCCACGTAGACTCACCTGGACTTACACGACCGTTTGGATCTCAACTCTCCTACCTAATCCTGGTCCATTGCCATCGCATTTTCCCGGTCACACCGGCCAACTCATCCCGGCCCGATCGCCACCCAAGGCCAGTCCGATCGGACACAGCCAACACCAAAACAAGCTCTCTGGAGAAAAAAAAGCAATCGTCGACTAGAAATCGGTCATTATGCTTCCCCAATGTGACCGCTCCCAAACTCCAATCACACCAGACCACTAGTCAAACAGGCATTCACAGGCTGATCCGACCGCTTCCTCCCAGCGGTCCAACTGGTCCCACCGACCGCCAGCACTGGTAGAAAATCAGAATTTTCTAAAACTATTGCAAAATTTAAACTTAACTCAACCAAAGTGTCAATTGTTCATCACAAACATATTTTAGACCTAGTACATAGTCTCTCAAAACAACTACACTTGTCCAAGACAAATGGCAAATCAAATGCTACTCAACTGGACATACAATCAATAGTTAAAATATTATAATACTGAGCTCACTTTTTTCTTGCCTTGAATGTTCAGAATTATTAACGAAGGTAAGAAAGGGATGAATAACTATCAATATGGTGGATAATAGAATTTCTCACGCAGAAAGGAAGAGTGCCATACCTCCACCAAGCAGTTACTTCTGTTGCTACAATTCTCTCTCTTGTATTAGGAAGAAGCGTGTAGCGATCCCTCACAAATCCTTCAAATCCAGACTGAGATAGACAAGGTGGTTAAAAGATAACATTTACCACTTGCAATTGCAGCCTATTTCTGTAATATTAAAATAAAACAATTCTGTTTCCGTTAAAACTTTTGTTTTCCTTTCTTTATACTTTTTTGGAACTTAAATAGTTAAATTAGTTTGCTTTGGTGACACTTCAGCTACCAAAGTGCCAGCTTGCGACAATGTTGCGTTCAATCCCCACAAGCATGAGTGCATGACATAGCTTACAAGTCCATTCCTATGTCAACAGTCTTCTACAAGGACTATCTCACAACCCACGCAACCGCAGGAAAAGAAAACTAGCATCTGGTAAGACTACATATATCTTCCTATTTAATGATCTCATACAAGTCTCTATCATATCATAAGTCCTAACTTATGCAACTATGTACTGTGAGTGACCTCACTGAAATTAAGAAAAACTACCACACTGGTTTATACAGGACAAGACCAACTCAATCAGAGATCAAGGAACATATTGTGGAGCGCATTTATATGGGAATGGTGGCCTAAGAACCAAGAAAATGAGTTAAAGAAATACCTGAGTTGTCTTTAGCAGTGAGTATCCTTGGATTCCAGAATTTATAAGCAGGCTTCCAGACTTCTTCACAGTGACCTCTGTGCTGTGCTTTTCGACAGCAAGTTTGAACCCTACAAAGAAGTACATTATATAGAGCTATCAGGTAATTCTGAAATGATTCATCTGAAAGGGAGTGCTCTCCTTTACCGTATGTGACATTTAGCACTGAAACTGTAGCACCCTAAAAACAAAAACAAACTCACCCATATCTCTATCTCTTCCCCATATTTATCTCTAACTCTATGTCTCTTTACCTCTTCATCTCTCTCTCTTTCTCTCTCCCTCTATCCATCTGTTCGCATGCGCATGGCAGCGTCGGCGCGGTGGGAGCGGCCGGTGGCGGTGCTGCACGTGGCACGATGCGGTGTCGTGCAGTGGCGGCATGGCATCACATCGGCAGCGGCGCAACGGGAGCGCCGGTGGCAGCCGTTGCGGCGGAGGTGCGGCACGACGGGAGCGGTCGACGGCGCGCAGCGGCGGCGCGGCATGCGCATGCAGCAAGGCAGCGGCACGGCACGCGCGCGGCGGGAGCGCTAGTGACAGCGCACAGCCACGGAGGCGCGTGCGGCGGTAGCATCGCGTGGTGCAGGTGACTGAGCGGCGCGGAGGCACCGGCGGCCGGCCAATGTTCAAGCCGGCACGGTCTAGTGGACCGGGGCACGGCCGAACTCAAGTTCGCGCGGGGTTTTTTGCCGATTCGTGTAGCGGGACGCTATTCGCTTGGCCGAATATCGTTCGTCCGGCCGAACGGCAATTCGCACGGTGAAAGTCTAGCGAATGTGTTTCTCCCTCTGGCCGAATGATTTCTTTCTACCCATCCTTAATTTTATCTTAACTCTCATCTGATTCGCTTCCGTCCCACCATGTAGGTTCGCACGCAGCTATTGAGAGAGCGTCCGGACAGTTGCGCATTCCCGATCCTTTGTGTGGCGGTTTCGCTGAGCGTGCTCAAGGCAAGTTCCTTGCGGCCATAACCTTTCTGTTTCGCATATCATGTGGTTTCATATTACTTGTCACCTTGTCATTGAGTATAAGGATCATATCACTTGGCTAATATCATATCGCTAAAATCACATCACTAAAGTTATCTGGCCAATTTTATATCGCTAAAGTTACCTGACTACTAGCGTATCATTAAAGCTTATTTGGTCAATATCATATCACTAATGTTGTCTGGTTATTATCATATCGCTCATGTTTGTTTGTTTGTAGACGTTTAATATTGTATGCATGCCATGATGTTCTAGGTTATTTTATTTCATCTGCTACTATGTTAATTAGGATGTTCAGTTAAAATGTTCTATAGTTCATGCTTTTAATTAGTGTTCTAAAATTTATGCTTAAATTGTTAATGGGGTAGCATATGAACATGTTGGAACTTAGATTTAAATTATTGACACTCTTTTGATACTAGGGCTGCTATGTTTTAGTTTTCTAATATTATGTCTCGATAATTGTATGATATTGTATTTGAGCCATGAAGGATGTATGTATTAAACCTGTTAACCTGGCTAATAATCACTTATTACATAATAAAACTTGGTTGATAATTTTGCGTGAGCTATATTATAATACCTCTTTAGGATAATTCCCATATCACTATCACCTTTCCATTATTCCACATCACCTCATGTCAGGAACTATGTCTCTCCATTTTCAACCCTAACACATCTTTTCACTTCTCATAACTTGATTGTAGCTTTATCCCCATCATCTCTTAGTTTTCTTAAATTTCATACTATATAATCTGTCCATGATGTATCAGTTACCTTATCACCAATTTTATCATCCCTATCATCTTCATATCGGGAATTTTATGTCTTCATTTTCAACCCTAGCAAATCCCCTCACTTTACCTAATTTTATCTTATCTTTTTCTTAGTTCCTTAAATTCACACTGTATAACATGTTTATAATATAATGGTTACCTAGCCTGGGATTATCCACATATAAGGGAGATTTCCACCCACCAAGTAACGTACGGGGGGTCGTACACTTTCGTTACACAGGATATTACACCCCGTCGGCGGTTATACAGTCGAGGACGATGGCGTGCCTGGCTATTCTCGTATAACCGGGTATGTGGGGAGTAATCGCCAGTGCATTTGCCATAACTTGCTAAATAACAATTATCCTGGTTGATCAGATGACAGTTTCCAAGCCCGGGGTCATCCACATATAGGGGAGATTACCACCCATCTAGTAACGTACGGGGGGCCGTACATTTCCGTTATGCAGGATATTACACCCCGTCGGCGGTTATACAGTCAAGGACGATGACGTGCCTGACTATTCTCGTATAACCGGGTATGTAGGAAGTGATCGCCGGTGCCACTGTCATAACCCGTTAAATAACGTTTATCTTTGATGCCACTGTTCCTGTGATCTCCATCTCCAGTCTGTATCAGTGTTTCCGATAACCTAGCTTCACTGCACTTAACCTGTATCAATTGTTTGCTTGCTTTGCTTGTCCTTTACATGTCTTACTTGCATTACATGCCCTTTACTCACTGTGTTGCGACCATTGTTTGGTACTTGCTGAGATTTTCAAATCTCACACTTACTCTTTTCAGTCTCAGGTAAAAGGCCAGTGGAGTGATAGCATCATGCATGGGTGGAAGCACTCGAGGTTTCAGCACCGTGGTTTACCACTGTTTTGTTGTTTCATTTATTCTTTATATGGTTAGAAGTGGACCGGTCCCATGTTTAAACATTTATTCTAGCTTCCGTTGGTTCTCTCTTAAAATGTTAATAGAGTTTTAAATTCTTTGTGATTTCTTTTGTTGCTTTTATTTATTCTTCACTTTGGCGATGACGTTCCATAGTAGTATCCCATATGGTTATGTAGGGTGCTACAAAAACTTATATTACACATGAATACATGTGAGATATTTACCATAATAAATGTCATTCAGAAGGGAATTTATATGTTCAAACAAAATTTATTATGTAAGTAGTTGAAAAGAAACTGTCTGCTTGATTCTCATATTCCTCCTTTTGGACTCTCAGTAGTTCATACTAGGAAAGTAACATGGACCTCAAAGACAAAATGAAAGACATACTGCACCATTCAACTTGCAACCAGAATAATGATTATGGGAAAATATGCAAAAGCACCATAGGAGAACTAATTTGGCCAAGCCATAGAGATAAAAGGCTCTAGCATACGCAAGCATACAAATAGTGATTATATGCTGTAACATTGGTAAATGCGGCTCTAGTATCAACTCAAAAGTGTCCATTTGGCTCTAGCCTCCAATAAGTAAATATAGGACTTCAGAAACATTAGATAGGCAAAATTATTACAAAAAGGCAAAAAGGTTTCAGATTCAGATTTTTTTTCCTCCCCCTAATATTTTCACTCCCCACCACTCCCACTTGTAGGATGATTAGTGGATGGTGGGAAAGTATGTGTAAAGTGCATAAATTACATACACATGTACTATAGTCACTCTCTATGATTTATTAGCTGCTATTCTTCAGCTAAGGAAACAAAAGAAAATGTTCATCATTAGGACTTACATGAAGATGACAACATTAAGTTGACTCGCAATTAAGTATACCTTTGGGCAAAAACATGCATGACGATCACTGTGCCTATCTCCTCATGCTAGATAAGAGCAACATAATGTCTGTTGGCAACCTAGCGTATAGGGATAGTTAAGTCATAGGTAACAAGGCGTTGCCAAGGGTTTGAAGTGTCTCACCTCCCTTCTCTTGCCTTTCTTCTCTCTGTTTACTTCAACTATTACTGCTTGTATGATCTGTTTTAAGAGAAACATTGTCCGTTTTGATCATAAATTGCCTACTGACCTCACTTCTGTAATTCATTCCATTAGCACATGGATCCAATACTGTGCTTGTGCTGGTCTTCAAAAGGAGGCGGGTCAGGATTTACTTCAGAAGGGCTCAAAACTTCTATGGCAGATGGGATGAAGCTTTCAGCAAGACGCCAGGATGGGCCCCAATGCCTAAAAGTTTACCATAAAGGCTGGAGATTATTGTTGCTTTTTTTGTCAGACATCGTTTTTAACCCCTACCTTCTGTGCTCTGATTTTAGTCAGCTGCAAATTGGGATGGTTGTAAACTTGTAGTGCACCTTAGTTTTTATGAAGTAAAGCAAGAATTGTAAATGGACATTTCAACTTGAGCAGGCCCTACTAGCCAAGCACATCTAATCTTGACCCCCAAAGTTCACGGCTTATGCTTCATCAATAAAAACACCTCTTCCTCACCTCAAACCACAGCACAAGCAAACAGCAAGAATAACAGAACGAACTCTTCTCACCATGCGAATGAGGTTTCCCGTCGACAACCACACGCTCCCATGGGCGCTCCACGATGGTCACCGTAGCCTCCGAGACCTGCCCAAACACGAACAGACCAAAAATATTCATAAAAATGCCACCTTCCCACAACAAAAACCGCAAAGAAAGTCCCACCCCGCCTTTCCCTACCTGGGGGTACAACGAGGTGAAATGCCTTCCAAGAATCACCGCGAATTCCTCCATGGACACCACCTCCGTGCACTCCTTCGCCTTCACATACACCTGATCAAACAGAGCCATAGCGACTTAATAACCAGACCAACAAGCGTGAGAATCGCGGGGGCAGAAAGAAGGATAGAGACAGCGCGAACGTACGGTGTTCTTGATGGAATCGGTGGCGACGATGGCGGAGTTGTCGTCGGAGGTGTACGAGGGGAGGCAGTCGGAGATGACGCTCACGGCGACATTCCACTCGGCGATGAGGTGGCCGCCGGCCGCGGCGGGGCGGCGCCAGACGCGGGTGACGCGGACGCGGGACTTGCCGTGCCTGCCCTGGAGCTCGAAGCGCTCGGCCATGGCCGCCGGGACGGGATCTGATCTGTGCGGGAGTGTGGTTGCGCCTGCGCTGAGGGGTGGGGTGGGGGTGGGGGGGAGAACGGCTGATGCGATCGCAGGCTACCCCGAAGCAGGAATATGGAGTGGGCGAAAGACGAAAGTGACCACGCTCGGTTGTCCGCTAACCTCGGAGAGAGATGGCAGTTGAGCAGATGACAGGGCTGGCCCACACGTCGGGGGTGGGCGGGGCGTGGTGCAACTATGGCCTTGCATTTTTTGACTTTCAGTTTCCGCTAGCCGAACAAACACAGCGACTTCTCGAAACCATTTTTTTAAATAATTTTTTTAGCTACTATTTATATGCTATTAGTGTCGCCGTCTTAAGAAATTAAAAAAAATATTAGTTATACTCAAAAAAAACCACCGAACACAACTTAAAAAAACTAGTGCTAGCTGTACTTACTCCATATAGTAGCTGACTGGGTGTGGCACATGAGCCGCATACGTATCTAACTCTATCCGATTTGGACTGCTTCGTGTATAATTTGCTAGGTCTACGCTGCTTCATGTGTTCAGCAGATACTACTCCTCCAACAATTGAGTATCAAAATCCACAAGATAATGTAGAAATAAAAAAGAAGACACATGCCAACTGCTGTACTTTTCTCTATATAATCAAAAAGCTTAGTAGAGGTGTTTAATATTGAGAAAAGTGTTTTATTTTGTTTCAGATAGTCAGCTTTTGCTTACTTTCCAACGAATTTTAATCCTTGTTAGAATCATTATTGGATGCCAAGTCACTAACCGAACAAAGGATATTTGCATATATCATGGAGGTGGAGGGATTGCTCTTCCCCTAACATTTTTTTTTTGTATTCCAAAACAAACCCAAAATGCTAGAAGGGTCTTTGCGACATAATAATTTCATAAAAACGATGTAATTTCTTTCTAAATCATGTAAAAAAATTATTCCGAACTAGGTCAATGTAGCAAACTGGCAATATACTTTTATCTTTGGTCTCTACAAGACTACAAGGGTAAAATTCAACATTTTAGCAAGTCAGTTTTAGCAATATGCAATTGCTTGTCTAGCGCCATGTTTAGAATGTAGGAATTTTAGAAAGAATTCATTTCCCACAAAAATCGGAAGAAAAATCCCGCATTCCCATCGGGACCTAAGATATAAAACATTTTGCAATTATTGTAATCCTAGAAAATGTTTTTAATGAGAAACTATGCAAACAACCTAGAGTCCTAGATCGTTACGCATGTCACATTGCATCTAAGGGCCTGTTTGTAATGTGAAAATTTCTATCGTTTTTCATAACAATTAAATTATTTTCTATATAATTTCTGCAAAAATTTTAGAAATTAGTGTGTTCCAAAGAGGACCCTAATTCGCATTTCGCTCCCTGGCGCACCCTTTTTACGATGACATGCAGCAGATATTCAAGCCCGGCCTGACCTACGGTGCTACGTGAAGAGTGAGGAGAAGACAGAAGCGTAGCCGATAGCTGGCACTAGCGTACGGTGTACCTGTAGCATGGTAAGGAGAAGAACCACTACTGCACACGGTTTTACTGTAACCGCTGCAGCCCATCGTTTGTGCTATCGGCTTGTGTTTGTGGATAATGCTCGCTGTTTCAAAAATACTTAAATTGCTGGAAGGTCATCCATGCTGAATCATCGGATGATCATTGACTCATGCTGATGTGATTAGAGGTACTAAATAAATGCGAAGTTTGGCTGATGCAAACTACATTGACCATGTTTTTCAGATCTACAGCTGATGATTTTTTTATGTAATTGATAATTTTTTATTTACGTTTTTCGAGATGATAGAAGATGATAAAAATATGATTTTAGACTTAAAAAGTTATTTGAATAAATGGTTTTTGGTTTTGAGAAGTCGTACTATTTATTTTAGCTTCCGAAAAAATTGAAGCCAAAAATCATTAAAAAAAGGTAAAAAATAGGATTATTTTCTTGAAGTCGTTGCAATCTGACGACACAATTAGCATATGCTAAAGTTCCCTAGATCAATGAGCAAGTGGCTACCCCGCTACCAGTGGGCAGTGGATCAGAAAACTGTGATCGGATTTGGCTCGGGTTATCGGGTACATACTACTAGTATAATTTTGAGTAGCGACTATGGTATGCTTCGTTCCAACAATGTAGATGTATTGTACCATCAGTTCGTCTAACTTTATGTTCCGCGAGGTGTCACCACGGGAGTTCTTCATCAAACGTGTACCAACTGTCGCGTCGCGCGGTGTAGCAGATTCATGCAACATGTGTGTAGGCGTGCGTAACATCGTCTCAGCCGCCGACTACCTTGTTGATGATGCCGACACTCTCGCACGGCCGCACCGTGGGATCCTATCAAAAGTTTTAGGAATATTTATGATAAATTATTATCAATATGTATTAAGTTAAATTATAAATTTAGGAAATTTTGGATTTTCAGCTTATTAGGTTCAACACCGGCTAGTTCTTAATTTCGACTGAGTTCTGAATTTTAGGAATTTAATCATGAATCAAGTCGAATTGTCCTAGGATAATGTATTCATGTTGCATAAAGCATGTTTAAGCTAATGTAGATCAAATTATGAAGAACTTGTGTCCGAAAACGATTTCTTAGTCTTTGAATGTATAAGAAAGCTTGGGATCAACTATATTCAACGGCAAAAACCAGGATTACGCTCATAGAAGAGCCGATGTCTAGAACGGTTAAGGATGCTAGGTGAGATGGTTGAATTCAAGCATGACACAAGAAAGGCAAAAAACATTAAAGGAAAGGTTCGACCATCGGATTTCACCAAGTGGCTTGGTCAGTCCAAGTAAGACATGATTCGGTGGAATCGGAGCAAGAGAGACTTGCTGATGCGGGACAAGCCATTGATTCACCTACATATAACAAGTATGGTGATTGCTTGTAAGAGAAAGAGAAGACCTGGTCAAAGCGGTGGCATGTTTGTAGTTAACTAAATATCGAAAACTTCGTGGCACCAAAACCATGATGCTTGAGCAGCGTTTGGAAAAGTGGTTTAGGTTAAGCAAACGCTGAGAAGATCAAGTGAATGTGGTTTAGGTTAAGCAAACGCTGAGAAGATCAAGTGAATCAAATGCTAGTGACTTAGTCGATTTGGGCTCTGTGATTTGAAAAGACGTGCATGAGTTAAGTGTGAACTAAAACCCATATTGTGAGGGTTAACGAGTTTCTTTCAATTATGCTAGTGGGTAGTATCCATTATGGTTAGATTTAGATGGGTTAATCCGTCTATTTAATGGATTGGGGATGGAAGCTTACAAGCTAACCATCTCAACCATTTCACTCTTGAGTTCTAGGGTTAGGGTTTGAGACAGAAGAATGAGTATTGTGGTATGCGCTCTTGTCCTCCTTAAGGAGTGACTGAATTTTTCATCCTTAAGTAGCAATAGATCAACTTTGTTTATTGTAACGCCCTAAGGTCCAAATCGGCTCAGACCTAACCACACTCTGGATAGGCCACGCATACGTAGCAACCTGCTTGCACTTTCGTCCTCGCTTCGCGCAAAAACGGTTAACCGGGGGTGCTACAATTGGAACTCCTGGGCTTTATATGTAAGTGATTCTTAAGGTAAGCTAGCAAGGTGGGACTAACCCAGAAATTTATGTGCACACACACATGGGCCAACATGACCCGGGGTGTCACATACACCCCCCTCAAAGGACCCGACATCCTCGTCGGACCAACATACCCACATCGGGGCAAATGATAAGGATCTCCCCTCTTGGCACATGTCCGTGCGTTCAGTGCCAGCACATATGCCATGCCGTGTGTCCACTCCAGGCCCACACGCACCATGCGTCATATGCCCGCGCCCTTGACCCGCACGCGCCTATGTAACCGCGAGAGTCGGCTCTGATACCATTTGTAACGCCCTAGGGTCCAAACCGGCTCAGACCTAACCACATTCTGGATAGACCACGCACACGTAGCAACTCGCTTGCACTTTCGTCCTCGCTTCGCGCAAAACGGTTAACCGGGGGTGCTACCATTGGAACTCCTAGGCTTTATATGTAAGTGATTCTCAAGGTAAGCTAGCAAGGTGGGACTAACCCAGAAATTCATGTGCACACACACATGGGCCGGGGTGTCACATTTATCTCTCACGAAGTGTTCTTGTCTTGATTGATTTGCTCTTATTCTTGTTGGTTCTTTGGCTCTTCTCTCCTATTTTCGATCTTTCAGCATGTAACAACGTGTAAGTGATGGACGAGGGGCAGGGAGGTGCGCAGAGCTGGTCTGGTGAGAGAAGGGACGGCACCGACGACGAGGAGGGAGCAACACAGAGGGCGACGAAGAGGGCCGATGGGAAGGGCGCAGGGTGGGAGGCGGCGGGGTCGAGTTGGAGGCAACGGGATCGGGACAGGGGTTAGGGTTAGGGGTTATATAGTAAGGGAGAAATGATGAGAGATGTTGGATTTTAATCTAAAAGTCATAAATTTAGATGATTGTTTGAAATAAAATATTCAGATAATTACTAGACACACTCTTGTTTAATTTTAGTGTAATCTTATATGTTTTGAGGATGTGCCCACCTGTGGCCATCAGGCTAGAGGCAAGCGTGAGCCCCATCCATCAGGCCCGTTCACCTGCTACCTCGCCTCCGTCCACACCCACAACCGCCAAAACCAGCTGGCCACTTGTCACCATTGAGCCCTGCTCACAGTTCACGGCCATGCTCGCTCGCTTGCCTATACCAGCCCACTCGCATGTTTGCCTCTGAGCACGCTCTCAGCCTTGTTGGCAACTTCCGAGCAGGGGCGGACCCATAATGGGACATGGGGGTACAGTTGTACCCCCAAATTTTTTTGTAAAAAATCAACTATATATAATATATATTTCATATATATAGGAAAAAAACTAGAAATGAAGGTAATGTAGCAAATTCAGCCCACTAGCCAATGGCCCAATTGGCATTCCCTGATTTCCTAACCTAACTCCTGCTGCCTGGCTGCTTCTCACGAGTCACGCCGCCTCCTCTCCATTTCTCTTGCACAGCCGCCGCGCCATAGCTCACAGCGCGCCGCCGCGCCCGGCGCCCCTCCTCGTCTCCGGCGACGCGGCGACCGGCGAACAGCTATCGGCGGCGGCGCGGCGCCCGCTCCTGCCTTGCTCTCACGCCGCCTCCTCTCCATCTCTCTTGCACAGCCGCCGCGCCCCAGCTCACAGCGCGCAGCCGCGCCCGGCTCCCCTCCTCGTCTCCGGCGACGCAGCGACCGGCTACCGGCAGCGGCGCGGCGCCGAGCGCCCACACTGGTACACCCAATGGCCAGCTTCAACGGCGGCAGCTCCTCCCCTATTCCATCTTCAACGGCCGGCGGCGCTCGGCGCTCCCGACGGCCGGCGGCGCTCGGCGCTCCCAACGGCCATGCCGCCCCTGGACACAAGGTCGGCCATTGGGTGAGGGCGAAGAAGTCCCCACGGCCAGGCGGCTCATGCGGCGGCGGCAGCTCCTCCCCTATTCCAGCTTCAACAGCGGCGGCGCTCCCGACGGCCATGCTGCCCCTGCACACAAGGTTGGTATTCTACATTTCTACAATGTCAATTTATACTTAATACTTTTGGACTCTCCTGTTCAGCTGTTCTTCAATGGTGAATTGAACAAATGTTCAATATTTTTAGGTTGTAAAGAATTCAAAGAAGAAGAAGAAATTTGTCGATTTGAAATCTATGTGGGGGAGGGCTGAAAAAAACTATATGAGATATACATATTATGTGTATCAAAATTCTCTATCTTATATATATATATACTCTGTAGATTCTTAACTTCGTACCCCCATCTCAAAAATCCTGGGTCCGCCACTGGCGTACAGGGCGGAGTTTGGTGTTTGTCTGTCCAGCCAACGTATTGTCTCCTCGTGGCTGGCGACGTCTTGTGGTGGCGGCGGAGGGAACAGCCCTACGGGGATCACCGGCTTCTGGTAGAGCTCGCCGACCAGCTGTAGCCACTCCGGTTCGAACTCCCTGCTGGTCCTGATGCCCACGAGCTGGCACCCTTCGATAGACTTGCCGAACCGGTAGCCCTCCGACACGCCGGAGTCGTCCGGGATCAAGCCCGGCTCGAACGTCTCGCGCGCCTCGTAGCCGCGGTACGCGACGGTGGTCGGGAAGGGGACGTAGTCGGGGACGACGGTGAGGTGCCCCGGCTCCGTCCTGGCGTACCTCCCGTGACCCATGAGCGCCTCCGCGGGGCCGAGGAAACCGAGCGCCGCGGCACCGAACAAGCTGAGGAACGCGCACGGCACGCCGTACCTCGCCGCGGTCGCGGGCGCCCAGTACGCGGCGTAGTCGAAGAGGACCCAGTCCGGCCTTGACGGCCCCGGCTCCTGCAGCAGCTGCGACAACTCGCGGTCGAAGGCGTCGTCGTAGGCCCGGCGCATGTACGGGCGGAGGTCGTCGGAGGGGAGGTCGATGGTCGCCTCGGCATGCTCCGGCAGGCGCTCGACGCGCGGCAGGGGGACGTCCACGACACGGATGAGGTCGGCGAGGTTCGGAGGGATGTCGATGAGTCGGCGGGTGTTCCTTGGCGTGGAGAGGAGGGTGACCCGGTGGCCCTGCCGAGCTACGCGCTTGGCGAACTCCGCGAAGGGGAGGATGTGGCCGAAGGCCAGCCATGGCAGCATCACTACGTGCATGCTGCCGCTGTTGGTGTCCATCTGGATTCACCTTTGGCAATGGAGGGAGCGCAGAATTTCCCGACGAGATTGGAGGAGGAGATGCTCTGTTGATCGCTGGAGTTATACAGATCTAACGAGAGTATGAACTCTCCGTATTTGCTGACCATCGGAAGGTCAAATAGGGAAAGGCAACGATCATATGAGGGTATCTCCAATGGTTCTAGCTAGCAACTAACTATAAGATTTTATATAGTACACACTAAAGCTAGCATTCTAAAGAACTATCTATAAGGATAGCTATTTGATGCTTACATGCACACACAGAATTTATAGAGACTACCTCGTTTGGCGTTATAGACTAGTGCTGAAGAGCAAGTATAATAAGAAACTGTTAGTAGGCTGTATGCTAAGATGGAGGAGAGAGAAGAGAGGTGGACTGTAAGTTTACAGCCAGCTGAAGCACAAGAATCAAGAAACTTTGTGAGAGAAAGGGGTGGGTCATACAGCCTTCAGCTGTCTGTAAGCAACTATATGAATGGGCTGATAAGTGGGCTCTAAGGAAGAGTTGGCTCGGTTTTTTTTTGCATACTCTCTTTCATCCACATAGGATATATGCTGATGTGTACATATATATAGCTAACTGACTCAGACCATTGGAGATGCCTAAAAAATGGTAGCAGATCGATCGACCAGTCTGGCATTCTGGCTGCGTCACGGATGCTGCGGTGTCAGTCACACCTGGATGACGAGCTGCAGAAGGATAAGCTGGGCACTGAGCCCTCGAACAATCGTGGCCATGCCTGTGAGAGTTACATCGACGGCTGCGGTGGTATCCACTATGCGGGCAGCTCGAGGTTCAACGTCATCCTGCGGTGAGTGGACTTCATAAGGGCATCTCCAATGGTATGAGTCAGCTATCTATATACATGTACACATCAGCATATATCCTATGTGGAGGAAAGAGATTATGCAAAAAAATCGAGCCAGCTCTTCCTTAAGCACTAGTCTATAACGCTAAACGAGGCAGCCTCAATAAATTCTGTGTGTGCATGTAAGTATCAAATAGCTATCCTTATAGATAGTTCTTTAGAATGCTAGCTTTAGTGTGTACTATATAGATGATGTGGAAATCTTATAGTTAGTTGCTAGCTATAACCATTGGAAATGCCCTAAGGGACGGTGGCCGCCTCCGGCTCCGCCACCTGGACCCCAAGATTCAGCCAGTCAGAGTTCCCCAATACGACTCAAATTGCACTATTGGGCTTCGCAAAATGAGGGCCGAAGTGTGCTCGGGCGGATCCATCGAAAACATGGCTGCTTGCGGGCCCTGGTCAAACGCAATGGGCTATTGAGTAGAGACGATCTGTCGATTGGGCTAGACCTACGGCTAACATGGCTACTAGAGTCCAGAGATAGATAAATATATAGCACGTATACAAGCCGACATGTCATGTATCTCGCCCTAGAAAGCTTGGAGATCTCATCTCCGAAGAAGTTTAAGAAAACTTGGAAATTTTCTCATCTCATGGTCGAACCCCGTCACAAAATTAAAAGTTTCGCTATTACTTACCATTCTACGACTGCGTGGTAGAGACTAGAGAATCATTCGTCCTTCAAACTGGCTCGGTAAAGCGTAGTTGGACCTCCAAGGCATTAGGCATAGATTAGTCGCGTGGTTTATCCCAGGAGACAAGCAAATGAAATCATAACAAAAGTGTCGATTATATTGTCACATCAGTAAATTACTCGAATCCTGTCCCCCCTTAAATAACTAAATCAATCAGTCATGTTCGTCAGACCATCTCTAATATCATATTTTAGCCAATTCAAATAAGAAAAGAGAAAGTATTCAATTAATTTAATATATTGGAGAGGTTAATTCTAACAAAAATATATAGAATCGGACTCCACTTAGGAGTCGATTCAAAATATTAAATAATTTATATAAGCATTAAACAACTACATATGAGAAAGTGTGGTTAAAAGAGAATATTATTATTTTATAGTTTTTTAATGTAATATAGGTTCTAGGTATTAGCAGAAATCAGTTTAATACATTGAAGAAAAATAATCTTAAGTTCTTAAAGTACTTACGTAACATGATTTTGAATTGATATCAGTTGAATACACTGGATATGCTCTCAACAGTAACCCCAGCCAGGCATCGATCCACACCCCTATGCCACGGCTTAAGTAGACCAAATCATCGGTAACTGCGAGCCAAAGCTTGATTACTCGCAAACAGCGGGGTTCAGAATTCATATTAGCATCAGGGATAATTAAAAATGACTGCACCCACCTCAAAAGAAACGGAGGCTACTGCTATTTAAGAATTGCTAACTACAGCACCTAATCTGCAGCCTATGTTCTAGTTAAATACTAGCTAATCCGCTGCCCAACTTGACTTTTTTTTTTACTCACAACTTTTTTATTGTATATTTAATTTATTTTATACTATAACTGATAGTAATTTTTAATATAATTAAATTTTTAAAATTAAATAAATATATATATATATTATATATTATCTCATCACAGACAATAAAAAATATGAAAAAGCAAAGAACCTAAAAACATCAAAAATTCAAAAAAAATTAAATTTAAGGATAAAAATCAGAAACTAAAACCGAAAGCGAAAAGGGCGGGTCTCGACACCGCAACATTCTCTGGCACAGGTCTGGTCAAATGGCCCATTTCGGAGCCACTGAACCAAAAAAAATATATGCTGGGGATAATACAAATGAAGTACTAAAAGACACCTTTTAGGATCTACAGTGGCATTGCTGTGGATATATGTGAAAACCAGTGTCATGTATTTCTCTCTTTCCAGCTTATTGGAAATTATCAATCATGCATAGTAATGATTTGCATAGCGAATCTGGATTGATACTCTAATCGCCAAAAAGATCGTTTGCCTATCAAATTTACATTTCCTTCTAAACCACTAACCTACGGTTTTTTTGTCAGACAATTGTTGATGATGGAGTCGCTAATCTTATGAAATAATATAAAAAAATGACTAAAATCTTTGAAAGATAATAGGGATGCTCTTTTATTGCTATGAACTGATTACAGGGTATCTTCAACAGGACGATAGACTAACCCTAATTACACTAAATTAAATGAGTATAAATTGTCTTTATCGTCCAATCTTAAATACCAACGAAGAGACTTCAATTATCTATTGGGAAAGACACCTTGTGGAACCAGCGTGTCTGGTCGGGAAGACAGTTATTGTCAGAGAGAGAACGTCTGATCATCAGTCGTTGTCAGCAGCAGGCGAACGTGGGCAACAACCGCATGACAGTTGTTGTCAGAAACTCAAAGCCGAAACATTGTGTTATTTGGAGTAGATAAGACACGTGTTCCATCCATCGCACAGAAGAAATATCTTAGAATCGGATCCAGTGACCATAAACTCTCTTAGTAGTCATCCGGTCAGGCAACACACATAGTATTTCCCTGACTAGGGTACTCGGGAAGCAACCTCTAGAGGTTTATGACCACGGGGTCTCTTGGCATTAATTATATATTAAATCCATATTTAATGATTTATTCAATCCTCGTCAGTTTGTCCCAAACTTTTAAGTGAATTTATAATCTTTCGATCGAATTTTCAATCGGGAAACTACTCCTTTAAATGGTAAGAGTAAAGAAGCGGTTCATATTCACTTTAAAGTTGAGAAACTAACCGGGAAACTGAATGTTTTGGTGTCCGTTGGACTTCGAATTCGGTAACCCCTTCTTGCAGTTGGAGATAAACCCTTATAAAACCCTTAGCGTGCAGCCTTAGGGTTTTACGCTTTTAAAAAAATCTTTCATCTTTTGCTATGCCCTTTCGCTCTTTGCCTGTAGCCTTGAGTCCTTTCGATCCCCTTTTCATTCTTCTGCCACCCAACCAAAATGTTGGATCTAATCATCAACTGGCCAGCGTTGGAGCTTGGATTGAAGAAGCTCGAGGCCATAGAGAAGGAAGGGATGCTTCCCGACAAGGTTCTGGTCTTGTGGATATCAGCTGTCGAGGAGAAATTTTTGAGAGGGAATGAAGGCGAGATTCTGACCTTCTGGGCTTACATCAAGTAGGGGTTTCGATTGTCAGCTCACTCGTTCCTCTCCCAAGTCTTGGAGTACTATGGAATTGAGCTGGTAAATCTCACCCCAATTCGATTGCTAATCTAGGCATCTTTGTCTATCTCTACGAAGCATTTTTAGGGATTCCGCCAAGCTTGGCACTCCTCAGATATTTCTATAGGATGGCAAAGTTGAGATATCAGTGGTGTCACCGAGAGATTGCGCTTTGCGCATCTGCAATGGAAATGTTGAAGAATATATTCCAATGTATTCTAAAATCTTCATGGTTATCATGGAATAAGTTGTGGTTCTATATGACGCTCAACAAGGACAACAACCTTTCTTTTGCCAGTCGGATGGCCATTGAGAACCCAAGATGGAGATCCTACTTGAAGGAGGGAAAGGTGGGACGATGTCATCCACCATCTCAGGGTGTGATGTCTTACTTCATCACATGTGTTAAAGGATTTCTCCATACGCCATATAAGTTCTCGAAAATCGCGCGACCGTACCATGCTTTCGTATGTGGGCATGAATAACATGACCAGGGATTCTCCAGAACATAAGTCTAAAAAAATTCTGACAAATTGAGTTTTATTTTTGTTTGGTTGTACCTTTTTCACCTTAATGTCTCCCCTGATTTCATAGCCCCATCCTCTATTGAGGTGAGATAGTGGATCAAAATGATCTGTGCGTGGGAGCTCAGCCAAAATGCAGAAGTGCCCTTGATCTTGGCCGATATCTTCATTAATTGTATACTTTTCGATTGGTATGCTGCAACACTCTTATGATATGTAGATGATTAGGTTGAAGAGTGACGAGCTATCTGAGAGCTCGGGAGATGCTCCTCCGAGCCCCGAAAGGCAACAAAGCGTGAGGAAGTTGTATGGAGCTTTGGGATCAAACTCTGCTCCATCAACCACTACTTCGGTTGTTCTTCCGATCGCTACTTTAATCGCTTCTACGACCACTTCGTTGACCAAGCAGGCTTCCAAGGGCAAAATCCCTTCGGAGGTAGGCTTCTACTATGACTTCGAAAGTTTTATTATAAGCCTACCCCTTCTCTTATAAGGAGGACAGAGAAAAGGCACCAATAAGAATATATTTCTTGGATGAATAACTTCATCGCTAGGCTCACTTTAGTCAGAGACCTGGCAAAAGTGTGGAGGAGCCACTGATCAAAGCCATTATGACCATAGACCCAAGTTCAACTGTCATGGGCTCCAGAGTGGTCGTGACCGACCAGATGGTCGTTCCTCAAGCACCGGCGAAAGCGACTGTTCTATCGGTCGAAGGAGTTACAGCCTCCGAGCAGGTGCTTGGAGGAACTGCTTCCGACCATCCCATGGTGGATCCGACTAAGGATAAACTTATCCGATCATTGGAATCAAAGGGTCTGATCAACCCTACCAATGCAGAATTGGTAAAGTCAGTCGAGAAGAAGAAAAAGAAAGCAAACACTTTAGACTATGCTCAAGGGCATTTTAACTTCCAAATGAAGAAGGCTAGGTATGTACTTGTAAAAATTCATCTAAATTTATACCTTTGGATTTTTTTGTCATTCTAAAGTTCTTACTTCTACCTTTTCATTCTTCTTTCTTCGTAGTGCCTCTAGTATTCTGATCTAGCTAGATTTGAGTACTCCTCGCGAGGAAACTCCCAAGGAGGGAGTAGTCGAGGAAACCCTCAAGCTAGCAGAGGGATCAACGTCTGCTGCTATTGCTCGAGAACCTTTGGTGACTCTGACCCCCATCAAAGGGCATAGAAACAGAAGAGAAATCTCAACAGGATTCGACTGCTACCGAGAAACAAGTGGTCAAAGAGGAGGGAGCAGGTATGCTTCCTCCTTTCTTTGAAGGACTTGAGGTGGAGAGTTCTTCCTTGGTCAAGAAGTCTCCTCACCCAAGGGGCATCCTCAACTGGCTCCAAATCTACAATAACAAAAGACTCGAGGAGCTCTGGTGGAGGAAAATATTGGACTATCAATTAAAGACATGTCGTGAGGTGCTTTACTCCGCCTATGCTGACAAAGTAATCCTGGTAAGTTCTCACAACCACTTTATGATGCATTTGTGGAGTTTTTCAAAAAATTTCTAAGTTTTCCTTTTGCCTTTTGTAGCACATGGTGGAGAGCATCGTTATGGTTGGAGAATTGACAAGTGAACGTCATCCTTAGAAAAGGAAAACCTTCAATTGAGGAGTAAGTATCATCTTGTGGAACTAGCACATCTGGTCTGGGTGGCAGTTATTGTCAGAGAAAAGATGCCTAATCATCAATTATTATCAGCAAGAGACGAATGTGGGTAACAACCATATGGCAGTTGTTGTCAGAGACTCAGGGTCAAAGCATTGTGCTGTTTTGAGTGGATAAGACACATGTTCCATTCATCGCATGGAAGCAATATTTTGGAATTGGGTCTAGGGGCCAGTTTATAGACTCTCCAAAAAGTCATCCGGTCGGGCAATACACATAGTGTTTCTCCGATCAGGGAACTCTGGGAGCAACCTCTGGAGGTTTACGACCATGGGTTCCCTTGGCCTTATTCATATACTAAAGTCGAATTTAGATATCTATTCAATCTTCGTCAAAAATATTTGAAGGTTCATTCACTTCAATTCCCAATCCCTCTTTTGCTCCTCCGTCGTAGGCTACCCACTACCCAATACTTACCAAAATCTATCTCATGTTACAACCTTGATTCACCACTCAGTGTTGCTGACCACCTTATCGACCTTGACCTTGTCACAGTTGCTCTCTTTGTTATGCATATCCATTTCCTTCGATGTTGCCCTGTTATTGGTCAACACTCTAGCCAACATATTGCACTCACTAGTGGAAGCCCATGCTAAAGACCCCCATTCTAAACGACTTCGGTTTCTGTCTTTTTCTGGCTTTTGGCTTTTTAAGCCAAAAACCACTTGGAACGTGTCAGCTTCTAATTTCAGCTTTTTTTTGGCTTTTTTTGCTTTTGTTTTTTCCTTATCATTATCTGTAGAGATATAACGGTGTTTTCTCTTTTTTTATCATTTTCTTCATTTTACTTTAATTGAATGACTCAGAAAAGGCCAACAGCCGCTACAGTGTAATTTCAGTTTTAAGCCAAAAGCTACAGCCAACTGCCGGTTGGAGCGGCACCTAAAAGTCCTAGTTCTGAAAACATGTGTATCGTCAGCCAAGGGAATTGCCTCTATAAGATTTCAAAAGTATAGGGCTTCTTTGACGCATAGGATTTTTTTGTAGAAGGAATTTTTCCTATGAAGCCCTTTGAAATGCAGCATGCCTTTGAAATTTTCTATAGAATTCTTTCCTTTCCTCCGCTTTTTGGAGGATTCTAAACATGATCTCAAACCTTCTGTTTAGAACTTCTTTGAGAAGTTCAATGCACAATGTCTCTCTTCTTCTCTCTTTCAAGAGACAACTCCCTCTAATTTTTCCTGCATCATCCCCTAAACAAACCCCGGGGGTTTCCTGGATGGCGAGGGCGGCCACGTCGCCCCTGCGCGCGCTCGCGCCGGCGCGTGGCCGCCGATTTTTTGTACGGTCTGGAGAGTCCATTTCCCTGTATTTTTCAAAAATTACGTAAAGGTCCTCTGTTATCGCAAAAAGGTCCCTGGATTTTTCAAAAAAAACCCTGCGCATCTATTTATTTTTCGTTGATAATGATCCGCAGTTTCCGAAATTATGTACAGGCCCTCGGTTCTTTCAAAACGACCCCTGGTTTTTGCGAAAAAAACCCTCTGATCTCCTTTTATTGCGAAAAGCCCCTTGCTTTTTTTAAAAAAAAACCTGCGCTTTTCTTTAGCTACGAATTTTCGCCTCTTTTACTTCGGTACGTACGGTGGCTGGCGCGGCGTGCCGCCGCGCCTATGGGGCTAGTTTTTCTTATACATCATCCAAAACACCACTTTTGAAAAGCTCTTTTGAGTTTTAGATTCCTGTAGTATTCCAGTAGCCATGACATCCAATTCTTGGACATTCAACTCCTGCGGTTTTTTTTTTCATTTCTATGTTTTTTTTGTTCTCGACGTTCCGAACGGTCCACAATGGATTTTTTTTTTGAAACTCACAATGGATTTAGTATAATCAGGATCTTGCTATCTTGTTCTCATCAAATCCAGATTCAAAAAGGGTAAGAAGAAAAAAAAAACTTAAAACACTATTGTGTGCCGAGATTGCCCCTGGTGGAGGGAATGATGACGGTGGCCCGTCCTTCTTCATGCCCACCCCTCCTCCTCTCTCTCTCTCCCCCTCCCTCTCCTCCCAGCCCATCTCATCGCCCTACTCTACAGTACACGCACACCCACCACCGCGACATCGCCCTCCTCTCCTACTCCTAAATATTCCCAATACGCACACCAGCACAGCAATCCCTGCTCCCACTCTCCTCGGATTCCGTCCATGCCTTCCCACCGCGCGCTCTAGACGCCCGCGCCCAGCTCCTGACCCCTCCACGCTCTCCAAAAACCTAGGGTTCCGGCGAGCGCGCGAGCCAGATCCCATGGCCGGCGCCACCCCGCTGCGCGACTCCCTCCGCCGCCTCTGCGCCGAAGTCGGTTGGTCCTACGCCGTCTTCTGGAGAGCCACCCGCGCCGCCGACTCCCAGCAACTGTGAGCACTCTGATCTGACCTGATTCAATTTCTCCTACACCTCAGCTCAGCTGAGCTCACGGCTACTAGTACTAGTGCAGTTGCAGAAAAAAAGATGCACTTTTTTTTTGTTTCGTAGAGCGGCAATAAATGCCATTAATTGCTCTGCTGCTTCCGCAAAACAAGTGGTCCTTTTTCTGGGGTTCATTTAATTGGCGAACGGGGCGCTGAGGAGTCGGGATTTCGTTTTTGGCTTTGTGCGGCAGGCAATTGGTGTGGGGGGATGGGCACTGCGAGCGGGCGGCCGGGGCGCCGGCGATCTCCGGCTTCGAGGCCATGGACCTGCTGCTCAAGGAGAAGGCCGCCGCGCTGCGGAGCGGCGGCGGACGCGGCGGCGAGGGGCACGCGCCCGAGGGCGCCGCGGGCCACGCCCAGGACAGGGTGGACGCGCTCGTGCACAAGGCCATGGTGCATCAGGTCCACGTCGTGGGAGAAGGGTAATTTGGCTCTTGCTATTTGTTGGGTCTTTTGGATTTGCAGTGCTTTGGGTTTGGTTTTGTGATGCTATGAGCTAGAATTGTGATTTGGTATTTGCTATTGCTGTGGGGTGGGCAGGGTGATTGGTCAGGCGGCGCTGACGGGGGCGCACCGGTGGATCCTTCACGACAGCCTCGATGAGTGTGAGGAAGCAGATGAGGTAATTGCTTGTGATATTGTTCTAATTGTTGGTGTGGGGCAAGCTGAACTATGAATTGTGAGATCTGAGCTTAAATTTGGAGTGCATAAATGGCTTAATTACTGCAAGCGGCACGACGGTGCAGACCGATTCATAAATTAGTTTTAAGCAGAAATGGTGACAGTGGTTCGCACTGTTCCAAATGAGCTACCAGTTTGTGGATTTTTCACAATTCCATTGCAGAAACCACTGTTAATTTACTTGTGAGATCATGCAGCCTGTTTTACCAACTATATTTGTATTTTGTTTTGTGGATGCAAGCGAGCTTGGTTTTCATTGTTATAACAACTCTCTACTACCAACTTTATGCAGTTATTGCTGGAGATGAAGGACCAGTTTTGTGCAGGAATACAGGTCTGGCTGCTATTTCATTCATACTTCATTAAAAATCAGCTTCCCCATTCTTCGTGTTGATCTAAGGAATTTTGCTTCTCAACAGACAGTTGCGGTGATACCTGTCCTTCCACAAGGCGTTATTCAGCTTGGCTCCACGAAAATGGTAAGTTCACTGTCCATTTTGGTTTTGTGCAAGTGCCGTGAATATCAATCTCCTAGTAGTTTTCCTGCTTCAATATTCTCATCGTTGATTCCAACTAAACTCACCCTTCCCTTTACTACATTACTACTACACTGAAGAAAAACCCTTCTTTTATTACGGGGTTCAGGACTTATGATTTTCGTTATGATGTATATACTCGTCTGTTCCCAGAATTGCTGAGTACGGTATGGTGTTCTCATTCATCTTAGAGGTTAGAGCCTGGCTATTTTTTATATCTGCTACTGTTGTACTTGCGGTGAACCTGAATTTTTCTCTTGCCAATTTTCAAGAGGTTTCCTTAGAGTTGAACATTGTGTCTCCACAATTTTTTATCCTGATTAAACATTATATTATAGGTGTAATTTCGTCTAGATAGCCGGTCCTTTGGAACTACCAGAAACAAAAAGGAAGTTTTGGATTCTGCTGCTATTTTGCTCTATTCACTCAATGCAATATTCAGTGGTTTCAATGATGGGTTATCTACAGGTTATGGAGGAAGCAGCGTTGATAGATCATGTCAGATCTTTGTTTGGGCAGCTGGGTGCTTCAACTGCTGTTGTCCCACATGGTTCCTTTTTACAAGATCCTATTATGAAAACTTTGGTTCACAATTCGTTTGGTGTGCTTACCTCTTCACACCTGGGAGACCTTCCTGGTAGTGTAGATGCTTCTTCTCCTAATGATGACAGGATTAATCACCACTTCAGGCACCTGATGTCACCAGCCTCTATGATTCAGTCATTCCACCCTGTACAACAGTTATATGCTGGAGCTACTTTCTGTTGCCCAGTAACCCTAGCATCACGTTGTGATTTCGTCCAACCACTGGTTCAATCCGACCATGGATCCACCTTTCTTTTGAACAGTCAATCAGAGGGCAATAAGACAACGGTTCCACTCAAAAATAATGTTTCGTATTCTGCAACATCACTTGATGCATTCCCGCTTGCTTCTAGATCCCTTGAAGAACCCAACATCACCATTTCAGGCAGAAGAAAGTGTCTAAGCATAGAACAACGTGGTTCATGCCTGAAAGGGGGCATGGAAATAACTAAAAGTGACACCACTGCTTCAAATTGTACTGGTGAAACACATATTCTCAATAAAATGGATGCTTTGACAAGTCAGGATCATTCAATAGATTTTCAGACAAGTAATGCCACATCTGTGAACAGAAAGTTTCAGACAATGTCCATTGCAGATAATACAAAGCATAAGGGTGATACTTTTGCAGGTTCAGATTCCCCATTCATTGGCTCTGCCCGATATTCAAACTGCTTTCAATCACTTCTTCGCACTCTTCAGGGTAGTGTCTCCAGCAATTCAAATGCTATTAATGGGGAGACTTCTCGTAATGTTGTCTCTGGAGAGAACAACTTTTGCTCTTTAGAAGGTAGAAATACCACCAGTTTCAGTGACTTGCCTGAGCTTCTGGCATCTCCAATACCTTTACAGTTGACTGGGGGAAATGATTTGTTTGATGTACTACAGCTTCAGCAGAAGCCAAGGGGATTGAATGGTAGTGAATTAAACAGTCCTGAATCGATGTCTTGTGGTTCGGAGCTAGCTGTTAAGTCTCTGATTGAAGGTACGAATGATGACTTCACTGGATTGATCACAGAAGCTGATCCAGACCAGCTCTTGGATGCAATAGTCTCAAAGATAAGCACAGGGCGCAAGCAGAATTTGGATGTTAGTGTTTCTTGTAGCACTTCAGCGGCAAACATTGATAATCTATCATTTCGTTCTAGTTGTCATCCATATACCACAGGATCATCATCGGGGCAACTCTTTTGCAATTTGCCTGGTGTTTCTTCCACATCGGTTAAAACTGAAATACCTGCTGCAAGTTTCGGGCAATCCTCTTCTGGTATAGATAAATCCGAAGGATGCTCTCAGAGACAGCAAGGTTACAAATCACAAATAAGGCTCTGGGTTGAAAACAGCCAGAGTGTGGCATCCAATAGTCTTTCAGCTGGACAACCATCCGATGGTCTTTCAGATGGACTGTGTAAGAGGATTGATTGGATTGGTAAATCAAACAGGAAGAGACCTAGACCAGGGGAGAATCCAAGACCGAGGCCCAAAGATCGCCAAATGATTCAAGACCGTATAAAAGAGCTTCGTGAAATAGTACCTAACAGCGCAAAGGTAACAGCTCTCAACCCAGAGAGATCTACATTGAGTCCTTGACTTTTAGATGAAACCTATGCAAATTTTAATCCATTTAATTTCAGTACTTATTTTTCTGTTTGATTGAACAGTGTAGCATTGATGCACTACTGGAGAAAACCATTAGGCATATGCTCTTCTTGCAAAGTGTTGCAAGGCATGCTGACAAGCTGAAGGAATCTGGGGAGCCAAAGGTATACTTGATTTCATGTTAGTACCCATTCTTAGTTTCATCAGCATGTACCTACTGCTCGTATGCACAAGGAACATCTGTTGATGAGAAACATCATCGAAACATTTAATAGGTGCAAGAAGACATTTTCAGCAATCAACTACTTATTTCTTATTCCAGTGTTGGGGGGTTAAGATGATGAATTAGCTTTTTATGTGTTTTGATGATTAATTTGCTTAGGCTGAACTTATACAAGCTCTTAATTCAAACAAGTTGTAGCATTTGACTTGGTTCAAGCTGTAATCATGCCTTTTTTGGTTCAATTTTCTGCATCAGTTTACTACTGCTGACAATTGATGTTAGTAAACAAATTTTGGCAGAAGTGTAGGGTGTAGCCGTGTAGGACACATCTGTAAAGTGTAAACATAGGTAGTAAATTTGTGATATGAGCTACCAAGGAATTCTAACAAAATTCAGACAACGAAGGAGACAGAACATGATCGATAGATCTACTATAAAAGAGATATCAACACTAGCTGCGAGCAAATCTCCTAGAGCCTTTTGCAGATGTACTAGGGCTAGAGGTTCAGAAAACAGCATAGGCTCATATCTGCAGAAGCTGCTAGTGCACATTTGCTCAAGTCCTTTTTTGCAACCTGTAGTTAATAATGAAATTTGATATAAATTATTTTGAAGCCAAAGTTTAACAATAAAATGGCCAATTTTAACCGTCAACAGGACAAAAGTCAAAACTGACTGTTTTTTTAACCTTATTGATACCTTTTTTTATCATAAGTTTTCAAAGGATGCTGCAAGAATCTAACAAAAGCTGTAATACCATCCATGTGAAATTTTGTTGTTCCATACATGCAGATAATTAGTCAGGAGGGAGGCTTGCTCTTGAAAGATAATTTTGAGGGTGGCGCAACATGGGCCTTTGAAGTCGGTACACAATCCATGACATGCCCAATCATAGTAGAGGATCTCAGCCCACCCCGTCAAATGCTTGTGGAGGTACTTGCTATTATTCTCTTTTTTTTACTTTTGTTTACTTGCTACTGTGTACATCCGAGAGATGATACAAACACATTGTAATTTATTCAGATGCTTTGTAAAGAGAGAGGTATCTTCTTGGAAATAGCTGATCAAATTAGAAGTTTGGGGTTGACTATCTTTAAGGGGGTGATGGAAGTTCGTAAAGATAAGATTTGGGCGCGCTTTGCTGTTGAGGTAATAAATCTGCCTTTGTCTCTCTTCAACTTACTACTTCTTAAGACAGTTGTGTCGATGTTGCTGCCAATACCACTGGGAAATCTCATTCTACTGTAGCTTGATTCTGGAGCTGCAAGTGGTGTGGGGTACACCGGGCAAATAGTTTACTAAAAAATCGAAATTTGTACAGGCAAATAAGGATGTTACTCGGATGGAAATATTTCTTTCACTCGTTCGTCTTCTGGAACCTAGCACTGGAAGCTCTATGTTGCCAGCAGGTGTTGAGAACATTAGCTTGCCACGCAGTAGTTTCTATCCATCGTCAATTCCAGCCACAGGTTTCTCTAACTGCTTGTGACACGGATGCACCACCGTACTTAAGCAAATGCAGCGCTGTGAGTGGGTAAACTGTCACCTGCCATGACCTCCGCTCCTCCGCATTGTTTCAGCTGACCATGGATGCAGCTGTCAGGCTCGTGGGTTCTGTTATCATGCTGAGACGTGTATGTTCTCTCCATTAACACGGCGTGTTGTTAGACCAGGAAGACAGAAATACAGTCTTGTGGTTCTAAACATTAGACTAGCTTGCAGCCAGTCGCCTTCGTTTAGCAAAATATTGTTTTAGGCAGGCTCCTGAAGTGTAAGAAATGTAGTATATTATTAGAATTAGGATACTAGCAGGTCTTTCTGCTTTTGTAGTATCAGTATTTGTTAATCGTGGTGAAAATCTCAAATGTTATGTAACCAAATTACTGTACTGGTGCCCTTGGGCTGTGCGTATCTGCTTGTGTATTTGCAGTTCGGCGTTTTTTTCCATATACAGCAAGTACCAACGAAGTGCCTTACTATTCTCACCGAATGAGTGTGACTTGGTGTGTGTATTTTGAACCTCAGATTAATAATTGTGTTTAAGTGATTTTTGCAAGATCGTGCTGATTAAGTGTGTATATAGGCATGGAACTTGGTTCGTTGTGGTGAATAGATGTCAGAGATTTGCTAGATGTTATACTATATGGTTATAAAAGAAGTATCTCTAATCAATGATGTCATGCTACTATAGGGTCTTTGACGACCTCCAAATTCTCCTCAGGCAAACCTGGCATAAGGGCTATCTAGGATCCATGATCCATCTTTATCAGTCGAACTGGCTGTTATGGCAAGGATATACTTGGTAGTTAACCATAAAGTCAAATATAGTTCAATAACCATAAAATCAAATATAGTTCAACCGGATAATTGAACTTTTAGGCACTGTTTGAAAGAGAAAATTGATTATTTGCCACTTTGAAGAGTGGGCTTCGCAAAATTGCCACTTTCAAAATTGGTTTCGCAAAAATGCCATGCAGTACATTTACCTCTTGATTACCATGCCATTTGAGCCATTTAACTCATTTAATATTTTTTTTCTAATTTCAGGGGCTGGAAAAGACCTTTCTACCCTTGCTAAGTTTTGCACTGCATAAACTTTGGATTGGAAGGTGAAACGCCGCCCGCCGAGTTCAACCTCTGGTTCGGCTTCTCGGCCTGCAGCCCCTACCGCTTGTGCGCTTTGGACCTCTCTGCTGCCATGGACACTGAGCAGCCACCGCCGTTGCAACACACTTGGGATGATCTCGACCTGCCTCAGGAATCCCCACCATTCGAGATTTCGAGTTCTGCTTGCTGAACCTGGGCTCCGGCAGGTTTTGCATCACCAAGATCTTCGGCACCGGTGTATTCGGCTACTCTTCAGACGACGGGATTGACGATGAGTTTGCTGTCTTCACTGGCCTGGAGTTGGTGCGCTGCGACGGTGGTCTCCGGATGATCAAACACAAGTCTAAACTTTGCATGGTCGAAGGCCTTACCATCGAGCACGTGCTCTGAATCATTTTGCATGGATTAATTGTAATTCCTGCGTCGACTTTCTGCCGACCAAAATAATATATTTCTTGCGGTCATGAATGGCAAGTGAATTGTTAATTTTTGTGACTGCGTTATGTACATATGTGATGATTCTGTTTGTAGCCGTAAGAACCATTCACGCATGTGTAGCATTTTGGTGCTAGGACGGGCTAGCATGATTTCTAAAAATACAATGGTATGCAAAACATCACAATCTAAATAGCATGGTTAAATTTCGAAACTTGACAGTGTTTAGCCAAGCTCAGCGGCATTGACTATGGTAATCGGTCAGCAGCCCTGCAGAGCGCGCAGCATGTTTGTACACTCTGCAGAGTGGTGTTCCTGTTCAGAGCTGGCCAAATGGCCATGCTATAGTGCGGTTTAGCGTTCCTGTTTAGTGCTGCAGGCCTAACTAGTCTAGCAATAAAAATGTACTCTGTCCTTTCTCAAATACAAGTCTGTCGCTAACATCGACGTTCTACAACGCACAATCTTATAATTAGTTCTTATATAAAACCATGAAAGTGTTTTTACGGCAGATAGTTTTGTAAAAAAACCAAGAAAGTTTTAAGTATGCACCCAAAATGAGTTATCCTTAAGAACAAAGTACATTTTCACTCATGTAAATCAAGTATAATGTACATTTTCTGTTAAAATCTACAATTAATATACTTAACCTACTAATACATAATACATGATTTGGTATATCGATCCATCATCCACACCGTAAGAGAATCCCTAAATTCCCAGTACCTAAAATCCATTTTGCTCTCAAGATTATGAACATATATTCACTTCCTGAAACAAATGCACGAGCAATACGCACAGTACAAAGCCATCTTTAGAAATCGCTGCACACTCATGAGCTCTTTTTGCTGGCATATTCTTAGAGAAGAGCAGTAGAGCATCGATCGTTGGGGCACCTGCTGCGTTTGTGCTGGCTATTGTTTGATGACACTACAACAGATGGTTCGGCAGTCCGATAAAGGAGGTCAGGCAGGATACGACTCCACGGTGGACAATGGACGCACGGCTGAGCCGAAAGAGATCGGTGGTCGGTGGCTCCACCATCTGCCTATCGTCCGCTGCAGAGGGCATCGGGGGCACCTACGCCTTCGACACGGCGAGCCGTGTGTGGAGGCAGGCCAGCAAGTGGGCGCTGCCCTTCGTCGGCAAAGCCGAGTACGATAGAAAGGGTAGTTAAATGGCGGAGGGTAGTTACATGCACTGGCGGAGGGTAGTTGGAGCCAAATAGGGCAGTGCAAAACTTAGTAAGGGTAGAAAGGTCTTTTCCAGCTCTTGAAATTAGAAAAAAAATATTAAATGAGTTAAATGGCTTAAATGGCATTGTAATCAAGAGGTAAATGTACTGCATGGCATTTTTGCGAAGCCAATTTTGAAAGTGGCAATTTTGCGAAGCCCACTCTTCAAAGTGGCAAATAATCAATTTTCTCCTGTTTGAAACGTAGGAATTTTCTAAGCATTTTATAGAGAGCAGCTCAATTTCTGTGGGAAAGGAGAACAATAACCGCGTTCCAATGCCTCAAGTTGGTCCTCAGGTTGGGTTGGGATCGATCCCACTTATCCACACTAGTTTTTCATATTTGGAAATTGTATCCCCTGCCTTCCAAATTACTCCGCAGACGTGTTCATAGATTACGCGTGATCTCAACTATTAGACTTTGATTTAACACTAGAATTTATGATCCTTGAACTTGAAGATAATTTTTTAAATGGAACTGTAAAAAAAGTTATGTTAACTAACTATATTTTAACCTATTACTTAAAAGAGAAAGTTGATAAGTGATAGTTCTTTCCCCCTCCCTCCCCTACTCACAAAACGTGCTCCCTCTCTTGCTCACAAAAGGACGCCTCCCTCCCGATCCTGACCCCCTCTTGCTGGCCTCCTTCCACACCCTTGGCGCCTACCTCGCCATTGCGCCTCTGACCCCGTACGCCTCTTCTCTGCTTCAGGTCGCCGCTCTTGGTCCTTTTACCCTTACTTCCCCCTCTCGCTTGTGTGATTCACCCGGCATGCCGCCTAGGGTTTATGGTGAGGCCGCCGTCTTGGTCGCATTGGCCAGGGTTGCCCTGTAGCCGCATTTGTCACCATCTCCACTGCGATAGGCGCTACTCTCAGTTTCCCTTGAAAGAAATGTGGCCTCGCCCTTCAGCCCGTGGGTGCTCCTGCTGCTGCATAGTAGAGCCATGAGAGGCAGCCATCGCAGCTACACAATTTTGTCGGCCACCATTACCCGCATTGGCTAGCTTCACATGTTTGGTTCGACCATGGTTGGATTGCTATGTGAATTTACTTCATCTCGGTTATGTTGTGTTGCCCCTATTTTTCTCTCACTTAGGAGTAGGGTGTGCTCACTAATTAGTGCTTTCTTTTTCTTGTAGTTCATAGTGAATATAGTGGTTCCATCAAATTGAAGGAAATTTTCATTTTGCATGTTGGTTTATCTAACTCCTTTACCTATGCTTTCGCTCTGCTCTCCTGGAGTTGGTGCTTGCTCTGTTCTTACTGACTTTGCCATGGTTGTTGTAGCAATCGACTGATGTCTGCATCCTCTGCCCCATCGTTGCCTAATAGGTGATGTAAACACAAGCAGCGTAAGCCAATTTGCATGCTTATCTGTTATGGTTACCAATACCTATGTGTCACAAAATTGTGTGTTGTGGCGCTCTCAGTGAGTTCTATACATGTCCTAAACTATTTAGTTTGTTTCTTTATAGTTGTCGTTGCTGTCGGTGGAAGCACTACACGGCCAAATGCAATGCTACTTGACACCATCGACAGCTTCCCTAACGACTTTCATTCAGTATCTAGGTGTTCTTAATGATCATTTCTGATTCAATTGTTTTATAGAATAGTTAAAATTAAATACTTGAATTCTACTTCTAATCTTTTCTGTTTGATATTTTTGCCACATCCTAGCTATACAGGAATAAGCCACTTTGTCCTTTTCAGTTTTTGTGCCCTCGACAAATGAGCATGAAGTGGATGATGCATTGGATGTTAATGGAAGAAGTGTGTATGACATTCCAGCTATAAAATAATTCAACCATGTTTGGTGTTACATGTGATTTTTGAAAGCTTTTGTGACATTCTTCATAGCACAACGATGTTAAGTGCCCTTACATTGCGTTTGGCAAAATGTCAAATTCGGATCACACCATTCTTTTGCATTGTAGGAACTTAGGTCTGCACTTCAAATGGGCTTGAATTGCCCTTAGACTATCTAAAATTGTAGCTGCTAACCATATTGATAAATCAGTTTAATGGATTCACCCTTTGAAAGGTAAATCTTATGTGATGCTATCTATAGTATTCATAGTTTCAGATCTTTGCTATGTCTGGTAGAGTAAATCTAAGCTTCAGTCCCGTGCAGCTGTGTGCCTTGAAGGTCTACACTGATCAAAATGGCATGTCAGTGTGTCATGCCCTTAAGAGGAGAATTTAACCTGTACTGATTAAAACATAATGTCAGTATGTCATGTCCTTAGAGGAGAGCTTAATCAATGATCACCCAAGATACCTTCTTGAGAAGTTGATTTGTCCATAGCTCTATAGGGTGCATTTATTTCTGTCATATTGAGTTTAATTGAATGAACTGAACGAAAAGATTGGGCTTCACAAGGTAGCCAATCAATAAAAGTGATTTAGTCCAGCTATAGTTTCATCATTTAAGCCATATATAGTTACTCCTTTATTCTATGTGAAGCCTTCCTAGATGAAAAAATGAGTCTATATCTTTCTTGACTATATGACATCATGTTATTTAGCATTGTGGAATTCTAAGGGCACAAGCACATTCACTAAACTAGATATAGTTCTTCCTTATGCATAGTCATTCATATTGCAAAATTGCAGGTTGTCGAAATATATACAGGAGTAAAGCATGGGCATGTACCGGTATCCTATTTTTCTGGAGGATCACTTATTTTAGTTTTTCTCTGTATCAACAATGGAGTTTACCTAAGGCTCTACATAAGAGCATCTGTCCCTTGCCATATGGTACTATTCATTGTAGGCTGGGGTTTACTATAGGTTTTGTCATTGCTGCTTTTAGGAGTCACCAACTCATGTATTCAAGTTCTAATGCTACTATATTTAAGCTATGCTTTGCATGCTTTAGTAGATGAAAAGAAACAATTCAATTTCTTTGATTGTCTTTTCTGTCCAAACCATTTATTGTTGTTGTTTTTGACAAGCATGTTGGTGGCATGTGTTTTATTAGCTTACCAACCTGTGCCCAAGAAAGTATTACATCAATATAATTTCGATATAGAACAAAAACTTATGTTGTTTCTGGAAGCCTAAATTTCTCTTTTTTGTGGAATTTACACCAGCTAAAGTAGATGATGCTGAATGAGATGGCAATAATTTTGATATTGATCCCGTGGGTTCGAATGCCCTCTCCATGATGCCAACGCCAGATGCACGCCGCACTCGCCGCCACCCTAGCCTCTGTCACATCCCGAGCCCTCCCTCTGCTGTGACCCACTCTTCGCTTCTCTAATAAAGCCATACACCCGTCAAAGCCCTGCCACTAACCTTGTCGGTCATCTCAATCCCTCTTCTGCACTCGCTGCCACCCACGCCAGAGCCCCGGCCTCTGTCGCATCCTAATTTGGCCATCAAGGACCTCTGCTTCCGCTGTGCCACACGCTGATAAGGTGTTTGACAAAATTGTTAACAAAAAAATACGACAATAGTTGGTCATGGCCGCACCCAGGAAGAAGTATCTAAGAAGGTTACACAAATGAAAAATCTCATCGACGTCTGACATTTTCTTGTTTTCTACTATGTTCTTTTGTGTGCATTATCTGTTGGAGAAAATGAAGCATTTCAGTCTAAAGTCTGAAACTATGCTGTCATCACTCTAATTTTCAAGCAGCGGAACAAGAATGTGCAAAGGAAAAGCACAAAATGAGATAGTAGCTCCAAGCTCTATTTCTGATTTCATTTGAAGCGGGGTGCCTCGGGCAAGGTGGCAAGGTGGTTCAGGGAGTAAGGGGTGAAATTGTTCTGCACCACTGCCTTTTGCTGATATCTTTGGTTAAATAAGAAAAAATGGCTATAGAAAACAAATTATTATCAAATCCAACATAACCTTTGTAGAAGATAACTTCCTTTCAACAGGAATGGAAATTCTTTTGAAGGACGAGGAGGCACTGTGAGAGGATCAAGTGGTGGCTATGCTCAAGCGGCAAATTGATCTGGTGAAACAAATAGAACTGCAGGTAAACATTTGAAGACATTATTTTCTCTTTTTGGTCGGATTATGGGTTTCGTAGTTGTTTAGTTCTGTCAACATTCTATAAAGGGAGGTGATGTTTCTCTGTTAGTGGCTTGGTATATTTTGTAAGCTGATATCCCCAGTGGTACTCCTCTATCTACCTATCTCTTTTATTCTGAACATGAGCTTTCCTAAAGCTGGGAATAAAATCATTTTATTTGTTCTTCTCCTTGATTCAATATTGGAAGGAAGGATAAATGGGTAACAGTAATCCGCAGGTACTTGATAGGTGAGCACAAACAAAAACTGGCGGATGACGATGTCCTAAATGCAACTAAGTCAAGCTTGTCGATGTAATTAACTATTTTAATTGTTAAATTCATAGTTGCTTTTTAAGGAAGGAGAATTAAGTTCACGAATTTATCATTCCCTAAAATATTCTCAGTGTCTTTCTGGTTATGTATCTTAAAATTGGATGTTCCTCCTCACATTATGCTGTCTACTATTATGGATGGACACTCAATTGATCTCTATGCATGTAACTTCACCGCAACTATATAGCAAAAAGAAAGACTTTACCATAGCTAAATACCTTTTTTCATTGTAACGTACGGACACTCGGCTAGTTACTAACTAATTTTTTGTCAGTAAGCAAGAATTATTCGGGAGTTATACTTAAGCTAAGTAGGTGGTTTGAGTTGACTTTGGGTGTTCCATGCGGTGGATGTAGTGCTTGTCCAACGCCGACGTCGTTTACTTTTTGCCTTTTTTTTTCTCTCTAAATCTTGCTTCGTTTGGAATGCATGCATGGTAGTACTAGTATATAGCAGCTCATGGGTTGATGGCGTTCGTGAGAACGCGCGCGGCATTGACCTTTCACCGTCACCAAGTTTGTGCATGTGAAAAATTCGCTACTCGTGTTGGCTATCTTGAGCTTGGAAAAGGCTGACCGGTCTACTTGCTCATCAAGTGCGTCACTGTCAGGATGGCCAAAACTGGTACACGTCGGTGTCGATATGTGCCAGTACGCTCATAATTTCACGTATTTTTGGTCTGTTGGGTTTGTTTGGAAAATAGGATTTTTTTTCTCTAAATTTCTGTATCTTCTATAAATTTTTGCGAAATACTTTGCGTCGATTCCTTGAACTGCAATATGACTCCGATGCCATGGGAAATAATCATAGTATTAAATAAATAAATCCCTATAAGACTTTGGAGACATATTTAATGATAAAACGTGATCCTGGTGAGTGGTGACAAATGCTATCCATGCATCAGGGGCTAAATAAAGAAATATCCTACGCATATAACAGGACTGAGAAGCTCGGTTGGCATGCTTCCATCGTGCGAATTGTCCGTGTGAGTTCGATCTCTAGATTGGCACCAGGTACCTTATCTCATAGAAGTGTGAGATACTGAATAAATTCTGAATTTATCTAACGAGCTTCACTTAAATTCTATCATGTGTTTTAGTAAGACGCACGCACATATATGCATGTGATATATGATATATGTGAGTTTGCGTCCTTCTTTATAATCTAAAAAAATCCTACACTTATATAACTTGTCCCACTAACTGCAATTGGTGCTAATTTTCTTCTCTCTGGTTTGGCCACATCATAACTAATTAATCTGGCTGTTGGACTAAACTTTGACGTCTAGATCCAATCAGCCCAGGGCAAATTCTGATACAAGCTTGAGCTTATCTAGATGGAGTTCAAGATAGGTTCAAAAAGGAAATAGATGAAATTCAAGATTATATCGGTTTTAGGAGTTGGTCGCCGGAGCCCAAATGCAATGCACTACTAGACCTGAAGCCCAGCATAATTCCGCCTGGTACAACTACACAAAATAGATGTGGGCCTTCAGGGACAAACTTTAGTATCGGGCAGTGCAGTACAATTTCACCCTAGTTCATCGTTGATGAGATCGACCAGCCCAATTAAAGGCCCAATTTAACCTCGGGATGGCCCATTTGCAGTTGGAGCTGCAAATTAACCTCTAGTTTGTCGGCCACGAACGGTTAGGTCAAGTAACCGAATTCTAGTCAAACACACCCTTAGAAACCACTCCACGATGGACATTCTTAGAGAGAAAAACGACTCAAATGAACAGAATCATGCAACGTAACATCAACTGAACTAACCTCTTCATCCCAAAATCAAATTGTTGCGGTGTGTTTCCTTAATTTTCTGTCAAGTGAAGTTTTAAATTAATTTCCACAACTTTGTGAATTTCGATGTGATCCGGTTCCATCCCATGTGGGCGATCTCATTCTCATCGCAAAACCACAAGCTTGCACGCACGAACGAAGGAGAGGAGCATTTGTTTACGGCGATCGAGTAGAATTTGATACTACAGGCAAGGCAAGGCTAGGGGAGGAGATTGGATATCTTGCACCGGTAATCATGATCGAGTATTGGAGCTCCTTGGATCATGGACCAGCTTGTTCGATCTCTCCCTCTCTCGGATCCAGACCCATGTGCACCCGGCCCTAGGCCCCCTGAATTCTGTAGGAGAGGGGAGCTCCCAAGGTTGATCATGACCGTGTAAGACAGACGAGCAGTGGATGCCAAGCATAAGATGCAACTAACTTGCAAGGAAGGAGAAGGGCGTACGAATGCCATGCATGTTGAGCTCCCTCCCCTACGCAATCCATGGCCGATCCGTCGCTAGGCTGAGGCGTTGACTCTGTAAAATATTGCACGCACGGGTAGTGCAGCGCAGTGACCAGTACTGCCTTACATGCATGCCCTCGGATCCAGGGGCGAACCCAGCAGTGGGTCAGGGGGGCGCCAACTCCCTTACTGTCGGCCGGTCTTGTGTACCTTCCCCACCCCGACAGCTCTATACTAGCCATATGAATGACCTTGTCAAGCTTAAAAAGCATTTGCATGATGAAGAAGATTGTATTTGTAGCGGTGATTACAAGCCACAATGACATCTTAACTTTTTGCTTGGAGCCTCTCCCTGTCATGTCTACAAGCTACAACTCTACAAGGGTCTAGCACGAGCTTTGAGTACTGGCCGCTAATTTTAGGGACTCAGCCAACCTCAATACTCAAATATCAAACAACAGTTGATCTTTGAAAATAAAGAAATCCCAATGGTTGAGGTATTTCGCATGTTGCAAGTCCATACTAGTAGTTATTGATATGGATTATGTAATGGGCTGTGGGCGTATGTGCAATTATTTCATACTAGCTCAGAGTTGTGCAGAACAAAGCAAATACATATTTAAATAATGGTTATACGACAATACTAATGATAATCTGTTAGGCGAAAAGGTAATATTTCTGAAAATATTTTTGCAACTGATTATTTTGCAAAAACAAATATTTAATTGTATTATTCAATAAATAATTTCCTATTTTAAGGTATGTTTACCAAAAATTAGTTTAAATTACTGGCCAACGTCTCATTTCGGGTGGCCACGTCCAGTTCTATCTGGACCGTGTGACAACCGCCATTTCTCCTCCATACCATGGAGATAGCACCGCTGCCCTCCTTCGGTAAAATATGACATATATCATAGTTTCCAAGATAGCACGTAATAGCCACAGTAGCATTTTTCTATCTTTCACTGGTAATGCAGCAGTCTACCGTAGGCCGGCAACTCGGCATTCGGCAAACTGGTCAGTAAGTCCTATTAGCCCCTCCCCTAAATTTTGATCCTGGGTCCGCCACTGCTCGGATCGATATGCATTGGTCAAATGGATTCTAGCACAGTACTACTTCTTTTCATATGTGTGGGTTTTGTTAGAAGTAATATATCCATACTGTTTGTAAACAGATTTTAGAGATAGACTTGTAATCAAATTGTAGATAGCGATTGTTAGAATATCTACAAATCATTGATTTGGTTCTATAGTTACAGATTGCTTTCCTTCTTCTGAAGATCACAACCATATCTGTACCCTGTAATCGTGTATACTGTTACTCGTCCGATACTCTCGGATGTTTATAAGAGAGAGAGAGCAGCAGCATCGTTTCTGGTTGTGCGCAAAACCAAAATCTCTGTACATCTTTTCATGGTATCAGAGCTGAAGGTCAACCATGTCCACCATGTCCACGACTTCATCTCCCTCATCCACAACCATTGTCATTCCATCTGTTGCCATCAACATCAACCACGCAGTCACCGTTAAACTCAACAAAGACAACTATATGATTTGGAAAGCCCAATTCTTACAGTATCTCCAAAGCTACCAACTCATCGGCTATGTAGATGGTACTCTTTAGTGCCCTACCAAGATGATCATGACTACGATAGAGGAAGGTGTATCTCAAGTCGTGAATCCAGCATATACCACCTGGTATAACCAGGATCAAATGGTGCTTAGCGGGATCTTCTCCTCGCTAACGGAGGACATCTTAGCTCATGCCATGTTCATGTCTACCTCGCATGAGGCATGGCTGGCATTAGAGCGGATGTTTGCGTTCAAGACAATGGCAAAGGTTGTTCAAACTTGGATGCAACTTGCCAATATGAAGAAGGAGATGATGGCTGCAAATTACTTCAAGAGGATGAAGAATTTAGCAGATACTCTGTCTATTGTTGGTATGCTACTTAGAGAAGATAAAATTATTTCATATATTCTTGTTGGCTTAGGATCATATTATGATCCATTGGTTACATCTATTACCACAAGATCAGAAAATATCATCTTAGATGATGTTTATGCACATCTGATGAGCTATGAGCTACATATGGAAAACAATTCTGCTGATTCACATCTACAAATTAGCAATGTTGTACCCTCGACAAACTTTTCTGCCCAAGGAAGAGGTGCTTAGGGAGGAAAAAATCATGGTAGATTCAACTAACATCAGAGTTGACATGGCAATTAGCAAAGCTACAACCATCAGTCAAGCCATGGAGGATGCAGTCCTCATCCCACTTGCTAAGTCTGTGGAAAGGTTGGTCATACGGCTATCAAATGTTATCACCATTTTGATCACTCTTTCCAGGCAGATAGTGGACATGCGCCATCAGCTACTGCAGCATATACTAGTTCACACTAGATAGACCCAAATTGGCACATGGATACAGGAGCAACCGATCATGTCACCAGTGATTTGGATCGGCTGACCATTCGGGAGAAGTACACCGGCATAGACCAGATTCAAGTCAGCAATGGAGTAGGTTTGCATATTTCAAATATTGGCCATTGCTCTATTAACACTACTACATCTCCTCTAGCTCTTAGGAAAGTCCTACATGCTCCACACATATCAAAGAATCTAGTTTCTGTTCATAAGTTGACTCATGATAACAATTTCTTTATTGAATTTCACCCTGAATTCTTTATTATCAAGGATTAGGTGTTGAAGAAAACAATCCTTCAAGGCAAAATTGAGTTAGGCATTTATCTAATAAAACCTTTGAGTTCATCCACAATTGCTTTAGCAAGCACTAGAGTCTCAAAGGAGCAGTGGCATGCATGTCTTGGTCATCCTTCCCAACAAGTTGTTCAATTTGTTTTAGCATTGAATAAATTGCTTGTGGTATCTTCAGAATCAACATCCATATGTAATGCTTGTCAACAGGCAAAAGGCCATCAATTACCCTATAGTTTATCCATTCATACCTCTATGTCTCCTCTTGAACTTGTGTTTTCAGATGTCTGGGGTCCTGCACCTTAATCAATCAATGGACACAAGTATTATGTGAGTTTTATTGATGATTTTAGTAGATTCATTTGGGTCTATCTATTAAAATCTCGATCTGATGTCTTTTCTATGTTTCAACAATTTCAAACACATGTTGAAAGATGTTTTGAGAAGAAAATAAAGTGTATCCAGTCTGATTAGGGTGGAGAATACCACAAACTACATATATTCTTACACTCTTGGCTTTGGCCATAGAGTATCATGCCCCACACTCACTAGCAAAATATGTTAGTCGAAAGAAAACATCGACATATTGTTGATACTAGCGTTGCTCTTCTCTCTCAATCATGCATGCCACTTAAGTTTTGGGATGAAGTCTTCACAACAACAGCCTATCTTATAAACAGACTTCCTATTCGTGTTCTTGGTATCATGAGTCCATGAAAAACTATATGCAGTCAAACCGAATTATGCTTTCCTAAGAATATTTGGCTGCTCCTGTTGACCATGCCTCAGACCCTACAACACCAGAAAATTGTTCTTTCGCTCAAAGGAATGTGTGTTTCTTGGATATAGCTCAGTTCACAAAGGATATAAATGCCTTGACCCAACTTTAGGCCGAGTATATATTTCCAGAGACGTCATCTTTGATGAATCAGTATTTCCCTTTCCTCGGCTTTATCCTCATGACAACACAAAAGGTTCATCTAGTTCTCTTCAAAATCTTTTGCCAATTCCTGCCATAGATTCATCTTTCTAGAGTCATTCAAACAATAGTAATATGAATGGATCAACTGGCCAATTATTTGATATTGTACCACAATATCCTCTGCCAAATACCTTTGTAACTGCAGGTACTGAATCAGCAGAATTCAGCCTCTCATCAGGATCTGCAGCCAGGAGTAATTCATCTGCCGATACAACATCAGCACCTTCAACTTTAGAACCTCCTCATTGCTATGGCACAAGACTACATCATAAAATCTAATGCCCTAAACAGCGCACTAACAGCACTATAGCGTATACGGCAATGACGGTCCACATTGAACCTACAACCCATGATGAAGCCTTACAGATTCCAGAGTGGTGATCAACAATGGATGCTAAATTTTTGGCTTTGCAGAAGAACAACATCTAGGATTTAGTACCACCAAAGCCTGGACTGAATGTTACAGGTGTAAATGGGTATTTAAAACAAAACACAAGGCTGATGGTAGCATAGAACGATACAAAACAAGTTTGGTGGCAAAAAGTTTTAAATAGCAATATTTGGTTGATTATGGAGAAACCTTTAGTCCTTTGGTTAAACACACAACAATCAAGATGTTGTTCTCCTTAGCAGTGACAAGGGGTGGAATACGCGGCAATTGACATTCAGAATGCATTCCTCTATGGCATTTTGAATGAAGAGGTATACATGAGTCAACCTCCTAGATATGAAGATCAAAAGCATCCACACCACTTGTGTAAATTGAAGAAGTCACTTTATGGACTCAAACAAGTGCCGCGTGCATGGTTTGCAAGGTTAAGTACTAAAATCCGAGAACTTGGCGTTGTACCATCTAAAGCAGATGTGTCGCTGTTCATTCTCAAACAATCCAAATTAGTTATGTATATGTAGATCTATGTTGATGACATTACCATCATTAGCTCTTCAATTCAGGCTACCGAAAATCTACTGAGACAATTGCATCAAGAATTTGCAGTTAAAGATCTTGGACCGGTTAGTTATTTTCTGGGCATTGAAGTGAAACATATGGCCGATGGTTTTATGTTGTCACAGTATCAATACATCCAATAGCTACTCATGAAAATGAATATGCAGCATGCTAAGCTGGTTTCAACACCAATGGCAGCGGGGAAAAAGTTAAGGAAAGCCCAAGGCAAGGTGTTGACAGATAAAGAAGCTGAGAAATATCGAAGTGTTGTCGGAGGACTACAGTATTTAACACTTACCATGCCAGACATTTCATCCTATGTTAATAAAGTCTGCCAGTATATGCAAGCACCAACTGATGAGCATTGAACGGCTATAAAATGGATACTGAGATATCTCAAAGAAACAGCAAAACGTGGTTTAATCTTTCGAAATTCTACTTCCTCATTACTCAGTGACTTCTGTGACGCTGACTGGGCCGGGTGTGCTGATGATCAGAGGAGTACCGGAGGATATGCTGTGTATCTTGGAGCGAATCTGGTGTGATGGAGCTCAAGGAAGCAGCCTACTGTCTCACGCTCCAGCACTGAATCGGAATATAAGTCAATTGCTAATACAACAACCGAAATAATGTGGATTCGATCACTTTTAGATGAGCTGGGAATTTCACTGTCACGCGCACCCTATTTATGGTGTGACAACTTGGGAGCTGTCTATCTGACCAAAAACCCAATTTTTCATGGGCGAACAAAACACATTGAGATTGATTATCATTTTGTTTGAGAAAGAGTATCATGCAAGGCTCTAGATATTCAGTTCATTTCCTCACATGATCAAATTGCAGATGTGCTTACAAAGCTTCTGGCTGTTCAACCGTTTCAGAAGTTCAGGAACAATCTGAACGTTGGTCCTCGTCCAAATTAAGGGAGGATGTTAGAAGTAATAGATCCATTCTGTTTGTAAACAGATTTTAGAGATAGACTTGTAATCAAATTGTAGATAGCGATCGTTAGAATGTCTGCAACTCATTGATTTGGTTCTGTAGTTACAGGTTGCTTTCCTTCTTCTGAAGAGCACAACCATAGCTGTACCTTGTAATTGCGTGTACTGTTAGAGCAACTCCAGCAGGGCCCCTACTTGAGCCCTCATCCTACTTTTGAGGGCCGAGGGGCAAAAAACTCACTCCAGCAGGGTCCCTACTTGAGCCCTCAAAAGTAGGGGGCCCTCAAATCTCCCCCTCGAGCCCTCATTCCTGGGGGGTCTGGAGGGAGCCCCTACTTTTGAGGGCTCAAGTTGGGGCCCTGCTGGAGTGAGTTTTTTACCCCTCGACCCTCAAAAGTAGGATGATGATGAGGATGGGTCCTATGTGTCATCCCCTCTAAGAATGAATTTGAGGGTCCTGTTTTGAGGACTCCTGCTGGAGTGTAGCCCAAAAAACAGAGCCATCAAAAGTAGAGAGAACTCTCAAATAAAAAGTAGGGGCCCTGTTTTGAGGGCTACTGCTGGAGTTGCTCTTACCTATCCAATACTCTCGGATGTTTATAAGAAACAGAGCAGCGGCACCGTTTCTGGCTGTGCGCAAAACCAAAACCTTTGTACATCTTTTCAAGTTTTCCCCCCTCCATCTTTTGTTGATTACTGCAGTACTTACGAAGAAGCTAGTCTAGATTCCATTTATAGATGTAAGGTCTGCCAATCAAGATAACTACTCTTTATCTTTTGTTAAGTTTAACGGCCACTCTGTCATGCATGGACCTATGGTTTTATTTCTGAAGAGCACAGAACTCACTTTACAGCAAGTGTTGCATGGTACAGCATTAGCATCATGCATATATATGAATCACGGCCATAACTTGTTGATTCAATTTGCAGAATTAATCTTAATTACGTACTGAATGCGCAGCTGGATAGTCTTAAAAATAAATTAAAATTTTGCAGCTTGACTTTGTTAGATTTTTAATTCAACATTACGGTGCATTTAACATTATACTCGTAAAATTAAGGGATTAAATAAAGGATTTTGGGGTGTTAGATGGAGATTCAATGCTCTAAATCATTTTTTTTGTGGGGAGCTTATATGGGTGGATCCGTTGAATAGAGATCCAACGCTCCAAATCAATTTTTTTTGGATGTGGGTTTTACGGGGGGTTCCGTTGGATTGAAATCCAACACCCTAAAATTTAACTATTTTTACTTAAAAAATAGTTAAATGTTCTATAACACTTCTCTTAAATAAATATATCAAGTGATCGATACAAGTGGATCGATTCGATCGATACGAGCGATCTCCCAGCTAGCTAACCATGCATGCATTGAGGCAATGGCAACTACTCCCTAACTCCCCTACTGAGTTTAATTGGATGGCTTTCGTTTGACTAACCATTTCCACCGAGCACAAGGGAGACAAGGGACACATGCATTGTTGAACACTTGCCATGCAAGACATTATTTGCTTCCCAAGTTAAGCCATATACACCGAACTATAAGACTAAATAAGCTAGAAAATATTGTCATGCATTGTACACTAGTTTCAGAACTTGCATAGTCAGTGCTTCTACTGAATAATTTGCGGTATCGAGTCTCTTGCAACCTTCACTAACGAGCCGATGTATGCAGAGATCGATCTGATCTATACTAGCTAGACAGGCAACTTCAGCTACAGTGTTCAGGGAAACTTGCACAAAGAACTGGTGAATAATAATATATTTTCAAACTTTATTGTATTGCCTGATTGCCTCTATCTCACAAGTATACCAACCCTTAATTCCTTCACATGAGTACTTGCCTCACCCTCTCCCTCTCTTCAAAACATACATACATATCTATATATATAGTTTCTTCCAAACCAACTTGAAAGAAAAGATGTAACAAACCAATCACAAGAATAACATCAAATTAGCAAAAAGAAGAATTTTAATCGTATATTTAAGTCATGTAGAGAGCTTCCAATCCTTGGCAATCCACGCTCCAATCATGATAGGCAGCACTGATCATGCCCTCATGGAGGCTCATGGCGTCGTCGGGAAACGAATCCAACGAGTCATACTTGGCCTCCTCCCACGTCGACAAGCTGGGCACGATCGAACACAACGACGAGCGGTTGCTGGCGCCGTCCGTGGGCAACCCTAGCGAGTCGAAGCAAGTCTGATCCATTGCGAAGTTGAGCTCACCGAGCGCAGCTTGCACGCTCACATCAGTGCACAGCATGGTGGTGGCAGAAGTAGTACTAGCGGTGCTCGTCGGGTCGGTGCTGCTCACTGGCCCGGACCACTCGCCGAACCCGTCCTGGCTCGGGTCAAACTGGGCCGGCGCCAGAACGCCGGGGCTCAGGTCGCTGGACGCGCTGAATGTGTCGAACGCCTCGTCGACGTGCCCGGCCGACTCCGGTGCCGGCTGGTTGTTCAGAAACTTGGCGTACAGCATTGCGAGGTCGATGGTCGACCCGTCGGCCGCGGCGGGCACGTCGCACATCGCCTGGCCGGGGTTCGCCGCGTCGTCGACCATGCCTTCCAGGACCAGGTCGGGCCGGACTGGGCCGGGGATCCGGTGGCCGAACGTCGCGTCGCGGCCGCTGGCGATGGACTCAGCCGTTGACCGCACCGACGACCTTCCCCGGCGGTTCTTCCGGCACCCACCGCCGACGGGCACATTCCGGAGCGACCCGCCCTTGGTCCAGTACCGGCGGCATCCCTTGCAGAAGTAGCGCGGCTGGCTGAGGCTGTAGTTGTTGTAGTAGCAGAACTTGGTGTTGGGCGAGTCGCAGCGCGGGCAGTTGGGCTCCGCCTCGGCGCCCTGCTTGTACCTCCGGTCCACCAGCAGCGACGGCGGCCTCGGCGCGTACGGCAGCATGGCCTCGTGAGGGTGTGAGGACAGCATCTCAACCTTCTGCGATGGTCAGAGCTCGAGTGGCCGGGGATCGAATCCGAGGAGCCAAGAATGTGTTGATGTGAGAGGAATCGATCGGAGGTTGACTCGGAGATTTGATGGAGAGGTGGGACTTGGGAGGAGGGCGAGAGGGAGAGGAGGTGGTGGGGTTTTTATATGGATCAGCAGGGTGGGAGCTATTTTCTGGTCACTTGTGCATGTGCATGTGAGTTTGTATCGCATAGATTTGGACCGAGCTGTAGTGTAGACTATCAGTAGGCTTTAATTTGGGGTTAAAGAAATTAGGCAGCCCCCAATTAATTACTACCAACAAACTGTGCACAATTTTAAAGTAGAAATTGAACAGATTTTTATAAAAAAAACCATCGTAAAAGTTGACGGTTGACTGTGGGAGTTAACAAAGAGATCGAGGAAGAAGGAAGAAGAGAAGTTACTACTCTGATGGTGAAAAATATTTAAGAACGAATGTCCTAGGAAGAAGTGCCCTTTGGCATGGCTGTAAGATGAGGCGAGGTGGCTGGGCGTGGTCGCTGTGGCGGAGCCGTTGCGCCCAAGTGATCGATCGATGGAAGCGGGCGGTGGTGTGCGTGGTGGGGTGGGCGCGGCTGCTCCGTAGCTGGGTAGGCCGCACCGCTCGATCGCTGGCCCTGGCCGTAGCCCCCTAGGGGCACGTGACGGCGGCCCACTGGAGGGCACGTGAAATCCTAGGCCCCCGGACGGGTGGGGTGCGAGGGAAGCAAATCCCTCGGGATCGCTACGATTTTGTTATTGGTTTCCCGTTGCTCCTCTCGATGCATGCACGCACGCCGCCCTTCGACGGGTCTGCTGTGCGGCTGGGGGAAGCGGGATTTGCTCGCACGGTTAGGCTCTCGGGACGCAACTGCGCGTAGCAACTGTTGAGGAATGTAGCCATGCGTCCTGTTCAAATAATTTTTTTAATAAAAAATAGATCAATTACAGAATAATACAAGAAAATAAGAGATTGAATATAAGAGATAGAAGAACTCATTTTCCTTTTCTTTATTACTTTCTCTTCTAAAGATTCAAGCTACCATGATTGGAACCTCCTATTATAAACTAAGAGGTAAGTACCTACCATGGGCTAGACTTGTAGGCCGAGACTCAGATTTCCCAATAACCCCTCTTGGTTACTCATTTGATACGTTTATGTCTCATCAAAACTTTATAAAAACTCAGTGAAAAAATTTAGAAAAAGAGTACATGATATATGTTATGTTGTCTTGCACGAATTGCCTTATTAAAAACCTTGATATAGAAACTTCCCGAAAACTCATCAAGAAAAAATAGTACAATCCACCCAAATTCATTTAATTTACAAGATTTATTCTTTGGGTACTCGATCATCGTGATCAAATTTTCATGGTGAGTTCGAGAAGAAATTTTTCCTGAGTTCTACACTTCTCTAAACTCATCAAGCCAATTTCACATATACACCTTTCAAAGTCAGATGTTAGAAATAACTTAGTGAATAAATCTGTAAGATTTTCACATTACTTAGTATATAGTATCTTAATTTCATCCATCTTTTGTAACTCATGAGCATAGAAGAACTTGGAGTTGATATGTTTTGTAAGATGACTCTTCACGTAACCCGTTTTCACTTGTGCAACACAAGCTTTATTATCTTCATAGATAATTATGGGAGCTTGCACTATATTCAATCCACATGAATGTTGAATGTGGTGAATCATTCACTGAAACCAAGCATATTCTCACGAGGCTTCATATAGTGCTATGATTTTTGAGTGATTCATCGAAGTCGATACCAAACTTTGCTTAGATGATTTCCACGAAAATGTGATTCCACCACATAATAACTCATAGCCTGTCTGTGACCTAACTGTATGCGGATCTGATATGTACCTTGCATCTACGTAACCAGTTATATTTAGGTCTTAGTTCTTTCTATAGAATAGTCTAAGGTCTTTGTTTCCTTAGAGGTATCAGAAGATATCCTCTATTCCTTGCCAATACCTTTGGATAGGTTCTGTAATATACCTTGCTAATAGATTTATGACAAATACAATGTCTGGTCTAGTGCAGTTTGTTAAATACATAAGTGCTTCTATTGCACTTAAGTACATGAATTCCGGTCGGAGGACTTCCTCCCCCTCTTTTCTAGGTCAGTACGGATCATTTTGCTGTATCTACCGATCATCGGTACTTTCGATGGGTACGCCTTTTCAAAGCCGAACCTTTTTAACACCTTGTGAGTGTATACGGACTGATGTACTAATATCCTTTTATAGACACGCTTAAGCTATAAGCCTAGGCAATATTTGGTTTTACCCAAATCTTTCATTCCAAACTCCAACTCCATGTAAGAGTTCACTTCCTTTATATCTTCTAGGGTTTCAATGATATTTTGATCATCTACATACACTAACATTACACAAAAGCTACAATGGTTCAAGATATTTACTTTCTTGGTTTGTGCCTGTAGGAGGGGACCATCAATGAGTATCTAGATTACCATGGAAGCTCTTTGCAATTTATATGTTCACACATATGGAATATAATTTTACTATGGTTATGCATACTAATTTAATTTAATTTTTCGTGTACAAATATCACAAGGTAATTGTTTCTACATAATTATTGGACTGGACAATTTTGTGCATGAAATGGAATATAATTTATCAAGTCCTTTTTGCATATAAACAATTTATTTAATTTGTTGTGATATAAAATTAACATGTTTTGTGAAATTTTGTAATTTTTTGCACTTTTTAAATGTCATTCTTTAGTTTCCATGCATCTTGTTATTTCAGTGAGCTACTTTTGTCGCTTTAAAGTGAACAATTGTAACTGATTATAGGTGATAATTTTTAGAGGCTAACATGTACCAAATATGAAAAATATCACCTTCAACTATTTGCTCTTTTGGATACGTAAATTTCACATGCATGTTGACTAGTATGAATAAAAACATGAGCAAAGCAAGAAAGAAAAATAAAATGAAAGTACCTTGCGATATCCCAAAACATATAAATATTCATCCAGTGAGTAACGATGTGTATATCAAATTAGCATAATCCTCTCTTGGAATATGATGTGTCAGATTGGCAATAATTACATTAGGATTAATTTCTCGTCGATGTCTTTTTGGTTTAGTTGTGCTCTCATTGGTTGGAGAAGTACTGCTTGAAGTGTTTATAAAATAGTTACGCAAAGTTCATTTCTACATTATTGTAAATCTATGTACAAATTGCAAATTTAATCACTTCATTGAAAATTACCAAATATCAATTTCATCGTTATGCAATATCATCATGAATATCAACAGGAATCAAAGACTCAAGAGTAATTGAGTAAAGAAAAAGAACATGACCCCGTTTTTTAGGGTTTTGGCTTCTCCGAAAGTCAAAATGAAAGGGGCTATTTCTCGAAGCAAATTCTCCAAACGGTTTCCCGATCCCAAAACCGTGTGTGATGTCTGCATCAGCGTCTCTGTCGCCTTTTGCCATCTCAAAAGGCGCAAATAAAAGCCAGCAGCCACAGCCAAAAACCATCAGTCATAGCCCAGAAAAATAGTGCCTATATATGTACCACTGACTCGTTGCTGCCCAAAGTCCCCCAATCGTTGCTGGCACTAAGTGCCGAGCCGATGCTTACTGCCCGCTGCTCCAATGGCCAATGCAGTCATTTGCCCACCGGTCCTTTGCCCGGCCCGGCCCGGCCCGGCTCATCGCGCCATCGGCTATCCGGCCCCGCTGCTCCGCATGGCTATTGGGCCGCGCCGCTGCCCTGGGCCCCGGCTTCTTCACACGGCCATAAGCCCGCACCTGAGCACGTCGTTCCGCTACATGTTGCCCTCCCGCCGCCGCCCTAGGGTGCATTCGCCCTAGCTAAGGCTTAGGTGTGTACGCACCCTCCTCCCGATTCATGGACTAGATCCTCCTCTTCCTTGGTTGTATTTGGTATGGTGGGGTGAGCTTGTCAATTGGCCTTGTGGTTGTTGGGGCGATATGTGAGCATATTACCTCTAGTTGGCTCATACTGCATTGCCTTCCTCCCTCGGTCCATCACGTACATCGCAACTTCGATAGCTCGTAGCATGACCGACCAGGGTCTGAGGAGGAGGAGAGGTGGGGGTTCCGGAGCCGGTAAAGGGTGGACTCGAGTCCACCTAAGCTCACACAGTGGATTCACCCCTCAGTCCTGGCTAAGATCGAAGAACCAGCACGAAATTAATAGCACAAAAATCCATCTATATCTGCCGGTTGATGGCAAGAACAATCTTGCAAGTGTTGTCTATGGCCAAGCCCCGGCCGACCGGCGACCCAGCGCGTGGGCCGCGGCGCCCGATCGTGTCCCGTCTAGTGTATCCCGGCCGGCACGGTTCTGCAACGTGAGTGCGTGGGCCATCGATCGATCGATCTGCCGAGAGGCAACAATACGTACGGTACGGCTCTCGAGTCTTGACATTTCACCACTCCAGCTGTACTCTTAGCAGGTCGAGTGGTTCCGATGGCGATGGTACACCGTTTCGATGGACGTACAGGTCGGCCGCCATGCATCCATGGAGATGGAAAACCGCGGCCCAGTCCACTCTTACCACATGTGGCTCGGTGAGGTACTACCCACCGCACGATCCATCGTCTTCCTGGCCTTAATCACACGCCATTAAAGGTAAGCCGAACCATCAACCGCAAATTTGACTTGCTCGCGCGATCGAGCATGCCTGCTGGTTGCTCTGCTACTTGACAAGTATGGAGAACACAATTGAAAGAGGGGCACATAAAACCTCTAGCTAGTTTTATTGGCTTGGATGTTGATCCGTCCTGCTGTGCTGTCCAGTCGTAACACACAAGCACGCGATTGAATGCCATGAATCCGGCCGATCGATCCATGGATCGCGCACCAGAAATAGATAACTTGCACGGGCTCCTCCGGCCGTGCTATGATTGGGGCCACGTACTGTTACGGCTTGTGTACCGCGTACTGTTGACGCCGCTGATCAGTCGGTCCCTGACCCTGACGGCCTTGCATTGTACTGTGTTGGTGTCACGGTGGGTCTGACAAGGATGGACTGCCGCCAACTTGCTCCGGCGTTGTGGGCCTGCAGAAACTCGAGTGTATCTATGACTAGTTTGTCGCTGCAGTTCTTCTGCTAGAAATTAAAGGACTAGACTATTGTTCTAGTACACTAAAAAACACCACTGTTCTAGTAACTAGTTGCACTGTTGCAGCATTACAATATGAATATGCTGCAAAAGATTAATTCTTGTCAGTAATCATGGGAGAAAGATAGTTCACCGTATTCCCCCCCCCCCCCCCCCCTCCGTGGTGCCAAGTCCCGTCAAAATCCTAAGGATTTCGCTAATAACTGTGGAAAACATTCTAATTTTGTCGAGAGAGCGTAGGATTGTGACCGGCGAGTAGGGGGGGAGGCTAAATAGGAGCCACTTCAAAATTTTGCCATCAAGAAATTTAAAACCCTTCCCTTAGCTACAAAGAGCAAATAAGATAATAGAAACAATGAAGATAAGGCCTAAACGATTGTAGCGGAAAACACCAAGGAGAAACCAAGCCAATTAAGTCTTCATATGCCCGACCGGTATGACCTCGAATTAGGACCGATCTAACCTTTTCTTCATAACAGAATTGAAAACATTGGTCCGAACAAAACTAAAAGCCATGCAACTTTCACATCAAGGCTCTAAATGATTTGAAACTTAGGTCCTATCTGTATTGGCTTTTGCTTGGAGAAGCCAAAATCTAATATGAACAACTAACTTTTTGAAACGGCATTTTCATTTCTCTTGCTTCCATCTTGTCCTCTTCTTTTTATAGTAAAAGCTCTACCTACCACTCTCCATGAAACCCTAACAATCTAAGTACAAAGTGGATATTATCCACCAATACATGGACAAATCCAATAACCTAACACATAATAGGTTTTTCACTCACACACTTACGCTTTTCAAAGCGCTACTTACATTTGGCTCCAATAGCCCGAATATATTGTTCTTTGTCCTCCTTTTCATGACCTAAACCACTTAAACCGACACTGTAGTTTCACACACTGCCACTTTTTTATATTTAGCAATTTACAAAAATACTCCTCTACTGACTTTTTTCCATTCATTCACTCCAAAACATCTTTGTGTGCTTTGACACATAGCTTATGGTGTCCAATGACTTATTGTCAAGTTTTCACGCATTCAGATTCACCAAACCATCTCTACTTGTATCAGCCCCGAGTCACTTTGCACACCACATGCATCAACTTGCCTCTTCATGATCCTTATCTTTTTCGTGCCTCCCGCTCGAGACACGTAGCTCCACTCAGACTCACACGCCCGCACAAACCTTAGCTCTCCTGTCTAACCCCGGTCTTGCTGTTGACCGCCACCGCTCTCCAAATAACATACACATTTAAATACCGAGCAACCATCTTCGAGCATAAATTCCGATGCACTTAACTCACATTTTAGTCAAATCATACATCATGCAACACGAACATCGATCCTAACCCCCTAGGATCAAACCACGCATCAAAATCACACTTGACACCTCAATCCAACACATCTCACATGCTCTAGAAACCAGCAACCGGTCTGACCACACTCCCTATGCTGGTCTGACCACTTCTGATCAAACTGCCAACCATCGACCATTTTGAATGCGCTCACTTCACCTCAAACCAACATAACCAAAGCCCAATAACAGGACACCGGTCTGACTGCGCTCTCCATGCCGGTCAAACCACTCGGCCTTGACACCAAACACCTTCTTTGAAAAAATTCAACCAGCTACCAAAGCCTGGTCGAGCCACACACACACCAGTCTAACCATACTCCATGTTTTGATCAGACTACGCTCACTTGAAACTCACTTGACAGAAGCGCAAGGTCGGTCTGACTGCTTCCACTAATTGGTCATATCGCACCTGACCTGACAGCAACAACAAATTAGTAAATTCTCCGAAATCAAACTCAAACTCCGACATACTCGCAAACCAAAGTCAATTACTCATCATAAATTATAGGGTGACCTCGATATGGTCTTACAAAGCATAGCTTTGTGTATATCATAACTAGAACAAAACTGCGGGGGAAGCACTAATGAATCAATCGTGTATAGGATCAGCTCAAATAGGAGTATAGGACGTGCTTGTACAAGTCAGATAAAGTTGAGTGTTCTGTTCTGAGGAGAGTATCCTCTATGGTCAAGGACAGGCACTGCAGCTTGCAGGTTTTTTAGATTGTTCAGCCAAATTGTATAGCTGAGGAAATTTGGATGAGAACGATCGTACTGTACAGTGTACAGGTTCAGTCGCTGTATACCGATGGATGACGGGCGTCGAGTGTACATAGCATTACTTCATTACCCGGCAAAAGAGTACATACAGGACTGACGGTCGATGCTCCTCATTCAACTGTGTTGTCTTCATGATACACAGGTCGGGGGCAGGTACAGTGTTGGAACTCACAAGGTGGCAAAACACTCAATTTTCATATGGCATACACACACATACACTAGTATGAAGCTTATACTAACAAACTTTGTTGCACTGCTAGTGGTTTACATGTATGGAGGAGTACTACTCTCATACCTAGCACACACATACATATACTCTTTACGCTGCAGCACACACTGATACACGTTTACAAAAGAGATTCCTGGTCCTTTTATAGACCAATGAACCGACTCAACTCTCAGATCAACATGAAAAATTACAGCTCACGTTACCTAAGTGCAATCTAAGGCATTACTAGTCTCTTCCAATATCTATCTAGCATTAGTAGTCAAGTTTGACACTCCATTTTGACCCAAAAACTATCCAGTAGTGTAACACCTCAAGGTTTCTACTAGAAACATTGTTATATGTCGGTAGTTCTTTGATCTTTTCAGCATGCATGCACCTGATTATTATTTATCCTCCCAAACCGACATGGATGAAGAATATCCAGTTACCATCAGGAAATGTCTATCAATATCCAGTACCTTCTTTGGCTCATATGGCTGCATTTATTTGGCTTGTGTTCATACTTAGATATTTTTGATACTTTAACATACATATGCATTGCTATTTTTAACATACAGTGTACTTTCATTCGACGAATAATTAGTACATTATTGATGTACATGTACATGCACCCCAGTTTTACATGGGCTAAGTTTGACACACGACAGTAATGTTTTCTGATAGGCAATCACAGTGCACGGATTGATACTGCCATTGCAAGGACCAAGGAAGTTACTGCCGTTTCCCCATTCATAAGAGATTTTTCTCCCAAAAAATATGACTTACAAAGTGAGAGTTAGCTAGATCGAGTCAGTGATCAAATTGGCTTCAGCAAAAACATCAGATCTACCTGATGGATCGATTCAGCTCTCCTTCTCCTTCAAGAGTTGAAAATACCGCAGCTTTTAGCACAGAGAGGTGGAGCCAAATTAAGATTAGTCTTAGTCCAGTTCCAGTGGGGATCACACCAACGATTTGCTGGGACAGACTAGCTAGAGTTGCTTAAGCTACACTCTTCGAGCTGCGCATCAGTCTCTCTCTCACATACACACGCACTCAGAAGTAGTACGAAGAATCATAACATGGGCTATTCCAATTAATTGCTCTGTGGGAGAAAAATGGGCAGGCAGTTCAGTAATGCAGGCCGGGATCATGGCAAGAGCTAGAGTGAGTTGAACAACCATGCATTGATTGGACTGTTGCAGTACATGCATGGATGGATTCGTTGGAGCGAACGAACAAGGGCAATGCGCTGGCATTCGTGCATGGACCCGGACCCAACAGACCTATGCCCGTACGACGAGCTGCATGCAGCATCAGATGCAGATGCAGTGCGTGAGAAAGCAACCGCGCGCGATGTTTTGTCCGTTAGCCTTGCATTGGAACGACAAATTGGGGTTTGCAGGGTGGAAGAACAATACGTGCTTGTAATGTGCATGGTTGCAGAGATTCTGCGCTAATCAGGTTAATTAGGAGTGTAGAGGACTCTCTGAATGGCAAATTAATCACTTCGATCGATTATGCTTTCTATGTATTTATCAAGGAAATTTTGCGATGATTTGAAACGCTTATTTAAGTCAGAAGCACGAAATTAGCTCCTGATATTTGATATTTTTTTGTTCAATCTTGCATTGATAGACGATAGTTACGCTTTTCTGGGACGTACATGGACTGCCTGGTATATACTGATGTACGTATTTCGGAGAGTACGTGTCTGGACTTTGTGTTCGATCAACCAAGGACCAGATCAGTATGCAGGCTAGCCTGTCACACGGACAAATTAACGAACCAAAACCCAGGCCGGGCACATAACAATCACAGCCCTAGCTAAAAAGAAAGACTCTGCTCCGGTGCTCGCTTTCCCTCTCGTGAAACAGTTGTAAGTACGTTCGTCTCGGTGCAACTGTACATGATTTCCCCGGGGACCATACACGACGCCAGCATGGCAGTGACGTGACGTGATGGTGTTGCATCTCATAATCCCTTCCTTGAAACCCAATCAACAGAGACGAGCGAACGCGACAGGCCGGCCCTCGCAGGGTCATCAAGGGGAGCGTTGACAAAGTTAACGAGTCAGGGCCCGGCCAGCCAGAGCGCTGGACCACTCTCTAGCTAGCCTACGTGCCAGAGACGACCGCCCGATCGATTTGCCGTGCTGGGTCGAGGACAGCGAGCGAGCGTGGTCTCGCGCGCGCGGCCGCGGTTTGGTGAGGGCCGGAACGCAGAGTGCTGCGCCCGAGGCGGCCCGCGCCGTGCGAGCGTACGCGCGCGGGCCACGCGGGTTGGTGGCGCCCGGCCGGCCGGGGCGGGAGGGACGTACCGCCGGGTGGTGAGGCCGCGTCCCGTGGACCACACCGCGATCGACTCGGCTCCCGACGCTCACATGGCTTTGGCATCGTGCAGTCGCGCCTCGCGCGCCTGCCCCCTTCACTCTGCGATGGCGACGTTGTTCCTGTAGCGGTCAGGAACTGAGATGCAATTTCAGCTGTAAGCTAATTTATTTCAACCCAATTGAGTGACATCTAATCGTGTCGGCAGAATATTGGAGATGCAGATGACTCCAGGCTCTCAGATTCTGTCTTCTCTTCCAGCCGCGCTTCCTGACAGAATCTGCATTGTGCACGCCCAAATAACGAACTTGTCAGTGTTAGAAATAAGTCTATATGAATAAGGTACATTTTCTATAATTTTAAAGTATATATAGTTTAGTATTATATTACTAAGATAAAAATATAGAAGACTAATTTATAAGGTGAAGTTATTGCCACTTCTTGAATCATGTGACACATTGATGGGGATGACATGAGGAGAGCTTTTGCTAAATACACGCGCGCGTATTCGTATATTTTCACGTAAAATCACAATACTCGTAACTTGGCAAACCAAATCCACTTCATTTTTGCTAAATCGTGCATCATCTCTCTTATTTTAACTGATCATAAGACTACTTAAATATCCTAGAGACATTCAAGGAAAAAATAGAGAATTCCACTTCTATTCTTCCATCCATCTCTAGATAAATGTGCTATAGTATCAAACTACTCAACCACATCGATCTTTCTTCTCGGCGTGCACCGACAAGAGAGGTGGGCGAGATCTCCGAACCATTGTCACAGAGAGAACCTGCATGAGGCGACAATAAAGTTTTGGGCAGCGCAACCTGTGTGACTGCTTAGCTTCTTCCTCGACATCAACTGCTTTCACGACTGTAGTGAGCCTACACTGCTTTATGTTCTTCATTAGATCCAATTGTAAATTGTTTGCACGATTGATCGATTTTATTATAATATTTTTTATGTATTTTCTTATATACAATGGGTAGTCTGCTATTAAATTCGTTTGTTACATTACTAGTTATTTATGTTATTTATCTCTTAATAAAATTTAGAATTAAAATATTACTCACTTTTTTAACAGTCAATACAAGACTGGCAGCAGATGCTACATGAAAGAGGCACAAATGCGTCGTCAGTTCTAGTAAAATCATCGTAGGCCGGTTCTCTTCTTTCTCGGAGAGCACTGGCTATTTTGTATATCTAGGCTAAGGAAATGTTCTGGCTGGCCCAGCCCAATTTACTGGTCCTGAATGAAGCCGACAAAAGGGAGCTTTTGTGTAACTCCAGTCATTCAGTAAGACCTGCTCAGATCCTAAATGGTAAAGGCCCAGTTCTTTGAAAAAAAGCAATAGTACGATCACAAAACAAAAATCGCAGTTCTTGAGCAAAAAATGTCATATATACTCTATTAGATACAAATCAAAGAGACACAAATTAATAGCCAATTCAGACTACGATCTTGACTCTTCCGAAAAGGAATCAAATTTGGTGTTTTTTTTGTGTGGAGGATAGCTACAAAGAGTATGCCGCTAAAGATGTTCTTACGCCAGATGATGGACGCCATGATCTTCTTTCTAATTCAACAAGGTATTACAAAAAGTTTGATTTTGCGGATTATCAATGCAAGAAATCAAAAGAAGCTTAGGACAAACTTTTAGCAGTGAAGCTACAAACTTTGCAAAGGCGGTTTCAAAATATGTAGAAGAAAGAATCCAAGAAGATCAAAGATTACTTCTCGAGGGTTATCGAGGTTGTGAATAAGATGCACACCTATGGTGAAGAGATTACTGATAAAAAGATTGTTGAGAAAATTCTGATCAGTTTACCAAAAAAGGTTGAGTATATTGTTGATGCGATTGAGGAGACAAAGGATTACCCTAACGATGTAACAATTAATGAGTCCGTTGGAATCACATGAAAAGAGAAAGATGCAATGAGAAGGGAGCTCGGTTGAAAGTGTCTTCCAGTCAAAGTTGAGTTTCAAATCCCACAATTCGAAAAACAGTAAAAATTATTAAAGAAGAGGTGACCCAAGAAAAGATAAGCAGAATAAATTGGCCCAAGATAGAAGAGAAAAATGTACAACTAGTTCTAAATTCTAGTGTGATATTTGCAAAAAGTTTTGTCACACTATAGATATGTACTGGAAGAAGATGACTTGCAAGAAATGCAAGAGGCAATGTCACATCACCAAATATTGTAAATCCTAAAATAACAATCAGGCAAATTTCTCAGAAGAAGAGGATAATTCAAAAATGGTAGTTTATTTTTGTCAAATTGCCTAAGGTGAAAAAGAAGATACTTGAATTGTGGATAGTTGTTGCACAACCATATGTCTATCAATCTGGATATATTTTGAGATGTCAACTCGTCGTATCAAGTGAAAACACACATGGGAAATAGTTCTTTAGCCCACTCTAAAGGTAAGAGTTGTATAGCTATCCAAATGGAAGATGGTCAAAAAATATTCGAGATATTTTATTGGTATCCGATTTGAATCTGAATTTGCTAAGTGTTGGGCAACTGGTAGAACATAGGTATGTTGTTCATTTCAAAGATTTATCTTACAAGATATTGGATTGTAAGAATGGAAATCGCCTTATAGCAAAGGCGGATATAGAGAAAAATAAGATTTTTTTTATTGAAAATGAGTTATACAACTCGATTGGCTTTATGGAGTGAGGTTGGTGATAACTCTAAATTATAACATAAGAGATTTGGCCATCTCAATTAGAAAGCCCTGAAGCTGCTTATAATCAAAGGTACGGTACCATGTTTACTCTTTATTAATTTGAAATCTGATCTATATAAAGGTTGTATTTTTTGTAAACAAATTCGGACATGTTTTTAGCATGGAGGAGCTTGACAAACACGTGCACCTTTTGAGTTAGTGCATAGTGGTATTGTTAGAAAAATACCAACAATATCAAAAGGCAAGAATTGGTATTTTATCACCTTTATTGATGATTATACAAGGATGACATGTGTTTATTTTCTAAAAGAACGATCAAAATCACTAGAAGTGTTTAAGAAATTCAAGGTTACGATAAAAAATCAAAGCAAACAAAAATTAAGGTTTTACACAATGATCAATGTGGCAAATATATCTCAAAAGAATTTGAGAGGTATTATGAAAATATTGGCATTCGAAGATAGTTGACAGCTGCCTAAATGGGATCCATCTACAACTAGATATCCCTGACACCATCACTTGGCGATGGACACCAGACGGGCAGTACTCGGCGAAGTTGGCCTACCACGCACAATTCCATGGTTGCTTTGACAAAGTACAACATAAGCCTGATTTTGAAGGCAAGAACAGAAAACAAATGCAAATTCTTTGTCTGGACGGTTATTCAGAATAAGATCCTAACGACAGATAACTTGGCGCTGCGTGGTTGGCCACACCGACTGACTTGCACACACTGTCATGCCCAACCTGAAACCGGGATTACACCTCTGCCTCTCCACAGACTCTTCGCGGCGAAGTTTGGACTGTAGTCCTCAGCTCGGTGAACTGTGGCATCACCCGTCAAATTAGGCCAGTGGATTTCGCCTCCATCATGTAGTGGTGACAACAGGCCACCAGAACAACCCAAAAGAACAAAGAAGAGACTTCGACGCTATGGCCATGTACATCGTGAGAAACAAAAGAATCTTCCAAAACCAGACCAACGCACCCAAAGAGGCGGCTGACAGAGTCACCGAGGACATCCAGCGCGGGAAACGAGCTTTCCAAGAGGCGTGAGCTTTTCTTGTTTTTGGAGGGTGGACTTTTTGTGTTCCTATTGGGTTCTTACCCGTTCGGGCTCGCTGCGTTCCAAGAGTGCTCCAGGGTTGCCGGTGCCACGGCCCGGCCATGTTGTAACCCTCCAACCTTTTCCCCCTCGCTTAATTGAAAGACAGCTCCGGCCATATTTTCAAAAGAGAGAGGAGCGGCCGGGGGAGGTGGTTTTGCCGTTTTGGCTTGCGAACACACAACACAACAAGCAGTAGCGGAATCAGATTTTAGACTACCTAGACTATAGCCTAAGGTTGGAGAATAAAAACTTATAAAAAAATTATGAAGAAATTATAAAAAAATAAAATTAATCTAAAAATCAATCCAAAAGCAGTTGGCTCAGCCTGAGACTTGGGCTTCAGTTGGTTTCGCCCCTGACAACAAGGATATGTTGTGAGTTTGTTCTAAGTCTGAATCTAAGCCAAACATTAATCTTAAGATCTTAACCCTAGGATCCAATCATGAACACAAATAAACATTAGTGCGGAAGCGTCACATACCCGAAGCCGGAGATCCCATGAGTGGTGGTCGGTGATGTTGAGGTAGAGGTATCCAGTGAAGGAGAAGCTGAAGTGGTCGGCCGACGCAGTGAGGTCGTCGGAGCCGTGGACGGGGTCGGAGATGGTACGGCCTTTGTTCACCTGAGCGCCCTGATTCGATCGGTCTTGTTAGGGTTCGAGAGGTCTAGCACGACTCGCGCGTCGATAGGCTTGCCGAAAACCCTAGCCCTTTTTATATGGCGCTCGGTGACCGGGACCGAAACCAGGAGTTGGTTGCAGCGCTTCCGATCATGGCGCGAGTGGAGGGGTCTCCTCCCTGAAATCTCGGAAGTGGTTAGCCGAGATCAACCCAACATCATAAGCCTATTCTTGATAAAACAGCATACCAAGGCAATGTGTTGCATGGTCAATTAAGTGCCGTACAACCCCAGTACCTATAGTATACTATCTTATCTTGAAATGGATATACATTATACTTAATGGGAGTTGGTTTGCTTTAAGGTCATTTTTATCCAGAATCAGAGGCTTTCCAATAAACCCATGCCGGCAACATGATCATGAAAAATATTGGGTGGTAAGCCTTTAGTAAGCGGATCCGCAAGCATTAACTTAATACTAATATGCTTGATACTTATGGTTTGATCCTGGATTTTATCTTTCACAACATGATACTTAATGTCAATGTGTTTGGCAGCACCACTTGACTTGTTGTTATTTGCATAAAAGACCGCGGGTTCATTATCGCAGTATAAGGTGAGTGGTTTAGAGATGATGTCTACCACTCTAAGTCCCGGGATAAAGTTCTTAAGCCATACAGCCTGCCCGGTAGCCTCATAACATGCCACAAAGTCAGCTTGCATCGTTGAAGATGTCGTAAGGGTTTGTTTGGAGCTATTCCACGAGATAGCTCCTCCAGCGAATGTGAAGATATAACCTGACGTGGATTCCTTAGTATCAACACATCCCGCAAAATCTGAATCTGAATAACCAATAACTTCAAGGTTATCAGAAAACTTAAATGTGAGCATGAAATGCTTAATAGCTTGTATATAGCGCAAAGCTTTCTTAACGGCTTTCCAGTGGTCCAGTCCTGGATTTGACTGATATCTGCCAAGCATCCCGGTTACAAAAGCTAAATCAGGGCGCGTACATACATGAACATACATAATGCTTCCGACAGCTGAAGCATAAGGAACCGACTTCATCTGATCAGTTTCATATTGGTTCCTTGGACATTGAAATGTCCCAAACTTATCGCCCTTAACAATAGGAGCAGGCGAGCCAGAGCACTTATGCATATTGTATTTCTTCAGTACTCTGTCAATGTATGTCTTCTGAGATAAACATAATATTCCTTTGGACCTATCTTGGTGAATTTCAATGCCAAGAACATAAGAGGCATCACCAAGATCCTTCATATCAAAATTAGATGAAAGAAATCTCTTGGTCTCAAACAACATATCCTTATCGCTGCTGGCCAATAAGATATCATCCACATAAAGTACTTAAGATGGAGAATTTACTCCCCTTGAACTTAACATATATGCAGTTATCAACTTCATTTTCCTTAAATCCAAAACTCATTATCTTATCGAATTTGAGGTACCACTGCCTCGATGCTTGATTTAAGCCATAAATTGATTTCTTAAGTCGACATCCCATATGCACCTTGCCTTCCATGACAAAACCTTCCGGTTGAGCCATGTAAACATTCTCTTGCAAGTCGCCATTAAAAAATTCCATCATAACATCCATCTGATGCAGCTCTAAATCATAATGAACTACAAGTGCCATAACAATTCTGAATGAATCTTTAGTTGAGACAGGAGAAAAGGTGTCAATATAGTCAATCCCCTCTCTTTGTGAGAAGCCTTTTGCTACGAGCCTTGCTTTGAACCTTTCGACATTTCCATTAGAGTCACGCTTAGTTTTGTAGACCCATTTACAACCTACTGTTTTGACTCCGTCAGGACTTTCTACTAAGTCTCATACATCATTAGTGGTCATAGACTTTAGTTCATCCTCAATAGCTTCAAGCCATTTAGAAGAATGTTCACTCATCATGACTTCCTTATAAGAGGTGAGATCATCTACCTTCCCGATATCATTAATATCCTCATTCATATAGATAACATAATCATTTGGGATGGCAGATCTTCTCTCCCGCTGTGATCTTCTAATAGGTTCATTAGTTATTTCAAGAGACTACTGAGGCTCTTCATAAGGTATATCATCAGGAATTTCAGAGACCTCAACAGTGGGTGCAACAACAGTATTCTCTACTGGAGGTGTAACCTCCTGAGGCACAGGAATAAAGGTCTCTGGGATGAGCGGTGCAGGAACATAAACCCGCTTCTCCTCAAGATCTATTTTCCTGGGCTCCAGATCCTCGTTTTTTTAAGAACACAGCGTACCTTTTTCTTCAAACTTAGTTATCCTATCAGGACAATAAAAACGATACCCTTTCGATCTGTCAGGGTACCCAATAAAATGGCAACTTACTGTCTTAGGATCTAATTTCCCAATGTGTGGATTAAATAACTTAGCTTCAGTACGACAACCCCACACTCGTAAATATTTCATATTCGGTTTCCTCCCAGTCCATAATTCATGAGGTGTTTTAGATACTGATTTACTGGGAACCCGATTAAGAATATGTGCGGCTGTCTTTAGTGCTTCAATCCACAAGCCAACTGGTAAAGTATGGCTAAGCATGCTCCGTACCATATCCATAAGTGTACGGTTGCGTCTTTCAGCTACACCATTCTGCTGAGGTTCGCCCGGCATAGAATACTGGGCAACGATGCCATTTTCCTGAAGAACTTAGCGAAAAAACCAGAAATTTGCCCATAAGAGGCATTTCTTCCATAATATTCTCCCCCACAATCCGATCTTACTACTTTAATTCTTAGGTTGTACTGATTTTCAACTTCAGCCTTAAATATCTTAAATTTATCAAGTGATTCAGATCGGTCTTTAATGGGAAAGATATAACCATAACGGGAGAAATCATCAGTGATGAATGTATAAAAACATCTACTGATGTCATAGGAAAAGGACCACAAACATTATTATGAATTAATCCTAAGTGTCCTGTGCTGCGAGTAGCTCCCTTCTTTATTTGCTTAACATAATTTCCTTTAATGCAATCAATGCAGTGGTCTGAGTCAGAGAAATCTAATGGGTGGAGAATTTCTTCTTTAAATGAGACGCTCCATTCTCCCCCTCGAAATGTGGCCTAAACGACAGTGCCACAGTTTCAAAGAAGTCTCATCATTATTTTTACGCTTAGCATCACACATAATCTTTCTGGAAATGCCCTGGTTGCTTGCAGAAAAGACATTCCCCCTTGAGATGCTCCGGTGAGAGCAACATGAGGCTTAGGTGCATATTGCACTTTAAGCCCTGACTTGTCTGAATTAGGGGAGAATTGCAGCTTTTTCTTAGATTTGAAGTCCTTTTGGAACTTCCTTTTGTTAGAGCCACCAACATGAAGAGCAAAAATCCTTCTTTTCTGTTCTTATTCTCTCTTCCTCCTGGACACACATGGCGATCAAATCGCTCATGCTTCATTTTTCTTTCTGAGTATTGTAATTAATCTTAAAAGCTGTGTACTCAGAAGGAAAAAAGGTCATAATAAAATGGACAAGAAAACCATCAGATATTGCCATGTCCAAGCCCTTGAGTTTTTCTGCCATATCAGTCATCATATTTAGTTGTTAAGAGCCTCTAAATTAAAGTACTGGCATAAACTTTAGTGGAGCCTTTTAAATTTCTCCTCGATTGAAGCCAAGTACTCCTTAGCATTTTCGGAATCGGGGATTGCTCCCCTAATCCCGACTAAAATAGAGGTCTTCATAATCATTAGTGATAAGCGGTCAAAACTGCTCCCATTTTTTTTAGCATTAGCCTCGTAAATTTTTCTTTTTCTCATCATAATTCTCCTCACCTTCGGTGGGAGGAATGGGAACGGCTATCCTTAAGGTATAGTCAAGGTCCAAAACATCAAGGACAACATGAATTTGTTCTTTATAGCGGCAACGTTTGATGCATTAAGTGCTAAAATTCAAAATACAGGGCAAAACATAGAAATATCATAAATATATATTGCATGTAATTAACCCGACGTTGGTCTGATTAATAACATGCAAAATACGGTTCCAATTCATATCACCGTTGGGCAGAAAATGAAAAGGAACTCAATAATTTTATATGGCGACACATGACTACAAACAACGTTGGTCAGAATGTAATCATATGCATACATAATGCAAAAAACATAAAAATCTCCATTTAAAATACCTCGTTGGTTCAATTTTAATTAGAGACAAAACATAATAATGTGGCGACATATGATTATAAACAACGTTGGTCAGAATATAACCATATGTATACATAATGCCAAAATTAATCATAAAATCTCAAAATTAAAATATCCCGTTGGTTCAATTTTAATTAGAGATTATACATAATAATATGGTAAAGGTACATCATAATTTGGGCCACTGAAAATAATTATAACAGTGCATACAGGATGACTTAAAACATAAGATAATGTGCTGAAAATAAAAGGATAAAATCACTGTTACAGTCAGCCCAAAAACTTTGCATTCAGCTCATAAAATGCGCAGCCCAAAAATTACTGCAAATAGCCTGAAATTACGCGCACGGGCACAACTCCACGCTCGGGCGCGCGGTGGCCCAAAACTCACGCGCGCAGGCCCATAAATTCCATGCGGCCAGAAAAATCTCCGTACGGCCCAACAGTACACGCGCGCGGCCCACTTTACTCACGCGTGCACGCGGCCCACTTTACTCACGCGTGCGCGCGGCCCAGCTAACGCCCACGCGCGCGCGACCCAAATCGCCGGCGCGGCCCACATCATTCGCGCGCGCGCACACAGCCTCAGCCACCGCGCGGCCCACTTCACGCGCGTATACACACACGCCGTCCGATCTCATCGGACAGCCGAAATGCGCCCCAGCTAAAACAAAATGCCCCAAAACCTAACCCTAAAACAAAATGCCGGCTGCTCACCCGAAAAACACGGATCCCCCGTGCGGCAGCGGCACGCGCACTCGCGCGGAGCGGCGGCGGCACGCAGCGGGAGAGCGGCGGCGCCATGGCGGCGGGAGCTCGCGAAGCGGCGGCGTCGCGAGGGCGATGGCGCGCCCATGAGGAGTCGGAGCGGCGGCTCCCGCGCAGCTTGGCGACGGCAGGGCGGCGCCGCCCGCACGATGCACGGAGCAGACTGCACCGGCGACGGCCATGGCAACATCAGCGGCGCGCTCGAAAACCGTAAGTCCAATCTTTTTTTTTTTGATTGATTGTTTGCCGATCCAAGAAATCGGATTTTGAGGGTTCCAATTTGGGAACTTAGGTTTCGGAATCTTGGGACTTTTCGTTAGGATTTGCAAAAGAAATGAAATCATCTCCTTCTAATTGCTAACCGAGCCCCAATCATTAGATCCAAAATTTTAATCAACAAATCCGAGTTCGGGAAAAATTAATTTAGGGTTCATGAGGATCCTAGAGTGCTCTGATACCAAATGTGAGTTTGTTCTAAGTCTGAATCTAAGCCAAACATTAATCTTAAGAACTTAACCCTAGGATCCAATCATGAACACAAATAAACATTAGTGCGGAAGCGTCACATACCCGAAGCCGGAGATCCCATGAGTGGTGGTCGGTGATGTTGAGGTAGAGGTATCCAGTGAAGGAGAAGCTGAAGTGGTCGGCCGGCGCAGTGAGGTCGTCGGAGCCGTGGACGGGGTCGGAGATGGTACGGCCTTCGTTCACCTGAGCGCCCTGATTCGATCGGTCTTGTTAGGGTTCGAGAGGTCTAGCACGACTCGCGCGTCGATAGGCTTGCCGAAAACCCTAGCCCTTTTTATATGGCGCTCGGTGACCGGGACCGAAACCAGGAGTTGGTTGCAGCGCTTCTGATCATAGCGCGAGTGGAGGGGTCTCCTCCCTGAAATATCGGAAGTGGTTAGCCGAGATCAACCCAACATATGTATGATTGATTGATTGATTGATGCTTTTGTTTCCTAAGAATGTGTATATTTGTGCGTCCCAAGCTGTTCCGTAATGCCACCGGCCGGCCGACGAGATACGCTCGGACATGCATTCTTGCCGGAGTAGGATCGGCTCGCGCGGCGCTATGCTAGCTACTTGGCCATTGACGGCCGGCTAATCAGAAATCGCTTGCTATACCACTTTGATGGCAGCATATACAAATTTCAGAAACGGGTAGTCTAATTTACATGGACAAAGAAAAAATATTTACATAGACAAAGAAAAACCACGATTAGAGGAACTATCTCTTGGTGTGGTGGTATAGTTGTGAGTATACAACTCCATCTAACATGATATAAATCTTGATGTCTACCTTTACGCACATGTGAATATATTTTAATAGGAATTTTGTGAGGTAGGCGTATGCTAAAGAAACATGTCCGCATATGTGTGCATATGGTGTGTGTGCGTAGTAAAGTATCTACTTGTGCTTGGAAAAAATCATGGGTCTGTTTCAGTTTTTTTCTCCTTCCCCTCGTATAAAAAACTTGGTCTGAGATAGAACAGTTTAAGGGCCCATAATCACACGATTTTTAACCCGGCCCGGTCCATATCTATGCAGTCTGTCCTCACTTCTCACCAAGTCCCGGCACGCGCTCCAACCGAAACCAGGAGGACCCGACAAGAACGGAGAGAGAGACACGTCGGATGCCACAGGGTCCTACGCGGCAGGGACGAGCCACCAGCGTATTGACAAGTCATCACCACCCTGGAGCCTCCTGAGCCACATGTCACTCTCCTGTGCGCTGACGGGTCGCGGTTAGTGGAGGCTCCAAGAGGCCGGATCATGATTGGGATTTGTTTGTTTATTCGCTAATGATGAGAGTAAGTGCGGTTTGGCATCTATACCTTTGCGAGTTTGAGAAAGCCCTTGTTGGCACTTGGCACATTCTGGTCCTAGAAAACTCGGATTAAACACGCAACCCTACGGGCATGTTGTGAACTTGTGTTTGCCTTATGCGCTTTAGACCTCTATTTCAAACAACTTCTAGTTTTAAAAGCTAAAAGCAGTTTAAAACACGTATATTTTTTAACACGACTTTTTATTATTTTTTTTCTTTTTTTTAACTATCTATAGATAGATATATGGCGTTGTTATTTTATATTTTTTTCTATTATTTATTTATTAAATATCTCAGAAAAAGATAATAGACACTAAAGTATGGTTTCATCCAAAAGCCACATTGTTTTTGAACCGGGCCTTAAGCTCGATCGGTGCTTCCACGGCATAAAAAAACTAAATTTCATATATCTTGGAATGGGTTGTAGTGAATTGGTGATGGCAAGATGCAAATCAGATGCTCATTTGTTTGAAAACTTATGGTTTTTCACTTCACAGAAGAGCACTGAGCACTCAGCTTGCACTTCCACCACATTATTCATGCAACTCGCCTCGCCTCGCTTCGTCTACTCTGGTCAACTTTTTCAAGGATTCTTCGCTCTTTACCATATGGTCGGTGCTATATCACGAATACTTTGCCCTTGCAGCCATGCATCAATCCAAAACAAAGTTGAGGAGCCATCCCCAATCTGAAAGGTCGTTGATGCACGAAACAAATCTTCAGCTGCCTGGTCTACTCGCAAACGAACGCGTTGCCATATTTGTGACAGGTTTGTGCGCGCTAACCATTCCCAACGCACTCGAAAAGCAATGCCAGCAAGCTTAAGATCGGCAATACCCAGCCCTCCATACACATATGGACGACAAGATTGACGCCAGCTGACGGGGCACCTCCCTTTGCTAGACAAAACTGTTAGATTGATCTCTCCCCGATTAGCCCAACGGCTAATCGGGACCTTGATCCGCGCCCTGATCGGGGGCGCTCAGCCCAACTATTGGCTAATGGGCCCCTGTCGCGCTGCGCAATAAATAGAGGGTGGGGGCCGGCGGCTCGACTAACGAGGTTCGCCTGAGCCGCAAACCCCACCCGACAAACCCTAGACCGATCTAGAGAGAGACGCGCAGTCAGCGGCGGGAAGCTCCATCGCCGACCCCGTCACCGGATCTCCGCCGCCGCCACCGCCCTCCTCTTCCCCGACCGTCGCTGCCCGTGCGCAGACTTCACCGACGAACCAGCGATGGCCAGCTCCTCCTCCAATGCATCGGACGGTCGGTACACATAACCCTAATCCTCTCTCCCTCTCCCCTTCTCTCTCGAATCCGAACAAGAACACCCTCAGATCTAAACCTAGATGATCCTAAAGGCCTAACAATGGTATCAGAGCCTGATCTAGGCGTAGATCTAGATGGGGAAAGATCAAAGACCGCCGTCGGTTGACCGGCGTGCGGAAAAGAAAAGAACAGAGACCCCTAACCCTAGAAAACGGCAAAAGAAAGAAAGAGAGGGGAATAGGACCTGGATCGGCGGCGGAACTTACGTTTTTTTAGGGCGGCGCCGATGTCGCCGTGCCGCTCTTCGCGAGTGCGCGCCGTCGTCTCGCCGCCAGCGTCGCCGGTAATGGGTGTCGTCGTGGCCCCACTCGACGGCCGCGCGCGCAACCTCGGTCGCACGCGCGCGCCGGCGAAGAGGGCTGCGGGTACCGCCGCCGCCGGCGCCGCCTTGCTCCACGCGGGCGCCGCCGCTGACGCCATGTCGCTGCTGCCGCTCCGCCCGGGTGCGCCGCCATCGCCCGCCCGTGTTTTTCGGAGGAATTGGCTGAAATGGGGCTAGGGTTAGGGTTTCGGGATTTTATCCCCGCCGCGCGCGCGGTCGCCTGTCCGATCAGATCGGACGGTCATCCTTTTTCGGCAGAAGAGCTGATGGGCTGGCCACGTTTTCCAACCGTCGGATGAAGATCCGACGGCTCGCGCGCGTGTGCGTTTTGTACTTTTGTGGGCAGCGCGCCTACTCTGGGCCAACCGCGCGGGGTTTTTTTGGGCCGCCGCGTGCGCGAGTTTTGGGCCCCGCTGGCTGAGCAGGCCACCATGGGCCGAGGCTGCATGGAACAGGCCGAAGGCCGAAATGGCCAATTGAACAGTTTATTTTTTTCAGAAGCTTTTTTTTACTGAATTTGAATGAAATTTGCATCAAATCTCTGTAAATTTTTGCACCAACGTGTCATTTTTCCAGAGATTAGATGAGTACAATAATAATGCTTCTGAGTATGAATTATTTTAGAATAATTTCATGTTTTCGCTGCAAAAGTTAATGTTGATTACTCTTTCAATTAAATTCGAACCGACGGGAGAATTTAATTTTTGAGAATTGTTGTGAATTATGATATTGTTACTTTCTGACCAACGTTGATAATAACAATATTATAATTTTAATTGATGATTTTATGCATTATTTCTATTTCTGCCCAACGGTGATGTAGATTTAATGTATAGATAAAATTGTATGTCGTATTTTGACCAACGGTGGAAATAAGGCATATAATTTTGATGTTATTATGTTTAAATGTTCTCACTGTATATGAATTGTGTTTTCAGGAGGATACTCTTTGATGGGCTACATCAGAGATATCCCGGTTCTTAAAGGAGACAACTACGGTGAATGGAAGAAAAAGATTGACCTGGCCTTCATCTTGGCTGAGGTGGACTGGGTAGTCACCACACCGTGTCCTATAGAGCCTGTGGCACCGGTGAGGGAGGAAAATGAGGCTGATGCTGCTTGGCAGACAAAACAGAGGGACTATGCTCCCATAAAAATGTCATATGATCTTGGTCATAAAAAGTGGGTCACTGCCAACAAGAAATGTTTGGCTGTGATAAAGAACACGATTGAGCCTGCAATTGTGGGCTCAATCGCAGAGTGTGACACTGTCACAGAGTAACTTGAGAAAATAAAGAGTCCGTTTACTGGCTCTTTAAAGACTTATGCTACACAGCTGATTAAGCAGCTTGTGACAGAAAGGTACTCTGGTGGTGGCAGTGGCATAAGAGAGCACATACTAAGGATGAGCAACTTGGCATCCAAGCTTAAACCAATGGATTTGGCTCTCAAGGATGAGTTCCTTATTTATTTGGTTTTTGCTTCCTTGCCGAAAGAGTTTGACACATTTGTTGTCAACTACAACATGCAGCCCGAGAAATGGGACTTAGAAAAGTGCATAGCTATGTATGTGCAAGAGGAGGAAAGAATTAAATCTTCACATGGTGGTTCTATCAACTATGTGAAGGACTACAAGAAAAAGAACTTTAATCATTCCTCCTCAAAGACAGGAAAGTCTCAGCATAAGCCTCAGCAACAAAATTTTACAGTGGAGAAAGATCATTGCCTTCATTGCAAGAAAAAGGGACATTACAAGAAAGATTGTTCCGATTTCTTGAAAATGATTATGTCAAAGAAAGGTGAGAACATCATTACGTTCATAAATGAGTCCTTGTATGTACAATATTCGAAATCTACTTGGTGGATTGATTCAGGTGCAACTGTTCATGTTGCCAATAATTTGCAGGGATTCCGTTCGACGAGGAATACGCAAAGAAAAGAAAGATGCATTAAAGTTGCAAATGAAGTCCAAGCTGAAGTTGAAGCCGTTGGCGATCTTTCATTAGAGCTAGCTGATGGCTTCACTCTTTTACTTAGAGATGTTCTTTATGTTCCCTCTTTACAGAGGAATTTGATTAGTGTTTCAAATTTGGACAATGATGGTTATGATTGTCATTTTGGAAATGGCAAGTGTGAAATAATGTTTAATAAAGAATGTGTTGGTCTTGCCATCTTACAAAATGAGTTTTATTTATATCATTATGTGATGATGTGAATGTCGTATGCGATAATGAGAATGTCACTTGCGAGAAAGTGAATGAACCCTCGTCTACGAATGTAAACAGGAAACGAAAGAGAACTCTAGATGCGTCGTCGAAATTATGGCACTGTCGTTTAGGCTATATTTCGAGGGGGAGAATAGAAAGACTAGTTAAGAATGATATTCTTCCTCCATTAGAGTTCTCAGACTTAGAACAATGCAGAGAATGCATTAAAGAAAAATATGTAAAGAAAATTAAGAAAGACGCCAAAAGAAGCACAGGAGTTATACAAATTATTCACACAGACATTTGTGGTCCTTTTCCTGTGAAAAGTGTGGATGGTTATGACTCGTTCATAACATTCACGGATGATTACTCCCGTTATGGATATATTTATCCAATCAAAGAAAGAAATGAAGCCTTGGATAAATTCAAGATATTTAAGGCTGAAGTTGAAAACCAACACGATTTAAAGATTAAGATAGTCCGATCTGACCGTGGGGGGGAGTACTACGGTCGACATACCCCATATGGACAAGTTCCTGGACCTTTTGCAAGGTTTTTACAGGAAAATGACATAGTGGCCCAGTATTCTACACCAGGCGAACCTCAGCAAAATGGATTAGCTGAAAACGCAACCGTACCCTGATGGATATGGTGCGAAGCATGATGAGCTATTCCACACTCCCATTGAGTTTATGGATGGAGGCGTTGAAAACCGCCATTCATATTCTCAACAGAATGCCTAGTAAGTCGGTGCCCAAAACACCGTACGAGTTGTGGACAGGAAGAGTTTCCTCACTAAACCACTTACGTGTGTGGGGGAGTCCTGCTGAGGTTAAAGTATTTAACCCAAACCTTTGTAGACCTATGTCCGCGTGGGTGACTTCAACTGCCGGCTCCACAATGAACACTGAGATGGCTCCCGACAAGGAATGTGGATCTTCTGTCCAAGCTTGAATGTGGAACTTAGCTGATGCCTGAAGATCAAGGGCAATGTCATGTGGGGCTGGCGCTACACGTTCCACCCAGCAAGTAGAGAGAATTGCCTATGCTACAGATCCTGCATCTGGACTTGCTCCAAGCATGGGTAGGAAGGCCCTCGATTGCAATAGCCACGCTGTAGTGAAGTTTGAATAAATTAGCTTGAAATTACCTTGTCGAAGTTCTAAATAGGAGCCTTTTGCTGTCAACCCAAATGTTGTCGCAACGGAGGATGCCTTCTTGATCGTCGCCAGAACGAAAGGTGAAGAGCAAAGAGTTTTGATCTAAGTGTCGCACAGTGAAGGCTCACTGTGAGGATTATTGTAGTCTGAGTTGAACTACCGCTACAACACGAGCAAGGTCAATCAGATGGTTCGAGCTCGCGCTGAAAGGCGATGAGGGCCATGGATAACCATTGCTCCTCGGCCACTTTCTCCGTCGACCATGGAAGATGTAGGGTACGGACGACCGGGTGCCCTCCTGAGGGAGTCACCCAAGAACCTTGCACAGTAGGTGAGGGCGACCCAAAGGGGGTGCTTGATGAGGCTGCCTAAAAGAGCCGGCGAGGTTGGCGACGACGGCCTCTTGCAATCTCTAGCGAGATGATTTAAGCCCTTGCAGCGAAAGCAGCGAGGCGGCAGATGGAACTTGGAGTGGCAATGCGTGGTGGACATGCAGTTGAAGCATCTGTCCATTAGGAATTTGGGTGGCCCTCTGCGCTCCCGCCCGAGGTGGCTCGGTCGCGTGGGCACATCTTCATGGGGTTGATGACCGGTACGTCGCTTAGGCCTGCAATGCCTCACTTGATGCCAACCCGCTTCGACAGCCTCAGCTGGTGGTTATCGGCCTAGGGCCAGCTGGTTGGATGGCGGTTACAACGTTGACCGAGAGGGGCGACCAGAACTTGCACCCGGCAGGATCGGCTCTCGGATAGCTTTCCCCTTGCCGGTAGCCGGGCCAAATGAGGGAGGGGCCCGACAGATGACTTCGGTGAAGGAAGGCTGCGATGGAGTCAAGGAGGGGCTTGCGGTCGAGCTCGACGACGGCTAACATCACGCCAAGCGGAGCTCGCGCGCCGTTGGCTTACCGGGACTTGGACCGACGACGACTAAACGGATGGAGGGTCTCTTGGGAGAGAAGCCATGCGAAACAAAGTGGGCGTTGGGCTGGAGCGGGCACCGGCAGACAGCAGTGGCCTTCCGGCCCGGAGTGGGAACCAACGGGGGCGGAAGTCTCAGAGTTGGCTTGCTTAGTTGCTTCTAGTCAAAAGCTTTATTCGCTGAATTTTGCCGCCCATCCGGTATTCGCTGAATTTTGCCGCCCATCCGGCTTTCTTACGTGGTGAGGTGCATCTTATCCCCATTACTCCACATGCCTTTAGATTAATCGACCAATCCACAAGGCTAAGCTAACGTCTTTTTTTTTTCTCTCATGCCCACTAAACAAAAACACTCAGAGACGACGACCCGAAATATCACTACGATTAAAATTCCCCTCCACGCCGTCCCCTTCCTATATAAACGCCTCTCCTCGTGCCACAAGAGAACTCTCTACCGTGCACGCTAATTTCTTCACGTTACAAGCTGTTAAGATGGACGTGGAACACTTGCGTGCCAGGAGGCTTCTGTCGCACGGCGCGGCGGCGACGGCGACAGCGGCCGCGTCGCCCGGCCCGGCCTGGCAGGTGGCCGAAGGTGGAGACACGCCGCGTTCGGCCTCCTTCAGCTCGCTGGACGCGACGGTCATCACGGTACTGTCGCTCCTCCTCTGCGTCCTCGTCGTCACGCTCGTGCTCCACGCGGTCTGCCGGTACGCGTTCCGCGTCACGCGGCGTGTGTGCTACGGCCAGGAGCCCCCCGGCGGCGAGGCGAACCGGGAGAGGGCCGCGCGGGCCGGGGCGGGGAGCAGGAGGAAGGGCCGCGCCATCCGGGCGCTCCCGACGCTGGCATACTCTGCCGGGATCGAGCTTGCAGGCTGCGGTTCGACCGAGTGCGCCATCTGCCTCGCCGAGTTCGCGCAAGGCGAGCGCGTGCGCGCGCTGCCGCGCTGCAACCACGGCTTCCACGTGCGGTGCATTGACCGTTGGCTCGCCGAGCGGCAGACATGCCCCACGTGCAGGCGGGAGCCGTTCCCGAAGCCCGCGCTGCCGACCAGAGCGGAGGCGCCGGCGCCGGCGGCCGTGCAGCTGCACGTTGACGCCGGCCAGCCCGATACGCTTTAGCCAAGTGAACATTTTTTGCACTTCTGTTGCCATCTGTGATACCGTGGTCACGATCTTAATTTTCTTTCCTTTTCTTTTTTGTGTTTTTGTTGAGGTTGTAGAAGTTGCCCGGGTCCGATGGTATGGGAGTGAAACTCACATGACTAAATTTTATGCGATTGCAAATATATAGGATGTGGCTTCGACAATAAAAATTTAGATCATATGAAATATATCAGAATTAAGCTAATTTAAATCACGAGACAATAGAAACAAAAGACGGCATTTTTTTCTACACTCTATCGATGTTCTTATCATTTTCACGGTGGGGGCTCAGCAACGACGGTGCCTTCGGGGCACATGTATGACCACATCATCGCGGAACGGCGGTGAAGGAAGAAGATCAACCAGAGGTTCATCAAGCTCTCCACCGTCATCCCCGGACTCAAGAAGGCTCATATATATTTCACTTTCTTTCTTGTTTTTTTCTTTGATTGATTATCTCTTCTTTAATTTTATGATTTTCACTACTCCTCCTCCTCTTTAATTGTATGTATATATATTATTTCACTTTCTTTCTTTCTTTGATTGATTGATTATCTCTTCTTTAATTTTATGATTTTCACTTCTTCTCCTTCTCCTCCTCGTCGTCGTCTTCTTTAATTTTATACTTGTTGTTAACATTTCCATCAAGAAGAGCTAACTTCTTTTTGGATTTGTTAATCTCTCTCCTTCTCTCACCATTTTTACTATGTATAAAATTACCATTGGGGGAGGTGAGGCTCAAAACTCACTAAGCTCCCCTGATAGCTACGCCCCTGGTTTGGATGATTGGTATGGTGTGATCCTTGGCAAGTTCGTACTGTTCGCTATGGTCGATGATGTTTGAGCATCGGATTGATCATGAGGCCGTATGCTCCCTGATGTTATGCGACTTTCCAGGTCACTCTCTCGAGATGATCACTAACTGCAGTACGTATTTCTATTGATTCTTCGTGTTGACGTGTGAATTGTGTGAACTAGAATCTTCCTAACTATTTTGCCCGGCCAGAATTTTCCTAACTAAACATGTGCCTTGCGAACCCCTGCCCAGACAGGAGCGTGAAGTTTGAATCGATACATGCAGCAAAGCGATAAGTGGTATTGTTCTTCGGCGTTTCCTTTTCTGTTGCCGTGTTGGAGTTTTACGTGTCAAGAGTCAAAACTCTGATAAGTCTCATGTGTGTATTGTGTTACCGTAAAAGGAGCTAATCAAGAGAATAAACTCTCCCGTTTTCTATTATCAGTTCCATGTGACACTGCTGAAGTTTAGGCCTATACTATGTTTTGTATTACGAGTTTAATGTCAAATATGAACAAAGCTATGTTTTCAAGATCATTATTTCTCCTATACTAGGCTGCGAATTGCTTCGAAACTGATTCTTGTATTAGTTAAAGGCTGCGATTCTTGTATTAGTTAAAGTATTATTTTCCTAATCATACAATACTCCATATGTAACAATTTTGCTTGATGACTGCCATATTGTAATTTTGATGTGATCACTCCATTTTCTATCGTGTGCTTTACTTGGGTCCATGAGCAAGTTCTGTGATGCTTTAACACCACACCACTGAAGCAGTTATGCTGCAGAATGCGTTGAATTTGAATACATTCTGAATACAGCTTTGTGTTGCAGAACACTTGAGGGATGGCTGAAGAGGATGTGCAGCCTCTTGTCTGTGACGGTTTATGGTGTAGAGCGGAAGATTATTCATACTTAAACATTGTTACGGTTGAAGGCTTGAAGCCAAGTTTATGGTGTACCTCAGTAATGTTGTTTTGGATTTGTTCTCAGTTATATACTATATTGCCTGTGCCAGTCATATGTGAACGCTGAACAAAGATTGACCACTCCTGCTCAATATATAGGCAGAAGATGCATGCATTTTTTTTCACTATTGGAATACATTTTCACTATTGAGGAATAGAGGGGGACGCGCGGATTGAGTGAATGAGGAAGAGAGACGTGGATGCGCTGATGCTGTCCGATGCTTTGGATCGGATGGTCAAAACTTAGGCCCTGTTTGACACAGCTCAGCTTCACTAGTGAAGCTGTTTTTTTTTGTTTCAGCTTCACGAGCAGCTTCACCGATGAAGCTAAATCTGTTTTGGAAAACTGTTTGGCAAAACAGCTTCACCAACAGCTTCATGCATGGCTGAGAGAGGGCAATTGTCCAAGATGCCCCTGTCTACCTGACTTGTTCTAACATTTGGAGTTGTATGTTTGTATATGGTCATATGAATTAAAAAATAATATATTTGAATGAGTATGAATTAAAAAATTAAAATAAAAAAAATAAAATCATTAGGAAGCAATATTAGTGTCTTGTTTATGTTTCGTAGTCACGATGCTTTAACAAATGGACTAGTGGCAAATGCGTGTAATTTTGGTGAACTAGAGGGGCAGTGAGTTCCTAGGACTGCGGGCCAGAGGGAGAGAGCTGTGAAAAGCTACTTTTTTCAGCTTCACCTCTCCCCATTCCTTTGTGAGAGCACAAAAAAAGGAGCTTCACCCATGAAGCTGTTTGCAAAAAGGGTGTTTGGCAAAAAACAGCTCACAACAGCTCATAAAGCTGTTGGTGAAGCTGTGCCAAACAGGGCCTTATACCGTCGGTCGCTGCTGATACGAGGCCATATGCTCATATGGCCAGAAATCTTCCTAGGCCTGGACTAGGGCTGTAAAAAAAGCTCGAAGCTCGCGAGCTACTCGAGTTCGGCTCGTTCCAGGCTCGATTCGAGCTCGGTTCGAGCTTTAAACGAGCCGAATTCGAGCTTGATCTCGAGCTCGCGAGCTTTACCGAGCCGAGCTCGAATAGTTCGCGAGCCCCAGTTCGAGCTCAAATATTAATATATATTAATTCTTACCGAGCTTACTCGAGCCGAACTCGAGCTCGAGCTTTTCTTATTATTAAAAATTAGTGTATATTTGAATTATTTTAACCGTTATCGAGCTTACCCGAGCCGAACTCGAACTAAAAATTTTCTTATTATTGAAAAATAGTGCATAATAAATTGTTTAAATTGTTAACGAGCTTCAACGAGCCGAGCTCGAGCCTACTCGAGCTTAGGCCGAGCCGAGCTCGAGCCCAGATCCAAGCTCGGACCCCAACTCGAGCTCGGTTCGAGCTCGGCTCGAGCTTCTACCGAGCTCGAGCCTGGAAGGCCAAGCTCGCTCGAGCTCGGCTCGTTTACAGCCCTAGCCTGGACCGAGTTACTCCGGTACAGCTGAGATTTTGTGAAGCGCAGGAGAGAGCCGGACCCATCTCGGATACCTGGCCCCACTTGTCATTAACTACACGCACTGCGCCGTGCGCCCACTGCACAACCGCTCTCTCCTCTGTCTCCTCCCCAACCCCAAGCGCACCAGCCAATCACAACGCAGGAACACCCCACGCGTGACACCACCCTCCCAGCCCCAACCAATCAGAGCCGAGGAACCCCCTCCCCACGGATCTTCCCCACGATCCTTGTGCTCAACCCCAAAATCCGATCTCAACCGTCCACCTTGAACCAATCCAACGCTCCAAACCCAACCTCCCGCGTAGCAACCCCGCCGCTCCCCCCGAAAATTCCCGATCTCCCGCCCACTGCTCCCCTACTTAAACACCACAACCCTCCCAAATTCCCAAATCTCCCAAGCAAGAAGAAACCGTAGTTCGTGGAAGCAAAGCAGCCCTAGCCTCCTTCCCCCTTCCCCGATGGCTCGCACGAAGCAGACGGCGAGGAAGTCCACCGGCGGCAAGGCGCCGCGGAAGCAGCTGGCGACGAAGGCGGCACGCAAGTCGGCCCCGGCCACCGGCGGAGTGAAGAAGCCCCACCGCTTCCGCCCCGGCACCGTCGCGCTCAGGGAGATTCGCAAGTACCAGAAGAGCACGGAGCTGCTGATCCGCAAGCTGCCGTTTCAGCGCCTGGTGAGGGAGATCGCGCAGGACTTCAAGACCGACCTCCGCTTCCAGAGCTCCGCCGTCGCCGCGCTGCAGGAGGCCGCGGAGGCGTACCTCGTCGGGCTCTTCGAGGACACCAACCTCTGCGCCATCCACGCCAAGCGCGTCACCATCATGCCCAAGGACATCCAGCTCGCGCGCCGCATCCGTGGGGAGAGGGCTTAGGCTTGGTTCGTGGTAGGGGTGGTAGAAGTAGTAGTAGTTGTCTGTCTGATCCGGAGGTGTAGAGATGTGCTAGAAGGTGCCTAGTTTGGTGTGGTCTGAGAATGTCATGTCGTAGCTGGTTGTTTACTTCTGTAATTGAGCCCCATCTTATCTGCTCTTGCTGTGTTCTGGTCATACGTAGCATGCGTTGCAGTGAAATAACAATGAAGGGTGCGGCTATCATGTGATCCAAAGTTGGCTGTCAATTTTGTTTCCTTCGTCCGGGGCGGGGGTGCTGGCGAACGCCACAGACGTGAGCCATTTCGGGTACTTCCAGCGGAGCGCCGCCCGCGAGTTCATCGTCTTCGTTGCCCGCACTGTCGCCCAGCTTACCCAATCCGGCCAGCGCCGGTCCATCTAGCACGAAGGTAACCTCAGATCTGCCTCCGGGTGTACTGCACTTTCTGATCCGATGCTCAGATCCGTGGTTCGCACGGATTTGGCCGGGCCAACCTTGTGGTGCGAATCCTGTGGTATTTGATGGCTGCAACAAGGGCAGGAGGTGGAATGATTTGGATTGTTTGTGGAAAAGTAGCGCTGTCAGTTCGTTCATCTGATGCGCTGTTTGATTTGCTGTTGGCCTGTTGCACTCTAAACTTGTTGCTTAAGTTGGGTATTGGCTCTGTCAATCGTGACGATATGATGACACCGAATATATTTGGGGAAAACTTGAACTAATTCCAACGTTCACCATGTGTTAGCGTTTGCATCCCACTTGTAGTTATTCATGTGCTTTACAGCTGATGGACATTCCTCTTCGTGCTAGAGACTCCGAGCTTTTTTTTTGGGGTAAATTTCTGTACGCTGGTTTGTGTGGGTGCGATCATGCAAACACTTCCTGTTTGCAGAATACAAGGTCCACACACAACAGAAATGGCCTTTGTGCGGTGGCATTTATGGATGATCACTATCCGGTACGAAGTGCATTTTCACTAAAGGTATTGACAGTTCTGGAAATCTCTGTGTTGCATATCTTTGCATTTGGCCAATTGGCCTACGATGATTTCACCCATAATAAGGGAGTATTTCATGAAATTATTAGTAGAAAAACCTGATAAAGTGGTTAAGTTGTACGAATGAGTACACTATAAACTGGCTGCTTGCCAGCCTGATTTGTAGTTGGCCTCAACATTGGTGCGGTGTACTGTTTTGTCCATTATCAGACAGGATTTAGCAATAACTGCTCGAAAACCAGTGACAACCATCTATATCCATTTAAATCCTGCATCCATGTTCAATTATTCATTGTATTTGTTTTAACACCCTATTGTCGGAAAGCAATGGAGGTTGTAACGCTGCCTAGGGCCAGTCTGGCTAGCTAGATAGTAGGGATTGACAAACCGTGTACACCATCCTTCCCTAACTCCTGAAAAAACCGATATAGTAACTGTTTGGTATTTGATTTCAATAAATTATTGTTTCTTTTATTCCATGCAGCTCTTCTGGGTCCTGTATGCATACGTGCGATTAGATATTTGATTCATGGATACATTATGGTCATGCATACAGTATGATTTACTATTGCCCCTAACTAGAATAACCTTGTTAGTGCATTACTGCTTTATAGTCCTTTTATGAGATTCAGTTATGGATATGATTATTTTATGAAGGTACTTGATGAATACCAGAATGATGAATACCAGAAGGCTTTTGGGGACTCTTGGAAATCTGCTACAGCAGATGTTACTCAACAGTGGCCTTTGCTGACAGACGCTTTGACAAAATCTCAGGTTTACAACTTTCTATGAAATAGAAGCACTTTATGTATGTGTGTTCACTGATAGGAGCTAATAACCTGACCTTATTTGTTCCCTCAGGCCTCAATTAAATTAGTTCAACCGTAAGTCTGTAATGAAAAACAAGTTTCCAAAATCTCCATTGCAACCTGCCATGCCTGTTTTGGATGAGAGAAAAATGAACCACATCTAAATTGTTTGATGTTTTGTTGGGCTTCTCAGAAATGAATTATATGTTTTGGACATCAATGTGCTTGTACTCTACTTGCTTTGTCATTGGCCAGTCCAAATTGTCATAATTCACAAGGAACAAATTTCCAAAGATGTTGGTGTATCATTGTTTGACTGCTAAAGAGTTATTCAGCTAGCTGGATTGCTGAGGGCTTCCCTCAATCTTAAAAAAAAGGAGCATGTTAATTTTTGACGAGTAATCATATAATCCTGCTAGTCATGTTTGTGGCTAAAATGAACTTTTATTAGGAGCAAAGCCTTTTATCGTGTTTTCCTAAGAATAATTGTACAACTGACATTAGTTTGTGCCTGCATTGGGCCTACTCCCCCCCCCCCCTCACACACATAAAAAAAGCATGTTCTCATTTAATTCATCATCTTGTAGGACCCTGCAGAGGCTGACAAGTTAATGAAAATCCAGAGACTTGGATGAAACAAAAATTATCCTAGTAAGTGTTACTTATCTGATTTTTTTGGTGCTAAGATATTTTCAGTTTCACAGAATACCTGTAACCATGTCCATGTGTGCCTACTAGAAGCAAATCACACTAAATACATTTTGATTTCTGTACTATATGAATGCATTCCACTTGTTATAACAGGTACCTAGAAATTAGCTTTCTAGAATATTACCTTGATTTATGGCCATAGGCCTTAACTGCTCGTGCTGGTACTATATTTAGATAGACTTGGCGCCAAGCCAAGGACCTTTCTTAGTGGTTCAGATTGAACTTAATTAGGTCTACTTTTTATGATTTTCATTATAGGTAGGTTGCATCTTGCATGATCCTATAACAACCCGTCTATCCTCTGAACTTGGAATGCTACCATCATTGCATATTTCTGTTAAGGATATTTAGGTCATTTCCTATTTTTAGGGTTTAGGTCCTTATGTCTCATATACTATATATAGTTCTATGGGCTACTATTGCAATATACTCAACATTCACATTTCTATTCTTCCTCACCTTGTAACATGGTATCAGAGCCTTATAACTCGATCCATATTCCGCTGCTGCTACCTCGGGAGGAGTGACCTTCGCTCCGGGCGGTTACCGGATCTAGCTGACCTCCCCCGCCGCTCCGGCTGACCTCTACTGCAGCCATTAAACTGCTCGAGCCCTGCAGACAGAGCCCAAATGGAAAACTACGGTACGCTAATGCCTACTATCTCACATTGCATATGGCAACTCCAATTTGCATGAACCATACTTATGAAGCTGCCTTAATTTGGCACTGGTGTCCTGTATGAAGTTCTCCCCACGTCATTCCTGATGGAGCAAGCTGGAGGCCAGTCTTTCACAGGCAAAGAACGGGTGTGTAACACAACCCTTGGTCAGAACTGCCTGTTCAGTGTCTTGATACATCGTTCAAACTTGCTGCTACATTGGCATTGCAGGCTCTTGACCTCGTTCCTACCAAGATTCGGCAGCTACGATGATGCGGCGGAGATCAAAGCGTTGCACGCGGAGCAGGCAAAGGCAAGCTCGGCTTGATCGATCTGAGCATCGCAAGACGTACAAATCGGCTTCCCGGCCTTAATTTGTAACATGATTAATCAGGCATTTCTTTTCTTGGGTCTTATTGTAACATCCCAGTGTAGTAGTATGGAGGCCTGGAACAGCTTCATAAGCAACTAAAGGCCTCTACTTACAAGATACAACAATTCACTAATACGTACACCCATACATCTCTAGCAGCTAAGACAGACTTGGCAAAATCTGATTGTACCTCCTCCTGCTCCAGGCTAAGCATACGCATAATTTGACTAATTTAATTCAACACAGGCTCAGTAGCGGTGAAGGAAATGATCACTGCGTAGGATCAGCTCAAGGGTGTGTGTTGTCATATTACTGCCGCAAGCTCTGCAAAATGTATTGCGCATACAGATCCCTGCACGTCACCATGTTAATACACATGAGAACTATTCGATATATATATAGTCATACCAGCCTCTGAAGTCAAAAGGATTGAACACTGACATGGAGTACTGGACGGCATCACTGGCAGTCTGGCAGTGCTTGCAGGCAGGACCTCATTCACGGCAACCTCCTTGTTCTCGTTCTTCTTATCTGAAAATTGTGTTGCAACAACCATACAGTATAACACAGAAGAAAAATAACATCTACAAAAGAGAGTAATTTGGCGAGTGACTCCATACAATCTTCAAAGAAACGTCGGATCTCCTGGACGCGATGAGGAGAAAGCTCGCTGAGATCATTGTAGCGGCGGTACTCGGGATCATCAATGCAGACAGCTATGATCTTGTCATCTTTCTCTCCCTGTCCCAAGAAAAGATTTGCTCATATTGCTCATGCTACTGCTAGTTCTAAGTAATAAAGAACTTTAGATGCAGGAATGAACCTGGTCGATCATAGGCATGAGACCGATGGCCCTAGCTCGGAGAAAGCACCCGGGAAGAACTGGTTCCTGCAGATATTTGTTTGCAGATGTGTCGCATTCGTTATCGCACAGTTCTTAAGACTAACAACAGATACTAGTTCAGAATTTCAGATGTGCCAAACGGATCGGAGCAGTACCTGCATAAGGACTAGGACATCCATAGGATCGTTGTCTTCGCAAAGCGTTCGCGGGATGAAGCCATAGTTGTGAGGGTACACCACTGACGAGTACAAGACCCGATCAACCTATAAAACCGGAGTCCAGATTATGCCGTCAGATTTAGTGCAAGTTTCAGGCAGCAAATGAGTTGGCGTGCGGGTTAATACTGAGCTATACTGACCATGATGAGTCCCGTTTTCTTGTCGAGTTCGTACTTAACCTTGCTCCCTTTCGAGATCTCCACCACCTGCATCGCCGATTACAGCCATACAAATCAAGAAATGGAGTACTAACGTCAAGAGACTGCGTATCTGAATAAAGCCTCTGGTGTGTGTGGGTGGTACTTGCTACTTAATTACAACGTTGAAGACAGCCGGAGCATCAGGACCTGCAACACGTGTGGAGAAATCCCTAGTATTAGCACCGAAGGCTAGGCTTCGTCCTCGATCAGAACGGTGGTGTTTGGAAGAAAGAAAAAATCTGGGAGAGCTCACCGATCTCGAGGTCGTGCCAGGGGTGCGCGGCGACGGACCTCCGAGACAGGGACGAGAGTATCCTCTCGTTCAGCCGCGGCGCGGGTGGCTTCGGCTCCTCGCCGTGGGCGTGGGCGTGCCCGTCCGCTGAACTCATTTTTCTCCCGCTCCGCACGCAGAAAACCCGGAGGATTCGCAGCAGCGCCTGCTCGCCTGCTCTCTGCTGTGCACCGCACCGTCCGCGCGTGCACTCGCGGGTTTTCTAGCACGCCCACCTGGGCGTGCGTCCTTGTATATATAATATGGGGTCGCGGTGGAGAGGCGGGCGGCACGTGGGGTTGGATCGCCACGGTTGCTGCACCGCCTCTGGCGAGTTCTTTCTACTTCCTCCACGTCTTCGAGCGTCCAGGAGGTGGGTGACTCCTGCCGTCGTGCCGAACCGACAACTGGAGACGTAGAGTGCAAAATTCTTCTGATTTCTTTAGCTGTCACTGGTACTAATAACTTTTAGTTTTAGTATAAATATTTGTATAAACGAATCAAATATCGATAATTCGAAAAACTATCTCATTAAACTATTTTTAAAAATATATTATAGTTATTTATTTAAAAAAAATCATAAACCATTTAAGTCTGAAAGAAGAGAGCCTTGGCCGAAATCCTCCCTTTTCCACCGTAAAGATTTGGTTGCTGGTCTTCGTTTGGGAATGGACCATCAAAAGCGTCAAGCACTCAGCTAGGTACAGGTACTCCATTGTCAATCAACGGGTATACGGCACACGCGATGTGTGCGGTGAGTAATTTGCAAGCTGCCGCCATGTGCTGGGCGAAGTTCCTACGGGAACTGAACTAATCTGTGGTTCAAAACGAACCTTGCACAGCCAAAGGTTGTGGACCACCAGGCACTACCTAAAGAATGATATTGCGGTCACCTTACATAGGCTTTTAGTGTGTTCTTCGACAATTTAGAGCCAGATCAGACTTTTTAGTTACATTAATTAGCTTCTAAAGATGTAACTTTACAAGATAGGATCTACAAGTTAATTATAGTAGACATTGTACCGACTTCATCTATATCAGCCAAAATTATACACAAGTGTCTCTCTCTATACTCTCTCTCGCAAACAGACATTTAAAAATATTTAAACCAAAATCCATAATTCACATGCTAAAAGAACCTACCTAAGATTCTACAAAATCAAAATTACTTCATTAGATGGTTTCAATTCCTCGTGGCTCAACCCTTCTACGTGGTGTGACGTCCGAGCAATGTTAGTACACACTACAAGAAAAATATATAGTACATCCACGTACTGAAGGAACAACGCTACAATAAGGAATAATGCACCCATCAACTCATCAACTTGCACACCAAAAAATAAAGCAGAGCCCAGAGCACGAGATTACTCGAGCCCAGACTTTTGTACGCATAAGATGGTTCATATGTCGGTTAAGTAAAAGGAGTATTTTGGCTAGTCCAAGCACTAAGCATGCTACTCTAAAATCAGCTGCGCGCCAAACAGACTGATTTATTACGGATTGACAGCTCACAGATGATTTTTACATGAAGGCTTTCACCATACAGTATAAAGTACAGGGTGCACAGATACCCCGTAGGGCTTGTTTGGATAGAATGGGATTCGACCAAATCCCTTTGGATAGGAAGGGATTTTAGTTCAACTTCCCAACCCATCCGAAGAGATTGAGCCTACTCCTCACTCATCCCAACAAGCCTAAGCTGTAACAGAACAAAGGGAAAATCTCCTATTAATCTGTCAAGAATCAAATCAGATAATGCATTTTTCCATTTTATCAAAGCCTTCGAAATTATGATGCATGTATCAATAGATGTAAGACATGCTATTACAAGTCCAATGGCTTAAACAGGTATTTTTGCCAGATATCTTAGAAACATTTGAAGAGATGGTAATCCAAAATCGGTAGTACCAACTTGGACTATGTGATCACATTGTGTTGTTCATGGCTTCATGCACACAAAAGGAGATTCAACTGTCTACCCCAGTTCAATTAGCAAACTTAATGCTCTACTATGAAAGCGAAAATGTTCCCACTATCAACATGACACTACAAGCCTACAAACAATCACATTTTTCAGGCCTTGCGATAGAGTTCACTTAAAATAGGTCAAATTCGACATAGTTCTAAGCAGCAAAGTAAAAGCTGAATCAAAGTTGTGCTGTCTTTTCATCAGAAGACAAGCATGCATTGATGCGTGCATACACAAAATATAAGGCATGAACCAAATGCAATGCAACACAGCACATCAACATAATATAACTATAATCTAGCTGAAAACTAGTCATCGCGTAAATCAAAAGCAATTACATTTACATCTCCAGCATTAAATACTGTTGTATCTAGTTCTACTATACAAGAAAGGAGAATAGATTCCCCTTATGGTGGCCTCATCAATAAGAAAAAGAAATGCTTCAGTAAACAAGGTGTCATCAATCATCATCTGATCCCCAAAGTAAGCAGCAATGTCATGCGATTCAAAAAAAATGCTGCAATAGACGCCACTATAAGTCTATAACAGAACCAATCCACCGAAGCAACTAAACTGCAAACTATCTATATGACAAAATTGACGGCACCAAATATATAGTGTGGAGCAGTCAAGCATAAACATCACTTTAAAGTTTCGATTCTGCAAATGCATCTGCTAAATTATTCAACAAAAGAGTTTGATGCGCGTTTCCAACATCAAAGACCACATGCTACATGAGTGAATCAATAGAGTAATGGTGCATGTGTGATTGAACTGTTTGGAGCGAGTTAGGCCTGTGCCTTATCGGCGACCGGCTCCGGCTGGGGCTGGGCCTGTGCCGGGGTGAGCGCCTTCTTGATGGAGACGGCGTGGATCTGCGCCATGTGCGGCGCCAGCGCGGTGTTCACCATCCGGTGCCGCTCCAGCAGCCGCTTCCCCTCGAACTGCTCCGACACCACCTCAATCTCGTAGCTAGCGCCGCACCTTCACAGCAACCAACCAACCAATCAACGAGACAACAACCACGTCAACAAGATCCCCCCTTTTGTTCGTAACAATTGAACAAGCTAATAAGGAAAAATAAAAAAATATTGGCAATTTGGGATGGGCTCACCCTCCAGATGTATCCGTCACCGCCTGCAAAAAATCATAGAAACACAGCAGTAGCGGCAGTTAGGGTTTAGAGCAGAGATGGATGGATCGGAGGAAGGGGTTTTAGAGTGGGAAGAGGCTTACGAGATGGGAAGGGCTGAGAGCGGAGGTGATTGCGGCCTCGACATCCTCCTTGGTGACGCCCATGGCTCGCGATAACCTTCTTTGCGCCTTCTCTTATTCGTCTCTCTCTGTTGTTCGGGTGGAGCGAAGGCAAGCAAGAAGAGAAGACGACCTGGCTGGTGCGTTTCTATTGACCTTTTTCAGTTACGACAAAATATTCCTTCTTGCTGTGGCTTGGGAATGGTGAATTGGTCCGTCACAGTATCCTGTTCTTGCTCCTAGTGGATTGGGAATCGAACCCTGCTCCTAGTGGTGGGTTTCTATGGTGCGGAAATCTCGTAAAAATCCCAGATCGCAAAAGTTATTTGTGTTGCAGATAAATTCGTGCTGCTGCTGCTGCTTAGCACAACTTATGTTTGGATGTGAGGCGTTGTGCCGGATTCATTTTACGTTCAAACATGCCGCGTTATCATTACACGCCCGGTTACCCTTTCGCGTTTGCACGGTCCTCGAAACAACTACAATCAAGACCAGCAGACATGAACACGGGAAATTTAACTATTTGCCATTCTTAAGAATGTCACATATTCAAATGTCACTTTCTTTCTTGTAATTAACATTTTGCCACTCTTAGGGTATGTACAAAAGCAATTAATAGCTGGCCCATAGAAGTGCCAACTAGTCAACCTTGCTGATGTGGATGAGAGAGGAATGGAGGAGAGAGAAACACCGTCTCCTCGTGAGACTTCGACTCTTACCGCGGAATGAGGCGGAAGAGCTCCTGAGAAGTGTTGTTTCTTGATGATGTGGAGTGCTTAGGAGCTTGTGTCGGGCTAAACCCTTGTACTTGCCTGCATTAGTGTTGTCGTTTGATGATGTGGAGTGTTTAGGAGTTTGTGTCAGGCTCAACCCTTGTATTTGCCCTTAAGATGTGGTTGACTAATTAATCGCCACTTTCGAGCCCACGAGGCGTCAAATCACTGCCATGTCAGCGCCTCCCCGCTCGCCCGCGCCTACGCCTCCGTCCCCGCGCCCGCGCCTCTGTCCCCGCGCCGCCGCCCGCGCCTCCCCGCTCGCCCGCGCCTGCGCCTCCATCCCCGCGCCCGCGCCTCCCCGCTCGCCCGCGCCTACGCCTCCGTCCCCGCGCCGCCGCCCGCGCCTCCTCGCTCGCCTACGCGGGCGACGACGCGGGGACGGAGGCGCAGGAGCGGGCGAGCGGGGAGGCGCGCGGGCGCGGGGACGGAGGCGCAGGAGCGGGCGAGCGGGGAGGCGCTGACATGGCAGTGATTTGACGCCTCGTGGGCTCGAAAGTGACGATTAATTAGTCAACCACATCTTAAGAGTGTCAAAATATTAATTGCAAGGAAGAAAGTGGCATTTGAATAGGTGGCATTCTAAGAGTGGCAAATAGTTAAATTTCCCCACGAACACAAGCCGGTGCAGGATTTTAGCGATCTTTGCACATAGCCTGTTCTTTTTTTAATCACTTTTGACTCTTATGGTTTTTAAGTTATTCATAAGAAAAAAATATGAAATAACAAAAACTTACATATAGTTTTGACCGATATAAATGAAGTCGTTACAGTGTATACTACAATCAATTTATAGACTTTATCTTAAGAAGACACTTCATTTCATAACTAGTTAGAAAATCAACTTTTAGAAACTGAAAAGAAAAGATCTATGTTCTTTTGGCCTAATAGCTTTTGACTCCACTTTTCGAAACAATGGTGGAAGGTAGAGACACCGATGCGGATGGCATAGTCTATTTTTGAGCTGTGGCTGATGTTTTTTTACTGTACTTTTCAAGATGGCGATGGACGGTACAGGCACCAATGTGGATATCGTACACTATTTTAGACTTGTGAAGCCGTTTAGAGTGTTAAGGGTATTTAGATCTTTTCCCATATGTTAGGGTTTGTGTTCTTGTGTCATGTGTACTATATATTTGCCCCTTGGGCTATTGCAATATACAAGATCCATTCCACATTTACATGGTATCAGAGCAAGGATAAAAACCTAGCTTCTCCACCGCCGGCCTCCACCGCTGCTGCCCCCGGGAGGAGCTAATCCCGGGGGCGGCCACCTCTTCCCGGTCGCCGGAGCCGTTGCTCAGGCGTCGTCGTCGCCCGCACCAGCGCTCGTTGTCCTCGTCACCAGATCCGGCCGCCGACCGCTGCCTCCACCTGAGCCGCCTTCGCTCTCCGCCGCCGAATTCGACGTCCTCGCACCAGATCCGGCCTTGGCCCGGCTAGATTCGGCCGCCGCGCCTCAGATTCGGCCTCCTCTGCGCCGGATCCGCCCGTCCCCGCCAGATCCTGCCGCCTTCGCGCCGGGACGCCGCCTCGCCCCGCCCGGATTTGGCCGCGCCGTCGCCCGAGCACCTCTCAGCCGCTGCGCCCGCGCCGCGCTGGGCCGCCCGACGGCCCACTCCTTCCGCCGCTTCTTTCTCTCGTGGGCGCGGGAGGGAGTGAGCAGGCGGGCGGGAGTGAGGAGACGCGGGCGGGCGGGAGTAAAGAGAGATGGGGAGGGAGTGAGTCTGAGAAGAGAGAGAGAGAGAGAGCTGGTGATAGCTTTTGATGGCTGCTCAGTTGCTTCGCTTCAGTTGTCGTTGAGTCTTTCTGTTTTAGAGTCTTTCGTTGCGTCCATCCAAATCCATAGCTTCTCCTTCATATCGTCAAAGTTGTGCGAGTCCACAAAAATTTCTGTCAATCAGCCGACTTCTTTGCTAGCCACAGTTTATCCTCTCAGATGAGTGTGGTCTTCTCCTTCCTTTGCATAGCCGCAGCCGTTGGTCTTCTCTTTGAGCAACTACAGATCGTATAAGTCTTCATGATGCCGCCGCTCTTTTCTTTGAACCGCTGCCTCGAGTTTCTAAAGCCACCGCGCCTCCATTGTGTGTCTTGTGCATTGCGCCGCCGCCCTCTCGGGCTGCGATCTGTGCCGCTATGCTTCTATCTCCTTTTTCGGCTTGATTCGACACAATTGTTCAAGGGCCGCACACAACGACATATTCAAGACATGGATTTTGGATTTTCTCTATTTTAGTGTCAATCCTTCCAAATGCAATGCTATTGCATATGCCTTGCATTTGAAGGGGTGTTAAGGGTATTTAGGTCTTTTCCCATATGTTAGGGTTTGTGTCCTTGTGTCATGTGTACTATATATTTGCCCCTTGGGGCTATTGCAATATACAAGATCCATTCCACATTTACATAGAGAAACAACATCGAGAACAGTGGCGAGTCTAGAATAAAAATGATGCTGAGCCTCATACTTCATACATGTACTTATCAACGCATCCATCGATAATGTAGTAGATAATAATGCATTCTAAATTTTATAACATCAACTAACTCATGACAAAGTTCAATGGTAAATATTAAAAATTGAAACATGGCATTCTAATATTAAAGTCTTAACTCATAAATATTTTAAAGATCATATAATTGAAACATAAAAATTTAGTACATATTTTGGTCGGCTGATTGTTACTTCATTGCTACGAAGATCATTGAACTTTGAAGTAAGAAGCCAGTCAGCTAGGACGAGACAACGAGTGGTCAGTGAACGATCTCACCTATTGATGTGACCGTCGGCTATACTACATACATATATACATACACCAAGATTTACTCCATTTGTATGCGCACGTAGTGAGATTAACACAATGAGAAATCTAACCATACCATCTGAGTCCAACGCATGCAGGTGTAGGCGAGAAGCAGTCGGTGTGCTCTTGGATGACGGTAAGGACCAACTCACCAAAGGTTGTGTGCGTGGCGTAGAGAGTATGGGAAGGTAGGTAAGACATCATCTGGACCTGACGTTGCCTACTTGGTTGGTTTATGGTTGGTGCTGACTTAGACGCTTGGACCTTGGGCTGGCGTTGGCTTGGGGTTGGACAGGCTGATGGCCTACGCTCGATCGGTTCAAGTAGTTTATGTTATTTTATTCTCTTTTCACTGTCAGTTGATATGTTGTGTCGTGTCAACTTCAACTACATGTATTTTTTAGAATGCCTTGCTTTGTCAATATCCTGCGTGTTTTTCTTTTCTTTTCTTCCCTGTTTGTCAACATCTTTAAACATTCTTTTTTACATAGATATAGTTCTCGGCATGTGAGGGCATTAATTTTTAGTATGTAAGGGTATACACTATATGAATTTGATCTCTAAGCAATAAAAATTAAATTCGTCACAAAGGCATGTGCTCCCTATTCTTCAATGTGCATCCACCCCTGGTCGAGAAGCGATTTGAATAAGCCGTCCTATTTATTTCAGTTTTTAGAGAAATCGTAGCTAAAAACCGTAAAAAAATCCAAAAGAACAGGGAATGCAGGAAGCCACCACGGAGCACTTTTGCTGCTTTCCTGAGGACGCTGACAACATTAGCTTCCACGAGTGATATGGCAAAATCTTTCCTCGTAGGATCAACAGCTCTTATCAAAGTCCATACTCTCTCGTTTCAAAGGTAGCTCTCATTTGATACATCTCCATTCTCCAAACCAACCATAAAATGATTAATCCGATGTACCACGTCTGACAGCCATTCAGTGGAGGTAAGTATATTTACACACCTCGGATGAGCGCCCAATGCTAACCAAAAAATTGGCTGGGAGAGATTTTCATACTGGTGGCTGGAGCTAACCATTCAAAACATAAATTACTCTGGCTATATGTTCAGACATTATTGGCCCCTGATATATCACGCTTTACCAGCTAGACTATTCACGAGGCAGACTCACCATGGGCTGGTGCACTCGGAACAGACAAGACACATTCCCTGAACCGCACACCAGAATCGTCACCGAAGCCAGTGACATACAGGCTAAAGCCAACACATCACAGCTGAATGAACACCAAGTTTCTTTCTTTACATGTACGAGTGCAGGTGTTCGAACGCACGGATCATTCTGTAGTGCAGCAAGCTGGCGTAGACGCGGTCACACACCCCCACGAACAATGACTCGTCGTCGGGGCTAAGCGAGATGCCGGAGATCTCGCCGAAAAAGTCAATCTCCTGCCGTTTCTTGTAGCCCGCGGAGGCGTCGTAGACGTGCACGAAGTCGGCCGCCTCAGAGAAGAGCATGAACCGGCCGTCGGAGGAGTAGCGGATGCACCGGATCGCCCCGATGTTGCCCCTCAGTACCGAGAGGGAGGTCGACAGGTTTCGGATGTCCCACACACGGCAGGTCTTGTCCTGGTTCCCGGTCGCGAAGATGAGCCCGTCTGGGTGCCATGCCGAGGCAAACGAGTAGTCCAGATGGCCAACCAGGGTAGAGGTTACCTGAACAGAACAAAGTGTTACAAACAAGTTACGCCAGTTACATATGCCCAATGTGCAGATGTCTTTCCCAAAAGACACTTTTTCATTGCCACCTTTTTACCATGTATATAAATCAATGTACAGATTCAGAATGAGATTAATGAAAGCAATAGTTATCTCTTAATCACTTGTCTCTACTCTTGCAATACAAAGATTCAACGCTGATGTCACTGTCCGGATAACAAACACGACTGTAATGTCTCCAAAGTCCAAACTAGGCCTTGCCATCACACAGTATGCTGGATGATGTGTAATTTTGACAAAAAAAAATGGCCGGCAAAGTCATAAAAGAAAAAGGTAAAATGAAGGACCTAATGCCCTATGCATGGAGAGATAAAAAGGTCTGATGCCTTCTGGTCCTTCTCCTCAGCAGGAATAGAAGAGGGGCACAAGCTAATTTGGAAGTGTAAGACTCCACTAAAGTGCAAGTTTTTCACTTAGCTTGCTATACAAGTCCGTGCTGGACAGCGGATCGCCTAGCGAGGCGCGGGCTATCGTCCATTTGCCCTCTTTGTGAGAAGAATCCAGAATCAATCGACCATCACCTCGTTCTCTGCCCTTGGACTTGCCAAGTTTGGGCACTGTTCTCGTGGCTCTTCGGCAGACCTCGCCCACCCGCATTAAGACAGAACCGTTTGCTAGACTGGTAGACCTCTCTGCGCAAACAAGCATCCAAGACTCAAAGAAAAACCTTCGACTCATTGGTCATCATCTTCCTCTAAACCATCTGGCGCGAACGCAACAGCCGAGTCTTTCACCAAACTAAGACGACCATTGAAGCGCTCCTGAACAAACTAAAACAAGATATTGTGTTGGCGTTGGGCGGCTGTGGACTTACTACCAGCGCTCACATGACAAGCAGCTCCTTATCCTTTTCCCCTTAACCTCGCTGCGCCGTCTAAAGTTTTTTCTTCCTCCCGCCTAACCTCCTTGTCCTCTCCTTCCTCTCTGCTGCTGGGTCTCTGTGTGTTCTCCTCAATGTACCTGGAACCTTGTAACTTTTTTCCCTCTTAATGAAATGACATGCAATTCTTTTGCATGGTTCCAAAAAAAAGGAATAGAAGAGGGGTGAGAAAAATGTACCAAAGATACCTTTTCAATATATAGTCATAAATATAATTAAGGTGTTAAATCTCACTTTATTATTATACAATGACCGAATTGCAGTAATATAATAACAATAGCTGAGAACAAGCATATACTGGCCAAATACCTTCCCATTTTGTGAATCAACAAGAAGAGCATCCCGATCATCTCCAACTACTGCCAAAAGTTTTGTATCTGGGCTCACGGATGTGTGCTGTCATTGTGGGAGAGAGAGAAGTAAGGGGAACAGTCGAACAAGGGTGAAAGAACCAGATATCTTTGTGTGGGTCTTGAAGAGATAGAACTTACATTTACTGGCCAGTTATAACAGAAGTGATTCAAGAGCTGAAATCTTTCCATGTCGAATTCACGAATGCCACAATCATTACTGGATACCGTAATGCGCAAGCTTCCACTGTATGGGTATATTGTAGGCCTTTAGATTTCTAAAACAAAAGGTACATCTTCAGAGAAAGGTTTACAAGTTAGTTTTTTTACCTTGTAGATCTGTGTATATCTATGGCATTTGTGATAGCATTGTCACTTAAAGTAGTCCTTGTACAGAACTTAACATCACGGTCTCCCAAAACCTGTACCAAGACGCAAATCAGGGGGTTTATTAAAGCAAAAATAAAGAAAGCCCGCTGTTCATAAATTACATCTCAGATGAAGAACAAAAGGAGACTAAGGATGTTTTCACTTTTTATCTTTCAACGACCATTGTATAACTTCAAATATATGAAATACTGAGCATGAATAGGAGAAAAATGAGGGAAAAAATGCAGCAGGTAAAGCTAGTTTTTGAGTTAAAGTAACAATAACACTGGCTAACACCTTACCTGGCAAACTAGTTCTCCTTGAAAACCGCCAGCAACCAATAAACCCTCATTCACTGCAAGTGTGCTAACTTGAACCCCAGTGAACCCTTCTAGTAAACTGCCAGGATGTTCCTGTGTAACCAACAAATTAACTCATATATTACTTGCATAGTCGGTCTTACATCAACAGACAGAATGTTGAACTTGGGAGTAAAAAGTATTAATGAGAAAATATGAATGTTCGATCAGAAGCTTGCAAGAAGGAAATTAAAAACCTGCGCTGGAGCAACATGCCCTGAAAAATCGAGAACCTCTGACAACTTGTGAGACACTGATGACCAGTGGCCTACTGTGGAATTTGACATGAAATAGACATCATGGTTCAAAGTTGCCCATAATAAATTCCTAAGCTACAGAAGAAACAGGCAGTCAGTACGGAGTAGCCTTGGGAATCATACGACAAGATAAACTCAACTGGCCTTTATAGTAAAGAATGAAGCTGGTAGTAATGCAAAGCAGACAAATATATTAAGTTTACATCATTGGTTAACCATATCCAGCACCCCATTGTAACGTTTATTTTTCATTTTCAGGATTATACCTGCCATCACTGCATTCTTTGAACAGTTACATGTGAAAATTCTATATAACCATTACAACATTTCATTTGCATTATTTCAATACCATTCTAAAATAAAACCATCTTAATGACATCCATGACACAGCGTCCCACTAAAGAATGGAACTAAGTTTTCCTTTTCAAACTTCCTACTAATACAGATATAAATAAGACAAAAAGATACACAAACAATTAAATGAAATGTAACACCTTTGCGAAGAAGGCACAATAAATGCTAACAAGAAAGAAGTAGCTTATCCATGGTAACTTTTGCTCATGAAAAAATGTACACTTAGTACTACATGCATTAAACGGAAGACAGAACGCAACTCACCTGAAAGTGAAGTATTGATGGTTTCACTAATCTAGTGCTGTACTGAAATTCATAGTACTTGCTGCCCTTCTCCACTTGCTTGCACAACTAAAAAATTAAAATAAGATATTTTTAGGAAATGCGATCATCTAGAACAAAAACCAAACATTGGCAAATTATCATAGTTTTTGCAATTAAGACCTTATCCATGAGGTTTCCGGATTGAGGGAAGTTTTCATAGTTTTTGTACTGTTCCAACCTAGCTTTTCTGTAATCCTGCCTGGTTATTTGTAACCTCTCCCATGGTATACCTTGTATATCCTTACCTGCCCTTGCTTCAGCTGCTGATGTGTCAGTTATCCCAGTGAGCTGTGGAAAATAGCCAATTATCAATAAACTTTAACTAAGAAAAGACCACTTAAAGAACAAGTAGGTCCCAACAAGTCTTGAAGCAAATTCAACATGCCTTCTATTTGGGTTCCAAAATATGGAAAAGAGCAGAGAAACAATACAAATAATTTCAAATAAAATAATTTTCCTTGATAAGCTCATGTAGAGCCGCGTAAGCACTAAACGTGGCCCCAGCAGAGTGTGCAATTAATTTAACAGGTAAATTGGCCGAACTCTAATCAACAAGGACAAGACATCAGTCCTATTTCCTAGTAGAAAATCATGTTTTATGCTCTTTGGTCTTAGCCAATTCAAACATCACTGAAACAATGCATCTGCAACACCAGGCCAAGTTGGGAATAGAAAATTATGCACTATATCCCTTGTATGAAAATGACCTAACAGAGAGAACGGTAAGCCAATTCATTATTGGCTGAAGATAAGCACAACTAGGTAGCAACCTAGGGCTGCATGTTGGGCAAACCTAATCTGCTCCACAAGCACCATAGACATCAAGTTTCCTCTTATCCTAAAGAATTAAGCAGTCAAAGACTGAATGTGAAAAATTCAGCCCTGCAATCTAGCCAGGAACTAAAAGTAGCTCTTTACACTTAATTGATTATATCACCGGACTAAGGCACCCCTTGCAACTGTAATAAGTAGACTACCCGCTTTTCGTAATATAGTTGTTCTGTAGATGGCAAGCTAACCTTCTCTTTTCCCCCTAGGCAGTAGCACTTCACCACGCCGGAAAACTAAAAGCCTGAAACTTTATCTACTTTTGTTCCCGGTCAGAAATTCGGAGCGAAAGATCAGCCTGGCTCCATCAAGAAATTTTAAAGAGCTCGCTCCGACACTCATCGCGACAGGCTACCCACTAATCTCTAAACAACGGCATGCTCGATTTCACGGTTAAATTAAAAAAAAAACGTAACCTTAGATAATCAATCGAGAACCGAAACGGAAACATCACGCGTCGGCTCAGATTTGCAAACTCGAAAGCAGCCAAAGCACCGACCTGCGCGTACTCGTCGTCGCCCTCGCCGGCCCCGTCCCTCCGATCGGCGTCGCGGGCTTGGACCTCGCTGCCCACCTCCACGTCCATCTCGCCATCCGACGCCCCGCCGTCATGATCGTCCACCACGTATCCCGCCGTCGCCGCCGAGCTGTCCCGCAGGCTCGCCGCCATCACCACTTACGCCGCAGGATCCAAAGAGCGTCTGGAAGGCATGGCGTGATGGCACCCGATGGTGTTTTGCAAGGCGATTACTTGGTGTGTCAACAGTGCGTGTTCAGCATATCGTCTTTTCTTATCGTTGTGCCAGTTGTACAGATTAGAGCAACTCCATCAGATTGTGTAAAACTAAATAGCTAAATTGCTTATTTTAGCCATTGTGTAAAATGGAAAAGTGCTAAAAAAAGAGGAGTCTACAACAGCCTAGCTATTTTGCCTCTTGTATATTTGAAACATGCCACGTCAATGTACCTGCCATCCAAATCCCAACCGATCCTAGCCGCGGACTAGTTCTCCCACGAGAGAATAGGTCGTACTCCCGCGGCCTGAAATAGATCGCACTCGCGCGGCGGCGCCCTGGCGGCCTCACGTTGATAGGATCGCACTCCTGCGGCGTCCCTGGCGGCGACGGAAACTTCGCATGCGTCTGGCTCCCTCCGGCGTCGCACTCACTCACCGAACAAGGTGCTTGCTTTCTCTACTCTGTAATTCCCAGTCTCCCACCACATCGTGCTTCATTGTTTTGCCTATGCCGACCTGTGGATACTGCACGCCTATACTGTAGTCAGATGCAATCATTCTGTGAAGGAGCATCAGTGCCTTCAACTAGGTCACCGACTCATGTTGATTTATATTTCAGTTATGCAGTCATCTACATTGTGTATTAGTCCCTCTAGTTTCAGGTAATGCATGAGAAATAATTAGTAGGCATCTTATTTCAATCCTCGTGCAGGAGTCTGAATAAATTCCTCGGACCCTCGTAATCAAAGGTCTATAATGGATGTTGAAGATGTATTGGATGAACTGATGGATTCATCTTCGTCGTCGTCATCTTCGGATGATGACGATGAACTCTATGTTGTGGCAGCACACATAGCAGTGCCAAACATTGTGAATTCAGCAGGCCATCGTGGTTCTGTAGAGGGGCATCGCGTTCTGAATCGTGATAGGCAGTTGGGGCACATCAGACTGTATGAAGATTATTTCTCAGAAAATCCTACATATGGGCCGAGCTATTTTAGGCGCAGGTTAATTTTCTCATATTTTGTTGAGTTATGTTTATTTCATGCATTCAATTGTGGCTAATTTTGTATCGGGTGGCATAGGTTTCGAATGCGGCGTCATGTGTTTGTACGCATAATGAAGGCCGTTGAGGAGTATGATGACTATTTCGTGCAAAAGAGGAATGCAGCTGGAACCCTAGGACTATCTTGTTTGCAGAAGGTGGCGGCGGCATTCCGGATGTTAGCTTATGGAGTAGCAGCTGATGCTATGGATGAGTACATCCGTATTGGGGAGAGTACTGCTCTAGAAAGTCTTAGAAAGTTTGTCAGAGCTGTTGTTCAGGTATTTGGACATGAATACTTGAGGTTGCCCAATGAGGATGATACCGCCAGATTACTTGCGATTGGTGAGAGTAGAGGTTTTCCTGGCATGCTTGGTTCCATTGATTGTATGCACTGGACCTGGAAGAATTGTCCTTATGCATGGCAAGGTATGTATAGGGGACATAAAAAGGAGCCTACAATTATTCTAGAAGCTGTTGCTTCTAAAGATCTTTGGATTTGGCATGCTTTCTTTGGGATGCCAGGTTCACACAATGATATAAATGTTCTTCAAAGATCTCCTATATTTGCAAGGCTTGCTGAAGGTCAAGGGCCACAGGTAAATTATAACATCAATGGGAATGATTATACTATGGGTTACTATCTAGCAGATGGTATATATCCATCTTGGGCCACATTCGTGAAGACCATACCCGAGCCACGGGGTAATAAGAACAAATATTTTGCAAAAGCACAAGAAGCTTGTAGGAAGGATGTCGAACGAGCATTTGGGGTTCTACAAGCTCGCTTTGCCATTGTTCGAGCGCCGGCACGTGTGTGGGATGAGGATACAATTCAACTTGTCATGACGGCTTGTATCATTATGCACAATATGATTGTTGAAGACGAGGGAGTTGACGAAAAAGATTTCAGATATGATGATGTGGGAGAAAAGGTGACTGTATCACATGATGCTACACCTGAGTTCGATGCATTTATGCAGAATTACAAGAAGATCAAGGACAAGGAGACACACACACAGCTTCAAGCCGACCTTATCGAGCACTTATGGCATAATTTTCCAGATTTATATACAAATATTACTGTTGAATAATTTCATTTACTATCACAACATCAAGGCAAGGCAAGGGCTTTTTGGCACATCTCTTGTTTCTTCAACTCCCTCTCCTTTTTCTTCAACTCCTTCTCAGCATCCACCTCTTTCTTCTTTGCCAATAAATAATCCAAAGCTTCAATGCTCGAACGCTGCTTTAATTTCAGCTTTTCCTTCTTAGTCCCTATAGGCCTCTCCACTGTGGTTATTGTGGTTTCAGTCTCAGCTACAGTACCAGTGACAGGGTCTGGTGCATCAGTAGTAGGAGTTGAATCAGCAGTGGTCTTTTGCTTTTTGTTGAATGGTTTCTGAAGTCCAGTTGGCATGCGCCTATTCGTCCACTTCGAATGGTCTTTGAGTATTTTCCAGCAATGTATGTATTGGAAAGTCCTGTGGAATGGGTCGTCATTCTTATACATAGTTAATGCGTTTGCTTGCTGCAATGGGAAACAAAGATGACACATGAGATTCAGCAAAAACATATAGGAAATTAGCATGTGAAGGTAGGTCATCTAACCTTGTCATCAACAGATGCACCACTCTGATTTCGGGCCTCTACCTTGGAAACACAACTAGCAAATATGTTGCAGTCATGTAGTATACTAGACCACCGACTCATTAGAGAGCTTTGTGTGCGATCAGATTCAAAATCCTTTTTTGAATGAAAGTAATCATGTATTCTTTTCCAATAGGTATCTTTTGATTGATTGACTCCTCTGACAGGATCCAAACTCACATTTAGCCATGCTGACACCAACATCTCGTCCTCTTTAACAGTGAAATTTTTGGACCTTCTTTTATTTCCTTTGACCGCAGCAGGGACCTCATCGCGTGCTTCTATTTCATTATGAGGTGAGATATTGTTAGACACTCCACCTGGAGTGAAATCTTCCATAATCATGTCGGTCAAAGGTCTCCCTGAATCCATTTGGGCTGTAAAAACAAAACACAAGGAACATATTAGATGATGAAATGAACAAGGAACAAAACACAAGGTGCATTATCCAGATGTAGTACAAATTATAGCCTAATAATTTTCTGCATACTAAGAAGGTGTGCTTGCCTAGATGTACTACAAATTATAGCCTAATAATTTTCTACAGACTGAGAAGGTGTGCTTGCCCAGATGTACTACAAATTATAGCCTAATAATTTTCTACAGACTGAGAAGATGTGCTTGCCCAGATGTAATACATATTATAGCCTAATAATTTTCTGCAGTCTGAGAAGGTGTGCTTGTCCAGATGTAGTACAAATTCTTCCAGGAAAGGCACCAATGTGCTTGCACTATTAAACAAGGTGGTACCAGCTGCCCATCCCAACAGCTGCCCATCCGCCTGATGTTGCACCCATCCGCCTGCTGCTCCCATCTGCGTGATGTTGGGATAATAGGGCGGAGCAGTTGGGATCTCCCCGGCGCTCGACGGAGCCTGTCCATGACGAAGCTGATCCGGCGGTGCGGCGGTGTAGCGATTCGGAGGAAGCGGCCTGTCCATGAGGAAGCGGCTCACGGCGAAGAGGAAAAGGGCAATTCGGAGCGGGCCACGATTAGCAGCTCCGGCTGTGCGGCGGCGGCGGCAGGAGCGGGTGAGAGGAGAAGGCGATGGACGGGATGGGGAATTGCGGAATCCAGCGGGTCGAGCTGGATCCCCACGATGGGAAACTTCAGCGCGCGGGAAAGTCTTCTCTGCGCGCGCGTGCGCGGGCAAGCAGACGTGGCGAGCGATTTCGGGGATGGCGAGCAGCGCAGGCTTGCTTTCTATGCCGAGCGAAGTTTCAGGGATACCCAACTTGCTAATTTAGCAAACCAGATAGCATACCTGTTGGAGCTCATTTTTTCCTTAAAAATTCCAAGTTTACCATACACAATAAAGATAGCATATCTGTTGGAGGTGCTCTTAAACCATGCTAGGGAAATGAGGTGAACCGAATATATCGGATGAATGGATGATTCACAAACATGTCAACCCTACTTTCAGATCAGCGGCAGAACCAAGAATTAAATATAGAAAGAGCCAAATAGAGACAATTAAAAAAATATTCACATAATAATATCTCCATACTCCAACATAGCCAGTATAACTAAGCAAACTAGGTATTGCATTTTCTTGTTTGCCGAATACAAAAGATTGATGCGTGCTTCTAAAACGGGAAATTATAAGAAACTAGAACTCTTATATCCCCATCGTTTTTGCATATTGTATATGGTATAATATGCTTACTAACAAGTAAAGCTAAGAATATGAAATATTCAAATTTTCAATGATTTATTGATCATTAAGATTACTAATAAGTCCTGTTGCTTCTTCGTTGCCGTAATTACCAGTAAGGCAAGACCTATGGAATATAGGAGATAGAGGACATAGCAAAAAAAACATGTTGCATAGTCATCCATCAAGAGCAAAAGCCGCCCATTAGTTGTGTGTAAAAAGTTTCCGACTTTGATACTTATTTATCAATTAAGTTAATTAAGAGGACCCAGTTTCTACTAATTACCGCACCCTAATTACATGGAATTTTGGACATATATGGACCCCTAAACATCTGAAATTCCATTTTTGGCCCTCAAACCAAAAAAAATTCCGTTTTTGGACCCCTCCCGACCGCGCGTCCTCCGTGTGCCGCCACGTGTCCCGATCGCGCGGTCGGCAGGGGAATCGCGCGGTCGGGCGCGCAGACGCGCGGTCGGGCGGGGAATCTCGCGGTCGGGCGGGCAGACACGCGGTCGGTGCGGGCAGTCGCGCGGCCGGCGCTCGGGGCAGGCGGGTCGTGCGGTGTGGTACCGCACGACCCGTGCTACAGTGCGGTCGTACGGTACCACACCGCACGACCGGACACGTGGCGGCTCTAGGGCGAACGTGCGCTCGGGAGGGGTCCAGATTTGGAATTTTTTTATTTGGAGGCCAAAAATGGAATTTCGGGTGTTTAGGTGTCCAAATATGTCCAAAATTCAATTACATGTCTATAAATTACCGGGGGAGGGCCTGGCCCCGGGTCGAGGCCCCCTTCTCTCCGCCACTGTTTCAGATGTGCGCAATAAAATTGACGAGAAATGGATATATATGCTTGGTGTAATATCCAGAAAAGAGAGGACTACAAGGATTTTTCAACAACAGCAAATCGATGCACGTGCAAAGCTAATACCATACCTTTTTTAGAAGAAAAAAAACGAGAATTAGAAACACAACTCATCTCTAGTTTATTAGATAGTTCATAATCTCTTGAAGACTGTTTACACAAACAAATAAATATGTAACCACTAGTGCCAGAATGCTTCATGGCTACTTTGCACTTTTTCCTATTAAAAACATTTTGTATGTGTAATGAATGATTTTTACATAAGGCTTGTTCATATTGATTTTTGTTTTCAGCTAATATGAACGCTCTAGTTTTTATAAGTCGCTTTTATATATCACTACTATTCATCAGACACTACTTTTCGTTTTCATATACTGTAATGTACTTTGTATTTTGTTATACCACAATTCCGTAAGTCGAATGATTGTCCAAATATTGTAATGCATTTTGTTTCACCGTCGTTCTCATAAAATACACTAATATTTATCAGCCGCTTTTATTAGTCACTACTATTCATCAGCCACAGCTAAAAACCATCAGTAAAAGTCAAATATAAACAGGCTCATAATTACTTATAGCCAGCCTTTTTTACTTTACCTTATATTGCAGAGACATTATGGCTACGTAGTATTGGGTGCAATTAGGGTCTGATTTTTGGGTTGCGCCTTTTTTGCTTTTGGCTACGACTTATTAGTTTAATAAATAGTGATTATTGAGAGATTAAAAATCAAAAGCAGCTAAAAAGCCCCCCAAAAAAAAGAGGGGCCTAAGTAGCTGAAAGACCAAAACTGTCATTTAAAATGTAGTGGATGATTATGCTAAACATCTCTTTTGTATAACTTTTGTGGACAGAGGTTGATCTCGTGACTGCAAAGTTGGAACTCAAGGTACAAAAGAAAAAAAAATCGAGGCTTTATATTTATGTCACGCATCTTCTTTTGCATATGACTCAACGCATACTAACCTATTGTTGTAGAAGCTTTAGTTTTCATGCTATTTTTTTAGTACAAGATGACCCATACTACATGCACATGCCACTCTTGCCACTCACACGCGTGCGTGTAGTCTACTATACACGCTAGCAATTTTACGAAGCTTAGATCCTCATAGAGTGGGCACGTGCTTATCATTGAACGTATATACATACACAGAATAAATAAGATGCATCGTGTCGATCCTAAGCATTGAACCCGGGTGTGCCCATTCTTTTTATTAGACTCTATTAAAAACTTTTAGCTCCATTATAATCCTAATAACCTCTGCTATATAGGTACTAGATGCGGAAGCATGGTGTCACACTGCACTAGCTACTATATGGACCAAAGAAAAAATGTACAATTCGTAAGAGGGGTGTTCAACAAAAATTAAAGTTTAATTACATAAAACGAGGTGTTTTACAAAAAAAGTATGGTTTTTATTTCGTGAAGGATGGTTTTTCTAAAAAAATTGAGGATATATATTTACTTTGGAAGGGTTCATATGCAATTTTGAAAAATAGGAGGGTTTAGTCGAAATATCGTGATCGAAACAACGTGATTGAAACAACGCAGTCTGTGGTCGAAGTCGAGATCGTAGTCGAAGGGTGTCGTGGTCGAAGTCAACGCCATGTTCAAGGTCGAGGTTGTGATGGTAGTCAAAGGGTCGTGGTCCATGGTCGAGGTCGAGGCCATTTTCGAGGTTGGGGTCGTGGTCATGGTCGAAGGGCCGTAGTCCGTGGTCAAAATCGAGGTTGTGGTCGACAGGCGTTATGGTCAAAGTCGACGACGTGGTCGAGGTTGAGGCCGTGGTCGTGGTCGAAGGGCTGTGATCGAAGTCGATGCCATGGTCGACATCGATGTCGTGGTCGAAATCGATGCCGTAGTAGAAGGGTTGTGGTTGAAGGACCAGGCCGAAGTCGAAGCAGTGGTCAAAGTGGAAGTCCTGGTCGAAAGGGCCATGGTCAAGGTCGTGGGCGCTGTCGAAGGGGGCCGTGGTCGAAAGAGACTGTGTTCGTAGTCGACGACGTGGTCAATGGTTGATGTCAAGGTCGTGGACCGTAGTCAATGGGCACTGTGGTCGAAGTCGACGCTGTGGTCGAAGTCGACGTGGGCAAGGTCGTGGTCGTGGTTGAAGGGCCGTGGTTGAAGGGCTGTGGTGGACGTCGATGCTGTGCAGGAGACAGTAACTTCACTATGTGGATAATAACTTTACCCTGCGAATGGTAACTTCATTGCATATAGACGATAATTTTATGTGTACCTATAACTTTTCTGGTCTACCAACAACACAACTGCCAACCGTACATGGAGCCGACAGAAAGGGGGTGGCGTGATTGCGATTGGCTGATTGGGTTCGGATCGCGTTGCTAGGGGGCACGCTTATTCTACGCATAGCCACCGAATAGTGTGTGCGTGTGTTTGTGTGTGTGTACATATGTATATATATAGGGAAAAAATACATTTTATTCCTAGGTGTAATTATACCCATCTCAATATACCACATAAACAAACTTGAAATACTCCTTTATCATTTTAGGTATACTTGTATACTAATTATAAGATAATCCAATGTGAACCACACGAAAAAAAGGAAGTCCATAGTTTTTAGCGTATTTTATACATACATTCATACACACATAAAAGGGAGTATGTCAAAAAAAATGTACATGCCACCGCTGAAAAATTGTTCATACCACCTAGATGGTCTTAAATACTTGTATACTACACGTACATACCTTCTGTTACGCGAGATACTCTCTACATTATGAGATACGACATAAGGTGTAATTACACCCGGGAGTGAAAAAGAGACTTCCTATACATACACATCTCTATTTCTGAGCTCGACAATCATGGCAGACGATATGTATCACCTGCCGCACTACAGCAGCTCGGTAGGTCTAGCCGAGCCACCACAACTCGGTAGGTACTCCCGAGCTACCGCAGCTCAGTGGGAGGACCTACCGAGCAACCACGGATCGGCAGGAAAAGCTGCTATAATTAAGTGATTAACTTAAACATTGGTAGCATTAATTAAACATTATATTACATGATTAATACTAATTAAGTATGATTAAATACTAATTAATCACCGTCGCGTTTGGTCAACTCAGCACGTTATCCTGCCGAGTTAAAGGAGCTCAGCAAGTACTTGCCAATCTTAAGGAGAATGCTATATTTACAAAAATTGAGTACAAAACCAAATTTAGGACTCCTATTTCCACTCCCCCTCTCGTGCCACACCACCCCCATTCCTTCCTACCCCATTGCGCATTCGCACGGCGCCGCCACCTCCTCCTCACTCCGCCTCCTCTTTGTCGCAAATAGCCATGCTGACCACGCGAGAGAACCTAGTGTGCCTCATCGATAGGCGTCGTTGCTCCCCTATCCCCGCCTCCCTCGCCCTCCTCCTATCGCCCCCTCCACCTCCTATGTTTTCCAATACTACTAAGCCAAGCCACTCAAATGCAATGTAAATGTGCCAAGTCATGTTGAGCATTTCTTTTTAGCTTTTAAAATAAACTTTTTATTTTATATAGTAACTAGCTTTGAAACGAAGTGTCTTTTCAAATTGAGATCTACAAATTAATTTTAATACATATTTTATCGATTTCATTTATATCTGTCAAAACTGCATGAGGGTTATTTATGTCTCCGTACTCTCTTTCATAGATAACCAAAAGCCATGAACTGAAACAAAAAAGAACATGCTGTTACTCCAAGCAAGATTAACCTTTGGCAATTGCGTAGATTAAGCTAGTAATAAACGCAAGATTAATTCGGCATGGAATAAAAACTAGCGTCTCAATCAGATCAATTCAAACACAATCAGTTGTTACACAATTGTACCGCATGCTAAACCTACAACCGTAACAATCCATCAGAAATAGTAACAGTGCAGCACATAACATACACTCCATGTCATCAACAGACCAAATACACACCAGTCATAGACTCATAGTTGACAATCGGCAGGATCTCCTTCAACTTTATGCAGTTCGCAGGGGTGGTGAAACCAATATTACACCATCACCTCGGACAAAAAGGAAGGGGATGGTACGTTTAGTGGTCTGGAAAGACACAATATTTAACAAATAGTTAGTATAACAACATCTTCATAACACATTTCACAGATTAACAATAAGTAATATAAATAATTTTCCCATGCGTTAGATTACTCTAAAACAAGGTATTATAGTCTTATGAAACAAGATCATCGTATATCACAGTGAATCAGAAACATATCACAGTAAATTAGAAACATAAAAGCCCCAGAAGTCTAAAAAATTCAAATAGCTTTGTGCTCTAATTATGTTCGATGGATGCCAATCCCACCAGAAACACATTGACACCGTTAAAGTATAAGTAAGTTGCCTGCCTTTTCTCAATAGTTTATGCTTTTAGGTGAATTGACTAGTAGATATAAGTCAATATGGTATCAAAGCTAAGAGATCTTGAGTTTAAGACCCGGTTGGCGTTATTAAAAAATAATAATTACAGCTCACTTCTATTACATGTCTTAGGCCTAAGAGAGCCTACACGTAAATAAGAGTGTTAAAGTTCAAGTAAATTGTCTACCTTTCATCATCAACTTAAACTTTTAGGTGAACTAGTTGATGCATATAACTCAATAAACACTTCATGAAAAAATGTGTGCAAGGAAGTACCGGCATACAATCCCAAACACACCGAAGAAAGCAATCATTTTTCCATTAATATGCAACAAACACCATCATTCACCAATGGTTATAGTTTGCAGAAACAATCACAATTTGACCTTCAAAAGTATTGGCATTACAAAATATCCAAAAAAAATTAAAACAAAAGGTCAGAGCACTTACGCGCACAATTTCTTCGTATGTTTCATCATCAATCTCAACAGTTGTCACAATCTCCTCGACATCTCCAAGGATCATGTTTAAGTGTTGATCGTATGCCTAGGTAAAAAGGTACAAGAAAAACATCTCAGCAACTGCCATCCCGGGTCGATTAACATGTTATTACATATGGACCTTCACAGGATTACAAGGTAGATGGAAACACAGAAGGACTTTTACAGTCGCATGATAAAGGATGGGGGCAGCACAAACTAAAAGCAAGCCATGGCAGGGTGGCATACAATTGTGAGATGCACAGCATGTAGCATTATCAATTTATCATTCACCATATGATTCTCTACAAATTAGTATAAAACTCACTGTGTTACCAAGGCATGCTTAAAATGATAGCACATAAGCCAGGAATGCATCCCTGCTACCAACAATCCTGATAAATGCCCCCACAGTTTTATGTTATTGAGATGATTATCCTTATCTATGCTTTCAAATTGCTACAGAGGCATTTGAGAAAATTGCTATTATAGGACGCGAAACAATGAGCTTCGCTATTATAGGATTCCAATCGTTGACTTCGCTAAAACGACCTTTAAAGCGTTGGCACTTTGTTATACATGACATTTGATCATTTTAATCACTTTTCTCATCTAAAGTACATGTATTTTGTCATGGGATGACATTTTTGCCCTTGTGTGTTTGGAGGGCAGGTGCCGCGCGTGGGCACGTACAGCAGGTGCCCTGGGCAGGCTGGCTGGCTACTGCCGCCGCTGCCTGGGCAGGCTGGCTGGCAGGCTTGCCGGTGCCAAGCTGCTGTCCAACTCTACAGAGTAAGTATCACATATGTGATGCGTCCCAGCATCAGGGATCAGCTTCGATTCATCCGACATCGCCTTGTCTCGGTCTGTACAATAATGACATGCCAGCATCACTCTCTTGTATCAACACTTCCCAAATCTGACATCACAATCACTACTGTCTATTTTACATGGATGGAAACGACTTCATGAATCTTGGATTCATGATCCAAACATCTTATTGCTCCATGCTTAGATCGGGCATTTAGTTTATGCAGCTTTAATCTTCCAACTATTTACTGGGATTTTCCAATGAACTGGCTATTGTGCTGCTGAGATGCATACGTACCTCTTCTCACTTGCCACTTCAGCTATCTTCCCCCTACCAGCTATATGTCTGGAGACTCACCTATTTCAAAAATTGTGTTTCTCCAGTGTGGCTTCAGCACGAGATGGGTGATCATCCAGTCCTGAGAATGGAGGGCTGTTCTCAATTCAAGAACACGGTCTAACATGCCCCGCGTGTTACATGCCTCGGTCTGGGAACGGATCATCCAGTCCTGAGAATGGTGTGTTACATGCCCCGGCGGCGGCGGCAAGCCTGCCAGCCAGCCTGCCCAGGCGGCGGCGGCAGCAGCCAGCCAGCCCAGGGCACCTGCTGTACGTGCCCACGCGCGGCACCTGCCCTCCGAACACACAAGGGCAAAAATGTCATCCCATGGTAAAATACATGTACTTTAGATGAGAAAAGTGATTAAAAGGACCAAATGTCATGTATAACAAAGTGCCAACGCTTCAAAGGTCGTTTTAGCGAAGTCAACGATTGGAGTCCTATAATAGCGAAGCCCATTGTTTCGCGTCCTATAATAGCAATTTTCTCGAGGCATTTTATGTTGCACATGAACATATTTAACCTCCCACTCTCCAATTTTCATCAGATTGTTGCATTACACATAAACTGCCACATTAAGTTCGGATCACTTAGGGCATCAAACATAGTGGGGATACCATCTAAACAACCAAACGAAAAAAGTGACGGAATTGGCAGCCTAAAAGCTCATCTCCGCGCTCATAACAAATCGCAGCTTTACATCGGCAACCACCACAGCCGGAAGCACCAGGCCCGTGTAACCAGGAACTATTCCACAGTACAGCCAATCAACCACAATCACAGCACAAAAGACAGCGAATAAATCGCAGGAGAAGCGCAAGGGTTTACATGGAGCTTGCCGCGGAGCTCGCGGTCGGACCGGAGCTTGACGTAGATGCGCTCGTCGAGGCTGAGCCTTATCAGATCCAGCGGCTCCTTCACCGCGATCTCCTCCTCAGCCGACGCCATCGCCTTCGCCTCCCTTCCTGTCGCTCCGCGGCCTGAAAACCTAAACCCTAGCTACCCAATCGAACTCGCCAAGCCGCCCGCGGTAAGCTTCGGCTTCAGATGCGCTCGCGTTTTTGGGTGGTGGTGCTGCCGTGCTGGATCCTCTCTCTGTTCGGCTTTGCAATACGCCTACAAAGGCTGTATCAACGGGCCTACTAGGCTTTATTTTAAGCCCATATTGTCAGGTGTTGCGCTTCAGAAAAGGTGTTGTTCGCTTATAAAGGCCCAGCATTTCATCTCGGCATCTACGCCCTCCAAATTGGCCCAAGATAAATTTTGGAGAAGGCCTAGACATCACTGCCAGCCCAATGCTATACTACTATCCTCCATGGTAGGAAAAAGTCTATTTACCCCTCTTCCCTTCCTCAGGAAAAAATTGTTTTAAACAGAAAAATTAAACTTAACTCTCTGACGAGTAGACCCCACTATTTAAAATAATTTTCAAGCTACAGCTATGGCCACGTAGTCGGCCACATCATTCACCACAGTAGCAAAACCGTCTCAGGGGAGACAGTTTTGCATAGCTCAGGAGGCATAATAATTGGTTTTATACTTTAGGAGGATAAATAGATTCTTTTTCCTTGGCTAAACACGCCAACTGGGCTTACTCCTCCTTGCCAAACTCACAGCTTACACCAATTGAGCCTCCCTAAAAAAACTTATGGAATTTGGTTTTCTTGTTCCCCTCTTAGTCCATGTATGATCCTTCCTCTTTATCCTTTCTTCGACCAAATGGAATTTGGTTTGCAACAACATGTGTGCCATCTTTTTAAGGGGGTTTCATTGAGAAGGACCAGGTGTTGTAGGATTATTTTCCCTTTTTTTTTCCTGTGGCAAGTTTTGCGGTGGTATTACCACTAGAAATCCTTGTGAACAGAGTGACGTGCTCTTGTTTCTTAGGTGCCCGCACGGTTGGTCTGAAATAAGTTGGCTTATGGTTAAAATTACACTATAGCTGGCTGAAATTACACTATATTTGATAGTGGCTTATTTAGCATAACTAAATTTAAAAAAATTTAAAAATGAAAAACCATGTTAGCCCATCACATACAATACAAACGAATACGAAAAAAAAGAACTGACAAAAAAGTTCAAAAAAACAGAAAGCCAGAAAAGAATGAAATTGAGGAATAGTTAAAAATAAATCAGAAGTCAGAAGTTCAAGTCAAAATAAGTGAGTCCTTACTATAATCTTGTTCTGTTCATAAGGTGACATGCTTTTATCTTTCCTATAGAAGGGGGGAAAGGAGAGTGATCTTTGTTTAATGTATGTGTGATAAGACTCCATTTTGCTCTCGTTAATTTTGTCTTCCTCTCTGCATCGCGTCCCTTTTGTTGTCTTGCTTCTGGATCGTGGCCTTGGAAGTTCGAATTGAATCCCAACTACCGCTTTCGATGATGTCCCACTGAGAATTCTTTATGCACAATCTTCATGAACATGGAACGTATTGAATGACATCCGATGATCTACGACGTTTACGTCTACGCATCTTTTATAAGTTAAAAGGCAGATTCTGTTCTTTTATGCTTTTAATTTTTTTAAAAAAATCAAAATAAATAGAATAGGTTTCTAAAGTAGATTTTTCAAATAATTTTTTGAATTCAAAATTGTGTACACCGTTCGTATTGATATCTTCGCATCAAAAAATATAGACAAAAGTTATCTAACTGTTGACAAAAAAAAGGACCAATAATCTTTGGTCGGCACAGATGTTCTCAGCCCGATTAGGTGGTTGTACCTGACATATGTATTGCATGCCCCCCTTGACAATTTATTTCTCTGCGTTTCATATAAACGACTTGTTCTTGCCCAAAAGTCATCGGCTTCAAAGAGACGGAAATGTGCATGCTTTATCGTGATTGTCGTCTATGCTGCTGCGTTTACTTGATGCTGCCGTTGAATAAAAAGAAGCATTGGTTGCATCAATCCGCCTTTTGTTTGCCTTTTTTTTTCCCTTGACACAAACGTATCACTAAAAGGATGAAAGTAGAGCAAGGATACAGCAGGAGGAAGCCAACATCTCTTTTAATGGTCCCTTCTTTCTTAGCTTATGATTTTTCTTAAAAAACAAATAAAATAGTTTCTTCTCCGTTTTTTTATAGTACCTTATTAAAATAATCCTTTTAAAGCAGCTCATTAACTTATCAAGATTCGATTTCAGCAGTAAAGCATCCGTGTAACAGCATGCTCTGCAAACGGCAATATTTGACGGGACGAGCAAAAGGCATCGGTGCAGCGTAGCTCAAACTACCAATCCATGCCTTCCAAAACAAGCAGCAGATTAGATTCTGTACAGAGGAAACGAAAGACGAAATGAGACGATAAAACACATGGTAATTTCTGTCTATTTTTCCTTTCTGATTGCTGACAAGTGCATGCGTGGACTATTAGGCAGTTCTAGTACTATCTTATCGTCAACTATTTCTGTCTATATCTCATGCATGATTCATGCATCGGCCGGGTTTAGTTGCGCAAACGCAAGCAGCTAAAATTGTTTAGACGGTGTAGTGGTTGGAATGACAATGCCGATGATTTCATGCATCCTTGCTGGCACTGCTTTATCCATTGGTCTCCAAATGCTTCTGTACAAGGCTAGCAACGCCATTCTTAATTTATTATTTCCAAATTTATTTCCAAACATGCATCTGGCAGAAGCCCAGCATAAGGTTTGGCCTCCATTAAAAACTGCCGTCTTTTGTCGATCCATCTAAGGGCATGTACGAAGCTCATGTACAGTAATTTGTCTCTTAATATTATTTTAAAGATTTTCACTTTATTTAAAAACAGTGCTAGAGATAATCTCTTTAACAGTAAATTATTCATCTATCTATTTTATTATTTTTATCATAACTTCCTGCCTCACACCATCTTACTATTTATGTTAATTTGTAGCCTAAGTTATCTCTTGTACAATAGACAACATATTATCTCTCCTCGTCTCATCTATTTTCCGTATAGGATTTTACTTATTTAATATAACTAGGAGACAGCTGAGATGGCACTATTAAAGATGCCATAATAAACTATTTCTACAAAAAAAAAGCTGAGTGTGAGGTAGCTGATCAAATAAATGCATACCTTATGGCTTTCTTATTATAGCGATCGAAAATACACTATAGCTTTAGTAGCGGCTTACACATTTGAGCTTCTACTTCTAGCTTAGCTTATTAATTTCATTTTTTTAGTTTTTTGGGCTTTTGTCTTTTTTATTTTTTATATTGTCTGTGATGATATAGTTTTTTATTTATTTAAATTAAATTACGTTTAAAAAGTTACTAACAATTATAATATATTTTCAATTGCTATAATAAAAATCATAAATATAAGTTTTTAAATCTAAATAAGCTCCATGTGGCCTGAACCTTTGCTGGAAAACGAACGAGCGAATCGCTCGGTGGCGTTTGGGAGCTCCAGTGGCCTGCAGCTGTAGCTGCGCGGCGGACTTGACGTGGCCCCAATAACACCTGCGGTGACGTCGTCGGAAGCTTCCTGGCGATGAGCCGAAGCTTCCTGACGGCGACGGAGCCCGGCCGCAGACGCCCCACCCAGCTGACGGAACGGGACGCTTCCCTGTACAGAACCGAACAACCACCCTACGGCCTAGTGCGCCCTGTAGCAAGCAAGCTCCGACGCCCTCCTGCCGCTGATGAAAAGTGAAAAGTTTTTTTTTACTGCTCACTTCTTTTGAAAGCTTCTTTTTCCACAGTGTTCAGCTTCTTTGCTCACCTCTACACGGTGGTGTTTTACTTTACTTAACCGTGCTTATATTCGTTGGTCAAAACGTGTATGCGCGTGTTGCGGCCGGCAGAGTGAACTCTTTCGGAGAAACGGCTGCTCGTTTTTTTTACTGTCGTGTTTGAGTGTTTCGGAATTCAGACTTCAGAGTCAGCAGAAGAAAATTTGCATGTTTCTTAACCGAACCATTTGAGGCGTGTGTCCAATGCAGAGTTTGGTTGGTGGAGCACTTGCAGCGGCCACGTATTCCTGCTATACATCTGTTTTCTCAACTTTAAGCATACGTTTGTGTTTCATTACCCCCAAATTATATTTCGGTTTTTCAGTGTGTACCTAGAATCTACTATGCATTGTTCACTCTAGTACTATGCCAAAGCAACCACCATCGAGTATTTTGGTCAAAGTACCATTGAGTGCCACAGTATGCGTAGCGTACTACTAGGATGATGATAGAACAATCAATTGCCCAACGATAGCACGTGGATTTAAGTGAGCTTTGAGCTTCTATGCAGTCTACCTCTTGCAGCATCCGATTGTTTTGGGTACACATTGTTTCTGGTTCGTAGGCATACAACGAGACAAGCAAAAACAGGCATCAATCCGATGCACCCCCCTGCACTATCCGCTGTCCGCCTGTCCAACACCCATACATCCCGTGGGATAACTTATATTTTCAATTCTAGCATACGAAATTCTGGTTTGAAACACACGAATTTCATAGAAACTTTATAGTTAAAATGAAAGTCCAATAAAAACACAAGTCATACAAAATCCCGGCATTAGATTCGTATGTTTTATCTACTATATAACAAAAGCTCATGACAGGTGTTTTATGATTGCTAATAAAAAGATAAATATACTAAAAAATCTCATAAAAGGGAAAATATCCAACCCTTACTTGGTGGCCCTAATTAAAACTAAAATTGTAGTGTCCGTTGGATGTTATTATGAAAAAAGAAAAGAAAATGCGTTAGAAATTCTAAAAAAATATCTAACCTCTAATTTGATCCATCTTATTTATAGTTGAGCTATAATGACTATTAGATATTATTACTTGGAGATTTACTTTACGTTGTAATTTAAAAACTGAAAAGAGAAACACATATTGTAAGGCTGTCATGTACGTATGGGAGAGAGAGAAAAAGAGCAAAACGTAGCCATATACCAAGTAAATGAAAAGAGAGTTGAATAGAAGTCCTACCTATACGGCTATACACTACTTGTAACGCCCCCGTTTTTAATAACAGGGTCATCGTTACCTTCTGTAACAGCCCAGAAGTTTAGTTACGAATAGAAAGAACATTATGCCTACTTATGAACATTTAAATAGGGTTAATTTGATTAAAATAGGACCTAACGGTCAACTACCCTAACACGAAAACTTGAAGTATTCTTTCTTCTTCTGTTATCTGTTGTGGTGGAAATATAGTAAAACTGAGTACAACCAACATTATTCAACAAGTCCCTATAGCAGAATATATTTATAGGGCTATTGTCTCTATGCAAGATTAATTCAAATGATGGTTTCATAATTAGGTTTCAAATCTATGACTTAGACACTTTAACTGAAATAAAATAAATAAGTAAAATGTCCATAAGTATTTGACTATGTGGGAGCAACTCTCTTCACATGAATTTCACATGTTCGGTCCATGGACATCAGCCCATGTCCTTTACCATACTTCCATACCAATAACCATTTTGCGAAAACTACACACTGTGGTATTTCAACATGTTGCCTATGACTGGGGGCACGACTATTCGAATAAATTATTAACACTCTGTAGATGTGTACAACTTTACCCACAAAATATGATTATCTTGTAATATCGGCTATTACACGTTTCCATATACGTGCGACTGAGTAATCATAACAAAGCCTTTACAATGCTTGTTTTGGTATTTTCTCCTGCTTCGGAGTTCTACCTCCTCGGTGCTAAGAGACTCTGTTATTAGCGTATTGCGAGTGCACTCTCTCTTAGAGCAAAGACCTTTCGAGTCTCTCCCAGACAGTGACCCCTATAGGTTCACCCCCAAACATATTTTTCCCCGGGCAATGACCTCACAGGTCACCCCAACTGGCGCAGGAGACTATATCAAAATAAAACAAATTAGTTGATCAGGTCCGTCTCATACTAGTTTTGTGGTTGTATGGTGGGTGTAGAAATAAGCACACACAGATTCGGTTCTTAATTGACTCAGGCGATACAAACTCAACAATCCAGACCTCGGGCAGTACCTGCACCGATCTCAAGTCAACCTCTCGCCCCGGTCTCCCATCATTTTATAAAAATCCCCTGTTTCTAACGGTAACCCATGTTACCACTACCATTATCATGTTTCAAATTTCAGTTGGCAATGTTTGTATCGTATTTACTATTATCTCTATAGCATATCTAAGCACAACCATTAATTGACAATATTATTATTGTGATAATTCTATGGTGATAAGAGTAAGGTAATATCAAAAGGGAAGTTAAAAGATATCATTGTATGGTGTAGCTAGGCAATTTATACACACAATAAAGGCAAGCATGCATTTGTATTTGAAATCAAAATATTATGTTTGAAAATAAGGCTCAACATGATCAATATAAGGGTTTGCCTCATTTTCTGAAATCTTTGGTCTTTTCTTGTAGGCTCTAGGCCTACTTCAATTGCTCGTGTAGTTCCTCTGTTGACCAACTCATTGGGTCCGAATACCAGCATGGGAAAATGAATGCAAATGAGTTCCTACTTTGCAGAATGCAAAATAGGAATAAAATATAATAAAATAACCAAAAGACAAAAAGAAAATAGGTTGGGTGGTTAGAGTTTAGGAGATGCGTGGTTTGGCTGATCGGAGTTGGAAATTGGCTAGGTGGGCTCAAGATGGTGGAACTGGCTGTATATATGCTTTTGGGCTTTTGGTGAATAGTAATAGACGAAATAATGCTAAACACGGTTTGGAATGATATCTAAGCTCGCTAGGTTTTTATCAGAGTCTTTTAGGCTAAACGGGATTGAAGATGGACTTCACAACTAGGCAAGACGGGCATATAGGTTTCGGCAAATAATAAAAGTTTAGATCGTATTGAGTTTAGGATTAAAAATAGTGTTTTGGTGGTTTTAGATTTTATCAGTGTGTGATATGGGAAAACAAAGCTAAAAAATAGGTAGACGGGCTCAAAACAGACGAAATGGACATATAATGTATTTTAGGGTTTGGATGAACAGTAGCGGGTAAGCACTATTTATTGCGGGGCTGGTACTATTTATGGTAGATTTTGTACTGTTCACTACCGGGCTAGTTCTGTTCATACTGGGTTAGTTGCTACAGTGTTGGATCACTACAGTATCGAGTTTGGTTCGAGTGAACAGTAACCGATGGCAGTGCTCATCGTCTTCCTCCTCGCGTTACTACAGTAGCCGAAAACAAGGAGAGAGGAAAACGAGAAATTCTTGAGTTGTGGTGCTTTGCAATGAAGACCAAGAATATGGGTGGACTCTTGGTGACGAGGGGGTTCCATTTTTGGCCTTGGGTGTGGTTAGGGATGGCCGTAACTTCGTCGGCGGTGAGGTGTCTTCGTGATGGTTTTTAATGGTAACTGTGAGATTTAAGGGTTAAGGGGACAAGAGCATTGGTGTTTGAGCATCCTTGGGGGGTAGGGGAAGCTTGGGGAAGTGACGGCTTGGGTCGGGGATGGCTGTGCAGGGCTATCCATGGTGAGGCCTATCGGCTGGGCGGAGGTCATAGGTGTCGGAGAAAAGGGGGGCAAGAAAAGCTTGGGCATTGATATTGTATGGTTTCTAGGGTTACAAGGAAGCTTCAGACCAATTGAATTGAGAGGAAATAGATCATACGAGAAGAATTGAGTTTCGGTCTTGCTTGGGAAATTCGGACAATCGACGGCGAGGCGGCGGTCGACGAAGCTATTGGGTGTGGGTGTGGCTTACTTGGGAGCCGGTGGTTCTCAATGGAGGGGCTTGGGGTGTTTTATAACCTCTACAAGGTGGTTCGGCACAATAGGCCTTCCGCTTGGTTCTTGATGTGTGGCCGAGATAAGGGAGGTGCAGGGTTGTTCGACGGGGTTCGACAGAGGCGATAAGGAAGTCAGCAGCACTGGTGGCATCTCAGCTTGTGCGCCTTCTCGAATGGTGAGGCGTGGTAGTCAAAAGAATTGGGCGGTCAGGTCAGCAGTGAGAGCGAAGAGAGAATAGAGAGGCGACAGTGAGTGAATTTGGTCGTAGCTGCTTTGGCCATGGTGAGGGGCATGTCAGAGTGAGACAATCAAGGCGTATGGGTGTCTGACAAAGATGTTGTGATGATTGACCAAGAACCAAGAGCGACAGAGGAATAGATCGCTGTGTCATCCGATATTTTGCTGGACGGGGAATAGTGACTATCGACGAAATTTTGCATAGATTGCTGTAGGGTGTGGTGGAATCAGTGAGGGAAGTCGCTAGGGGATGGAGAAGGCACTGGATAGGGCTAAGGATGGAATAAAACCAAAAACTCAAGGAATTCAAATCCTTTTTGGATTTTTCGGATAGTTTCACTACTCATTCCCATGATATACAGTATCATCTGCAATCTGAATCAAGACGTGATCTCCATCCAAATCCAGTAGCGACGAGAGTTAACACCTGCGTAGCTCCCGCAATTGCTTAGCACAGACTGCATGTTTGTACTATATATGCGTCTACGCCAACGTATGGTGGTGATCAGTTGGGTTTTTTTGGTGGCTTATAGCTGAAAGTACTGTAGCTGGCTAAAAAAAACATTGTAGCTGACAGAGGCTTATTTAGCATAATTAAATTTAAAAAAAATTTAAAAATATAAAAAAATATGTTAGCCTATTACGTATAACACAAACAAATACGGGGAAAAAGAACCGGCAAAAAAGCACAAAAAATTCAAAAAAAGACAAAATTTGTGAATAGTGAAAAATAAGTCGGAAGCCAGAAGCTTAAGCCGAATTGATCAGGGCCACATCTACAAGTGCAGGTGGGTTTTGAGACAAACAAGCATGCATGGAGTCGGAAGATGAATTCAACGTGGGGTTTTCGTGTTTGAGTCTGGACTCTGGAGATTAAGGGGGTGTTTGGGACTGCTCCACAAACTCTGCTCCACGAATTCTACCGTGGAGCAGCTCCACAAAAAACCTAGAGTTTGTGGAGCACCCCTTTAGGTGCTCTCACAACTCCACCTTTTTTTCCTCGAACAGAGTGCGTGGAGCTGAACCTGTTTGGCTAAAAAACATAGAGCGGAGCTGAAAAACGTGGAGTGGAGCAGTCCCAAACACCCCCTAAGTCCACGCCCGAGGCAAACAGGTTGACGTCCAACAACACATCTCGGCATAACACGAATGGAGCCCAAAAGTGTTCTCTGTCATGCGTACACGATAAATTTGCGTGTGAAAAAGAAAGAAAAAGACCTGAGAGGGAATATGTGTGTGTATATATTTGTATGTGTTTAGATTGGTTTTTTCTACTCAAATCGTTACAATTCAACTAAGCTAACTTATCCTTGTGAAAATAAATATTACATACAAGAAGATACAAACTTCATGTATAATGCAAATCCTCTTCACCCGATATAGGCCCTGTTTGGATCCCATGGTCTAAAGTTTAGTTGTCTAAAGTTTTGGACTAAACTTTAGTTGGCTAAACTTTAGCCTCTAAACTTTAGTCGAAGGTACTGTTTGGATCCTGTACTAATGGATAGGACTAAAGTTTTAAAAAGACCATACTACATCTTCTCGTTTCGTGCGTCAGCCATTAAATGGGAGGTGAGAGACCAATATGCATGGGTAAACACGTCTTTGTGCCTAAGAACCCAAAACTTTAGACCACTTTAGTTCACTTTGGTGGACTAATGGTCTAAAGTGTTTTTTAGGGGTTAGCTAAAGTTTAGATCTAACTTTAGATCACCTGTTTGGAGACTTTAGACCTAAACTTTAGTAACTAAATTTTAGATGGAGGGATCCAAACAGGCCATAGTTTACGAGACCAGCCGTGCAAATTGCACGGGCATATATTGACTCATTTATATATAAAAAAAAGCGATCATGTATATCCGTTCTGGTAGCATCTGTGCAGCGGTGCACGCACACCCCACCCACCGCCAGGTCCCCACTGTGTGGGCGGGCCGGGAGGAGAGGAGTGGGAGAGGGAACTGGGATGCCGCGCTTTTGGTGGCGTGGGCGCCGGGGCAAGGCAAATAGCAGGCAGCCGCTGCTGCCACCTGACCCGACCCGACGCCGTTAGGTACGGACGTCCCCTGACGGAACGGAAAAGGTGCGTCAGCTCGACCCGCCCCCACCACCGCGAACGGATAAACAAACCGATCGAGCGCCCCCCCTCCCGCACCTTTCTCATTCTCTCCCCCCTCCTCGCCTTCTTCTTTCACACCCACCCACCACTAGCCAGGCCACCAGCTCTTCTTTGCGCGTACGCCTAGTAGCCAAGAAGAGCCCGAGAGGAGGAGGCCATACTCGGGGTTCGTTCGGGGGGAGAACCGTCGAACGAGTGATCTGATGCGCGTTCTGCGTGTACAGAGTTGCGGGATAAGGGGCACCGGCTGCGTCGAATGTGAGTTCCTGTTTTGTTTTCTTTGTGACTCGATTTGGTCCTGTTCTTTGTGATTTTGGGCTTCTCTTTGGTCTGTGAGTGTCTCCGGTGAGTAGTGGCGCGGTGAAGGCGTGGTCTTTGGGACGTTCTTGGCTGGATCGATAGATCGTATGCTGTGATTCGGTATATATGCGTATTGTTCAGGAGGAAGAATGTCGACTTTTAGGCCCTTTTCCCTCACAAATCTTGTTTTTCTTTGCCGGTTACATACATTGCAGTGGCTGAAGACAGAAAGAAACCTGTTGTTATTTATGCTTCTAGCAGACGTATATCACATCAAAACTTACTAACACGTGTATTACAAAGGAGAAATTTTAGTTTTTTTAATCTGCGGTCTATGGTTAGTTCTGTAAAGCCCAAGATTTCCTCCTCAAAATGCTATAGCAATTAACGGCAATATTTATATGTGATGTTCTGGTGCTACGTTCTCCCACACAGCTTCCTTGGGAAGTTCTTATTACAAATACATGTGATTGCCCTTGGTTTTACAAACTGTGATTTGTTTCAGGGGTATGGAGGCAATTTTCCCAACTTAAAAGGCAGCCCAGTTTTCTTGCGCTTAAAGTGATGCTTGGTATATATGTAGGCGTCCGAAAGTGCGTGCTTGCATCGTGAGCAACGATGGACTTAGATTCCTCTTTGATTGCTAGTTAGGCCTACTTGGTTGTTACAAGGTCTAGGTTGAATCAATATATCAGTATGAGCATATATATGTCAATCAAACCCATCCATGTTAAACTTGACATCATGACATGTTTATCATCAATACTCTTTTTTGTTCTTGCAGGGACGGCTTGTACCGGTTGCTTCTGTATATACACTTTCTAACGCTCTAATCATCTCCATGGAGGTGCAGTATACTACCTGTTCATTGTTCTTGAAAGTTGGAACAGCTTAAAGGTTGTTAGTAACCCTTGCTTATTTCCGATTACAGGCCATAGCTTCCAGGACTTCGTGAGCCTTATTATCTGGCGTTGGATCGCTTAAATGTCGTTCCGTAGCATTGTTCGTGATGTTAGGGATGGTTTTGGCAGCTTGTCGAGGCGGAGCTTTGAGGTGACCCTCGCAAGCCTTTACGGCCTTACTGGGCATAACAGGGGAAAGACCCAGAGCTCACTGCATGAGCTCCATGACACACCTGCCATAACCCCAGAGAGCCGCTGGGCGAGCCTTCCTCCTGAACTCCTCCGCGAAGTGATACGGAGACTAGAGTCTGACGAGAGTACCTGGCCATCCAGGAAGCATGTCGTCTGCTTTGCAGCTGTTTGTAGGACATGGAGGGAAATGTGTAAAGAGATTGTGTTGAGCCCAGAGTTTTGTGGGAAGCTTACCTTTCCAGTCTCTCTAAAGCAGGTAAAGAAGAAAAAAGATATGCACGTCCTTTACTTAAAGTAATGTTGAACAGTTGAACTGTAAGTTGTTGAGAGTTAGCTCTACAATTACGCCAAACCATGATCAGCGGATATCTTTCCTCATGCTTGATGCATTATATCTCATATTGTTTTGACAGCCTGGTCCTCGAGATGGAATGATTCAATGCTTTATAAAGAGGAATAGATCAAAATCCACCTATCATCTCTACGTGTGCCTCAACAATGGTATGTTATGCTTCCCACACTTGTACTAGCAACACTCGTAAGTTTTACCTTTTTTATGCATAACAGGTTATTATCCCACTGATATATGGCCAAGGATGAAAACGTAAATTAATCTTAAATAGCTCGCTGTGTTTGAGTGCTTGATTAACTGTTCCGCCTCATATCCTGTAAACACCTTCAGTTCTGAAGTTTTTAGTGGTTTTAGTCTTGCATTCATGAGATATTTTTTGTTATGAAATAATCAGACACCTGTCTTGTCTGATTTCATTTAATCAAATATGTTGAATCTTTTGTCTTGTCTGTGTGCAGTTGTTACTGCAGAAAATGGAAAATTCCTATTATCTGCTAAAAGAAACCGCAAAACAACTAGCACAGAGTACACTATTTCAATGGATGCTGGCAACATCTCTAGATCTAGCAGAACCTACATTGGAAAATTGAGGTAATTATTATGTTTATAGAAGATAAACCTTTTGCCATTTTGCTTGTTTGATAGTATGAAACCAAGCCTAGTGTTGCAATTTTCAGGTCAAACTTCCTTGGCACAAAATTTGTAATTTATGACACACAGCTCCCTTACAATGGGGCTGTAGTACCTCCTGTTGGAAGGACCAGCAGGAGGTTTAACTCAACGAAAGTCTCTCCGAAGGTGCCTTCTGTTAGTTACAACATAGCTCAGGTGACATATGAGCTAAATGTCCTTGGCACAAGAGGTCCTAGGCGAATGCGTTGCATCATGCACTCCATACCCGCCACCTCAGTAGAGCCTGGTGGCATTGTCCCTGGCCAGCCCGAGCAAATTGTGCCTCGTGCTCTGGAGGACTCATTTCGCAGCATGACTTCCTTCTCTCAGTCGTTCCGTAGCACCACTTCTTTCTCTAAGTCCATCATGGACCGGTCCATGGATTTCAGTAGTGCTCGTTTCTCTGACATTATTGGTGGGACAATGGATGGAGATGATGATGGTGAAATCAAGGAGAGACCATTGGTGCTCCGTAACAAGCCCCCGAGGTGGCATGACCAGCTACAATGCTGGTGCCTGAACTTCCGTGGCCGTGTCACCATTGCCTCAGTAAAGAATTTCCAGCTGGTTGCTGCATCATGCCCGCCGCCTGCAGGTGCTCCAACTCCTTCACAACCTGCTCCAACCGACCCTGACAAGGTCATTCTGCAATTTGGAAAAGTTGCAAGGGACATGTTCACAATGGACTACCGCTATCCTCTCTCGGCTTTCCAGGCATTCGCAATTTGTTTGAGTAGCTTTGACACCAAGTTGGCTTGTGAATAAAATGGACAAAGAAGGCAAAATTGAAGAAGGGCAAAATAGATCAGATGGCTGGCCTTAGATTCTAGCTTATGTTTGCATTTTACTGTCATGTTATCTTCGTTGTAACTGTGCTTGTTATAGCCTTGAACTGGACGTATCTGAAAGCAGCATGTATTGTTGGGCCCTCTCTTCCATGATAAGCTCCCTTTGAACCACATATCAATCCACATTGTAATGTACATGCAGTGGCAGTGCCACACAATATGAAAGATTCGGTTCGTGGATTATCTTGTGCCTGCATGGTTTCTGAAATGCGGCAGAAAAACCATGAATTATCTTGTGCTTGCATGGTTTCTAAAATGTGGCAGACAAGAAAACCTGATGTGGTTCAGTTTGGTCACATTGAGGCATCCCTGCTGCTTGAACTGTACAGTACATGCCTTGTCCCTCTCTCAAGAAGACTCGTCATCGTTGTGTCACCTCAAGAAGGCTTTGTGATCCTGCTTTTATTAGCGGTCACGATATAATGATTGCATGGTGCACTGATGTCTAATATGCCCTTCCAATGGGGCATTAGATACAGACACAGTAGCCGTGGGTCAAACGGGAGCATCATTTCACATGCGGCTGCCTGCCTTTTCCATCCCCTGAATAAAAGCCGAGCCAGTGTGCCAACATCTTTAGGTTTTGAGTTCTTTCAGAAATGCTCTAATGGGACTCCAAACAACGTGTTTCGCTATAATAGGACTTCTAACGTTGACATCGCTAAAATGACACCCGAAATATTGGCTTCTCGTAATACATGACATTTGGCTAATGTTTCGAAATACCCGAACATTGGAATTAAAAGAGCCAAATGTCATGTATTACGAGAAGCCAATGTTTCGGGTGTCATTTTAGCGATGTCAACATTAGAAGTCACATTATAGCGAAACACGTTGTTTGGAGTCCTATTATAGCAATTTTCTCGTTCTTTCAGTGGGAAGCCATGTCTAATGTCTTTGCAGCGGCAGTACAGCTGGGAGAAAGAAGGAAAGCCCGAAAGAAAAAACAAAGGCTACAAAGCGAAAGGGATGAGTGCACCTAGGACTCGAGTAAATTCGGTGACAATCGACATCAACAAAGAAACATCACAAAAGGAGCATACTCCACATGAAGAAATAGCAATCAATCTTCAAAGTTCATTTTTTTTCTTCCAAAAACATGCATACAAATTATTGAATAGAATACTCAACTACTACGGCTTAGAGAACAGCCCGAAGATCCACACATTTTTAGTTCTTCACATTAATAAAACAAGAGAAAGTATGTGACGAACAATTCCTACTTAGATCTGGCGGCGTCATGATGATTGGGAGTTGGCCAACGGCCTGCTATGAGTTGAGGAGGAATAGGCAGCGTTGTGGCAGTGGAGATCTCGTCCATCTGGGGAGGAGCAGTGGAGGTCGTCGCGTTGGCGTCGGCCCTTGGCGATGGATAGGACGTCAGTGCTTGGCGGCGGTGGAGGATAATAGTGGCGTCACCGCACCAGGGCTTGGCGGCGGAGGAGGATAAGCGTGTCACAGCGCCGGTTGCTTGGAGAGCAAAAGAGGGGCATCGTCGTGGAGGAGGAGGAGGAGAGGGGCGTCGACACGTCGTGTCAGGGTGGGGGCCAAGGGCCGGAGCACCCCTCCTCTAGGTGCCGCGATGGAAATGGGGATAGGGGGATATGACGAGGATTTTGGATTCTCTGAAGTCGCGTACGGTGACTTGAGAGAGCAGTCGGGAATCTGAGCCGTCAGATCGGAAAAAAGAACGGCCCAGATCTGTTGCTACAGTAAAATTACTGTAGCTACAGTGAAATTTACTGTAGCTACAGTAATTTTTGCTGTAGCAAAACTGATCTGGGCCGTTTTTCCCCGATCGGACGGCTCAGATTCGACTGCTCTCTACAGTCGCCGTACGCGACTGTAGAGAATCCGATTCCTATGACGAGATGTGGCGTCTAGTGTAGGTACTTTGGAGGAGTTGGGTTGGGAGCTTGGGCGTTGGGCCTTAGGGTATTGGATTTTGAAACAAAGGAAAATAGGAGGGATATGTGCGGCGTGGATGGGTTGGGAAATTAACGAACTCCTCGGGCTTGGCTCAGTGAAGCTCGTAAGCTTTGGTTCAGACTCCAACCGAGCTTGAGTACCTGGCAAGTGCCGAGCTTTCTTTATAGCCTCAAGGACATGTTCGTATTGGCTTTTATTGATAGTTTTTTACTGTGGGTTGATGAATAGTAATAGCTGATAAAAGCGACTGATGAATAATACTAACTCTTGAATAGTAGTGTATTATGTAGGAAAGACTATGCAATGAAAGACATTATAACATTCGGACTGTTGTGCGACTTACGTAATTATAACATAATGAAATACAAACTAAGGTTACAACATGTAAAAGCATAAAATAGTGTTTGATGAATAGTAGTTGCTGATAGAAATGATTTATAAAAACTGAAGTGCACGTATTAATTTTAAATTCTAAAAGCAGAAACTAGAAGCTAAAGATAATATGAAGTGAGGCTAAGTGCACCTGGGTCCATGAGTGTGACCCGGTGAGGATAATATTATTTCGAGCTGGAATGCACGATGCCACGGTACGTACCACCTAGCCTGGCCATCACCTATCTGCCTAGAATAATTCTATTGCGGCTTGCTCGTAGTGCTCCACGACGAGTGAGAGGGATAGTAGTGCCATGGCGTTTCACGTTTGGTATCATTCCAAGGACAAGGAGAACAAGAAGAGAAACGTCTCATGGGCTCCCACCGCAACGGCGACAGTGTGCGCGACTGTCCCATTCCTTTCGTCGATTTGTGCAACTGTGACAAGGCGAGAATGGTCGTCCTCGCCACTCAGCGTCTCAGCCACTCACTGATCGGCAACGGCCGTCGCAGTCTGACGCCAGAAACGATCTATCCATTAACTAATTAATCAGTGCGTAATAACTTAAGTACAGCCTTTGACTTGGGCATTAGTACATTACGTGTGATTTATTGCAGGTATGGCGCGGTAGTAGTTATCTGCAGTCAAGTTTGTTGCGTGAGTAGGACAGTGGAGTGATACATATTTCGTGCGTATACTCAGATAAGGATGAGAACTAAGATCTTTTGATATCGCCGGGCATGTTGGCCTGTTGGTTTAGATGTCACTTAGCACAGTAGCATGCAGCCTCGTTGCCCTGTAACCTAGGGAGATTAGTGCAAGATCTTTTGGTTTTTCCTCGCCTTCTTGAGGTTGCAGGAGTGGACAGCACGACGAACCGAGGCTGTGCAGCTCCACTTGTGTTTCATTTGGACGGTTAGAGAGAAGAGAAAAAAATCCCCAGGTGTAAAAGGACTTGAGAGCCAAAAAAATGCCCACGGCGGCACGGCCTGCCGTAAGAACCGGTCATTGCGCCAAGCCGGCACAGGGATGTGGTCGCAGGGCGACTTGGGGTCTGTTTGTTTCAACTGTAGATCCTGAGAAATAGCTGGTGAGTATACAGCTAGTCAGAATTTGGAGAACCTGGATAACCCCAGCTTCTGGCTACTAGTTCATTTTCTGGATTCTGTAGCTTCTGGCTACTTAGAATATGGATGAAAATCTGGACTGTTTGGGGGAGTTGCAGATTCTGGGAGTAGCTGCAGCTGCCAAAAGCTGAAACAAACAGGCCCTTGGTCTCTCTTGATATTCCCCCCCCCCCATTCTATTAGCTGCATAGTGCGCCGTACTGGTCCAAGCTTTGCAAGATGCATAACGGGCTGGGCCTATTGCGTCACACAGTATGTCGGAACACACATACTCACGTCCGCACGCACACACGCAATGAAGTGTGGGCCTCTTCTTTTCGATCGAAACTTATAGTTTTTGGTTATGACTTGTAACTTTTGAATTATTTATATAAGAGATTACAAAGTAATAGAAACTCACGTATAATTTTTGCCGATATAAATAAATTTAGTACAATATATATTATAATTAACTTAGTAGATTTTATCTTAAAAATATATTCTATTTAAAAGTTAGTTACAGTAGGAAAGCAAAAACTGAATCAGAAGATGAAAAAGTACAGAGCCGCGGCCCCCACTCCAATCGCCGCGCGTGCGACTGCCCGTCGGGGAAAAAAACCACCAAACACGGGGCCAAAACCTGCGAAAGAGGGGGATAGGACATGCGGCCGGCGATGCTGGCGGCGCGGAGCCTGCGGAAGGCGTCCGTCCCGCCGTCCCTGCTCTCCGACCCCTCGCCCGGCTGCCTCCAGCCCACCCGCCTCGCCGTCCACGTACGCGGCAGCACATCCACACACCTCTCCTCGCGCACGCTTAGCACAAGGCACCTCCAAAACCCTAAACCCCCCACTCTAACACGTCCGTCCCCTCTCTCAGGTTAATGCCGCCGGCACCTCCTGCTCCGCCTACCTCGCCTCCGGCTGCCGCGTCTACAAGATAGAGGTATGGTGCCGCAGTATCGTACCCCTGTTCCATCAGGAAAATTGTATAGTAGATTGCCCTTGCACATTAGTAGTTGGTTAGGAGTGTTCGCGGGGAAATTCTGAAGCCCTGTGGGCTGTAGCCCCTTAGAATCATGAATGCTTTGCTAGCTGTTAGATTCGAAGCTTGTGGCTTTGGAACTTGGGCACTGAATTTGTTGAGTGGTTGCCTAGCTGCTCAGTAGCTCGTGCTGATTAGTGTGGAAGGGTGACGGATACAGTAATGTGGAATGTAAGGGCAAGCAACTCCTGTTCTTTTCAGTTTTGCCGTTAGCGATAGTCAGTGTGTGAAAACAGTAGAATTTGCCGTTTATCGTTAGCTTCTCTGAACTGGAAATCGAAAGGGGTCACAATTGTTTATATTATTGTAGTGTTAAGTCTACAAGGTAATTCAATGTGGATCTCAAGTTGAATTCCCTTTCTCTTTTATCTTGGAGCTGAAAGATATCCATGGAAGGCGAGATGCTGTCCAAAGGAAAGGAGAGCCTTTTGATTCCTATAAATGCACAGGTACAACTCTCGTCTTCCTTTTGAGACCACTGCTTCTCATTTTTTTGGGGTGCTTATGTACTATCTGAAATTCATTTTTAATGAAAGGTCATAAGCTCATCAGTTGTGGACCGCTGCCCACATCGTTTGGAGATTCAGAGTGTAGTTCTTGCAGAGGGTGAAGGTGCAATATTCAGTATTTCATAATAATGCGGTGCCGGATCTTATTTCCCAGACTAAAAATGCTGTAGTTGCGCTACTCATTTGGCATAACATAGGCTGCCTGATATAGTCATCAAAACTTCTTTTTTGAGATGGGAGGCAACAGCCTCACCAGTTTCCATTAGAGAAACCATTTAAGGTCTTACAGCATTTGAAACAAAATAAAAGAAAGAAAAAGCAGGATAGTAAGCACCAACGTGTTTGACTATCACAACACCCTCCAGGAGTTTACAGAGCAGAACAACAAGCGATTACAGAACAGACTTTTTCAGCACACATTTTCACTATCTGAACTCCCCAGGTAGCCATCAAAACTTAATTGTCGCTATGTTGCTGTCTACTCTTCCTTTTGAGTTGCCATATCGAGCTTTACCTGCTGCGACATTATATTATATCTGAATGAAATTTTATGGAAACTGCTTCTGCTTCAACATTTTGCTTGGCCACCAGGACTTCTAATTTTCACCAACCGTCACTCTGCAGATGCACTTCGATTTTCAGCAATATGCCATATTCTAAATTTCTAATGAATAAACTATAGTTTGTTGAATCTGCTATAAGACTTGGCTATTTGGTTGGTTTTATCCTAGATTTGTAAGTTGAATTCCCTGTTACTGGGCATTTAAGAGGTAAAATAGAAGTGTATACACAAAGCTAGGTTACTAAAAGTATATGTTTCTCTTGTAATTTTTTTTCCAACGTATCTATCTATTTACTCCAAGTGTTACTGTAGAGTTTGGTCAGTTCTTGGTTCTTGTTAAACTGTAACCATGTGTATTCTAGAATTTATTTAATACCCAAAATTTTGTGGCTTTCCAGGTGATAATTGCTTAATTCTGGGAACAGTTGACTCTTATGGCCACCTTATTGTATCTCGTTTGGACACTGTGGCTGATGGTAACTTCGCTATCTTGTCTTCAACATGACGTGAATAAGTTGAAAAAAAAACCAACCCGCATAATTACTTGTTTTTCTTCAGCAAATTGCCAACAAGTGAACCGGCTATTTAATGGATAACACGGTTAAACTTAAGACAATATGCGAAAAATGTCAGTTTTATTGATAGATGCGATTGTTAATATAACATGTTTCTTGAAGCTGCTTCGCATTTGCATTATACGTCCCATATCGAGTTATGCCCTGTTCTGGCTTCTTTTTTCCATCTGGTCTTGGTAGATCATACCACATTCTGTAAATATAACACTCAGCTTCAATAGAGAAGCTTCATGAGATGTTTTTCTACCAATAGTTTGGCATGAAAACTGAGTAGTTCCCTTTATAAGATGATCATATTCTCAAATTACAAATACCGATGAAAAGGTTCTTGTTAGTTTCATAATTTAAAGGAAGTGCAACATAGGAGCATATCATTACTAAACTTGCTCAGACATTGACAGGGCCTCCTATTCAGTACCACCTCGTGATTGTGGTGTTGGGGAAGGAAGTTGGGCTGGGATATGTTTTAGTCCAACGCACCAATCCACGGTATATTTATAGCCTTTCTATTACCTACAAAATCCACCAGTGTCCTTGATCTAAAATTGATGTAGTGCATTTCCTATTGAATTTTATATAGATTATCATACGCATCAATATGTCATTGCGATTTGCATATCACACAATCCATGCAATTTGATATTATTTTCAGTTAGCTGTTGCTCGTGAATTGTGCAAGAGCATTGATATCTATGATCAGGACATTCATCTTCGCAGTTTACATACGTAAGTTTCCTCTTTCCAGGATGCTGCCTTCATGACAATTTATGTTGTCAAACTGGCTGTCTCTTCTGAAAGTCGGATTGCTCCTATTTGTGCTGCTAAAGTAACATGTATCCAACTATCCATTAGAGGTGTTACTTGAAACTAAAAACTTGACATCCATGGCTGTCCACATGGTTCTATCTTCCCATTCATACTTCTCATACAACATTTGCCTGTACAATATTTACATTTGAAGGAGGCCTTGTGGATGAAAGTCATGAAACACATGAACCTCTCTTATCAGCATCCATTATGATTGTTTCATAATTTTCCTAGCATCTGCGATCTAAACTTTTATTTGTAATCTGCAAATTTTGACGATTTGGTATGTAAAACTGAAACTATAGGTTATGGTATCCATCTTCATTTACCTTTGTTCAATGCTTGCCACAAGTGAATGAAAGTAGTTCATTATTGGCAATTGCAGAAGGTTCTCAGGTTAGACTCCAGTCGATCCCTTGTTAAATTTACATTTCTCTGTAGTCTTCTCATGGTGGTTGGTTGCAGCTGAGCATCTGGGACTTAAGAATGAATAACAATGGTGGATGTGTACAGCGCATTTCTGGTCCCATTGGAGGCATCATATACTCTGTCTGCAGTTCTCCTTCAGGACCAATTGCTATTGGTGGAACTGATCGTACTGTCACCATATATGATCCTCGCAGGTTAGTTTGCGTGCTTTATTTTAGTTAAAGGATCTGACAAGTGGTTGCATGTCGTTGCAATACCAGAGTAATTGAGTACTTCAGTTTCTGTTATTGTATGTAGGTGGTCAGCCTTATCAAGATGGGTGGGCTGCTCCAAGTATGAGGTTTGATCTACTTCTGATGTTACTTTCTATAGCTGGCACCTAAGTTACCCTGATACATGATACGAGTACAGCATATGGATACAGCGATACCACAATACGGTATTTTCCAAAAATAAGGATACATCGATACGACAAGTATATATTTATTTAAGCGAGGGGGGTGCGGTGGCGGGAGAAGGGAGAAGGCAGGGGTAAGCGGTAGCCGGACAAGGGAGAAGGCAGGGGGAGGCGGTGGCCGGAGAAGGGAGAAGGTAGGGGGAGGTGCTAGCCAGTGAAGGGAGAAGCCAGAGGGAGGTGGTTACCGGAGAAGGGAGAAGGCAGGGGGAGGCGGCTGCCGGAGAAGGGAGAAGTCAGGGGGAGGTAGTGGGCCGGCGGCTGAAGGGAGGAGACGGCAGGACCGCGGGAGATCCAGGTGGAGATGGCGGAGCCACTAGAGATGTGAGGGGGAGGAGGCGACAGGCGACAACCGTTGGGAGGTGAGGGGGAGGAGGCGACAGTCGTTGGCTGTCGGGAGGTGGAAGGGGAGAGACGGCGGTGGCAAGAGGCGAGCAGGGAGAGGGTGGCAGTGGCGAGAGGCGAAGGAAAGGGGCGGCTGGAGGGGTAGGGCAAGCCAACGTTTTAGATGGAGTTGGAATTGGGTTGAGCTTGTAGTGGGCTTTTGTTTGAGTGGTTTTGGGCCAACAAGTATCATGGAAGTATCGACGGAGTATCATAATTAATTTTAGTTTATTTTGGAAATTAAATTCTGCTGAAACTTCCTGATGCTGTATCACGCTGTATCGGAGCCATATTGGTATCCGATACGTATCGCGATACGTGTACGGTGCCTCGGCGGAGTATCGGGGTAACACAGGCTAGCACAAAGAATTTTACATTTAATAACCTGAAAATTTATTAGTAAAAGAATCATGGTGTGAAATGGGGATGAAATGTCTCATGATGAGTGTCAAATGGGGATGGAATGTTTCATGATGCAATAAAGTTTCCAGCTAGTGTATTTGCCTTCCTACACAGATTACAGGCCTTTCGTTTTCGTCAGTTGACCAATCTTCCATTTACGTCCAAGGTGTTGATTATGAGGTATGCATCTGACTCATTTCCTTGGACCTTGCCTTATATGTCATACATCTTTAGCTATTAGCACTACTCACTACTTGCCATTACATGTTGTGTAAGGTAGATAGAATAATGGCTAATTATAACAAGAGAAACTCCACTGATTTATAATGTAATCTTTGCTGATTTAGTGTTTTGAGAATTTCATTATCATTGGCAACATTACCAAATTCTTCTTCTGGACATGACAATGTTGATTTATGCTATATGAAAAAAAGTTGTTGATATTATATGCAGCAGTAAACTTCTCATCCGCACTGGCTGATGTTCGTGTTGGATGGTTGTAATCTAGTGAAGAACTTCATCATAGTTAATTCAGCTTAGGGAATGGGCTCCAGTGTTATTTTTGCTAGTACATGGAAATTGTAGGTTCTCTGAAATATAATCTCGCTGCAGATTACTTGTGGACTTTGGAGGGAACACGAGCGGACATTCTCATTTCGAGGAGATTCTAACTGGTTGGGTTTTTCAAAGGTACTCCGTCCCATGCCCCAGTTGTAAGTGGGAGCAAGATAGCCCCTCTGACAATGATTTTTTTTTAATAAAACCAGATTTAGCTGCATCCAAGTCTTGCTAGCACTTGTATATATGTAGAATTTACAGTTTTGTGTATTCGTTGGGTGCATCAGCAAAATCTTCGGTACATACAAATGCACTGTTAAAAGTCACTGGTGCGGCAAGGTGCGTTTTTTTTTCTGACCACAATGTCGCTTCCGATCTGCAGTGTGCGAATGCTGATGTGGTAGCTGGGTGGTGCGAGTCCGGAAGTATTTTCATTGCTGATGTTAGGCAGGACCATCTCTCGGTAATTGGGTGATGAGCGTGCAAGCATCATCTTATTTGGCAACCTAGTGCTGCGGAAGCTACCAAGAAGCCACTGTGTCGCCTGCCCCCCACCCCGCGGGCGCATTTTTGTCTGTCTTGTACACCCTGTATTAGCATCCTTGCAACGTATTATGAACGTGGTTCTGACTTGGTGATAATTCAGTGACAGTTACAAGAGGGACCGTACTGTAATTATTCCAGGCACAAGCTGTAACATTTAGCTGTCATTTATCTGATCTTCCTGGTCGAGGTGGAAGTATCTTGGGTCTCAGGCGGCTTATTGCATATTGAATCATCGTATGGTGTTATCATAAATATGCTGATAAGGTGAGTTGGCTTACAGAATTAAATTCGAATTATGCTTATGGTTCACTTTTGTATTTTTTTTCATGTCTTGCGCATTATAGTATTTCACTACTTCATGTATCAAGAATATTTTAAAAGAAATATACAATAATTTCAATTGAATATTAAAATTTTGCAGATTAAAATTGAGACCCCCCCCCCCCCCACCAAAAAAAGTCATGCTTACACTGATGACAGATCTTTGTTACCATTAACGTAGTAATCGGGCCCAAAAACGATTATTCTGGACGTTAAGTTGGATTGTACAAATCCACTTTTGAATCATCATGGCACCAAATAGGGGATAAGAACGTTTAATTAGATCAGATCACCCTAGCATTCTGATATTTCAGTTTACCTTTCCAAGTGGCCCTGTTTATTACTACCTCCTCTCTCTATGGCCCTATTCTTTTCAACTGCTTTTCGGCTTTTCTACAATAATTAACTTTTAAACAGAATATTTTTTCAAGATAAAGTCTATTAGTTAATTATAGTACATATTTTACAGACTTTATTTATATCGGCAAAAATCGCACGTGAGTTTCTGTTACTCTGTATTCTCTCGCACAAACAGTCTAAAAGTCATAAGCCGCAATTAAAAAGAACATGCCCAGCCCTATACCTAAATAAAATAGAAGATGAATCAGACAGAATAGACCCATGTAACAAATAGGAACAACACGCCTTTCTGCTCACATGCACTCTCCCCTCCTCCACATTATGATTCCATTTTAAGCTTGTGCCGCCTAAATGCCCATGCTATTTTACTGAGTTACCACAACTAAGTTAACACCGATAAATAGAAGAATGGCAAACAAAAGGACCAAAAGCTATATAACTTTTAAGGGGATGGCAACTGAGCTTGGCTCACGTCTACCACTCCATTGAGTTTGTTCTTCGAAGATCTTGCGACGGCATTTTCCTAATGACGACTGGAGTAACTTTTTCCTTGAGCTGCATAAAGTAAATGGATTTATTCAGAGAAGCATAAATATTGGCACCAAAAGAATGAGGCAATGAGCATCTCAAACCAGAAGAATAATTAATCCCAGCAGGAACGACGAAATTAGGGCTGTTAGTACTAGGCTGTAACTCAAAAAGGAAGACAACTACAGTCTGCACCTCCAAATGGAGGTGAACTTGTAGCGCCCATGCTTTTTAAAAAAGGTATAACATTTCAAACAAAAAAAACTAATATAATCCATCTCTAATATGCCTAACCTCCCTCTCCTATCTCTAATATACCCCTCTCTCGTGTATCTCTCCTCCCTACATCTATTTTTCAATCTCTCTCTCTCTCTTCCATCCTCCCATCTCTCTCTCGTTTTGGGCCATCACTGGGCCATGGCCGGCAGCAGCAGAGTCGGTCGGCGAGAGGCGCACGGGCAGCGACACGAGAGAGACGCAAGTGCGCGTGAGCGGCCGGCAGCGACACTGCGGTGGCAGGCGCGCGAGCAGCGACAGTGACCTTGGTGGCCGGCGACATGGGCGCTCGGCCATGGCAACCGGTGGAGGCAACACAGGCGCAGCGGTGACGGCAACGGCATGGCAACCTAGCGACGGTGTGACGCCCGGGAAGGAGGCGCATAGGTGGCGCGGCCGTGAAGAGGAGGCGTGGAAGCGGTCGCACGACCGGAAGCAGCTGGCTGGTGACGGTGTGGCTGGCTGGCGCATAGGCCAAGGCAACACCGGTGACGGCTCGGCGGTGAAGCAATACCAGCAGCCAAGCGACGGCGGCCGACCGGGAACGGCTGAGGTGGCCAGGCAGCCGTGGAACAGTGGCCACACGGTTGGGCTGGCCGATGCGCAACCGAACTCAGATTCGCGCAGAGGTTTTCCGACTTTTGTCGTGGGTCATTTTCGCATGGTCGAATGGCAAATCGCACGGCCAAACAATGATTCGCACGGCAAATCTTACCGAACACGATCTTTTTGGCCGAGCAACCTCTTGCTGTCCTTTTCACAATCTTAGCATTCCTCATCTGATTCACTCTCGTTCCATCGTGTAGATTTACACACAGCGGTTAAGGAAGCGTTCGGGCAGTTGCACATTCCAGATCCTTCATACATCGAGTCCGCCGAGCGTGCTCAAGGCAAGTATTTCGCGGCCATAACCTCTCCACTCCGCATACCACCTTATCCATGATTACTTGTTACCATTGTCATTGAGTACAATTATCATATTATTAACGTTACCTGATTGATATCATATCATTAAAGTTATCTGGCTGATATCATATCATTAAAGTTACCTGGTTGATATCATATCACTGAAATTACCTGACTGATATCATATCACTAAAGTTACCTAGCTATTATTATATCACTAAAGCTTATTTGGTCATTATCGTATCACTAATGCTTGTCTGATTATTATCATATAGCTCATGTTTGCCTAGTTATAGACTTTTAATGTTGTATTTATACCATGATATTCTAGGCTATCTTGTTTCACATGTTTTTATGTTTATTATAGGACGCTCAGTTAAAATGTTCTAACATTCATGCTTTTAATTAGTGTTTTAGAATTCATGAACGTGTTTTAACTTAGGTTTAATTTATTAACACTCTTTTGACATTAGTGCTGCTATGTTTTAGTTTCCTAATATTATGATCCATTAATTGTATAATGTTGTTTTGAGCCATGAAGGATGTGTGTATTAAACCTATTAATCTGACTAATAATTACTTATCATGTAATAAAACTTAGTTGATTGTCAACCCTTATGTGAGGTATGTTATAATTTCTCTTTTTGGAATAATTCCTAGACCGTTATCGCCATGTTATCATTTCACATCATCATCTATCAGGATCTAGTGCTTCTCCATTTCAAACCTTTAGCGGATCCTTACACTTATCATTGCCTTATCTCCACCATCTCTTAGTTGTCTTAAATTCATATTACATAACCTGCCTATGATGTAACAATTATTTACTTTATCATCACGTTATCATTTCGCGTCGCCCCTATCGGGTATCAAGCCCATTCATTCTCAACCTTAGTAAATCCTGTTACTTCTCATAATATCATCTTAGCCTTCTCTCGGTTCCCTTAAATTCACACCATATAACATGTTAATAATATAACTGTTAACTGGCCTGAGGTTATCCATATATAGGGAAGATTTTCACCCACATAGTAACGTACGGGAGCCGTACACTCTCGTTACTCATGATATTACACCTTATTTGCAATTATACAGTCGAGGATAATGTTGTGCCTGACTATTCTCATATAACCGAGTATGTGAGAGTAATCACCAGTACCATTGCCATAACTTGCTAAATAACAATTATCCCTGTTAACAAGATACCAGTTACCTGGTCTAGGGTCATTCACATATAGGGGAGATTTTCACCCATCTAGTAACTACCGGGGGGCATATACTTTCGTTACTCAAGATATTACACTCCGTCGGTGGTTATACAGTCGAGGACAATGATATGCCTAACTATTCTTGTATAACCGGATATGTGGAAAGTGGTCACCGATACTATTGTCATAATTTACTAAATAACAATTACCTTTAATTACATTAATACTGTCACCTCTATCTCTAACATTTATCAGTGTTTCCGGTAATCTGGTTTCATTGCAATTAACTTGTGCCAATTACTTGCTTACATTACTTGTCCTTTACACATCTTGATTGCATTATTTGTCATTTATTCACCGTGTTCGACTGTTGTTCGGTACTAGCTGAGATTTCCAAATCTTACGCTTGCTCTTTCCATTCTCAGGTAAATGGCTAGTGGAGTGATAGCAACATGCATAAGTGGGAACACTCAACTTTTCAGCACCGTGGCTTGCCACTATTTTTGTCATTTTATTTATTCTTCATTTGGTTATAAGTGGATCAGTCCCATATTTTAAACATTACTTTCAGCTTTCGTTGGCTCTCTAATGAAGTACCTTTAAAGTTTAAATTTTTCTTGTGATTTCTATTGTCGTTTTTATTATTTATTTTTGACTTAATAATATTCTATAATAGTATCTTATATTAACACGTCGGATGCTACAGAACTATTCCTAAGCCAGATGTGTCTTTTTTCGTATCCGTCCGTATACATGTACCTTGTTGTAAAACAATCCCCCTCTCAACCCCTAGTGATAGTGACAGACAATATACAAATCTATACTGCTTCAACCTGACAAATGGTGTTGCGGCGGAAAAGTACTACTCAGAGCTGCAGGCTGGGCTTTTTAATAACACAGATCTATGCAATGCACCTATCTTCTGTTGCAAAGGGCCCCAAGAAAAGAAAGTGACAGATACTACAGATAATCTCACGCTTGACATGTGTTGTGCCGACGCAACTGAATGCTGTTAACACCACACCTTATCTATTTGCCAAGCCACTTGGGGCCGGCCAGTTAGAAGCCTTAAGCACGTTACCTCATTGGAGGGTCAAATTGCCACAGGACATCGAACAGTCCAGAGTCAAGAAATCATAGAACCATGCTTATTTTATGCGTGAATTGTATATATTACCCAGGATTATGTTCTGTAATGTATGTTTCCACACAAGACCAACGTAAAGTTAGGAATTCTTCCAAGTATTTAAGAATGTGCGTATTAAACTGAAATGGAAGGCTGGCTTATGCTTTCTGAAACAAACTGTTCCAGACGTGTAGTGTTCGATAGAATACTGTGAAGCATTGACAGAACAAGTGGTAGAAAATCTACAAATGTTTGGAAAAGTTGGATTCCCAGGGTAAAATGATGTCACAGAATTTCCTGTGAATCAGACGAACATACAGACAAGTGATAAATATTAGGGAAAACTCCTTCCATGCCACTAAAAGTTAACCCGTTTCCCTCTATAAAAATGAAAAAAATACAGTTTTTTATATGCCATTGAGTTTCTTCTTTATTTCCTTCCATGCAATTTCCGTAACCTCCTCTGCCAGCTGACATGCGAAAAGACTCTTTTACCCATTTTCTTGATCTCCTTCGTACTTCCACTCTCTTCCTCCTGTCCACCCATCCAGCCCAACGAAAAAAAGCAGCAGCAGCGGCTGCCCCTCCTCCTCCTCTTCTCTCTCCTACCAACGAGATCCATGCCAAGGGGAGGCGCGGTGTGGCCAGATCCGGCGGGAGGTGTGGCGGCTCAGTCGGCGGCGCCCGTCAACGACGGGAGGCACAGTGGCTTGGTCGGCGGCACCGGCAACGACGTGAGGCGCGGTGGCTAAGGTCGGCATGTCAGTCTCCGTCGACGGCGAGCACGTGTTCCATGTCCGCAGCTTGGAAGTTCTGCAGCAGCGAGGAGGTCGGCCTTGGCGGCGGCGACCGCATCCAGGCCGCTGACGCCACTGTTGCATCAATGCAGAGCTCGATCTGTTCTTGTTTCTTGATTTCAAGTTTGATATGGATCGGGGCAACCAAGGAATTGGTTTGATTTTTGAGCAATTCCTCTGCTTCTAGCTTTGATTTCGATTTAGAATCTATCCTAATCTTCGATCTGATGGCCATGCTCGTGGGGTTCTTGGACTGGGCAGAGAGAGAGAGAGAGAGAGAGGCTGTCCTCAAGGGCCACGACGGCCGGGTGGGGTGCAGGCGACGGCTACGGCTGCTGCGGCGCGTGGCCAAGAACGGGGGAGAGAGAGATATTGGCTGGTGGGGGCAGGAGAGGAGAGAGAGGGGAAGGAAGAAGATAAGGATAAGACGGGGATTATTGGGTTTAAAGGCGACTCCAACTAATCAAAGTGACGGGAATGGTATGAAAGGGAACAAATGAAAAACTCAGTGGCAAATTAGGCATCGAGACAACTCTCAATAGCATACAGGAAATTCCCCCTAAATATTAACGTGATAAAGTTTAATTACAAGACCTTCACATGATTAGTGGGAGATTACAGGGAATAGCTGGCTGCTAATTGAACAAAGGGCGATATTGCGATACAATGGATTGAGTATTGTGTTAGTGGGCTGATTTAAAGCATTACATACCAAATTATAATACTTTTCGAATTTGATGCGGCATATGCAGTACATACATAAAACAGATAGTACTTCAACATATACAATTACGATAGAGAATTAAAAGCAACATCTTACAAAGCTTACCTCTTTGAGCCGTTTCTGGTTTCGCTCCTCCTGAAACACATCCAAGATATAAGCTTATTACTATAAAGAGAATGCTGAAAGATAATTATGGGAACATATTTGCAAAGAGATGAACATGCAAGCTCTGGACAAGTCATCCTAGATTAGTTATGCGCAAAAAAGGATGAGTTCCATGCATCATCCAGGTGGCATAGAATGGAATTGAGCACTAAATTAAGAATGACAAACAAAGATGTGGGGAAAAGGGCAAAAGGTGATATAGAGAAGAGCAGTTTTCAAAATTTTAAACAAGCAAATGACGCTATAAGCAAACACCTGACATAAAAAGATCACAACTTGTCACTTCCTTAACCCAAGTGTTACCAAACACCACTCCCCGCTGAGACCCAACAAAGAGATTTAAAAAAAAAACTGTCCAAATCAAGTGTTCAAAATGGACTTTTTGGAGTAGATATCATCTCGGATTATACAAGTTCTCCTAGATCAGGGGGAAACAGAATGTGATATTTTTATGCGTAGGAATCTATATGTGATTTCAATAATTTTACAAGATAATAATGAACCTTATATCCCACTAGAAACATCCCAGAACTTCTTTTTATTACAGTGATCTGTAATGACAACTATTATCATCGCTTCAGAACATCTTCCAAGGTTCTTAAAAATAGGTGTAACACCATGATGCATTTTGGCCCGACAACCCAACCTCAATGCCATTCCAATGTGTTCATGGGCGCATTCCTACTAAGTTCGAATTTTAACAAAAACCACTTGGTCACTAAGTTTAAGCTCATCTAGGTATGGAAACTCGCACTTATAGACACAGTTTCCCACATTCAACCTCAAACCACCACAGGAGTTGTCGGATCTCGGAACAGTACCTGTTCTCTCAACAGCTGAGTATTTTCCTCTTCGAGCTGCGTGACCAGCGACTCGAGCTCCGCAATATAGGTCTTCACCAACCAAAACAAAACCCCCAAAAAACACACATCAAACTTCCCACTCAAATTTACAGAATAACGAGCTCAATCACTGTGAAAGTACAAGATTTTTCCACCCACCTGCTTTCTCTCCCGTGACCTCGCCGCGGACTCTCGGTTTTTGATCATTCGCTTCTGCCGCTGCATCGCCGCGCGGTCCATCGGATCCATCAGCTGCCTCTTCCTCCCCCTCCCGCCGCCGCCTCCTACACCCTCCGCCCTGTTCAGAAACCTCATCCCCACATGCCCCTCCGCCGCCGCAGGAGGGCCGGAAATCCTAACCTCGTCCTCCTTCACCGAGCTCTCCCTCGCCAGGAAGTCCTCCAGCGTCATCTCCGGGGCGCCGGCTCCTGCATCAGCGAAGACAACGGCCGGGGCCGCGAGCGCCACCCGCACCGGACCACCACCAGTGATCTCCTTCCATACCTCCTCCGCAGTCCGAGGCGCGGCGGCGATCTCCGGCGCCGGGGAGGGCGGAATCGGCTGGTCGCCGCCGGCAGCGGGAGCCGGCGTGGGGATGTCGCCGTAGATGCCGCGGATGAGCTCCTCCACGTTCATGGACCCCAGCCCGCTGCCACCTCCCCCGCCGGGCTTGCCGGCGGCCGCAGCGAAGCGCGCGAGATCCTAGGCCGTGTGCGTCGGCGACGACGACGCCATGCGCGTGCCGCTCCCCCCGCCGCGCCTAGGGCTTCCCCACCATCGCGGTGTCTCCCTCCTCGATCCACTCAGCCTTCCGGTTCCGTCAGATTATTTTTCTTTCCGCGCTCACGGAAGTTTCGGGAGAGGAGAGAGGGAGCGGTGGTTGGTTGGTTTGAGGAGGAGGCGAGCTCGAAACGCGGGGATCGGTTGGTGTCGTGTGCTTCAACTCTCTTGGCTTCCACGCTCGGGAGGTTGGTAGCTGGTGGTGTTATCACCAAAGTTGTGACTTGTGATTACTCCTTGAGTGACCGGTGCTTAGTGGGTGATGCTCCGGGGAGTTTATAGTCATTAGTGCGGTGAACGACTGTGGATTTTACCGTCTTTTTGCTGTGTTGGGACTTGGGCGTCTGATTTGATCAGATCGGCCGCGCCGGCATCTCGGCACATTGGATTGGATTGTTTATTGGATAGGTGGCATGTCAGGGTGAACAGGAAAGAGATAAGATGTGATCCCCTGCGGGCTTTGTCTCCCTGAACCTTGGTGTGGCTTTGTCTAATTTGGTTGCATTGCGGGTTAACTGGTTGCTTTGTTTCCATTCCTGTTTCTCATACGACATAAAACAATAACTTGAAAGACTACAGTTAAACATGTCATGTAGTCTTTACAATTAATTATGAGTACGTCATTATGGTCTATTGATATTGACTTCTAAAAGCTGCATTTGTATGGTACATAATTTTTAAACAAAGTGTCTTTCTAAGATGGAATTTACTAGTCAATTATAATAAACACTGCAGCGACTACAATTATATCGACTAAACTCGTATGCGAGTACCTTTCTATCTATAATCTATTACTATTTATAAGATTATGATGTACGACAATATTTGTCTTTCTTTATTAGATTATTATATATTGGGCGACCTGCACCTTTTTTTTTATGTAGTATTACTATACTTGCTAACTTTGTTGTATGCTCATGTCTGCTACTAGACGGGGTCGATTTGCCGGCAGGCACACTCGATCCTGCTTCCACCGGACCAATGTATGCGGTGAGTCGTCATCCCGATTCACACCTGGACGGCCGCTAGAAGCATCTGTCCAAGCAGCACAGCCTTTTTGAGCCTGTAGGCAGTAGGCGCCATGGCTTGCGCTGGACACCGGCAGCCTTTTGGTTTTAAAGTGACTTCTAGAAGCAGCCACCGGTTTTTTTCCTTTTATTATCCGTTAATATATAACTTTTTAAAATATTTTTAAGTCAAAAGCTGAAAACCTTAGTAAATAACTTAGTTAAAAACTAATAGTCACAGTATTTATTTTAGTCAAAAGCTAAAACTGCAGTTAAAAACCTTAGTAAAAAACCGTTCTGACCTGTCCTCGTCGCGCTAGTCTGGTAGCAGCGGCTATCCATCCGTCCGAAAAAGGGCCTTGAAGAAAATAAGCGAATTTTTGGTACAAATAATCCATTTTTTATTCGAAATTACAGAAATATACCCGCGAGAAATTTTTTTACAAAAATAGGCTCCAGTCGCCCAATGGTTGAGCGACTGGAGCCTTTCGCCCAACCAGCGGACGACACAATAGCTGTCGCCCAACCATTGGGCGACTGCATCTAGTCGCCCTCCCATTGGGCGACTTTCATGCAGTCGCCCAATGGTTGGGCGACTACACTCAGGGGCCGCCAAAACCGTATGTACCGATCGTTTTATATATCGATGCAATATAAACAACTAGTCTGAAAAGATAAAATGGCAAAGTTCTATATGGCTTATATATACTCATTTGAAATGTTTCGACGAGATCTACAACTTGTCAGTTGAAGAAAAATCCAAATTCCAAAGGGAAGAACAAGAAAAAGGCCAAAAACAGAAAGAAAAAACTTACGACGCAGGTTTAGGTCCAAAGATAGCCGATTTTCGGGCTCTTGGAGGGCGGTTATTTTTGGATCGGGCTCGTCGTTAGCTTTCCAACGAGTACAAGAACGTCGAAAACGGACACCGTATGCAAAAGTTATGCCCGTTTTACTAAAGGTGTGTCGGAAACGGACTCGAATTCGTTTCGATCTCAATTGAAACTGCTATAACTTTTGATCCTATGGCCGAAATTGCTCAAATTTTTTTCTGGAGGCTTTTGGATGTATGAAGAACAGCTCCACCAATTTTCACTATTTTTGGCGAAGGTTTGATGCACTTTCCAAATTTCGGCAAAATAGACTCTTTCCTCTCTTTTTTCTCTCGGGGACCTGAGTGCAGTCGCCCAACCATTGGGCGACTTTCATGCAGTCGCCCAATGGGAGGGCGACTGGATTAAAGTCGCCCAACGGTGGGGCGACTGCAATTAATCGACCAACGGTTGGGAGATTTTCTAGTTTTCGCTGCTGGGTTGGGCGAAAGGCTTCAGTCGCCCAATGGTTGGGCGACTGGAGCCTATTTTTGTAAAAAAAATTTCCACGGGTATATTTCTGTAATTTCGAATAAAAATGGATTATTCGTACAAAAAATTCGAAAATAAGCAGCTAGTGCGCGCTAGAAACCAGCAGGGATGGAAGATGCACTGGCGCGGGGTGCTCAGTTTGTTTTTTTGGCTACGTGGTTTTTGATTGTTTACTGTATCTAACTTATTCTATTATGTAATAGTTAATAGATTTTTAGCATAATTAAAATTAAAACATTTTAAAATAGAAAAAACAGGTTATCATATCAAAGACAATATAAAGAAATATGGAAAAAGGCAAAAAGAAAAAACTATAAAAAGATAAAATTAAGAAACAATGAAGTAGGATTAAGAAGTCATAAGCTAAAACCAAAACGAACATAGCCAATCTATACGCGGCTGTTTCAGCCTGGGAAGCGATCGTTCTCTGCAAAATTCGAAATGGAGAGGGCCACAACCATTACATTTCAGATGTAGCTTGAGAGCGAATCGAAATGGAGAGGGCCAACGATTACATTTCAGATGTAGCTATCATTATATGTGGTTGTGTAGCAGTAGTGCTATAAGAGGCAAACTGCCAAGCTGTTTTGAGTTAGTGTTTACTGCAACGACGCGTGATGACTTCGTTTTTTTTACAGAACCAGGCGCGGGATTAGTAAATTTCCGTTCACGGCTCTGCGCGAAACAGCTTTTAAGGTTTTGGCTTCTGATTTTTTTAGGACATGTCGATTTTTTTAAATTTTTTTGTTTTTCTCTTTTTTTCTTTTTATTACTTTGCATTGTTTCAAAAGATATAGCAGTGTTTTTTAAAAGATTTTCTCATTTTTTGATTTAGAAAAAAACTAATAGTCACTACAATGTACTTACGGTAAAAAGCCAGAAGCACAAATCAGGAGCCGGGCTTGGAAGTTGTTTGGAATAGCCCCTATATATCGCAAGATGGTGAGTGTCATGAAGGAATGGAGGCCTTGGATGGAAACTGCAGGCACCGTTTAATACCAATGGAGAAGAACGGACTATTGTGTTTCTCATCTGGAAGACAAATCACGAGCTTGGACCAGGCTCTTAGACTTCAATGATGAATTTGTGCATCTTCCCTGTATGCTAATTTCTGAAGTAGCTAGGGTGGACGGGGCTTGCTCCAAACGGCTGCATGCAGTAATGACTTTGTTCTTGCATGTTGAAGGATCCATGGCGCGCTCCGAAACTTAAAGCAACAACAGCAGAAAACGGCATCTTTTAGAGCAAGGCTAATAATACAGTCTTCAGCTGGCTATATAGACACTTACATCCCATTTATCAGCCCATTTATATAGTAGTTTATAGCCAGCTGAAGGCTGTATGACTCACCCCTTTCTCTCACAAAGTTTCTTGGTTTTTGTGCTTCAGCTGGCTGTAAACTTACAGCCCACCTCTCTTCTCTCTCCTTCACCTCAGCATACAGTCTACTAAAAGCCTCTTATTATACTTGCTCTTATTATTAAATAAGAGTGGCCGCTTGAGTTATGCAGGCGTCTTTTTTGTGACATCCAATGACATCTGCAGTGAATATACATTGACAGTGTGGCAGTGCCATACATGTATCACTCGTACTAAATTTTATACGCACCATAGGGCTACATCAAGCGAGCTGGAGTTCCACAACGAAGCAAGTTTTTTTTGGGAGATGACAATGAAGCAAGCTTTAACAATGATGGTGCTAATTTGCTTATTTTGTTGAGAATCTATTCATCAAACATAACCTTGAAAAGAGAAGGCGTCATCAGCCGGAAACCAAAGTGTTGGGCCTCTTGCCTCTTGGGCCAAACAAATGAACACCGAAACCGGCCGAACATAGACGATCCATCAGGCTTTCGTCCCGGGCAAATTGACCATGGTTGGTGATCAGTTGATCACCCGTTGTCGTCCGCAGGAGGACTGAGCTTTAGCTCAGCAGTGAAGACTTGCTGTCGTGCCGTCTTATGCCCATACTCGATCTCAGGTCACTCGCCATCTCGAGGGCACTGTTTATTTAAACAGAAATACATAATGCCGTCTAGAGCCTCTGTTTAAAAATCCTAACGTATACAGGAAGCACGTACATATATATATGCGTATAGGATGAATATATGTATATAGGTCATATGTTGCCGTCTTGTACCAAAAAAAAAACATTCGTCCGCAGAGACAGACAGACAGACAGACACCTGGGCGGCATCTGTGCCGTCCATTCTTCTTCACTGGGATATTGCGTACGGACAACACACTCTTCGGCCGGTGGGCCCCGCAACTATACAAGCACATCGGGTGGGAAACGTCTTGAGCCACCTCTACGCAGAAACCTCCACGCTCCGAGTCCATGCACCTAAAACCCTAACCCGCTGTTCGCAAAACAAATGAACGGTGCGGATAGTTCGCGGTCCACGAGCCCAGCAGCCCCTTCTCCCGTGGATCGGCATCCCGGAATAAAACGCCGTTTCTTCCCGATGGGCTCCCGTTGCCGTCGCAAGCGCTGCCCCACACCTGACCTCCCCTCACACGGGCCCACTCGCACTCCCACACCTTCGTACCGGCACACCCCTCTTCTGTCCGCTCGCGTCCACTAGGGTTTCGAGTGTTAGAGATATATGTATAGTTTTGTTATTCCCCATTGTTATAAAGGGTTCTTTGCATATTTCCATCCTGTACTTTGTGTATATATACTGGCCCATTGGCCTCATATGAATACAAGCGCTATTCATACCATCGAGCTCCCGCCGCGGCGCGGCCATCACATTGTCTAGATTTTGCTTTCTATGTTCATGCTATTCATGCTCTCACTTTATAATCACTAAACACGTGTATCAAGTTATTATGCTTCGACAGAACCAAGGTGGTCTAAAACCACTGGAAAGGTTGTCGTATGTAAACTCTGTCATCTATCCGTTACATCATTTCCGCTGCTAGTTTATTGTGCTTTGCCAGCATCCTGCCCCTTATCAGGGAAATTTATGGTGCCTGAGGTACTGAATGAAAGCAATACTATTACTTCATACTATTTTCAGAGTAGCTTTTGCTAGTTAGAACATTGCTCTCCCTCTTTTTTGTCTGAGTACATTATTTTCTATTTATTGGCTATAAATGGCGAAATCTTAAATATTTTATTGTTCATGGCTCTCTTTGTCTCAATAGCAGCCACCAGCATCCTTGAGATGCAGTGGGGAGGAGTTAGCATCGATGAGTGGTGGAGAAATGAACAATTTTGGGTTATCGGTGGCGTCTCTCCGCATCTCTTTGCACTATTCCAAGGGCTTCTTAAGGTCCTAGGTGGTGTGGATACCAACTTCACTGTTACCTCGAAGGGAGGAGATGACGAAGAGTTCTCGGAGCTTTTTGTCTTTAAGTGGACTTCACTATTGATTCCTCCAATGACATTACTTGTAGTCAACATTGTTGGAGTCTTGGCTGGTGCATCCAATGCTATCACCAACGGATATCAATCTTGGGGTCAGCTGTTTGGCAAGCTGTTCTTCTCCTTTTGGGTTATCCTTCATGTTTACCCATTCCTCAAAGCAGGACAGAGTGCCGACTCTTGTTGTTGTTTGGTCAATACTTCTAGCAGCCATATGTTCTCTTTTATGGGTCAGTGTAAATCCCTTCACCACCAAATATGATGGCCCTGTTCTGGAAGTTTGCGGTTTGGATTGTGGATGAGAAATAGGAGGGTATGCAGTTTAAATGCGTTTTGGTGTAAGAGTAGCGGAAGAGTGGTTTCTTCCATTAGATGTTCTTTTTTTTTATTTGGTGATTACCAGAGGTTTGAGTGAAGTAATGCTTTAGGAAGACAGGTTCAGAAAAAAGAGAAGGGTGAGAAACCACAAGGCAGTGGAGTGGATAGTGTTGTTGATTGTACACATTGACATGGCATGTTAGACTGCCATTTTGGTTGTATTGTCCGTTTTAGTTAATTGATTTAGTTTTGTGATGCGTTGTCCATCAGCATCAGTTGTGACTTGTGAGAACAAGGCATTTCAGCGATTTTACAGCGTCATTGGTGCCTTGATGGCGCTTCCACATCGAAAACTCGGGTGAAGTTTTTATTAATGCCTGGCGTATGGGCCACAGATGCCAGAGTTACACCTTGTTTGGGAAGAGTTTCAGTTTACGCCATTCCTTAACAAGATGTGTAACAGGGGTTTATCAGGTAAGCCGGAGTCTCATTTATACTTGTTCACCATGTATACTGGAAAACTAGTCTACAGAATAGGCTGGTTCAAACTACTGCAGCACTGTGCATGCGGTATGTGCAGTGTGCTGCAGAATATGTGGTTAACGCGTGTGATTGTGATTTGGTTCATTTTAGCTTAGTACCAAATGTAGGCTTCTCCCAGAAAATAATGTATATTGTTATAAAACACATGACAAGATATAAAAAAACAATAAAAAATAATTAGAATCACAAGGCAATGATTTAACGTAAAAAAAACTTTTGTGGGAAAAACTACAGCGTATAATCGACGAAATCATCATACGGAGGAAAGGTTACAGAATATTCTTGGTTTATTACGTGTGTAGACTTAGCATCAATCACTTGTGTACCAAGCCAGCTCAATTTTAGAACAGGCTTTGCTTATGCTAAGGGGGTGTTTGGGACTGCTCCACAAACTCTGCTCTACGAATTCTACCGTGGAGCAGTTCCATAAAAAATCTAGAGTTTGTGGAGCACCCCTTTAGGTGCTCTCACAACTAGAGATGGCAACGGGTAAATACCTATTGGGTATTGTCATTCCATACCCGTACCCGCTACGTGTAAATTTACCCGTCGGGTTATCCGTATCCGCACGCGGATAGAAAAATTTACCCATACCCGTACCCGCACGGGTATTACTACCCGACGGGTAACCCGTACCCGCAAGTATACCCGGTTCAACACATAAGAATATCATCAATTTAGACATTCATTAATCATACATGCCAAGCACAAAAGCGTCTAATGATCAAAATTAGTACATCACATAAACATACTTGACATGACCATATCAACATATGACAAACAAATAAACAATCAACAACAAGTAGATAATAAAATTAACATTTGAGTGGGATGTCTAGTTGTCTAATGCGGGTATTCATTACCCGCGGGTAGGCGGGTATGGGTAGTATATACCCACACCCGCACCCGCCTACCCGGCGGGTAGAGGATTTCGTCCAATAACGTACCCATGGGTACATAAAATTTTCCATACCCGTCTCTTTATTGGGTAAAACCCATCGGGTATTCGGGTATCGGGTACCCATTGCCATCTCTACTCACAACTCCACCTTTTTTTCCTCGAACAGAGTGCGTGGAGCTGAACCTGTTTGGCTAAAAAACATAGAGCGGAGCTGAAAAACGTGAAGTGGAACAGTCCCAAATACCCCCTAAGTAAGCAAACACACCTGATCTGGACCGTCCATTTCTCTAACCAACGACTCGCCAATTGTAGAGACGCTAATTGCCGGCCGTGGGCTGCACGCAACGCACTCCCGACTCACGAGCCATCCCGCGTCTCCTTCCTAGTCTCCACGCGGCAGGTAGGCACGCACCCGCAAACCCGCTCCTCCCCAATACCAAACCCAACACTCCCGCGGGATCTCTCTTGTGTCTCTCTCCACCGCCTCCTCAGATCCACCACGCCGACACCGCGAGTCACCGGCTCCCGCCGCCGCCATGTCGCACTCTCACGGCGACACGATCCCCCTCCACCCCTCGTCCGCGCAGTCCGACATGGACGAGATCGAGAGCCTCATCTACGCGACGCCCTCCGCCACCGTCCTCCCCGCGCGGCCGCCCTCCCCGCCGCGCGCCTCCATCCCCATCTCCACCTCCCCACCGCCGCTTCCCTTTCCCACTAAGCCCCCCCTCCCCGCCTCTTCCGTCCCCATCTCCGTAGCCCACGCCCCGCCCGCCGCCCCGCCCGCGTCCGTCTCCGTCGCCATCGCGGCCGACGGCTTCGGCCCCCCGCCCAACACGCTCACCGAGCCCGTCTGGGACACCGTCAAGCGCGACCTCGCCCGCATCGTCAGCAACCTCAAGCTCGTCGTCTTCCCCAACCCCAACCGCGAGGACCCTGGCAAGGCGCTCAGGGACTGGGATCTTTGGGGTCCGTTCTTCTTCATCGTCTTCCTCGGCCTCACACTCTCCTGGTCCGCGTCCGTTAAGAAGGTACCTACTCTCGCTCCACAACCAGATCTGGTGTTAGCTTTTGTGTCGATATGCCATTCGTGGCAATGTAGTTGTTGCGTGGTCAGTGTTCGATCTGGTAGGTTTCATCATGATTTCTATTAGAAGATAGATTGGACTGTACATTATTGAACTAGATGTTACGAATTGATGGTTTGCTTGGAGGCAAGCGTCGGTGATAACTATCATTTCCTTTGCAAGCTCAATATTGCTCTTGGGGTAATCGAATTTGATCTTATGAAACTAATTGGGTGCGTGGGGATGGGAGGAGAGAGATCACTCATAAATTCATAATGCTGTATCCAATTGATTTTGTTTTTATTTTGTAAGGTTCGATTCTACGAGAGGTGTTAACTCTGTGCTTGCTTAAGTGTGGGTTCCTGTTCCCCATTTCAGTTCACTACTTCACTTTCACGCTTTGATAATTCTAGTTAGTTCATCATCCTCAAATTGAATTCTCCTTTAAATGCTGAAGTGTCTATCTGATATCAGTTATTCAGATAGGGCTTGTGTTTGAGATTTGAGGATTCATTGTGTTATTAGCAAGTTTGTCAGGATCGCGATACGAATCTTGGGATCTGTACGTTCCACAGAGCCGAAATGACACGGATTGGTATTGTGGGTCGGAATTTCATAGAATTGTGATCCTAAAGGTAGGATCGCATAATATCGGGTAGGATCTATGGGATCGTGCTCAGGATCAGGTAGGATCATAATCTTGACAACAAACAATATCAACACATAAAATTTGATATTACCTATTGCTAATTTAACATATAATAATTTAATTTGCTTTGTTTTTTATGTTTGTGTTGTTCTAAGGTAAAAAAAATTATCATTGACATGACTTTTAAATGATTAGTTTATTTAAAAATAATTAAATAAGGTTTAAAAAGCTTAATTCAATGTAACATGATTAAGTGTGCCCAAATTTCCAAAATTAAATTCAAAATACTCAAAATTCTACTATAGACTTGCATATTTGTAAATATAATTATATTTTTATACAAAATATATATGCTTTTAAGAATCGGATTGAATTGTGATTCTACTATCCGTTCTTGTCAAACAAAAAACGATCCTACCTAGAATCACGATCATAACAACCTTGGTTATTAGTCCTAAAATGGATAGGAGGAATCACAGCGGTTAAACTTCATGTCTCCTTACTCTCTAGTGATGAATGGTGAGCTAACATAATCTGTTTACGTATTTATTCTCACAACAAACACCAGAATTGTTAAATGAAACCAGTTGTAGATTCGTGCTGAACTACAACTATTGTATGTGCAATTTTGACAAATTAGGTGCAATTACTTATTATTTTATTACATAATATGGTATAGCTTATGGATATTCTGTGCCGAACAATTTATGCTCTCTTTGAACATGTGGACATCCATATGAATTCAAAATGTGTAGGGTCACAATGAGCCCCTAGAACCTGTTGCATGACAGTCTGTAGTAGTAAGTACTGAGCAGTGACAAAACAAGTTACTAAAAGTGCTGTTTCATGAATAAAATATGATCTTAATTGTTTATGTTCTGAAAAGCTACACTAATTCTTTTATAGTTAGGTATATATGCGAACGGGTCTCTAGCCCAGTGGTTAGAGCGCCTCAGTAGCACCCCCCAGGTCCTGGGTTCGAATCCCTCAGGGCGAATTTCAGGTCTGGGGGTAAAAAAATCCCCTCGCCTGCTACCACACCAAAACATGGGTCAAGGCCCAACCCGGTCGTTGGTCGTTCTCACTCAGGCAGCGGTGCCCCTGTGTAAGGGTGGAGCAGGGGTTCGGGGGTTTTCTCGATCTACGTGAGAGGATCTTCTCTTAAGCTGAAATGCCCGGGGGCCGTCTTACCCCCCGCAGGTCGTTTTTTTTAGTTAGGTATATGATTTATTCTTGAGCTGTTAGTACTTTTTATGGCACTAGACACCTAGAACAAACTGAAATTTCTTCAATTTACTTACAAGATATATATTGCATTGGTGAGGAGCCGGTTAGGTGTTTGTCCTGAATGAGCCGAGAATATGCCAAAAATACAATCTTCTTTCTCTGCTCCTTCTACCATGTTCAAATGTAAGGCATGGCACCGAATGTTGTGGTTATGATCACATGCAGATGGACGCATGCTATGGAAGAAAGCATGGTGGTTAAAATTATATCCTTATATGTTTGCCTGTTATATTGAACCATCATAGTTAGAAACTGACCAAACTATTTACTTTCGAAGTTTCTGTTGTTTTTATCTCTCTGTTAGCATATTAGCATTATGTAATTTACTTCTAGCAAACAACATACTGTATGTGTGTCCCTTATAGTTGTCCTCTATCATTCTATAGTTTACAGTTTATCTGAGCTATGTATGCCCTTCTGTGCGAAATGCTGATTTCTGTGTCAATTTGTCTTTGCAGTCTGAAGTATTTGCTGTAGCATTTGCTGTCCTGGCAGCTGGGGCTATAATTCTAACACTAAATGTTCTGCTTCTGGTAAGAGCTCTCTCCCTTGCACACATATGCGCGCTTGCTTGTTGGTGGTGGTGTGCAACTGCTGCAGTGCTAATCAAACTACACCTATTGTGGAATTTTGGAATGATTTCTTGATGCTTCCCTGCAGGGTGGACACATCATCTTCTTCCAAAGCCTCAGTCTTCTTGGCTATTGCTTGTTTCCTCTGGATGTTGGAGCTTTAATTTGCATGCTGAAGGACAGTGTCATACTAAAGATCATCGTGGTGACAGTCACACTGGCGTGGAGCTCCTGGGCTGCCTATCCATTCATGAGTGCTGCTGTTAACCCAAGGAGAAAGGCTCTGGCCCTATATCCTGTCTTCCTCATGTATATTTCCGTCGGGTTCCTCATAATTGCCATAGATTAATCGTGAGGGTGAGCTTTGTAGTAATTCATGAAACGTTGAGATTTTCCTCATTGAACCACCGGAATACATACAGGTTTGAATAGACAGTGTTCCCCTTATGGAGTCTTCGCTTATTGTTTCGTTAAGATGTTGGTCTTCACATGAGCAAGAGGCATAAGGTTGTAAAATTAGTCGAAAATTTTATATCTGTTGTAAAGGGCATCTCGTACTTTGGACCACTTAATCTACCATATCAAACTTTACTCAACAATCTTATATGACGTTCAAGATTTTAAACCTAGATAATTTATGTGGTTGTCTCGTGAATGTACATGCTCTCCTTAGGGTGATATGCCAATATGTTCCCAGTTACTACTTCGTTTCGCTATATTTCTTTATAGTTCGTCATGCGGTGGCGAGTTAGTAGCAGTAGAGGGCAAAGTAGCTTTGTTACCTATTCCATTAGAAATCACAGGTTTTTTCTAGTCCATCGTATTCATGCATTTACCATCCATATGATTGTATTAATACTTTTGAAAGGGGTTTTATATGCACGTAGTTCCCGTTCCATATCTAAGAGTAACTCCAGCAGTAGCTCTCAAAACAGGGCCCTTACTTTTTATTTGAGGGCTCTCCCTACTTTTGAGGGCTCTGTTTTTTGGACTACACTCCAGCATGAGCCCTCAAAACAGGACCCTCAAATTCATTCTTAGAGGGGATGACACATAGGACCCACTCTCATCCTCATCTTACTTTTGAGGGCCGAGGGGCAAAAAACTCACTTCAGCAGGGCCCCCCTACTTTTGAGGGCTCAAGTAAGAACCCTGCTGGAGTGAGTTTTTTGCCCCTCGGCCCTCAAAAGTAGAATGAGGGCTCAAGTAGGGGTCCTGCTGGAGTTGCTCTAATAAAGCAAATTTTGGTTTTTCGCTTCCCTTGCAATGGGCCTGGGAGAGGGGGAATATGTCTTAAGTATCCGCCTGGGATATGTTTTCTTGGGGAAGAAAGCGGTATATCTAAGAAATACTTAATAAGAAATAATCATACATATATCTCTATTAAATATATCACACTATTTTTTTTCAAAGTATTTAAGTATGGTTAGAAAGAGAAAAAATCACAATAAGTATACTATAGAGTTACTCAATAATAAATATATTAAAATAGATATTTATAAGGTTATGGATAAATATAGTGAGACAGAGGTAATATGGTGGAACTTGCACTGTCATCTCTGTGCTGGGGCCAGGCTTTTGTATGCCGGTTTGTGATATGCCTAGACGTGCAGTTATTGGGCTTGTTCTTTGCGGTTTCTAAAAACGGCTTTTGAACGGTATCTAACTTTTAAACAGAGTATTTTCTCAAGATAGGGTCTACAAGTTAATTGTAGTACATGTTAAAAGCCCAACATCTGTATCAGTCAAAATTGCAAGCGAATATCTCTCTCTATAATATCTGTCGTGAATAGCCAAAATTCAAAAATTTCAGCCAAAAATCATAAACCGCAGCCATAAAAAACAGGCCCATTAATTGGAACCCAAACAAGGACCCTCTTCTGGTCGTGTTGAAGATGAGTTGGTTACATAACTCGTGCGCTGGAGGTCGTACGTGCGCCTTCAGCAATGTTGCCGGACGTCTTGTAGTTGCCCCTGGTAAACTGACGGTATTGTTGAGAAGTGATGCTATTGCTGAGGAATCGTGGTTGACGAGTTTAGTTTGATTAAATTTTTCTAGATAAGAAAGATAGATTAAATATAAATAATATAAGAAAATACAAGAATAAACATAGAAAGATAGATGAACTCCTTCTTCTTTCTTTTTTTATTAATTTCTCTTTTTTAAAGTACACTTTATAATAATTGGAACCCTTATTTATAGATTAAGTGGAGGGTGCCTACCAATAGGCTATACTGATAGGCTGAGGCCCAGTTTTCCCAATACTCCCCATTAGGCACTCATCTGACACATTCATACCTCATCAAAACTCCAAAAAACCCAGTGAGAAAATTTGGAGAAAGAATACATGATACGCATTATGTTGTGTTGCACGAATTGCCTCATTAAAAATCTTGGCCGAGAAACTTCCAAAAAACTCGTCGAGGGGAAAAGAGTATAATCCACGAAATTTCATTTAATCTATAGGATTTATTCTTTGTGTACTCGATCTTCATGGTCAAGTTTTGATAGCGAGCTCGAGAAGAATCTCCCCCTAAATTCTGCACTTTTCTAAGTCGCATCATTCCAATTGCACGTACACATCTTTCAAAATTAGATGTTGGAAGTGACTTAGTGAATAAATCTGCAAGATTGACTTAATATGCAGACCTTAATTTTATCCATCTTTTGCAATTCACGAGCATAGAAGAACTTAGGATTGATATACTTTGTGGATGACTTTTCACATAACCCGTTCATATTTGTACAACATAAGCTACATTATCTTCATAGATAATAGTGGGAGCTTGCATGATATTCAGCCCATATGACCGTTGGATGTGGCGAATCATTCGTCGAAGCCAAGCGCATTCTCATGCGGCTTCGTACAGTGCTATGATTTCCAAGTGGTTCGTTGAACTCGATACAAGTCTTTGCTTAGAAGATTTTCATAAAATTGCAGTTTCACCACACAGTAATACATAGCCTGTTTGTGACCTAGCTGTATACGGATCTGACAAGTACCCTGCGTCTGCATAGCTAGTTATATTCAGATCTTGGTTCTTTCTGTATAATAGTCAAAGGTCTTTGCTTCATTGAAGGTATCGAAAAATGTTATTTATTCCTACCAATGTCTTTTGGTAGGTTCTACACTATACCTTGCTAATAGGTTTACGACAAATGCGATATCCGGTATAGTGCAGTTTGCTAAATACATAAGTGCTACTATTGTACTTAAGTATGGGAATTCTGGTCGCAGAACTTTCTCCCCCTCTTCTCTAAGTCTATATGGACCTTTGTCTTCTTGTAAAGATCTCCCGATCATCGATGCTTTCGATGGGTACGCTTTTTCAAAGCCCAACCTTTCTAACACCTTTTGAGTGTATGCAGACTGATGTACTAATATTCCTTCAGGGACATGCTTAAGCTACAAACCTATGCAATATTTGGTTTACCCAAATCTTTCATTTCAAATTCTGACTCTAGGTAAGAACTCACCTTTTTTTATATCTTCCAAGGTTCTGATGATATTCAGATCATCTACATATACTGATATTATACAAAATACATTATGAGATCGTCGTATAAATATACCAGGACAATCCTCATTATTCGTGTAGCCATTCTTGCATAGAAAGTCGCTTAAGTGATTATGTCACATCCTGCTTGATTGCTTAAGTCTGTACAGTGATTTCCTGAATTTCACACTGTAAAGGTTTATATTTGCTGTGTCTTGATTCGAGACATGGATACCTTCAGACACCTTCATATAAATATCTGAATCCAAATTTCCAAAAAAGGTATACAGTAACCACATCTATCAATTTTATTTCTAAATTCAAGTTTACTGCCATCGAGACTAAATATCTAAAGGTAATGCCACCCATAACCGAGGAATAAGTTTCTTCGTAATCAATTCTTGGACGTTGAGTAAAACCTTATGCAATAAGCCTTGCTTTATATCTTACAACTTCATTTTTCTCATTTTTCTTTCGAACAAATACCCACTTATACCCTACGGGGTGCACATGGGGAGACGTGAGGCTTACAGGCCCGAACACCTCTATTTTATTCAGAGATAATAATTCAATTTCTACTGCCTTCTTCCAATCCCCCCAATCTGATCTTTTCTTACATTCAGCGAGCAATGCAGGCTCTAGATCAAGATCAATGATTGTAGCAATTTTTTTTGTAAAATAAATATCAATATTAGCTATTGTCCTATTCATGGATTCTCCCGTGTGCACATAGTTTATACCTATTTCATCATGGATTGATTCTTCTAGTGCTTCTACCTACTAACCGCTCCTTCCAGTTGCGGGGGCAAGTCCCTTTAATTTTTCAGCTCCGATACGTGCACACACATCCATGTAGATTTCTCCCTCCATGGAAATGTTCAAATCCGGTATGCCTTTCTTTGAAGGTGTCATACTGGCGCTAGGTCTTAACTGGCTCCTCTTCTGGTTCTGGAGAACTTCAGTGATTAGCTGTGTCAAATCCTTCTTATCCTTTTTCACCAGATGTCACCAGTTACTTGGGATTCGAGGTGGCCAAAATTCTCGTCCTTTTATTCCGAGGCCTCTAGATGGGATTAGGGATACCTTCGATTTTCTTCGGTATTTCAACTCTCTCCGGTGCATTACGTGCAGGAACATGCGACTCGGTCACGCTCTTTAAATCACTAAAGTAGTCAAGCAGTTGGTTTGCTAATGCTTGTAAGTCAATGATTTTCTGGGCTTCTATCTTTACTTCACTAGTGCATGGGTTATGTGTATGGATTCCCGTGGCTTGCCACGTAATTTCTCGGTATTTTTCATCAAGGGGTTGATTTTCTCCCCATAATATTGGAAATTATCTTTATCAAATATACTATCAGCGAAACAGGCGGTATGCAAATCTCCTGTCACAGGGTCTAAATACCTGATTGTGGATGCTATTTCATAACCAACATATATCCCAAATTTTCGGAGAGAGCCCATTGCAGTACGTTGTGGTGGAGGTATAGGTACATAAATTTTGTAACCAAACCTACGGAGATGAGAAATTTTCGGTGTTGACCCTTGTGTTAGTTGCATTGGTAAATGGATATTATATATTGGTGGTCTAAAGTTGATGAGAGTTGCTATATGTCGGACTACGTGTCCCCAACATAGATTTAGTAAATTACAATTCTACAAAAGCGGTCAGGCAATAGAATTGATTCTCTTAATTAATGACTCTGCTAGTCCATTCTCGCTGTAGACATGTGGTACAGAATGCTCAATTTTAATTCGCATTGCCATGCAATAATCATCAAATGCCTTTGAAGTAAATTCTTCGGCGTTGTCCATTCTAATGGACTTCATATGATGACCAGAGAAATTATTTTTAATTTAAATTATTTACGAGATCAATTTTACAAAAGCATGATTTCTCATAGATGATAAATATATGTATGACCATTTCGATGAAATAGCGATGAGCACCATAAAATATTTAAATAGCCCTGACAAAGGTTGTATAGAACTACAAATATCTCCTTGGATGTGTTCCAGGAATACAGAGATTTCATCCTTCACTTTCAGAGCAGAAGGTCTAGTAATTAATTTTCCGGTGGTACATGCAGGGCATAAAAAATCTTTCAGATTCGGGAAATTTTTTACATTGATATTATATCCCTGTGAATTATTAATTATATTTCTCATTATCCTAAGACATAGGTGACGTAATTTATCATACTAGAGACAGAAGAGTTCAAAACTTCTAAATATGATTTTCAGGGTAGTATAGGCTGCGGGTGCCTTAATATTAGTGTAGTATAGCCCAATCTCAAATAAAGGAAGTCTTTCTAGTACACTTTTTCATTTGCTTCACGCTTTGTAATAAGCAGGTATTCCTTACCACACTCTTATTCAGTTTTTACGTGGAAACCGTTAGCATGAATATCCTTGAAATTTAGGAGAGTTCTAGATGATTTTGGGTATAATAAGACTTCTTGAATGACCAAAATTGTGCCCAATGGGAGTATAATTGCAGCTCTTTCAGAGCCTATTATACAAGTTTCGCTACCGGTGATTTGTTGTAAGGCTGCCAGCATTCGTACTAATCGACTGAAAGAATTTTTTCTCTCACTCTCAAGATGGTATTTGTTGTGCCGCTGTCTGTTAAGCACATTTCTTTCATAGGGTGCCACACACGCTCTAATATAAAGTACTTTATTAATATGTAGTAAGAGACAATCAACACATAAATAAAATATTTCAAATATCAAAATATATCATGCTATTATTAACTGAATAAATGAATTAATATCATCTAACCATAACAAGAAAATTGTTTGAGTACCATCAATACAAAATCTAACTTATTTTTTCCATACATAAATAAATGACAATTAAAGTTCAAATATATTCTGTGCATTGGACTGAATCTGTTAAGAAACCAGAGACTTCGGCTGCTATCTTCTCAGTGGTGAGATGCTCTTCCTAAGAAATCATGATGGCAGTAGGTGCAATATCAAGAGGGGGTGCTGCTGCGGGAGTGGAGTCAATCTCCATTGGTGCAGGCAACTGCTGAGAACACTATCCCTCAATGAAAGCAAAGTGAGTTTTATGCTGCCCTTTGCCACTTTTCTTCTTTTTGGCCTAGAAGGCATCGACAATGTGATGCGGCTCGTTACAGATCTGCATCCAGTACTCCCACTTGCCATACTTGTAGCAAGTTTGGTATTACTGATCATAGGGCTTGTCGTCCTGCTTTGATTTGCTAGCCTTACTCTCATATGGAGCATTTGACTTGCCTTTCTGTGCTGCGGCATTGCCTTACTTTCCCTTTTCTTCATTATAAGCTTCCACACCTTGTAGCTTCCAGCGTTGGCCTCACGTCCAACGGAACTCCCAGGTGGTTGTGCGACAAAGTTCTTGCAGAGAATTTCATCTTGAGCCTCTGCAACCTACATAATACCAATCAATTCAACATACTTCTTGTAGCCATCTTAACGATAATTGCGCGCAGACTGCACTGCACTAGGGTGAAAGGTGAAGAGAGTCTTCTAAATCTTTTACTCATCTGTGATCTGCCTGCCACAAAGTTAAAGACTGGTACAAATTCTGTGTAGAGCAGAGTTGTACTCCAAAAAGGTATTGAAATTGGCAAATCTCGGTCAGATCCATTCTAGCTCTGCCTGAGGAAAAATGGTGTACTTCAGCTTCTCAAACTGCTTCTTTAGTGCAATCCATAAGGCTAGCGCGTTCTTCTCTGCTATGTACTTATTCTTGAGAGTGAGGCAGAGGTGATGCCTGAGGAAATGAAGTGCCTGATTATTTTTCCTCAGGGTGAGTTTGGCATCCTGCGGTGCACCAATCCTCATAGTAGCGTAGAGCTTCTTGGCTTCAAGTATGATCTCGACATCAGAAACTCAAGTCAACTAGTTTTGCCCATGATGGACCAACTCCTCGAACTCCCGGTTCGTGATGTCTGTCATCTATATGAGCATAAAAGGAATATATAAATTTACTACAGGTAAAATTGCATAGTATAAGTGGAAAATGGTACAAAAAAGTTCTCGTAATGTTCCAAAATTTTCTATGAATTTTTTATAATTTTACTATTAATTTTTGTGATTAAAGTCAATTTAAATAATTATGATTAATCAAGATAGTAAATAAATATAAAAAACATAGAAAATAATAATAACAGTGCTAAACATGTTTTAAATACTAAAAATAATTTAAAATTTGAATTTCTGATGTCTTTTTATGTTGGAATATGAGGGGGTGTTCGGTGGTGAGAAGCCGCCCAGCTTCTCGCAGCCGCTACAGTATCTAACTTTTAAACGGAGTATTTCTTCAAGACGGGGTCTATAAGTTAAACGTAGTACACGTTAAAAGCCCAATATCTGTACCAGTCAAAATCGCAAGTGAGTATCGATCTCTCTGTAATCTGTACCATAAATAGCTAAAATTCAAAAATTTCAGCTAAAAATCATAAGCCGCAGCCAAAAAGAACACCCTGAATTTTGAGGGGTGATAAGAGCAAGTTTAATAGTATAGATAGCTGCTACCTCCAATACATTTCCATGTCATCAAAAGGTAAGATGCAGCCAACTCATACAATAAGATGGCTATAAGTTGTCTCTACAAGAGCTCTCAATCATTTAATACATACATGGGTATTGATCATTTAATACATGCATGGGTATAGCAGTTAGTTCTATTGGTACATGCATGGATAACGCCTCTTTTCCTGTGCTATAGCCTGACTCTTGCATGGGAGCCGGCTTGGCTCTCTCTCCTTTTCTCTCCCCTCCACATAGGACTATGCTGACATGAATTCTCTTATAGCTAGCACAGTCAGCCTTATTAAACTTGCTCTAAGCGCCTTGAGTTCCTCGATGAAGAATGAAACTACCACGTGTATGCATTGGACATGTCCTTAGGGCATCTCCAATGGTTATAGCTAGCAACTAACTATAAGACTTCCACATCATCTATATAGTACACACTAAAGTTAGCATTCTAAAGAACTATCTATAAGGATAGCTATTTGATGCTTACATGCACACACAGAATTTATGGAGACTGCCTCGTTTGGCGCTATAGACTATCTCTAGAGCTGTAGAGAGCTGCGTTCTCTTTCTTCATTTAATATCTTCCACGTAGGACAGTTGATGACATGGACTCTCTTGTAGATAGCTGCTATAGACCCATTGGAGATGCCCTTACCATCCCTAGCCCCGGAATCCAAAATCCGAAGAAATCCCGATCCGCCGCTCTGCTTTCCAATCTCCAATTTTCCACCCATCCCGTTCTCTCTCCTCTCCCCCTCTCTCCCTCTCTGCTCTCGAGTCCTACGATTTCTCGTCTTATCTTACTAAAATTCCCCACGAGCCCCCGAACTAAACCCTAGATCCTCCGCCCAGCCGCTAAAACCCTAGCGAAAAGGTAATCCTCCGAATCCCTCTTCTACTTTTCTCTTCGGTTCTACGACTCGAATTAGTTGTTTAGCTTTCTTGGATTCATCTGTTCTTTTCTTGTTTTTTTTCGTGTGATTAGAGTTGTGGGGGTAGTGCGGGAGGATGGCCGAGCCCTCCAAGGTGATCCACATCCGAAACGTCGGGCATGAGATCTCTGAGGTAAGGGAATGTTGGCCCTTTTGCAGGTTCTAGAGTTGTTTATTGGAATTTCTTGCCCGGATTATTCGATTTCCTGGTGCAAAGATTGATCCTTTTCGGTCTTCCCCGTTGCCTGCAGAGTGATCTGCTCCAGGTGGTGCAGCCATTCGGCACCGTCGCCAAGCTCGTTATGCTGCGTGCCAAGAATCAGGTCCCCTCTTGGCATCTATTTGTTCGTGTGTTTCAGTTGTTAGATGGATGCGTGTTTATTGTGCGATTCTAATGTGGCGGATTGTATTTTCTGCAGGCCCTTATCCAGATGGAGGATTTGGCTTCCGCGGTGAGCGCGCTCCAATACTACACTACGATTCAACCCAGCGTAAGGTGATCTTTGTTCTTGGACCTTACGGTTCGTGCATCCTAAGTAAGAATTTCCTTTTGGTGTTTCGATGGCACGCCGTTGTTTATAGAGTTGTTATAGCCTTATTTTTTATGCTGTTGTGATTATTTTTGTCGGTTGGGATGTGAGGGTGAAATACCATGATTTCACTTGATTTTGTTACGCTTTCATTGTCCAAAGATAACATCACCATGAGAGATATGATATTCATTCCATTATTTAAAATTTACCATGCTTTTATGCCATCTTAGAGGAAGAAATGTTTACTTGCAATTTTCATCCCACCAAGAACTGACTACCGATCAGAGCTCACATGGACGGAATCCTGATCAGGTACGCTTTCATGATCCGGCTGCGCTTTGGATTCTCCCCTCTATTCTAGAGTGTGCTTATTGTTTTTGTAGGTATTTGGCATTTATATGTATTGCTATTGTCTCTGAACTCTGCATGTAACATCTTATCCTTTTTCGTTTCCTTTCTGTTTAGACTTGGAGTGAGGGTTGTCCTTCTCTAATATACCTATTGTGGTAACTGGCTTCACAATACCGACGGACCGACCTAACAAACAATTAACTTTTTTAAAAATATGACATGCACAACTTAATCAGCTACCGGTGCAAGAAATTTTCCTTTTCTTAAGCATGTTAGTAGGTTCTTGGCCATAACTTTGAAAGTTAAGCTCGTACCCAGCCGCATATGATGGTTTAGTTTCCTCCTTTTCTTGGTTTGGTATATCTTTTGGGCGTTGACTAGTTGGTTTGGTTAGTTCTGTATTTCAAATTAAGCATTGAGCCACAAGTTTGGAGATAATGTGTTTGATCATGAAGTAATGTAGCTGCTAGATTGCTCAAAGTTGCTTAAACTGTTTGGGCATGCTACAGTGCTGGTTGCTAGAAAATTAATATTCCTGTTTTACCACCAACCATGTAATGCTGCTGTCACATATTAAATAAAAAGAAAAGGCGGAGAAATTGTCGAACTGTCTTGTTTTTTCATACTGTTATTGTTTTCACCTACCTTCTCATCATTTCTTCTGGCTAAATGATTTAGTTTACATGCTCTCTCTCTCTCTGCTTTCTCTTCTATTCCAACTAGATGTGCCTATTCTTCTCTATTTATTCTTCTATCTCTCTCCTCTATTCTTTCTCGGTACTCGTCTGCTGCTGGGCCTCAGGAAGAACCCAATCGAATTCTCTTAGTTACCGTTCATCATATGCTCTATCCTATAACCGTCGAAGTGCTTCATCAAGTGTTTTCTTCTTATGGATTTGTGGAGAAGATTGTCACATTTCAAAAAACAGCTGGTCAGATTCTTCCTGTCTCTCATTCTCAACTCTCTTCCCGCATCGTATGCATACTTATTTTCCTTTCCAGATAGCATGCAAATGGTGAGGTGCATTTTGTATTACTTTCAACTGCATATTGTATAACATTTTCAGCATTTTCTAGTACATATTCCCTTTTTACCGGAATTGTTGATAGGTTTGCCACATGTTGAATTAAAAGACTTCTGTTTGTTACAGTACACTTTTTTTTGTGATGTAGGTTTTCAAGCCCTCATACAGTATCAGTCACGCCAAAGTGCAATACAAGCTTCTGGTGCTTTGCATGTAAGTCTCCTGTTGCATATATGACTTTCAGAACTGAATATCCAGACCCTTTTGCTTTCACATCTATATTGATTTTGAACTTCCGCCAAAATAAATAATCTCAGGGACGGAACATATATGATGGCTGCTGCCAACTAGACATTCAATATTCGAAGTATGGTCTTTAGCAGTTCCTATGTTATACTTATTTTTCGCATTTAACTCTTCTGAGTCTGATCTTGTTTTCTTGAATTTCCAGTCTCAGCGAGTTGCAAGTTCACTACAACAATGATAGATCTAGGTACAGTGACTTAACTATTATAACCAGTTGGCATTGATGAACAACTGGACGTTGCTTTCACCCACAAGTTTCAGCACACTATGGCATCTCAAAGTGAACACTAAATTTATAACTGCACATTTATTCTATTCTTTCTCATTATCTATGGATTTTTAAAGTCACCTCTTTCTGTTTACCAAAATTTTCTTTCTTGTTCAGAGATTTCACAAATCCATCATTGCCCACAGAACAGCGCCCAAGATCCTCTCAGGTGAGTTATTTACTTCTCTTCTTCTATTATTGTTTGTACGGTACTGGTTTCCATTGCACTGATATATGGACATGTTCGAGCTGTTATGTAAAATATTACACCTCCGTTGTGTCTATTTCTTGCAGCAGCAAGGTTATACTGATCCTAGTGGTCTGTTTGGTTTCCAACAGCCTGGAGGTAAGACATTGCAATGTTCCTTTACCATTTTTGTCAATATTTGAAAATTATCTATTAACTTCTTTCTTTTGATTGTCTTTCTGGACTTCAGCTCCATTTGCACAGGTTTGTATTTGTGGATTTTTTCTTCAATTCTGCACATAATAGCTGGGTTTAATTTTTGCTGCTTCCTTTAGTGCTTCTCTAAACATTATCATTAACATCTCACACAAAGCGTTTGCCTTTGCTTTTGCTGCTATAATATTTCCATACCAGATGGGCAAGGCTGCAATGATCGCTGCTGCATTTGGTGGAACATTGCCTCCTGGAGTGATTGGTACCAATGACCGCTGCACACTCATAGTTAGCAATTTGAACACTGATGTAAGACCTGCCTTGAACTCCCCAAGTTGTTCACCCATAAGTGTCTCTTTTCTGACTTTTCTGTTACCTTTCTGTGCAGAAAATTGACGAGGATAAACTCTTCAATCTATTTTCTATGTATGGAAATATTGTGCGAATCAAGATACTCCACAATAAGCCAGACCATGCCCTTGTCCAGATGGCTGATGGGCTTCAGGCTGAGCTTGCTGTACACTATTTAAAGGTGCTTTGTGGTCACTTTATTCCTACCTTAGCTCTTTCATTCTTTCATCCTACACACTGTTTTGTCTCTTATGTTCTTGTTGTTATCATTACATATCACCCTGCATAGTTCATACCGTTGGCATTTCCTTTCCAGGGAGCTATGTTACTTGGAAAGAAACTGGAAGTGAACTTCTCGAAGTACCCAACTATTACCCCGGCTCCTGATGCACATGACTACTCAAATTCTAATCTTAACCGATTTAACAGCAATGTGGTTAAGAACTACCGCCACTGTTGTGCTCCAACCAAGATGATCCACATTTCAGCGCTTCCACAAGAAATATCTGAGGACGCAATCCTTACCCATGTTGGTGAGCATGGGACCATCGTCAACTCAAGACTGTTCGAGGCGAACGGCAAAACACAGGCCCTTGTGTTGTTTGAAAGCGAGGAAGAGGCAACCGAGGCGCTAGTTTCTAAGCACGCAAGCAAACTTGAGGGATCCACCATTAGGATTTCATTCTCCCAGATGCAGAACATATAGCAGTTCCCGGGAATTAAGAAAAGCCACCGCTCGCTGTCTTCACTTTTGATGCTAATGTATGCGGTAGGATGCAGTCCGTTCTGTGGTTTGTTCCCTGAACCTATCTTTGTCTGCACTGTGACGAAAGGTTGTAATCTATCCGGCTCTAATCGTCTTGTGTGATGGTTGTAAGAACTGCCCTGAACAGCACCTATTCACTTGTAAGAACTGCCCTGAACGGCACCTATTCACTTTTTCTGACAGTCTGTTATGTTATACCATTTTCATTTGGGTTGTCCCTCCTATGATGCTTCGGGCTTTGACGCAGTATAAGATTCGATTCTGCAACAAAGTTGAGACCACGGTTTCAAAAACCGGAACCAGAAGAAATCCCGGTCGGCGGCCGGTAACGGTAACCGGGCGATTACCGGAGAAACCGGTCATTATTTGAAAAATCAAAATTTGAATTTTGAGATATTTTGAAATCGATAATCGGAAAAACCGGAAAAAAAAAACCGTTCAAAATTCATAAATCAAAAATTGATAGCGGCCGTTTTTTTCAGTTGGAGAACGGTAAAAACGGGAACCAGAGATTTTGAACCCTGGTTGAGACAGCTCTTGGTCTTTTTTTAATGCTTCTGCAGTGACATGAATATTGGAAAGAAACTTTCGCTGCAGCGAATCCAAATGGAAACGTTCATGGCACAACCACAGTACAGTGAAACAAATGATACCCTCAAATTAAGTATGGTATATTCGACGTAACACGAAGTCAACACAGTATTATACATCATACTGTTACAAATTTATGAATTTAATCAGGCACACTAGCACTGTTATACACCTCTGGTGCAGCGAAGTCAACATTTTTGACCAGTCCGCAAACAAAGAGAAGCGCAACAGGAGTGATACAATGGTTTTCCAGAGCATCAGCATGATGCTTCCGCCCGGCGTTTGTAATGCTACGATGGCTCATCACAACGTGTTGTGTTTCCCAATGCAACCTCCACACTTAACACATCAGAATCAGTACAGGATAAACAGACCAACGGTCAAAGCACTCGACTCGCCCATCCACACGTAACGCGATCTGCTTGATGGACAAGCCAATATCAGTAAACATGGGAAACATAATTGCTCGAGCTAATGGCTTGGTGATTTCTTACCCGTTGTATTGATGACTTATATTACATCATGTCATTATTCTATTTAGACGGATGCTCTGGTTCTTCCGCGGGGTGGGTTCTAGTGATGCAATCACCTGTGGCATGGTCATTCCTCCGGAAACGATTATTTCTGTGGGAATCAAGATAACAATACCACTATATTATAATTAAATGGATCAAGTAATTTTAGTCAGTCCAGGCAAAAGGAGGGGGGGGGGGGGCAACCACTAAATCCAAGTGAAGTTGCGATAGGAGATAATAGCATAATAGGATAGGCGTCATAATAACCTACCAATTCCTTCTCGAATGGATAAGTTAGGTCTGATAATCTCCTCAGAGTTCACCAGAAATATGTCACCAATATATAGGTGATTTGTTGGCACATAGACGCTACACAGTTCTTCATCGCCTTTGTCAGTCTGCAGCACAACACAAACAAGATACCATAAAAAAACAAGTACAATGGCACCTTATGGAGCATGTATGGCACGTTCATAATGAAGCTTCTAAATAACAGATTGCTGATGTAACTACTTATAATGAAGTACCTGAAGGACAACAGTTGATGTTATGAATCCAAACGCGTATTCACCAATACGTGGATGACGAATTATTGCAACTTCCTTAAATGCTGTCGTATTTTGATCTGTCAAACAAAGTGCTTCAATGTTTTTTTCTCTAATAAGAGTAGCACTAATTTCAAAGTAAATGAAAAGGTAAGTAACATTTATTAACCATTCATTATGCATTAAAAATTGTGTAAATTACTATTGAGAAAAGCATAGAAACACCTCCCACAAAATAATTTTATGAGAAGTTTTCTAGTGCAATATGGCTTATGATGCTCTTGTAACAAACGAAACAAAACAGCATAATATAACCCTATCATATAAAAAAAAAGCACCATAATGACCAGAATAAAAACTGATTTATAGAGAGATAAAATGTAGTAAAACCTAGAAAAACGATGATGATCTCAGATGTCTCATACCTTTTTGTGGAAAAAGACCACATCGAACTATGTGCCTATGTTATTAACTTTGCAAGCTTATCTGGAATTCAAGTTATAGCGAAAAATACTAATAACTTTCAAGCTAAATGAAGAGCTACTATACAGAATAGAACTAACACATGGACCATTGTTGATGTCAAGAGGTGACAACCACTTATTGGCAATAAATTGTATTAAAGGCAGTCTGTACGAAAGGGCAGAAAAATGGTCAAGCTTTCTGAGCATGTATATGTGAATGAAGCATATAACCTGGTGAAATGGCAGTGCTGACTTGCTTTGATGCCGAATATATGTGCCTTACAAATGGCATTTTCTTAATAAACCATTCTCCAACCCAGAAGATGGTAGCACCCACCCATGAAGAAACAAATATGCCAACCAGAAATATGAATACCAAAGAAGTAAAAAAACCAAGACCTGCAATGTCACAGTTAAATAATAAGCACTTGCCACAAACATAACATGGATTGACGACAAAGAGAGTTCTTTGAATTCCATATCAAGCATATAATTAAGTTTTATGGAATTTATTACTGCAGTAGAGGATCTTAAGTCAAGATTGTTTCTCATCAATTTATTCAAACAACAAAAAAAATCAAGAATACAGTTTCTAATACCATCAATATTAACTTTTTATCCAATTAAACATAAAGCAGAACATTTTGATTGCTTTCCCAAATGGCCTAGATTTTCTAGGACTAAGGGTAAGTACATTCTTGGTACACGTGAGATGCCAACCAAATATTCCCTTTATAATTACACAACATATAACAAGTGATCCAAATAGAATCTTTGCAAGGCTGCAATCAAGAGCAAAGTATATGTACAAGAGTTACCAAATATGTTGATTCCAAGTTTTGCATATAGTGGACTGAAAAAACCATCAACAAATTGAATAAACCACCATGTGATGAAGAATGTGACAGCAACAGGAAAAAGAACTACGCTGCAAAACGTGAAAAGGAAAGAAAAGGTATTATGAATAGATAAAAGGTAATACATTGTTTTGGTAACATGTTTAACTTAGTTGTGAAAGATGTACCATCCAGTCATAAATTTTCTTGACACCCAACTTTGAAGAACAGCGCAGCATGCCTACACAAAATAGTCCAGGCCAACCATTATCAGATTAGTGAAATAAAAATAATCTATACAACTCATTTCTTGTGAAACACGGTTTTTTTTTTTGCAAATTAATAGGGAAAAATTACAGCATTGAGAGTTCAAAGTTTTATCTGATTCTAATATGCACTGAAAATGAATGAATTGAAAGGTACATTCCATCGGATACTCCAACCGAGGACATTAATCATACGCCAGAATAGTCATTAGAGCACAGAAATGCATCGAGCAAAAAAATGTTCTGCCTCCAGAGTTAATGAACTGGAAGTTTTTTCCTTCATACAATTCTTTCTAAGGGGAAGTATCTAGTGCAAACCCACAGGGGTGCTAAATTAAATATGGGTTTGCCCCCGGATACCCCCCTCCTTTTCAATACACTTAATACAATAACGGTCTCCTCAAATCGTTATAGCAATGTCTTCCTGTGCAAAAGACCACACCCGAATACATCAATCGCATCTTGTAAACTAAAAATTTCCAGACTAAAATGTCAGAGGGTACTTTCTCAATACCATCACGCAAATGACATAAAAAGAAAAATATGTGCTAAATTCAGTCACCACTTGAGCACTTAACTATCAACTTTGCAACCACATGAAGAGACAATCTCAAGGTTTAACACACCTCCCAATCTCAACAATCCACCCAGCCAACAAACCGCACACGAGATCGACATCCACATTGGGTGGGGATATCAGGGTGCAGCTTTCCTAGTCTAGCAATCCAACTTACAGGTGAACTAAACAACCTCCAAATCTCCCAATTGCAGAAAACAATCTCCCCACTAATCTCCAGTACCAGCTGATTCGATCGAACTTAGCTAAACACCTGAATCTAAATCCATCAAAAGCTCAATCGATGTACCCCTTGAACCACCATCGAATTTGCCAACCACCCCACACGCGCGCGGGCGGAAACGGGATCAAATCCGCACAGATCCGACTATCGGGAAGCACAAATCTACGCACCGAACGGCCGGCGGGGCCCTAACAGAGCAGCACAGGCGCGCGATAAGGCCAATGCAACCGCGGCGCACGAGGCGCCAGAAGGCGGGCAGGGTTAGAGCGGACCTTGCGGGTGGAGGTGGTGGGGGAGCTGGGGCGGCGGCGACTTGGCCGGGTCCTCGGGGTCGACCGCTTCCGCCGCCTGGCTGAGCGGGACCGACGTGGACTCCTTCTCCTCCGCCATGGCCCCCTTCTAGAAGCTTCTCGCGAGCCGGGTGGAAGCGCTGCGGGAGACGCGGGGAGAGGGGAGGGGAGGTAAGGCGTCGCCGCGGCTGCTTTTGGCTGGCGGCGACGTCGAAGTGTCAAACGTGGCGTGGCGGAGTCACCAAGTCCAAGCTGCCCCCTCCTCGAGCTATGACAGGGGCCCACCTGTCAGGGTGCCGCCCCGGGGGAGAAATTCTATTGTGCCCCCGTTACACCGAGAGGTAAAAACAGTAAAAAAATAATATTTTCTTAACTGACTTGCTACAGTGTAAAACAGTACAAATAATATTTTTTAATTTCTTTCTGCCACGTGTCAACTCCCGATTCGCTCGTGACACAACTCTCTCGGTGTAACAGGGGCACAATAGAATTTCTCGCCCCGGGGGGCTCAGCTCGCCTCGACTCCACGCGGCGGTCAGTGCATCGGCCGGCCCGTGGGGCCCCTCGTGTGACGCGGATCCACGCGTCATGGCGAGCGTGCGCGGGGGGCTAACGACTACCCGTGACGGCGTCAACGAGGAGGCGCGTCGCTGCCGGGGACTGTGTTTGTTTGGGGTCGCGCCGCGCTGGCCCGAGTCGAACCGGAGGTTGGCTGGGGAATGGGGCCCAGTCCGAGTCAGCTCAACGGTCGTTGTCCATGCGCCCGATGGCCTCGTCTCCCATCTGCCCGCTTCCCATTCCCCACCGCATGAATTCCAAAGCATCATTAACTGAGCAATACCAACAACCCAAAGGCATACACAATCAGCTAGCCTAAACCATCATGGCATAAATACTATGTTAACAGTCTATAAGACCAGTCTCAGTGAAAGTTTTATGGAGTTTCATGGGCATTAAATAAGCTGACATGGCACTGTATTGATGAAGAGAGAGATGATACAAGTTTCATGGGAGTAGAGAGAGTTTCATGGGGATGAAACTCTTCTGCACTGTTTCCAAAATATAGGTGTGTTGGAAACTGGGACATGAAACCTGCACTGAGACTGGCCTAACAAGTCAAGCATTAACAATATGGTAATTGTACTCAATGGCAAGGGTAATAAGTAAGCAGGGATCATGTGGTGTGTGAAACAGAAAAGTTACGACCACGAGGTACTTGTCTTGATCAGGTTCGGCGAACTTGCTTCACACGGGATTGGGGGTGCGCAATCGTCCGAACGTTTCTTCCAAGGCTACGTGCGAACTTACAAGATAGAGCGAAGATGGATCAGATCAAAGCTAAGATAAACTTATGGAGAGACGGACGGAAGTGCAATCGGCTGGAAGAATTCGTGTTTGCTAAGCCTCCATCATGCGAGTCTTCGTTCGGCTGTGCGAAATGCTGTTCGGCTGAGCAAACCACGCTCCACGGCCCACGCTAAAGAACCCGTGCGTAAAACGTGATTTGGCTGTTAAGACTGTAAAAAAAAGCTTGAAACTCACGAACTACTCGAGTTCGGCTCCTTCTAGGCTCGATTCGAGCTTGGCTTGAACTTTAAACGAGCCGAACTCGAGCTAGCAAGCTTCACCGAGCCGAGCTTGAATAGTTCGCGAGTCTCGATTCGAGCTTAAATAGTGATACATATTAACTCGTACCAAGCTTACTCAAGTCGAACTCGAACTCGAGTTTTTCTTATTGTTGAAAATTAGTGTATATTTGAATAATTTTGAATGTTATCGAGCTTACTAGAGCCGAACTCGAATTTAAAATTTTCTTATTATTGAAAAATAGTGCATAATAAATTATTTTAATTGTTATCGAGCTTCAACGAGTCGAGCTCGAGCCTAGGTCTAGACTCAGATCCCAACTCGAGCTCGACTCGAGTTTCTACCGAACTCGAGCCTGGAAGGTCAAGCTCGCTCGAATTCGGCTCGTTTGCAGTCCTGTTGGTCGTGTCCTTGGCCAGCCGTACCATGATGCATATTGGCCACCACCGCCACTGGCGCCGGCCATGCCGCTGATTGGCCCGCATCGAGTCTGGCCACCGCTCAGCTGAGCCACGTCAGCCATGGCCGCCGTCCAGCCTGCGCCTCTACCAGCTAGCCGCGCTACCTCCCGGCCTACGCGCCGCTGAGGCACCGCTGAGCCGACAACGCCACCGGCCGCGTCGTCGTCAGGCCCACATTGCGCTTGGCCGCTGCTCGGCCACGCCTCCTCGGCCACGTCCATCCGCCCATCCGCCCACTGCCGCCGTGCAACCGCGCCGTCACTGGCCATCAGCTATCCGGTCTGCTACGGCGCCGCCCAGTGCACAAGGAACGGAGAGGGAAACACGCGGGAAGGAGAGAGAGATAGGTAGATTAGAGAGAGAAAGCACCAACCTCTGTAGATGAGAACTAGGGCCTGTGCAGGAGGTAGGTTTTCGCCTTATTTATCTCCTCTTAAGCCCCGATAAAGATGGTAATTAGTTGGCCTAATTACTAATTACCCTCCTATTCCCGGGTGCTACAATTGGGCAGCTTGCCTTTGCTTCTTCTTTAGTCGTGAGCACCTTACAAATGGAAAAATTGCTCCCCTGCCCCAAAGTTTAATGGCGTTTGCTCATTTGCCCCATGATATCTCACTGACATGCGGATCCAGGGCACACATGTCAGTGAGACATCATGGGGCAAATGAGCAAACGCCATTAAACTTTGGGGCACATGAGCAAATCCCCCCTTACAAATCGTTGAATCACTAGGTGAAGCTCTGGATCTCTTTTGTGTTTTCACAAACTCATTCATATTCTTCGTGAATCGTGATCAAGGCCAGAAGAGAATATAGTGTTGGGGGGTGTCTTGCTTCCTCAGGATCAGGATTCGAGGGAGAGGAGAGTGTGGAGCGAAAGCACCATAGTTCAGATCAACAGGAACCATGCGCCGCGGCTGCCGCGCGCATGACGCTGCGGCTGCGGGCGACGATCATGCATGGGCGACTTGGCCAGCGCGGCGGGCTCGCCGCCGGCTGGTTCGTGACTCCTCGCGCGCACAAGAGGCGGAGGACAAACGCTTCAATTCCATCGTTGGGCCAGTACCTCACGCGCTGGAGATGGGCCTCACGTGAGATGATTTCCGTCGTGCAAGCGTCGTATCGTTGCTATGATACGTGAAGCAATTTCCAAGAAGAATATGGGCCTATTTGATGGGAACTTCGCTTTTCTTTGATGTACACATGTTAACGAGGGTTCGGTTCTCTTTCCTAGTGGGCAGTGGCATATTTGAAGCCCATAAAAACATCTTAGTGAGCAAGCAAAGAATGTATCATCATTAAGGGAAGGGTTTGAAGTTGCAAATATAAAGTAGTAATACTTCATTCACCATCCATGACCCAGCTGGTTGTTCTTCTGCCATCTTTTGTAAGATCATTCCCACGCCCAGTATCATTTATGTTGTCTAACACGGTTGATGTCGACATGCTGATGCTATCCAACCCAAGATAGGATGTCCTTGATATGATCCATGAGTCATGGTCTCATGGACATTTCTCTACTGAAAGTTAAACATCATAGTAGTATTTACGTTTCCTAATCAGTGTACATACATTGAGATCATTTTTTTTTTAAAAAAAATGACCAGAGCTCTGCCAATACAAAATCGTAGGCCTGATCCTGTACATAGAGATCATCGTGAGTTTTTAACACATTTGGCACTGTTTGCATCCGTATTTACAAAAAAAGAAGTATGTCTGCTATATTGAAAAAATGGCATTTAGACACGTAGGCCTTGTTGTCTTGCCACCAGACAGCAGGTACTTGACTGTGTAATTTTTTGGTAATTTTATCACCTGCGAATGTTGCTAAAAAATTTGTAAAATTTTAATATTTGTAGGAGTTGTTAAATGTAACAAACGAGTTCAAAAAATTACAAAATTTTATATGATACCTTCTGACACAGTCATAATAGTAATTGTGTAATTTTTACAAATTTTATCTACTCCAAATTTGTTACGTTAATTCATATTAATTTAATCATGAAATTATCGATGCCCAAACATCTTTTGCAATGCCTGACCTCTGTACTTCGCACATATATTGGCTTGTTGCTGCTATCTTTTCTTTTCCGCTGCGTCCTTCACACAATTGTCACTCTGTACGTGTCGTCCCCCCTTAAGCGCTCTCTCGTCCGCACAAATATCGTTATGTCCGTGCCGTCCCCCCTCACCTGCTCTTTCATCTACACATTTGTTAGTGTTGTCATGTCGTCCCCTCTCACCCGAAGTACTGGTCGTTAACAAGGAGTCCTTAATTTGCGGGGTGAGCGCACCGGGTTCCCTATCCACTCGGCCATAAATACGAACCTCTCGCAGTTCGTCATCGCTTATCTCAATCGCTCACGGTCGTCACTCAAAATTAAGAGTGCGTAGCTTATTATTTTGAGAAGCTAGTGCATAGCTCATTAAGGACGCGATAGTGCTAGTTGTTTCTCTCGAAAGGCAGGTAACTTTTTATTGCATCTTTCGACGTTATTCCCGTAGTCTTGGTTCATTAGTGTTATTTACTTAGTTGTAATTAATTTAGTTTGTATTACGAAGTAAGTAGGTCATAGTAATTCAGACATAATTTTTACTATTTTTATGTATATACGGTACCTATAATTTGTTATTGTATGGTAGTATGTAATTAAGCAGTCGTAATTACTATAGTGTCAATTAGTTAAGGTTAAGCAATGAGTTAGTGCTAAGTAATTAAGTGCTAAGGACGACATTAATAAATCACTTGTAATTTTTCGGACGGGTAATCAAATTGTCGACAATTAATGAATAATTCATATGTATTTACACGCATGTAATCACTAATTTGTAGTATTTTACTGTCGTTATCAATCTTCGCACTAATATTTTGTCTATCTTATTTGCTGTAAGTTACTCTTAAAATTAAAAGTCCATAGCTAATTATTTTGAAAAGCCAATGCATAGTGCGACAGAGCTAATTGCTTGTCTCGAAAGGCAAGTAATTTTTTATCACATGTTTTTGATGTTATTCCCGTAAACCTACCTAAATAGTGTTATTTAGTTACTCGTAATTAATATAGTTTGTATTACGAAGTAAATAGGTTGTAGTAATTTAGACATAGTTTTTACTATTTCTGTGTACGTATGGTATCCATAATTTGTTATTATATGGTAGTATGTAATTAAGTAGTCATAATTACTATAGTGGCAATTGGTTAGGGTTAAGTAATGAATTAGTGCTAAGTAATTAAGTGCTAAAGGCGACGATAATGAATCACTCATAATTTTTTCGGATGGGTAATCAAATTATTGGTAATTAATGAATTATTTTATGTAGTTACACATATATAATCACTAACTTGTACTATTTTGCTGTCGTTATCAATCTTCGCATAAATATTTGGTCTATCTCATTTGTTGGAAGGTATGCCTTTACCGAAACTTCTCAAACAGTTCTATGATGAGTACACCCAGTGGGGGCACCATGCTCACCTGCCAAGTCATCGCGACCTAGCAAGTCCGGCCGACCATCGCAATCTACCGAATCTGCCCGGCGTCGTAGTACTAGCTGCCGATCATCTGTGGGTCGTATCGACGAAGAGATAACTTACGTACAAAGCTATGTTTTGTTTTCTTGTTAGACCTTACGTTCCGCTAACATCATGGCGTTCTCCCACCGTAGGTCCGTCGTCGAGATGCATCATTTTTGATATCCGCACCACCTACATAGAATACCGCTCCCCATTGTTCATCTTTGCTACACATCCGAGAAGTACGAAATTCGCATTATATATCCGAAATATTTATTGTGACTAACATCGTTTCATCTTGCAACCTCCAATTCAACGTGGGGGTGACGTCGAGTCCATCGGTGATGATACATGCCTCCCGGATGTTTTCTAGGGAGCGGTACACAGTGCCAGGGTTTGCAGCGTACGCAGAGCAAAGCTCAGCATTCACACCATACCTAGGGTTTGGATACTTCAGTGGGCAGAGCTCCTCCACCTTCGTTGCCACGTCGTACAGTTAAGCGAGAGCTCCTCCGCACCACGAGGGAATTTCTAGAGCCCTTCGTTCACGATATTATTGCTGATGGCTTGCAGTTCGGCATGCCTCAGCTGGAGGACATCGACGCTTACCGGACCTAGCCTACTGTACCTCAGTCTATTGAACCACCGCCCAACAAGCGGAACGATCTCTATACCTCCTTCGAACTAAGACTCAACTTTCAGACTGGCTGACGTACCTTACGGGACATGCTCGTGCTCAACGAAAGACAAGGTCACGCACGGGGAGACAGACGCGGCGAGAAAATAGCAGTGACTCATATGGGTGAGCCATATCGCATCCCATGCGATGCATTTTTTGTAATATTATATGTATTTCTACAAATATTCATAATATATGAAATTCTAAAAAAAATAGAGGCCACGCGCTGCAAAAGATGTGTGAACATCGCTAATTTCATGATTAAATTAATATGAATTGACATGGCAAATTTGGCACACATAAAATTCCCAAAAAATTACACAATTAGGTTGACTGTATAAGAAGGCTTCCTATAGAATTTTATAATTTTTAGAGCTCGTTTGGTACATGTAACAACTTCTACAAATATCAAAATCATACAATTTTGAGCAATATTCAGAGTGGATTAAATTATCAGAAAATTACACAGTTAAGTACATTGTATCAGGAGGTTGCACATAAAATTTCGTAATTTTTTAAGCTCGTTTACTATATTTTAAAATTTGAACAAATATTATGAAAAAAATTAGGACAGATAATTAAACTGGCTAATCAGCAATCTTAATTAATTGCCATCTGGCCATGGAGTGATAGACAACTACCATCTGATGGTGGACAGTAGACTGCCTACCACCGCAGGACGGCAGGGTCTACGTGTTCGCTCTCCAGCGTTACCATCCTGCCACTGGACGGCAACAACGTTATTTTTGTTAATACTATAGATGTATAGTTATTTTTATAATTAGGATTGTAAATAGTGCCAAATGTACCAAAAATTCGATCCTCGTGGATGCTATGTCGCGTATACATCAGTCGCTACATGTCACGTATTCGTAGAGAAGATAAAATCCAACACTGACATGTCCCATTCTATAACGAGACCAAGAGTTTGTGCATTGCTAACAACATCGTTTTTCGAAAAAGAACTCGGAGAACGACTCGAATTTAACAACTTACAATTGCTTTTACATCTGGTGCAACGCAAACTGCATCTGCATCATTGCATGCTCTTCTTCCATCTCTTTGCAACCAAAATATCAAGGAAAAACGATGTGATGAGACCACATCACCAAACTAATCAACGAACAAACAAAGAGCACATAGCTATCACACATGCGACATCCATCCCTTCTTGATTTGCTTGATGCGCCCATCTCCATCCCAGCCGTACTTACCTTATTCTTCCAGAAGAGAACAGAATCTGGTTGCTACTATTGGGTGTGAGGCGGCGGCGGGTGCTGGCTCGAGTCGGACCAGGAAGCCGTCGTCGCCGGGTAGGCCAGGGCGCTCTCCCAGTTCCACTCCGCCGCCGCTTCGCTCTGATGCGAATCCTGCGAGGAGTAGTAGTGCCCCGAGGCGGAGGAAGCAGAGGATGGGACGGTGGCCACCGAAACAGAGGAGGTAGGGAAGGAATAGTAGGAGCCCAAGAAGCCGCTCATGGTGCCCCCGCCGCTGCCGCCGCCGTAGGAGCTGGTCATGGCACTGCCTCCGTAGAACGGAAGAAGGGTACCTTGGTTGGTGGTGGCAGTCCTTCCCTGCAGAAGCATCTGGTAGCGCAGGTAGTCTGAGCTCTGGGCGGCGCCGGGGTAGACGGCCGGAGATGTTGAAGCCGTCGCAATTGGCGTACGAGTCGGCGCCGGGTTCGTGGTGGCGGTGGTGGCCGGGTAGAGGCGCGCGTCCTCGGGGAAGTTGAGCTTGGCGCGGCTGCCCCGGAACCGCAGCGCGGCCTCGTCGTAGGCGCGCGCCGCGGCCTCGGCCGTCTCGAACGTGCCGAGCCAGACTCGCGCCGCCTTGTGCGGGTCCCGGATCTCCGCCGCCCACTTGCCCCACGGCCGCTGCCGCACCCCGCGGTACCGCCGGCGCGGCGTGCCTGACGCCTCCGCGTTGGATACCGGGGAGTGGTGCTCCTCCATGGTCGCCGCGCTCTGGGTGTCCGAGCTCTGCTCCGACGCTGCGCACGCACACATATATACACGCGCACACACGAGGCGTAAGCAAAAGCGGAAAAGAAAAAGGGAAAACGATAAGCGCAAGCGAGTTTGAACACTTGCTCTCTTTGCTTCGCGCTCCAACGCATGCACGCATGTGAATGTGATGTTGCAAAACTTTGCACTATATAAATAAAAGGCGTCGATCTCTATCACCAACGCGTTATTGTTGGAATGGAGTAGAAAGCAGTAGAGAAAGGTGAAACACTTCCACAACAGCAAATTAAAGGCCATAAGTGATAGCACCAACTTAGAATTTGTACAGCTTTTCTCCTAGTTTTTTCAGGAAAGAAATCACCTTTTCTGTACTGTATCCTTGTAGTGTATCTCTGAGATGTTTTAAGGGGCCATATGGTAGTATCTGGAGGAGGACCTCAAGTGAGGCCCTCCCCATGGCATTTTTTTTCTTCCTATTATGTGTTACGCAGCACATCGATCGCAGTTCACACGTACATGTCGATGCAATGCACAGAGCAGAACGGGTTCACATGGAAGTAGATAGCTGTATCTTTGTTGTGCTGCAGAGGTGCAGTGAATTCGAAGGCTTGCTAAGCTGGTGAATGGCGTCCAACTGTGCAGCTAGTGGTGTCGTACAGATTGAGTGTTCATTTCTTATGTCAGCTACAGTTATGGGTGACTGGTGAGTCTCCCTGGTTCATGTGATTCAGTTCCGTCAAACATGTCATGCATACGTACGACTTCTTTGTTAATTCTTGCAATGGCATATTCTATACGCCTTTTCTTTTATTTTTTATTTCTCTGTATTAAGCTAATTCATGTAATGCATACTCGCTCTTTTCTTGACCCATTTATGTGTAGGCTGATTCAAATTACACGCTCCATTTTTTTATGCTAGCAACTAATGTTCCTGATTCTAAACAAATATACACAATTACATGCACGCTCTGAAAAAAGGAAATTGATAAGATGTTTCAGAAGGAACAGAGGAAAACGCATTGTGTGCCCGAAAGTGAAAAATATATATGCGCGGACGTTCCTATGTCATGGATTTCTCGCTTAAGTAGAGACGAATGGTATACTAGACTACTAGAGTAATCAAAGATTGCAAAAGATCTCTGCTATTTTGTAGCCATACGATACATAGCTAGGTGTACAGCCTTTGGTGTTTCTAATTATATATATATCCTGGTATGGCATACGAACTAGTAGCAAACCTGCAACCTTAAAATAATTTTTGTCCATGCACAACGCCTGCCACGTTTCGGGACAAAGCAAACAAGCAGGAACAAAACCAAGGCAAAAGCAGAGCACGCAAGGCTTGGTAAGTATGCTGTATGCGTGATGATTCGTTTACCTGCGAACTCCGGCAATGGCGCGCCCGGGTAGCTCCCCAGCTCGTGCACGTAGCCTCCACCGTGCATTGCAGCCTGCTCCTCCCGGCTCCTCCCCTGCGCGCGGCCGCTGGCCGCCCACGCGGACTCGGACGCCTCCGGCGCCCACGGGTCGCCGCCCGCCACGACCCGCGTCAGCGCCGACACCATGGTTGACATCTCCTGCGCCTGGTAGGACCAGGACATGAGCTCCGCCGGGCTCGCCATTGTCATTGCAGCCGCCGCCGCCGTTGCACCGTCGTCGTCGTCGCCTCCCCCGCCCTTCACCGGCCGTCCTCCGCCGCCGCCATGTGGTCCACGTGGATCCGCCAGCTCGAAGCACATCAACGTCGCTCTCTCGCGCATGCAATGCAACAAGCCCCTCTAAGCAGACAGACAGAGTCGTCTTTTCGAAGGGCAGCCTCTCTACAGAGTTCAACGCTCCGAATTTTTCAGGAGGAGGGCTTAGAGATACTATATAGCAGTAGAGCATTGGCGTGCTTCCAACGTGACAGGGTAGCCGTCTTGAAAAGTTCGGTTTCAAACGGGGCTGAATGCTGATTCCGCTATAGCCAGGATTTTTTTTTCGCTCCAAAACGGTGAAAATATAGTATGCGAGTTTTAACTGTTGGGTTAATTAAGTCTGTTAGTAATTATCCGTAGCTATTAGCAGCGCGTTTCACACCCTGGTATGATCGCGCATGTGGTCGATCGTACGGTTTGCTATTTGATGGATACCGTGTTCGTGTAAACGAGAACACAAAAGTACAGGTCGGCAGTTTTGGATGGATATCTCTGCATCATGGTCTTGATTTTTTAGGCTTTTGATTTTTACCTTTTTAAAAAAATTTGAAACTAATAGGTGATTTTTAAAGTGAATTCTTTAAATAACTTTTTAAACTTAAAATTGTATATATGATTCGCTATCATCTAAAAAGTTATACACAGACAAAAGCATCAGCCTAGCACAAAAAACAGAGTCGACGCTACTGCCTTTGTGCTGCTGTGTTAATCAGTACTCCAGTGCTAATCGCTTTCGCCGACATGGCGTCGGGAGTGTGTGTGTGGTTCGTGGTTCACGCACGCAACCGACTGCCCTGACGCGGTCAACCCATCCAATCTGACATAAATTCGTTAGCGCTGATCCAATTTTGATTTTCCTTTCCTGGTTTTGATCATTTCCTCGGATAATTTTCCAGACTACACGTACAACTTTTCTTCAGGTTCCGATGATTTTTCGCTTAATCGCCAGTCATGAGTGACTGGAATAATGTTTCGTCAGAGGATAGTAAGATTTGGAGTACCACAACTCATCAGTTGGATAGCCGGTCAAGGTTTAAAGTGATCATATTGATCGCGCATTTGACTTTTTCTGGATCGTTAGCCCTCTTTTCAGTATTTCAATAGGGTCTACGGTTTTGTTAGAGTTTCTTCTCTTTTTCTCGAGTGAAAGGGAATGTAGGATACGCTTTGGTTGAAATTGGAGAGAGAGAGCACCAAAATGCTTTGGACAATATACATAATTAGTAGCATTTGAAGTCATTTTGTGCGGTACGCAATTAGTAATGGAGGTATCGAATTTGGAATCTTAGGTATATACCACTTCAAAATATAGCAATCTTAGGGATGCCACTCAGTTTCTTAACATTAGTAATATACCATCCCACTTTCTTGCACCTTTGATATATGCTATTATCTCTCATTGCCCATTATTCCCATTCTTTTATCCTCTTTTCCCATCTTTTCTCATGTGATGTTCCGTTTTTGCCCCTGCTTTGTTTGGATCGAAACCAGGCCACACATCAAAATCGGTTCAAGCCATCTCAAAATGGATCGGACAAGAGAGACAACACTCTTCGCCTCCATTTCGAGCTCTTCACCGTCGAGACGCAGCTTCGCCCTCATCGCCCCCCCCCCCCCCCCCCACCCCAAGCTCCTCGCCTCAGCCGCCGCCACCGCCGTACCCCAAGCTACTCGCCTCGACCGCCGCCACCACAGCCCCCCGAGCTCCTCGCCTCGGCTGACACCGCCGCCGTCCCCCGAGCTCGCGCTACCACAACCGACTTCGACCCCCGAGCTCCTCGGTGCGGCCCCACCACCGCCGTCCCGGAGCTCCACACCGAGGCCGCCGCCGCCCCTTAGCTCGACGCCACTGACATCCACACCAACGATGCCTCTTGCTCGGGATTGTTTTGTTCTGGTTCAGGAAAGAGGTCGCTTGGTCTTTTGATGTGGTGGTTTGGTTGCTGGCTTGAACCTTGTTGATGTGGTTCGATCCAAACAGAGCAGGGGCAAAAACGGAACATCACATGAGAAACGACGGGAAAAGAGGATAGAAGAATGGAGAAATGGGAGATAATGGCATATATTTAAGGAGCAACAAAGTAGAGTGGCATATTACTAATTTTAAGGAAACGAGTGATATTTCTCTAAAAATTATTTATTTTGCACTGTATGTGTTTTTTTAGTTTTACATTCTAAACGGGTGTTGAGCCTTTTCTGAGATAGTTACGGAAGGTGTTTATCGCGTTTAGTCCAGAAGATAGAAAATATATTTACTGAAACCAAACTATTGATAGCCCAACTGCTATGGCATGTTCCGCGCCGGGGGGGATACGTGGCGGTGACGATCTATCTACGGTGCGTTTTCGTAGCCACGCCAGACCGTTGGTTGGCGGCGACGTGGAGCACCGCCTCCTCCTGGCCTGTCCTGGGTTTGGACTTTGGAGGCCGACTTGGAAGTCGGCCGCTCGCCTTTGCGCTCGCGTTGTGGCTTATCCACTGCCGATCGCGAATGATGACCGAGTCGTGGCATGAGCGCGGCGCGTCTTTGGGATGGTGGGGCACCTCACCTGCGCGCGCGGCCGGCGCGTGATTAGGTGCAGTGCGCTCGGCTCTCGTCACCATCAGTCAAGTGGTGTTTCTGCACCACCGCACGATCATGTCCCGTTCTTTTCACCGTGTTATTGGCATCCAGACCAACCCATGGGTACATATGTCCATTAAAATTTGGGCTCTTTTATTGTACCAAAAATAAACACAAGCCGTCTATTTTTTGATCCAATGGACCAAATTAGTGAAACATAACGAAATTTTTTGAAAATTAGGAATTTTTTGAATTTCAGCCAAATTTTGACTTCTTGCCCAATTCAAAAACCTTTTGGCCAAATACACTTACCCTATTTGACATTCCGCCTTCCCTAGCCCATGGCGCCTTTTCACAGCTCATCTTCACCCCCATTCCCGAGCACCACCCAGCCAGTTTTTGCTCGTCGTCGCCATTCATAACCGTGACCGCCATTCACACCCTCTATGGTCGAGCTTGTCAACACCGTACCCTACTTTGCTGCCTTCTTTATTGGCCGTCTCGTCACGTAAGGCCACGCGCCAAGGTAGGCCAAGTCAAAACGTCACCGCCACCAACCAAGCCTCTCACGGCCAACAAGCCCCGCCCGCATTCTTTGACCACCACCATCAGCAAGCTCGCTAACGCCAAGGATGCACCAAGATTAAGAAGCCGCCACAGCTACCGACATTGCCATCGCAACTACCACCGAAGCCTTCTGCACCTCTTCACCCCTGGCCAAGCACCATTACCCGAGCAAGGCGACCACCACTCCCAACCGCCATACTACGGCTATAAAAGCCCGCAAGCACCCCATACAATGGCATTGGTGCCCAATTCCACCCCAAACCCCCTCTACACCCTCCGGTCAATGCCTTGCCATCGCCATCGCAAGACCCCAGTGAGCTTCGTTTTTCAATTCCCGTTAAATTCTTCACTATATTTCAATTGCTCTCATCTGTAGCATCCTTGAGCCCCCACAAACCTTACCAAAGCTTTGCCTTAGTCTCCCTAGTCCTCTACCTAGTCGACGACGACCTTCTCCACCCCACCAAGCCACCTCAATGTAGACAGCCGGCCTCAAAGCTTTAGCATCTAAACCACCAATGCCATGACCTTTCCCTTGTGCTTGAGATGCTCACAAACCACTGGTCTTCATCGATTAACCCTCGAAGTGACACTGTGCCATGCTCAAGCTCCACGGAGCTTCCCTTGTTGTCGGCCATCTCCAGTCAACCTTGGCCGGCACAAACCTCAAAAATAGAACTCTAGGCACTCCTGTGTCCCTTGTGTACCATTTCTCGCCACTAGGGAACCTCACTGGAGTCTAATCCTGCCACGACCGCCTGCCCTGTTTTGTGTCACGCACCTGCTAGATGGGCCTCGCGCGTGTAAAATAAACCAGGCTGTTCGATGGGCCACACAAGGAAACTGGCCCCGCTCGTTGGGCTGAAATTTCACTGTAATTGAAGGTGACTTATTTGGTGTAATTAAATCTAAAAAATTTAAAAATAGAAAAAATATGCTAGCTCAACACGGACAATGCAAACGAACACGGGAAAAAAAGAACCAGCAAAAAAGCTCAAAAAAGCCAAAAGTTCACAAAAAGACGAAATTTATGACTAGTGAAAAAATAAGCCAGAAGCTGAAATGAGCAGCCAACCAACCCAAGACCAGGGAAAAATAGTGAAGCCCAAAAATCAAAACCCAAATTAGGCCAGGCCCATTACTGCAGTGAGTTATTGTTCACACCCAATCCACTCCTATTCAAACCCTTGGCCGAACACTAGTTTTCGACCCACTACTATTCATAGACCCGACCCACAACTATTCAAGATCTAATCTGATACCGTTACAGCTTATTACTGTTCTTAACCGATCCGTAATGAACATTGTTAACCCGATGCTATTCACCCAAACCTGTTAAAAACAACTTTATACCCATTTTGGTCCTTTTGACCCCGTGAAGCCCATTCTCAACTCCATTTAGCCTAAATAGACTCCAATAAAACCCTAGCTAGCCCAAATGATATTTTAAGCATAAGCCCAATACTGTTCAGACCTGTTACTATTCATAGAAAGCTCGTTAACACCTATATATCTATTTCGACCATCTCGAGTCCATCTAACTCATTTTCAACTCCGTTCAGTCAAACTAAGCATGCTAAAACCATATCCACCCAAACCTATTTTTATATCTTTCAGTTATTTTTATTGTATTTTTATTTTCAGCTTGCATTATGCAAATCATGAACTTATTTGTATTCATCTTTCCATGCTAGTATTTGAACTCAGCAAGCTGGTTAACAGAAGAGGTATAGGAGCAATTAAAGTAGTTGACGTCAGACCCGAAGCCCATAAAGAAGTGATTGATGACCTTGGAGAAGGAGGCAAGTCATATATTTTTTATCATGTTGAACCTATATTGTTTAATTAATTAATTATCAGTACTTTTATTATTCTCTATTTATGCACTGCTATTTATTTAAAATAAATATTTAGAATGGCATGATGATTTAGCTATGTCTTACCACCAGAAAAGCTTCGTTTTATTTGATGGCCATATTCACCTTGACAAATCTTAGTAATAATAAATTACTATAAGATATGCCATGATAGAATAGTAAATCAAAATGTTCCATACTATTAAGAAATTCAACGTTTTACCAGTAGAATTATAAAATAACACTAGGGTGAAGGATGAAGCGTGGAAAGTCATGAAATGGTTGGAGTCCACGACCTTATCCTAGAGAAGAGGCTTAGATTGGAGTGGTGGCAGTGTTGCGGTGCACTGGATTATTGGTTTATAGATGGCTGCCTCATTTGACTAGAATCTTATGCTGAGTAAAAAAATATAGTGATCGCTCAACCATAAGTTTTGACTTATCACATCTGGTCTAGTAGCTGCTTGAATCAATGGAATATCAATAGGGTGTTGGCATTCCAGGTGTGGAAAGGCCCGCGTGTAAAGGGGGTGATATGGAAGCGGTAAAACCATACTTAATAACGGTAGGAGCACACAGAGTCGGGAGGCACTTTTCGCATTGTCCAGTGGAATATCGATTGTGTGTGGATCTAGCTCTACCAGGCAGATGCTATAAAAAGAGGAGAGCAGTGAAAGACCTTGTTGTCTAAACTCATTCACACGCTAACATGTTGCATATCTATAGCTTGACATTACAAGTCTGATATATATATCTTGTGGGTAAAATTGAGCAACTCTGCAGAGTCAAAATAATAAATGGTATTCGAATACACCGTACTTTCGATAAATAAAGTTGTATTTCATTGGTGATTCTAATAACAAAGCATAAATAGTTTTGGTGAGATTCCAAATTGGTAAATAGATTCGAAATAAAATTGCATCCACAAAATCCTAAATAAAATTATTATATCTCTATCTTTTGAGAATTCTGACAAGTAGTTAAATGACATTTTCTTTATGTAACTTGTTGAATACGGATGGTTATACTCAATCTTGCTTTATTTCCACCAGAACATATACTCGAAGAAGAATGGGTGTTTCAAATTTTCGTGTTAGGGTTACGACCGTACTCAAGCATTCCTGTGGTAATTTCTTCGATTCTTTTGAATGTAAGTCAAGTTTTAGGATTGGACACCCGTTAAATTTCTAAAGTTGACTGTTAGGTCATATTTTAATCAAGTTAACTCTTTTTAAATGTTAAAAAGCAGGCATGATACTCTTTTTATCCACAACGGAACTCTTGAGCTATTGCGGGATGTACGACGGCCCTTTTCCCAAAAATGGGTTTGTTACAATTAGTTAGGATTTAATTGTACTACCAACTGTAGTACTAGCAGTAGAACCCAAGAGGGTATAATTGTAAAGTGAATGAATGGCATAAAAGTAATTTCTACCAGTGCCACGGTAGCGCACATACGAGAGACAGTGGCGGCAGCACACCGGAATGGGTGGAAGCGGGGCGGCAGTGACAAAGAGAATTAACAATATATTTGAAGAAAAACTCTATAATACCCTCACGAAAAAATAGATTTATATAAAAAAATCTATTATGCCATCATAAATCAATGGCCAGATCTAATTTCCACTACCGTCTTTTTATTACTAGTAGAATATACTTAAAATTCCCTAAAATTTACCGTTTAAATTACAGACGAATCGGGTAAGGATTATTTGAAGCTATACCGTTTCCTTTGAAATTTATGGCTTCCTGCAAAAGCATTTACCTGGAATGCGTAAACGCCTTACAAATTCTAGAAGCATTATTATCAATTCTCAAGGTTTGCGAACTAAATTTCCGACAACAGTTACAATGACTCGTTGGCAATTACTACTGTGTACCGTTAAAAGTGATCAGAATCGCGTGGAACCGATCGAATCAGTTATTGGGATCGATGTGAGTATGTGACCGTGACTGGTAGTTGGGAATTTAACTTTCGCAAAGAAAAAGCTTGATGGCTGTAGCCACTCGAGAAGTGAGATATTCGTGTGGCCCATAGACTCGATCGAGCTGGTTGTTGCGAGTAGTGTGACAAACGTAATGTGCTCGTTCAATTTTTTTTTGGGAAGAATTGATGATTTATCTTACTTTTTATGGAAAATGTCCTGTGATATTTTACTGACATGCAGATCCTGGTCCCGCATGTCAGTGAGACATCACAGAACATTTTATTAAACTGCAAAGAAAGATGAGGCAAATCGTTAAATCTCCCTTTTTTTGGGTGTATATGTGTTCCATGCCACATGTACTAAGTTGTTATTTTCTCTCTTTCTCTCGGTGTTCCCCGAGTGTCATGTGTTTTGTGCATACGAACCGGTCGATTTTTTTCTCAGTATCCAACACTGTAGCTGCACCCCCTCTTAATGCTATGCAGTTCTTGTCGCATTTTGTCACACACTAATTTTGTTTTTCTCCCACGTATATACATGAAGATCATGGTTAACACATTTCCTCAGGATATGATGTAACTTTACAATGGATATTAGGACTGTGCAGATTAAAACCGAACCGAAAAAACCGTACCAAAAAAACCGAACCGAACCGGTCAACTCGGTTTGACCGGTATTCGGTTTTCGGTTCGGTTTTTGGAAAAATAACATTTCACTGATTCGGTTTTTTCGGTAAAAACAGAGGAAAAACCGATTTTACCGATTAAACCGAACGGCCCAATCGCCAGCGCGTCTCCGTCTCGACTCTCGGCGTCTCGGCCCACCAGGCGGCCTCACGCGTTCCACGCCTTCAACCCTAGCCCGGCTCCCGCAGACGCAGACGCGCAGACGGCAGTGGCACCGGCCACTCGCCTCCATCCGCCTCGGCCGCTGACCTCCTGCCCCATCGCCTCCGCCCGCCGGCCGCCACTTTCCTACCCCCCACCGCCCCCTCCCCTGCTCCCCCGCCCACCGCAGCCTCGGATCCGGGATCCCCATCCATCCTCTGCCTCCGCCGTCGGCCCGTCGCGCCCCCCACCCCAATCCTCCGCCGTCGGTCCGTCGCACCCCCACCCCCCTCCGTCGTTGCCCCACCACCCCCCACCCCCCTCCGCCGTCGCCCCCACCCCTCCCCCCACCCCAATCCTCCGCCGTCACGCCCCCCACCCCAATCCTCCGCCGTCGCGCCCCCTGGCCCCCGCCCCCCTCCCCCGCCGTCCACAAGAATACAAGATCCTCCTCTCCCCCACCGCGTGGAGCCACCGAAATCACCGCCGACCTCCGGTGCTCCCCCAGTCCCAGGCTCGGCCGGCGGTCCACGGCCGCTCGGGCTCCCGTGCTCCCCCCGTCGGTGCTACACTGCTCCCTCTCCCAAGACGCCGGCGCCAAGCCCTCACCGCCAAGCCACCGACAGCGCCGCCGACGACCAGGTCTTCTCCTGTTCTCCAGTAGAGTAGTAGACACTAGACAGCAGTTAAGTCTACCTCTAGTCTAGATCTAAATGCTCCAGAGCCATTATACATTATCTTGATCTGAAATTGTAAATGCTACAGAGTCCACCTCTAGATCTACCAAATTTGTTATACATTATCTTGATTCATTTGTTTGTTTGATGAATGCAACCTTGAAGCTAGATTGGTGAATGGTGAATTGGTGATTGACTGATTTGTTTGATGTCATGACTCCTGAATCCTGAATTCCTGATGTGTGCACCTGTGCCCTGTGCGGTGTGCGAATAATGTATATAGCTCTGAGGTATTAGTTTAGTTGAGATAGAAATTCTTAATTCCTGTGGCTATCAGTGCCATTTGGCCCATTCCTATAGCTGCAGTGCCTCCTTTCCATACTGATCATAATTCACAATCAATTGAAATACAGATAACTGTGTTAGGCTGTTAGCATACCTGAACAAAAAGGGAGACCAAGGAAAATTTTGATAGGAAACCAGTGACACTGGATACTTAATGAAGTAACTGGCTGAAGAGTGAAGAGTCATTTGTGTATACACTTCATCTGTTTTTGGGTCCGCCTGAGAAACAAATAGAATTCCTTCTAGTATAGATGATTACAACTCTGAAGACTAGAAATCTGGAATGGAGAATTGGAGATTAAGTGATTAATGTTTAGCAATTCGCGTAAACTTTGGTAAAATTGGTATTAACCGATACCGAACCGAAATAAAATGGTATTTACCGATACCACACCGTATTCTAAAAAATACCGTATTTTCCGAAATACTAAAACTGTATTTACCGAACAAACCGTATTTACCAAACCGTATAAACCGAATAAACCGAACGAACAGCCCTAATGGATATGATGCAATGAAGGGGGAAGAAGAAGACAGACGAAACAAAAGGGAAATAATGCCATGGAACGATCTTCCCCTGCGGTGACAACTGACAAGGACATGGCATCGTCGAGCAAGGACGGGAGAGAGGAATCAAAGTGACTGTTACATCATCCGGATTGGATCTCCCAATGATTGCGACCCAAGGGCACTCCATGGAGCACACTAGTTTCCTTATCCGATCGAAGAGCTGACCGAGCATCGATCGATCACATGCCACGGATCAGTGAGGATCTACTACACAAGAACGAGACATGTTAGCATGGTACTGAGAGATAGTGAGAGAATTCCAAAGAAGCAACGCATATCCCATCCATGGAGAGCAAAAGAGCATGCGTGGATCACCAGAAATGGCTTGGGTTGGTTTGGATAAAGGCTGTATTTATCTGGTTTTTGTTCTTTTACTATAACAATTGTTAGTTTATTTTAAGTAATTAAATAAAAATATTATATTATTACAGAATGTAAAAAAATAAGAAGAAAAAATAAAAACTAAAAAACAAATTAAAAATTAAAAAGATAAAATTAAAAAGCTAGAAGCTAGAAATTAAAGTTGCTTGTATCTAGACCAAAGAGGGCAAACGCAAACGAGGGGCCTACAGCTTTGCGGGGACGATCTCTAGTCCTTTGCATGCTCAGGTACGCACATACACGCCCACATTTATCTTGTGCAGTTGTGCGATATCATTTTAGCTGGGCCCGGCTCTCCAACCGCATCAAAGATCGGCTAAGGCTCGTGAGTGTACCTCCTGTTGAGCTAAACTCCCACCTAACAGTAGTTATCCTTGTTTGTTCCTCTTTTGACCCTAGTTGTTTTTTTTCCCTTCTCCCATTTCTATTTAAAAACTATAGTACGGTACGCTTGAAATCGTCGGTGGCACCAGAACCATCGTCGAGCATAAGAGCTTGAATTGCAGTGTAAATGCAAACAAGCTTCGTTCGCGACGTTTGCTTTGAGAGCGAAAGCGTCGCTGCCAACGCTCACTCACAGGTTACACACGCACAGAACGAGCCCACCTGTACTACGTGAGCCAGTCGAGAAACTACAAAGTGTGTCGCACGCCAGGTAGGGACCTCTACCAAATCTGGCATGAGAATCACAGAACGTGACACCTTATCTTACCTGGTACTACTCCTACTAAGTAACAGAAGGCCATCCATAGGATTGCGATGCAAGCAAGGGCCGGCGAGGGCACGCGAATGTGTACCGACGTGTTAGCACGGTCCCTACTTGGCTATTTGCGAAAGATTCTTCTCAATCTCTCTCTCTCTCTCTCTCTCTCTCTCTCTCTCTCTGTGTGTGTCGCTGTCTTCTCTCTCTTTGTTTTACAGCTGACAAATGGGCACTACCGGTGAGGGGGCGGTGGCGACGTACGGTCGGAAGACACCATTCTCGGACCAATGCAATGGATGCATATCTTAATAGGACGTTGGAAAGGCTGCATGCACGCGTGCTGTGACGTTCGTGCTCGTTGCCCAATCAGCAGCCGTGGATCTTGCACTGTTCCTGCGCAAGGAAAGCACATGGCGAAGCTAGCTGCGTTAGAAAAAGCTTTCATACAATATATCAGAAACTGCTTGACAGGTAGGAGTAGGACAATCATGGAGCAACTTCGTGTTTAGTAATCATCACATGGGAGTTTTTGGTTGTTTGGAGCCCCAAATTGACGGCTTACCAGATTATAGAGGAGTTGGCATGCCATGTTTTTGTTTGATCACAGAGACAAATATGTTACTTCCAGACGGACAACTACTTGCGTCATAGGAGGATCTAGGTTTTATTTTTAGGTGCATTTTGGTATTGTGTATGCTTCTGTGCTCCCCAAAAACTAATTTTCACAAATCTTGAATAGCTACTATCGGCAGTAGAGTAGAGGATAACTGCAGATTAGACCCTCAACGTGCCTTAAAATTGTGCCTTTTCACTTTTAAAGATAGCATAAAAAATTGAAAACAGCCCCTCATTTTTGTTATGTGGAGCACTTTCCGAACAAGTTATAGCTCATATTTGAATCGCATGAGTTTTATAAGAAAAAAATAGTTTTCTCTCTCCAAAATTGCTAGCAAAATCCTCGATTCGAAATCGGGCTGTAAAGTTTGCTCAATTACCTCTCCCTTTCTCTCAAAAGGAGAGGGGAGAAAATTCAACTGCCTATATAGTACTATTGATACGCTTTTTTGGTCAAGAAGTAAGACAGACAAACAAGCAAAAGCCTCGGCAGATGGAAAAATTCAGTTTGCGAAGGCCAAGTTTCCTTCGCCGAGGCGGCCTGCAAAGCAGTCACACTTGTCAAACCATTTGACATTCCTGGCTCTGCTACAGGGACGCTATTCAAATCGACGTGTGCAGAACAAGCTATACTATTAGTAATCTATGAAGTGAGAGAAAAATTCAAGAGTTTGCTTCCAGAAGACGACGCAAAGGTTTGGTTTGGCCAAGCACATTTCGAAATTCAGAACCTTTGGTCCTAACGTATGCTGAAAAAGTAAAGACAAGAAGCTGTTTGATTAGTACTGCTTTTGTTAAATTAGCTATTTATGCTTGGGAGCTGAACCTTCTGAAGCAATGGTTCCTACTCTGAAACTTTTGGTCGTCAAACATGAAGAAAGATTCGAAGCTTTTTCCTCGGAAAAACAACGCAAAGCATCTGCCGAACACATTACAAAATCATACTTTTGTCATAAGACATCGTGAAAAGGGTGGACAAGATGGTTGTTTTGTTATTTGTGCAGTACTATTGGGATTGAGAGTTGAAAAACCTTGGAGGCAATGCCTCAAACTTCAACGTTCAATGCTGGTGGATTTGAAGTCCCAAGAAATGGAAATGTTCAAATGCTTGCTGCTAGTATAGTGCTAGCTTTTTTCGTCGTCTCTTTTGCGTGGTTCACGTCTCCTTTTTGACATTTGCCACTGCTGCTGCATTGCATGCTTGTCTTCTAATCTAAGCGTGCCTTGGCCTTGTACCTTGCCGGTATCGCCTTTATCACTGACACACAGGCACATGTTTGCTGCGTCCGTACGCCTGTCAGGAAGAGGAAGACTTGTACACAAGCGTGAGGCCAAGAGGGCTGCTAACTTGCGGCACCTCTTCATGAATGCCAAGCTTCATGGATGGCTGGAAAGTGATGCCGGATATGTCTTATGACTTTTAGCTTAAATTTTATCTGTTTGTGAGATAGAGTATAGAGAGAAATAATCACATGTGATTTTGACCGATATAGATAAAGTCATGACAGTATCTACTACAATCGAATTGTAGACCCCGCCTTAAAAGACAATCCATTTAAAACTAGTTACTGTAGAAAGCGAAACCATAAGCAAGTTTCTCTCTAGACCATGTCTGATGCATTTGCAAGTTTCTCCTTTCTCTTTCTTGCAAACAACTAGCCGAATTTTCCGCATAGTTGCTAGCTAAAATAATATGTATGCTTTTATTTGAAAATAGACTTATTTATCATATAATTCTAATACTTATAAAGTATGTATTTCTTATATAATTGTAACAGTTCCAAGTATATCTGATACTGTTATAAATAAGGCGTATGAGTATATATTCAGTTTTAATTCCAACTAAATTAAACATATATTCAGAACATTTTCAGCATGATATAAATGACATAAATTGCATATAATCATGTAATTCCATCATGTCATTCATACAAGTGCACATATCCAATACATATAACCAAAATACTGCTGAAAAGAACATGACAAGTATTCCCATGACAGGGAAGCAATTATGCACAATAATTGCTTGAAAATTGCTCTCAGAACAGAGTTGCTCAAGATTTTTTATCTTGGCCTTCTCATGCTAATGTCGAAACTCTTCACTAATGATCTGATAACTAGAAATCAAGATTTGAGCTCTGAACTATGTTTCTACTATTACAAACTTGCATATACATTGGATAGCAACTTCCAATTTTCGATTTAAACGTTCACATGCAATGAATTATCAAGCAGTTTATCTGACAGTGTTCTAGAAGATCAAACTACAATATCAAAAGACGAACAGATTAAAGAAAGGATCTCTTCTGGACCGAACTAGACAAAATGACTACTGCATATCAAATAATCTCAATTGCTAGTCAACAAATTTGCTCAACCGAAATTTATACAGCTACGCTACAGACAATAGAAACTAATTCAATTGAGCTCAAATCTAATCCAGTTATCTAGACCAATTTCAGTATTCGACAGTTTCATCACAGAGCACAAGTTCTGAGCCCACAAGCAAACATAGCAACTCCCAATACTTGATCATAAAACAGAAACAAAAGAACAAGTACACTGCCAATATTTGCGAAAGAATCAAAATACTCATGGTGCAGATGACACTCGAAGTCGTCTAGAAGTAAACCGAACAGGCAGAAAGAGATCAGCTGACAAGAATCAGGCAAGGCACACCGAACGATGTTGTCCCAGAAAATCTAGCGCTCCTCTGTGCTGCTGCAAAAGAGAAGCGAGGTAGACGGAGATACAATGCCGCACTCCAACCTTGGGTAGCCGAAGCAGGAATCGAAGGTTGGGGTTGATGCCGCACAAGACCACCAGAATGCATCGACCGAATGCACTCAAATGCAACAAAGGATCGTCACAACCTTCTCCATACCTCGGGTCAATCTTTCACCTTCAGATTTTCCCTCACACCCCCACTAGACGATAGGGTTCACTCGAAAATCCGAAGGCAAAAGCCCCAATCGGAGATGGCGTAGAAGCACCAACACTCCTCACAACTCGAAGACCAGAGAGGAAGAAAGCCAAAGAGGAGCAAATCGAGATCGGAAGAGATACTCCCTCAGAGGAAGAAATGGCGGCCTTAAGTAGAGGAGGCAGGGATTGCGGCGTGGTGATGCGAGCGACCGGCTCTGAGGAGCCCGGGCCAGCCCATGTTTCCGCCCTCGCTTCTCCAGCTGTTGCCTCCCCACTCGCCGCCTAAGTCGTTCGCCGAAGCGCCAGATTCGGGCGAATCGCACGCGCCAGGGAGGAGACTGCGTCTCCTCCCCCCTCATCTCTTCTCTCGGCCCACTTACAGGTGGGCCCCACCTCTTTTTCTTTTTTTCTTTTCTCAATTGGGAAAGCCCTCACATAAACCAACGGATACTCCATCCGCTCTTTTTTACTTGATCTTATATAATTCGTGCTGTCAAATTTACTAAAATTCGACTGCCAATAGGTTTAAAACAATCTAGATTGCTATACAAAAAACATTATTGGATTTGTCGTCAAAAATATTTTCATAATATTATAATTTTATTAGTATATCTTAGTGTAAAGTTATAAGAAATAGTGACCAAAGTCGCTCTTCGGAGTCCGTAAAAATAAAAAAACATCAAGTAAATAAGAGCTGAGGAAGCATAATCTAGACACACTAAAACAAACGGTGTAGATCTTTATCTATTTTTTTGATTAATATAAAATTTCTAACCCTTGAGAGCGGCCTTAGTAGCTTTTGTCTATATTTTAATAATATAATAAATAATAGATAGTTTATTTAGAGTTTTTAATCCTTTGTTATTGTACACAAGCATCGGAGATTCGTGTGCTGTCTCTTGTAACCATCCGTCTGCAAATTACCAAGGGAAACATATCAATCGCAAAAGCTCGTTTAATTGAAAATACAAAAAAGGGGGAAAACAGAGAATATATATATTTTGTGCAAGAAAAAAAATATGATTTTAGAAAAATATAAGGAAAACTGCTAAGTTCCATTAATAACAGACAAGCAAGAAAACAAACTTTCGCTTGACCGGTGACCTCTACGCGCAACGGCCATTAATTGTTGAACAGATTAAATGTATTTGTACATCTTCTCATTTGTACTCCCTCGAGTCTGATTTAAATGCCATTTAGATCTCATTTGGCAGAGCTCTAGCTCTAGGAAATCTGTAGATTTTCTAAAGCTGGTCATCTGTAGCCCTATAAAATTCTGGATCTAGAGTTGCAGGCATGTGAAGTGCATTTACATAACTCATTTCATTTATATTATATATTAAATAAAAATATTTAAATCACTTTAATTTAGTCAACAAACTACAGATCCAGTATAGATCTCGGAGCTAGAGCTGTGCCAAACAGAGCCTTAGCTCTATGAAAGTGCTCCACACACGACGTTTTTATTAGCTATATTCACATAGATCAGGCGGAAATATGTTTTTTTTTCTTCTCCTTGACATATATTGCCCACATTATTCCTAGATTCATCTTTTTTTAAAAAATACTGAATCAATAAGTATTTGTAAACCAAACACAAACTCGCTCCTAAAAGACTTCTATTTTGACCTGGAGCCAGCAGTCTAATGCCAATACATTCCTATATATCACGTATGTACTGGAGCTACAAATTTCTGTGATACTAGTCTCCCAGTTGACGTTTACAGATAGCTGTGACACAAGTACCTCATTAAAAAAACGGGTGGTGAGCAGGCCTACGTACCGGCCGAACCACCGAAACCATGGAGTTTTCTTGGCGATCATGGGGCCTTGATAACCATCTAGCCCTGTAGTCTAACCTAATTAACTGCTCAAACGAAGGTCAATCGATCTGACCTGCAGCGCCGCCCTAGCTGGCTAGCATCGTCGCATGAATGCGTCATGCGTGCAAAGTTTGATCAACGCACGGCAATAGAATTAACATAGATAGTACTACAAATTCAATTTCAAGCATTAAAACAACCAGTACTAGACTAACAGGCCGTGTTAAACACACAAATACACACACACTCAAATAAATGCCGACTTTTCTGCCGTTATTTAAAAATATCTTACTGGAATAGTCTTTTTAAAACGATTTATCGATGTTTGATTCGTTCACACAAACATTTTTACTAGAGTTAAAAGTTATTAATTACAGCCAAAAAAAATGCACGTTTTTACTAGGTAAGTAACGTTGCCCTACGGGGTACGGCGATCGGGCAGAAGTGTCGCGACGCTGCAGCACCGTCGATTTTGTCCTGAATCTAGGGATAAGGGTCGGCACGGAGTAGCCGTAGCCATCAGTCCCCATAGGTGGCTGCAACTTGGACGTCCGACCGTGCGAAAACCGCCTGAAACGGACAAGGATCGGGGGTCGTGGAAACCGACCGGTGACGGGCTGGGCATCACCGCAGATGGCGGTGTCTTCCCTTCCCCTTCACGACCACCATCGAGTGTCCGTGTCAACGCCTCAGGGCTGACCAAAGCGCGTGCATAAGTAGCAGCACACAAGAGGGTAAAATAATAAAGGAGGTGCGCAAGTTGCCCTGACGGCGAGAGGGGTCGAATCAACCGGGTTCACACGACTCGAGTCGTGGATCTGTCGGTATCGGTCAAAGCTGCTAGTCTCCTGATACAGCCACGGCGAAAGATTTTTGTAGCTGGGGGCATCATGACAGCGTGACCACCGCTGCTATACAGGCGTTAAAAACCTACAGCGTTTAGTACAGAAGAATTTTTGTTTCAAAATATAGAACAAAAGGATTTTTCTTTTTCAGTTTATACAGCACAGATGCGTCACTAACATTTGACCTTAGGTCCCACTTGGCCATCGCATACCGGATGTTGTTTTTCTTTTTCAGTTTATACATCTTTGCAGTGTTGCTGACCAATTTTCCTATTTTCGAGATGAAGGATACAATATTCATGGTCAGTACATTTTTACATGTTAAAGAAGGCGATCGGGGCCACCGAAAATATACCAGAAAATGGATACAGGATCAAGGAACTAGCAACTACATACAGGAGCGACTTACAAGAAAACCACCGTAATAGAAAAGTACTTTCATAGAACCAAACCAAATATGGAAGCGAAAAAGAGAACACAGCAAGGTTCCTACTGCAGCAAGCATTCGCTCAAAGTCGGCTCAGTGATTGACACACTGGCGCATCAAGTTCGGAGCTTACATGCGAAATGTTGGCATCAAAATAACGAATATCGCATGCGATGCGATGACTCGAGTGGACTTCAGTGGCCTAACATCACCCGCATGGAGGCCCATTTCTGAAAAGAATGGAGTTTGCCTGGAAAGCAAAACCCTTGTACAAAAAAACACTCCAGAAAATGCAGATAACTGAATGACCAAATTTTGCATTAACCCGAGCCTTGATAATCCTGAGATCGTATAAATGACTACACATTTTTTTTCTGGACTACGCAAAACCATCCAGTTCAGAGAAGACAATGTTGAGGTCTTCAGAATTTGGTATTTTACTGGAGCATGATGCTCCAGCCAGAACTAAAGTCCAGTGCAGAAGTCTGAATCCAGAAGCTAACAAGGAATGTTGACATATCATTGAAAAAAGGTCTCCAGTAAAACAAAGGCACAATCAGCATTCAAAGACGGTTGTGAATCTGACGGCGATGGCAACATGTCGGTGTTGCTTCTGTTCTTTTTTATAGAAAGAGAAAATAAGATGTAGAAAGGCTGAATGATTAAACCTAGTAGAAACACAATGTGAAATCAACAGTACAACATATTGAGAACCAAGATATATACAAATTGGACAGCATTCTAGACGAGTTTGAGACATCCTCAGAAGGATGCATGGGTAAGGATTCATGGTGAACGGTGATTGATGCACACAGGAGAATCTCAAAACAGGGGAATTACCAGGAGAATCCTAAGTATCCTGCATCAGTGCTTTACAAAAAGAATCATGCTGACACCATCAGATGACTAGCACACAAAAAAAAAAACCGGACAAGACTGCAATCCCCCCAATTCTTTGGAAATAAACAAACATAAGTACATGAAAATGGTGGTAAGGACCGATGGAAGCAGTTGAGTCAACAGGCATGAAGAGCATTTTGTTCCTGCCTTGCCAGATGTGGCCTGAATTCATCCGTTCATCAGCTTAACGATTCATGCCGCCAGTATCTACTCTGAACACATCATCAACTGACTAATGACCTTCTCTCTAAGATGGTGGTGCAGGTTTAGAGACCGAAATACTTGTTGTGATGACTTCCGATGAGACATCCCAACTTCCACTTCTTTGATCCCGACTCGAGTGCCGTACCTCGCCTCTAACTGTAGGAACCTGTGCATCTGTATTGGTTATAAGTTTGGAATCTGAGACTGTCCCTTCCATCTCATTGCTGTCCCCACCTCCCATTTCAATATCAATGCCATCATAATTATGGCGCTGTGAGATCTTCAAGAGATCACCACCAATATCAAGGTCATCTTCCACTTTTACCCGAGGAGCACCAGCTGGTTCCTCTTCTACCTCCCTAGCACGGTTAACTGGTGGAACTCGCACTTCCTCTTGTTTATGTGCCCGGAACTTGTGTTTGGAAGGCTGTACCTTGGCACAGAAGACTTCTAGAAAGTTATTCAGACAGCCTTGATCATAGACATTAGGCCTGCCATCTGATCTATACCGGAAATTCTCATATGTGGTCTGAAAAACCAGAGTACCTATATCAGATATTAGGAGCGGTGTACCGCAAAGGAGATATTTGTTTTAATCTGGGAAAAGAGTCCAAAAGAGCATTCTTGGTCAAATTAAGGTTTGCACTAGCTGTCTTAAGGTTTGCCTAGATAGTCCAACAGTGTTTCTCTCTCTCTAAATATACAGCCCAGTTAATATACAAAAGCAAAAATGAGCATTTTAAGATAAACAACCTAATTTTTCTTCTAATCACAAGTCACAACCCCAGATAACTATAAATATAGCTCAGCAGTTGCCAGTATAATTGCTTTGAAGATTTTAAGCATGAGCTTGAGACAAGGAAGCAAAGCAAAAGAGGTCTCATAATAACTAAAACTCTGAACTGAACTCATCTGACGAAGGGGTGTGCATTTCCTCAAGAGTAGAAAACAGAAACAGCCACTTTTTCCCTCACAAATGCACAACTACAAAATGTAAAGGTAAAGGAGGAACTTCAAAGTTCAGTTGAAATTGGAAATGCACTCTTTCCCAACCGAATATTTTACTGTTTTCAAAATCTTTATGGTACGGAACATCACAAGCACTGTGCATAATATGATTAGATGACATAAACTCGCAATAGTAAAAACAAACATGCAAAAACAGAAGTTTCTGCTCATGAGTGCAGACAAATCACCAAGCAAAAGTAAATCAAGATACCCAATTTTACATCAACAGACCAACCTGGTTCGTGCTGATGAGATATGTATGAAATCCTGTGAGTCCACCAACGAACCAAAGAGAGATGAAACAGTATATCATTAGTGCCAAAGAAGCAGGTGAGTGTTTCAAAGCCTTCCACACTGTAGGATAGTCTTCGTCCATGAGAAACTTGATGTATAATGTCGACATAGCAAATACATAAATGCAGAGGATACTTGAGGAAGAAACAAATAGGAAAAAATACCGGTAATTGCGCTGCACAATGGACAAGTAGAAGTAAATTAAGATCAGCAGCCAAATCTCCCACTCTAAAAAAAAGATCAGCAGGCAAAGATGAAATGGAGCAACTCAATCAAATTTTTATTAAGCTTGAAAGAAATCAATTCGAGACATGTTTATGAGTACCTCAGTTCCACATTATAGATGCATAGTTTTGTTTAAAAAAATATATTATATATAGAAAATTAACCAAAACAGTTATAATCGGAGATCTCCACATGGATGTATAGGAGCATTTCACCTCTATCTAATTTTCTGAGGATTTCTATATCTCAGTGAACATGGAAACCAACAGTTTGCTTTTTGCACACTCAATTTTCTTCTATAACATGTGTATTGACGGGGAGTACCAACTGACAAGTGCATCACTTTGATTCCAATAACTGTTGCATGTCCATTAGATATTCTTTTGGACTGGGTTTGTGTTATGAACCTCAGTTCATAACGGGTAAACACCACCAAGAAGATGGCCGGATGGAGTCGGCGTAGGGAGGGAGGAGAGACTTTAGACTAGGAAGACTTTATTATTACTCTGCTTAATGACAATAGCATGCGGTAGCCCCTTTATATAGATGGCTCCCCCTAACAGATCGAATCTAACTCCAATCATATCTCTAACCCTATCTCTAATACAAGGAAACCAATCTCTAACTCAGATAGAACCCAATCTCTAATTCCTAATAATGACCCAACTGGTCCAAGGCCCATGTCTATAACATTACACCCCTCCCGGACAAGCAGCTTGTCCTCGACCTGCTAAACGGCGGTCAATGGAAGACCTTGGATGCCGATGTAGAAGACGAACGGTGGCGGAGTGCTGCAGCGGATGGAGACGGATGGCCAGATCCACGCGGACAAAGCTTAGACGAAGTGTAGCGCCGTCGGAAATATATATATATATATATATATATATATATATATATATATATATATATATATATATATATATATATATATATATATATATATATATATATATATATATATATATATATATACACACATATATACACATATATACACATATATACACATATACACATATATACATATATACACATATATACACATATATACATATATATACATATATACACATATATACATATATATACATATATATACATATATACATACATACATATATATACATATATACATACATACATATATATACATATATACATACATACATATATATACATATATATATACATATATATATACATACATATATATATACATACATATATACATACATATATACATACATATATATATACATACATATATATATACGTATATATATATATACGTATATATATATATACGTATATATATATATATACGTATATATATATATATATCTATATATATATATATATATATATATATATATATATATATATATATATATATATATATATATATATATATATATATATATATATATATATATATATATATTTGCCCTTAACTCGTCGGTCGGTTTAACCGACCGAAACCCCGAACGCATCAGATCGGGTCTCGCGACCCATGGTCTCGAGCCGACGAGGGAAGGAGCGGCGGCGGTTCCGGGGGCGACGGCGGCGAAGAGCGGCGGCCTGCGGGTCGGTAGCCGACGGAGCGGCGGTCGGAGGAGCGACGGCCTGCGGAGCGGCGGCCAGATCTGGCGGAGGCGGATCGGCAGGCGGAGCGGCGGCTTGCGGAGCGGGCGGCCGGGGCCGACGGAGCGGCGGCGGAGCGGCGGCCGAGGCAGAGCGGTCTGGAGGTTGACGGCGGCGGGGCAGTAGCCAAGGGAGCGACTGCGTTCGGAGCGACTGGCGGAGCTTCCGGCGGAAGGAACGGCGGCGGCTTGGGCAGAGGCGAACCCGACGGTGGCGGAGCGGCCGCGAGGAGCGGCCCTCGGTGCAGCAGCGGCCTGGCGACGGCGATAAGCGGCGACGACGGCTCGGATCCGGGGCTGCGGTGGCAGCGGCGCGGCGGATCTGGAGCGGTGGCCGTCGGTGCGGCCGGCGGAGCGGCCAGCCGGGGGAACGGCTGCAGCGGCGGCGCCTTGCATGGATCCCGGCGACGGATGATGACCGGCGCCCGAGGGCGGGGATGACACAGCGCTGTTGGCTCCCAGATCGTGCTGGCGTGGGCAGAGACGTCGGATCTGGCTTCGACGAAGGAGGAGATGCTGCTGCAGCAACGCGCGGTGCTCGCCTGGCGATGGACGCATGCTGCAGATTGTGAGGACGAGCTGGTGTTGGCTGTGGCGTTGGTTCTGGTTGTTGTTGGGGATCGGATGTTGGATGATGAATCTGGCTCTTTGTTTCCTGTTGCTCCTTCATCCGATTCTCCATCCTCTCAAGGATGGCATGCACGTTGAGAAGGCTGTCCATCATCTTCTCGTTGATGCTGGTCAACTTGTTGGCGCTAGCTTTTATCATGGCTAACGACTCGGCAGTAGGGCGAATCGCAGAAACCATGGTAGCAGAAGTCGTGGGAAGGGATCGACTGCTCTGATACCAATCTGTTATGAACCTCAGTTCATAACGGGTAAACACCACCAAGAAGATGGCCGGATGGAGTCGGCGTAGGGAGGGAGGAGAGACTTTAGACTAGGAAGACTTTATTATTACTCTGCTTAATGACAATAGCATGCGGTAGCCCCTTTATATAGATGGCTCCCCCTAACAAATCGAATCTAACTCCAATCATATCTCTAACCCTATCTCTAATACAAGGAAACCAATCTCTAACTCAGATAGAACCCAATCTCTAATTCCTAATAATGACCCAACTGGTCCAAGGCCCATGTCTATAACAGTTTGTTGAGAAACAGATTCAGTTTGAAAATTTTGATAAAGTTTTGAGTTCTACTTTTAACATTACATGGGCAAGCTAATTGTAACAGGTGCAGAAACTCACCTTTCGATCAAAAAGGTGCACCTAGCTTGGGCTTATCAAATAGGTACCTTAAGTGAAAATATGTGATCTGACAATTGCTACTAGTTAAATTAGTCTGAGTAGTTGCATGACCCTTTTGTCATACAGACTTTCCAGTAATTTTGGTGTCAAATTTTGTACAGACTGATACAGTGCTATTTGCTTAATTGGAGAATAGGTAACAAAAAAACACAGTTGCTGCATCCAGGCTACTAAATTCAGGTTAGTTTGCTCACTGGAACAAGCACATCAATAATTTAACTTTTGCATCACTAAATGAGCAGTAGGAAAGAGTATATAAAAGACAGAAATTCCAGTAGAATCAAGGCAAAAGGCTTTCCCAAGTTCTCCTTTCTTGGGGGTCTACAATCACTTGTATTAACAAGAAAATCACATGTGTTCTTCGGTAAGTAAACACCAAAAACTAGAAGCACTGAAAATAATCACACAAGTTCCAAGCAAGCAAGTAAATAAGTGCACACACTACCTTGTTACTGCAATTAGGTGCATAAAAAGCCAACAGGTGTCAACATAAAAAAGCAAGGACATATATGTGAAACTAGGATGATTAAAATGCAATTTGCATTGTGTTGGCAGTGCTGCTCTTAGATGATACTAGTCAGCCAGTAATAATATTTGGGGAACTCCAATGGCGGACCTAGGAAAAAATTTAGATCGGACGACATGTACCAATAGAATTATCGAATAGGAAAGCAGGATATGCATAATTCATATTACAATCACACTAATAAGAGCATATGGCACTAAATGTAGTCCAACAAAATAATTTGCATGTAAACATGTAAGAATGAAGGTACGCTCTATCTATATTTGCATGTGAACAAAACCATCCAGATCCCAGTCTTGCTGCCTTGCTCGCTCCCCGCCCGCCTTGCTGATGCCGGCTGATGCCTCACCATGATGCCTAGGTAGCCGCGCCCTGTGGCCCAGCGTCCGCAACAACCTCTTCACCAGCTCGCGGCCGCGTCGCGTCTTTCTCGCTTCTTGCCAGCTCGCCGACGCCGCTGTGTTGCCATGTCGCCCCCCCCCCCCCCCCCTCAACACCGCCTCCAGAGTCCAAAACGAGAAGACCAGCTAGGGTCAAATGGGGTGTTCGTATGGTAAATGTCTAATTGTTGTGTGATTACTATGTATAGCATAGGCGGTAGGGAGCCAAACACCACCCACCCTACAACCCATGGCCTACTCTCACTCTTTGAAACACAAAAAATAGCAAAAAATAAGGCACATGGATAGCACCAGGCCCACCTGAGTGGCAGGGGTGCCCAAGCGGCATATAGGAGCTCCTCTAATTGCTGTGCCTTGGTGGTTTAATGGGCTGGTCCAATGGGTCGCCTCATGCGGCATTAGCCCAAGGAGTGAGCCATCTCTCCAAGCCTAGCGCACACGGCAACGCACTGCTTCTTCTTCCTTCTTCGTTGAGACAGGTAGACAACAGAGCTCCTAGGCCATGGCGAACGGGGGGAGGGGGTCTGGCCGACAAGGCAGCTCGGGCGGTCGCCCAGGCTCGCCCAAATGCCGAGTCCACCCCTGGGGAACTCTACTTTGTTAAAACCTTATGTTCAACAAATGTTTTTTAATGACCATTGACCACTAAGTTGGAAGATGTAAAAGCATTTCTACGATCAGTAGAGTACACCTTATGACATGGACAGTACAAATAAACAACTTCAATTACAGCAAGGAGTTCACGAAGAAAAGGAAAAGCATGTACAAGTATTATATGGTGTTTGTGTGCATAGCTGCATATTGTGGGTATAAGCGTGTCCTAGAAATTCTAGAAGAAACAAATTCAAGGCTTTGTTGAGTTTGCTGGAGTGTGTGAGTACTATCTTCACTAGTTAGTAGTTACTAGCTTATAACATAAACACATACATCTTACCTTTCCAATGCATTGCCCTACCCAGGGGCAGTGATGATCAAAGCGTTCCACACAGTTGTTGCAAATGGAACAGTGTGAACACCGAGGAGGCCGAAAAACCATGCAAGTTTCACAATACTTTACTTTCACAGGCATTCCATTTACCATAACTTCTTTTATACGAGGAAATAGTAGTCTTCCAGGTGTGTCAGTAAGAGATAAATTATCATAGTGAAACTCTTCCTCTGGTGGATGAGACGCACGAGGTACAATACCAGGATCCTGAGCTGCAGTGACGAAGAGTAACAAAAGCACCTACAATGCAGAGTTGCAGGCAAGCAAACACACATTTACTGTGTCATTAAATATTAAAATTGCTCACTAAAAGATACATGCACGAAACAGCACCAGCATACTCACATAGATTGTGAACACTATTGCTACAGCAAGAATTGCATATCCTGCATTATATGCAGGAAATTGATGGCGGAGATGTCGTGCGACAAACACACAAAAGACTGCAACTGGGACAACAATGAGGGCAACAGAAACAAGTAGGGATTTAGCATCAGGTCCAAATATCAACCGCCCTCCAAAGAAGAACCTCTGCAGATGAGGCACATGAATCTGTTAGCGATAATAAATCCACCGTGTAAGACAAGAAGAATGCCACACAACGAAACTTTTCAATGATATAGCACATGACGACGTAAGTAAAACATCCCAAGCAATGTATGGCATCTAAACATGTTGACATGTTGTTCATGTTCTGAAACATCAATTCCATCTACAACACAAACCAAGATCATCCTGTAGCAGCAGGGGCGAAGGCAGCGGGGAGGCTTCGTAAGGCTCGAGCCTCACCTCCCCGCGGGCGACGGCACCCCCCAATCCTCATTCATTCCGTCGCCCCGCGCCGCACCACCCGCTCCTCTGCCTCCGCATTCGCCTCACCGTCCTCCCCTCCCAAATCCAAGCCCAAACCCTCGCCGTCCTCCCCACACGCCAACTTCTGGCCGCCTGCACCGCCGCCCACTCCAGAAGCCGCCTCCCCCGCGTGGACCGTTTGCCGACTCCAGCGGGCGGCGGAGGCGACAACATCGACGCGGCGGCCGACTGAGACCTTAATCTGGTGTCCCGTTGGCTCTCTAGTCTCCTACAGTCCTACTTAGGTAACCTCCGATTCCAATACCCAATTTCTTGCATTGATTATCTGAGCCTTGTATTACTAGTTTCTGACATTGAGGTATGGATTGTAGACTGGTAGATGAGTTTAGAAGGAACTGCATCTGGTATCATACTATCTAAAATGCTCTGTGAGCACTGCACTTTAATATTGCAAGTATTGGTACCAGTCTATAGCCCGTGTACAAATGTTTATAAACCAAAGGTAGAAATAAGGTGAAATAATGGTTGCATTCTCCTACTAGGTCTTCTCCCCGGTTGTTACCATTCTCTATTTGGCACCGATGGGCAAGAAGAACAAGTCTGCAAGGCCAATAAAGTCGTCGAAAGATGCTGAACAAGCGTATACTCATTACCCCCATTGTGTTTTTAGTGATCTTTCTAGTTATAATTTGTGTTGTTCTTCTTCAAGCCATTTTTTTGGGGCAACAACTTCAAGTCACTACTTCACTTGGTGTTTTCTCCCTGAGCAGGCTAGCTTCAGATTACATTGGAGGGGATGCTCTTGATGAACTATTGTTGAAGCTTATTAGGTGAGTAGGTAAATGCTCCCTCAACATTTATTTGTATTGCTTTATTCTGATATTGACAAAAGGCTTATTAGGTGAGTAGGTAAATTCTCCCTCAACATTTATTTGTGTTGCTTTATTCTGATATTGACAAAAGGTACTACTAATCTCTAGGAGCGTGGATCACTATTTTGGTTCACACTTGTTTTGGTTCACACTTGAATTTAATTTACTGTAGCTAGAGATCACTATTGAACCAAAGAAATGAATAGGTTGAAGAAACATGAGATCACATTAGTTTGTGCTCCAAATGCAATTTAGCAAACAATGATGCCTAATTACTCCCTATTAACATACTAACACTTAAAGACCATTTGAGCCCACCCTCCATTTTCATCCTGGCTTCGCCACTGTGTAGCAGAGTATGGTGATTGGGGTCTCCATGCCTGCCACTCGGCCAGCCGCGCCCAGAGTGGCTAACAGAAAGAGGGACCAACCAACCAGTGACGCATAGTGTTGCACTGGAACAACATAGCCCATTCCAAACGAGCGGAGCCGATCCAGAACAGGATGCATTTCGTCGTGCAGCTCGTGGACAGACGTGTGGTATATCGCATTAACAAAAATGCCAACACAATTCATCCGTGGATATGGGGATATCAGGACTCCCACAGCTACCGGTATACATTGCTGCGTAAACGAAGCACCACTGAACTAAAGGGCTATTACTGAATTAATTAAACGAGGCAAGAAGCTAGCATAGCTGGAGCAACTCGATTCCACATATCCACTAGTTATAAAGTTAGAAACTTGACGGTCGTCAGTGTTTGTTAGACCAGTGATCTTATGAAACAAAGTAGAATCCCGCATGACAAGATGGGGAACACACCAAAAAAAGATTTTTTTTTTATTGTTAACACAGATTGGCAGAATCGGTAAGCTAAACAACAGCAAAACCTCAAGAACGTTCTGATTCCCAAAACAAAGCCCAAAGAGAGTTGCCCAGAAGGAAAGTGAAGGATATACAGATTAACAAAGAAGCAAAATACTCCGAAAAAGAAAACGAGAACTTCATAGAATCCCTAGGAACTTTAATTTTTCCTTTAAACTCGGGACCCGAAGGGGGAAGCAAAAACTAAGAGAAATAAATACGAAAGAACGAATAATTCTCACATTATTCCCCTTCCAAGCTTCATACACCCGCTGTGGCTGCGTCATGGGCAGCGAAGGATCGGCTCCAATCAACAGCTCATCGAATCCTCCCAGCCGGCGTGCGGGGAAAAGAGATCGGTGCCCGCACGCAAGAAGGCGAAGAAAAACTGGATGCGAAGAACAGCGCAGACAGGAATCGTAGGCGAAAGAAAGCGGCTGCTGTGTAGTGGTGAGGTACAAGAAAGGACTTTCTTTATTGTTCGTGGAGGAATTGAAGCCGGAAAATTAGGCTGGAAAGAGTAGAAATTGGGAAGTAGTAGAAGAGAGGGCTCTTTTGTAAATCGAACCCTGGATTTTAAGAAATGTGTGGGTGCCCCATGGAGAAATAAACTTGCCAGCGACGAAGTAATCGGCGATTGTACTGGGCAGAGCTCCTACCGTTTTGCTCTTAAAAAACTAGGTAGGTAAACTAGCTTGAGAAAAACGTGAACAGAATTTACAAGGTTTCTTATAATTTATAGGTGATCTGGAAAAGAAAAAATAAGTAACAATATTTTGAACTATTTCATGTGGATTTTATGAGATTATTAATTACTGTTGCAATTGTTAGCTTGTCACGATCATTACGGAGTAATGGCTCAATGCATGTTGAGCTTGCGTCCTCCAAGCCGCACAGTGCTTTGTTCTTCAAGCTAGATGTTAGCTCATGAGCTACGGCTTTCGCTTGGACATCTTCAGTGTTTGAGTGTGTACCCAAAAACCTATCAAAGACAATAAAATCACGTGATATAACTAAAAAAGATGTCGTTTTATACACGTATAATTAGATAAATCAATAATCAAATGTGTATATTATAGGCCGTATCAATATTAGAAGTTTTTTACTATAAAGAAGATATACATATACATATATTACCAGCACACATCCCAAGCGTATATATGTATGTGTGCCCTCGTATAACACGATTAGATAGACAATTCATATCCTCACAAAATTCTTATTAAAATGCACTTATATGTGTGTAATATTTGGATATTAGGATTCCTCCGTCTCTTGATGGTTTCAATAACATAAGTATTAACTAAATTATATTATAAGTACACTTTGTTCAATCATCTATTTGAAGTCTAAAAAATATTAGCATTTTACTATGGGCAATGAATCGTGAATCGTAAAACTCATCAGGGGTTATTTGCAAAAGAAACAGGTATATGAAACGGAAGTGTGGCTGCTGCCCACTGCACCCGGTCTACTATGGGCAATGACAGGTTGGGTGCACGGACGGTGAAAGGACTAGCACGCCGCGTAGACCGGGCCCAGCCAGCGAAGTTCCTCCTGCGGGGAGAACCCAAGTGAGAGCTGGCGGGGCCAGAGGAAAAACGTGAAGCGGCCACGAAGAAGGATTGAAGAGCCCAGCGAACGTACGGCCGTACGGGGGTACTATCATTTACCAGCCATTCCATGGGATTTGATTTGATTAGGGCTAGATTAGGGTTCCGTTCCAACGGGTTTTTGCTCCTTGCTTCTAGCGTCTTAATTTTATCTTTTTTTATTTTTTAGATCTTTTATTTTTTTTCCTCTTATTCCTTTATATTATCCGTGATGATTCCAGTACTAACATGTACCTGATGCTAAAGTCCTGTTTGAAACGCAGAAAATCTTTTGACTCCTGTAAATATTAAACTGTTTTGTGTGAAACGTCTCAAAACGGGGCATCATGAAAAGATATTCATGCAAAAGATTAAGGGCATAGTACATGGAGAAACAAATAGTTAATCAGTACCATACAGTAAAGATTGCTATTTCATTTATAGCCTGACATTTTGCGCATTACATTTAGGAACAAATCTACTTTACCCTCATAACTATCGTGTCCATCTAAAATTCAGCTTTCAACTGCAAATAAGACATTTGACACAAACTTTTGAAACCGTTCACTTTTCACCCCTAGACTGGTTTGATTTGTGATTTTCCCTATGTTGGCAACCACATCACAAGTTTTCAGTTGACATGGTAGCTCACTCCGCAGAAGTAGCAAATAAATTTTAAAAAATGGTGAATCCCACTAGTCAACCCCTATCCCTCTTCTTAATGTACGTTTTCCCCTTCTTCCTCTCTCTCCCCCTTCTCTTTCCACTCGTGCTACCCCACCATGGCAGCATCCCGTAGATCATCAGGCATCGGCCATCACCGATACTGGCGGTCCCTCTTCTTCCTTTACTTCTTTCCTCCTACTTCCTCTCTCTCCCCTCCTCCCTCTACTAGTGTTGCTCCACCATGGCTGCAGCCCGCAGATCGCCTAACGCCAACGACCACTGCTGTCAACGGTGTAGGGGAACAAGCATCAATGAGGAGAGGGGTACAGAGGAGAACTAGTGGTGGTGCAGATCCCACGTATGTTTTGAGTGAGACATAGTAAACAAGGGGAGAGAGAACGAAGAATGGAGAGAGGGAGAGAAAGAGATGAGGTGGCAGAAATATGGTGATCTGGATGCTAATGTAGATGTTATATCAGTAAAACCATTGCCACATGTGTGTCACATCAATTCAATACTGAGGTGGAATGGCCTTAAGGGGATAAGTTGCTTGGTATTAACAATTGAGGGGGTCATTTATCCGATTTTGCAGTTAAGGGTTGAATTTTACACAAACCTAATAATTCAGGAGATAAAATAGATTTATTCCTTATATTTATGATGATAAGCAGACATTCTAAATGTGCATAGTGCACTTTAAATAATGGTAATCTGTGTGAGATTTCAGAGAGAGACGTATGGTATGCTTGTGGTCCAAACTCCAAAGAAAACACAAAAAAATACTCTTTAACTAAGAATGATCCTTGTTAAGGATGCTAATTGGAAATTGCAAAATTGATTAATCCCCTAAGTGCCAAAATTAAGACTGGTTATATTGTATTTATTTCTTATTAAAGGCATAGGAATAATGAGACTGCACCAGGAAGTTGTCTTTAGGGGGAGCATATGCTGAACCTTTATAATTATGCACAAGATTTAGAAGATCTCGACTTTAGTCTAACCTAGAAGGTATTGACTCGATGATCACTATCTTGAAGGTCTTTTCCACTTATCAGTATAAGTACAATCTTTGGACATAATAAAGGTCATGAAGATCTAATATATCCTGAATATAAGCATTGTACTCTTTTTCCCTTAGTAAGTTTTTCCTGTTGGGTTTCTTACTTGAAGGTTTTTAATGAGGCAACAAGTGCAATATAATTTAACGTGTGATGTGTATTCTTTTCTCCATGCCTTTTTTCCAATGGATTTTTAGAAGGAGTTTTTAACGAGGCATATGTATATCGTGGTATAAAGCCTCACCAGAATGTGCTTGGCTCAACTGAATGATTAACCACATCAAGAAGTCATGTGGCATAAACACCATTGGTAACCCTACTATTATCTCTAAAGATAATGCAGTTTGTGTGACACATATACAAATGGGCTATGTTAAAGTAATATCACAAAGCATATTACTCCTAAATTCTTTTATCCTCATGAAGCTCCAGAAGGACAGAGGTAAAGATGTTGAAAGCTAGGTCTTGTGATAATCTGGCAGATATATTCACAAAATCTCTTTCAGCCTCTACCTTCCAGAAGTGCATACGAGACATTGGGATGAGGCAACATAGAGAGTTACAAGGTTTAGGGTTAGCAAATCCCTGAACCATAGCCCTTATGTAAAACCAGAAAATGTACATGATCCTGAAGATCCAAATGTTGCACTCTTTTTCTCTTTGTGAGTTTTTCCTGATGTTTTCTCACATAAAGGTTTTTAATGAGGCAACAAGTGCGACACATGGAACGAGTGTGATGTACTCTTTTATCCATCCCTTTTTCCCACTGGGTTTTTGGGAGGAATTTTTAATGAGGCATATGCATGCCGTGGTATTCGCCCAAGGGGGAGTGTTACAAAATCTAGAAAGTTACGGTGTGGAAAAATACTAGAATTGCCCCTGGTGGGCTTAGACTAAATAGAGAGGCCATTGTACCATGTAAACAGATCTAAGAATAATAAAGACTACGTGTGGTGTTCTCTCTCGTTGGTGTCTCCTGTGTTTGATCTATTGTGTTCTTGATGATTGATTGTGTGGATTATGTTATCGTTCATCTATTCTACATCGATTTCTTAACAATTTGTACAATTGTACTTGCCCTTTCTCTCAAGTCATCCTGGATTTGAATTAGCTTCCCGTGCGCTTGAAGTACTCTAGTAATTTCTTTCTTACGGCAAAAGGGCAAAGTTGCATGTTTCGAAAACAGTAGAAATGGTTTCCCATAAAATACTACTACTATTGCTTTTCTGGACACATGTGGTGTATATTTATTATGTACTTGCAAGAGCATGTGTATTAAAATAATTACAGCTCCATCATGGTCTGATTTTCAAAAAAGAACGAAGAAGATAATGGTTGGTCATGGTTCCAGGGCCGTTTATATATGTTTTAAATTTGGTTTTTGAATAGTAACAACTTGTAGAGAAGTTATAGAGAGAGACATTTGCATATGATTTTGACCAATATAAATGAAGCCACTGCAGTGTGTACTACAATCAACTAATAGAGATCATCTTAAAAAGGCACTCCGTTTAAAAACCATTTACTGTAGAAAAACAGCTTTCAGAAGCCAATATGAATATGCCATTAATTTTTAACCTAGTCCATATAAACAATTTCTTGCTTGACTAACCAGAGAAAATCAACGCAAGACTTCCCGTATCTTATGGAAAATGATTATGATAACCCGACCAAATATGAATTGAGTTTATGTGGTCCATGTGTGTGCATATAAGCGAATGATAATTTAGTCACACCTTGATTACCAAGGTTGGGCATGACCAACATATAACCCCATTCCCAATACAACACTCGGGCTAATCCTTCTACGCAAAGTGAGGATGAAAACTTAAGTAGGGTTGGTGTGAATGTGTGGTTTGTCTGGCGTACGGGTAGACAGGTAGACATAAGCCTAATTAGAGGTGAGGTGTTACAAATGGTATCAGATCCAACCCTGGCGGTTACACATGCGTGTGGGTCAGGGGTGCAGGGTTTGGCGCATGGCACGTGTGGGCCCAGATGAGTGGACACACCATATGATATATGTGCAAATTGGACATATGAACATGTGCCAACAGAAGAGATCTTGTGATTTGTCCCAGTCTAGGTATGTTGAGGCAATGAGGACATCGGTTCCTTTGAGAGAGGGGTGTGATAACCTGGCCTAAGATGAATTAAGCCTATGTGGCCTATGTGTGTATGCATAAGTGCATAAGAATTTAGTCCTACCTTACTTGTTAAGATTGGACATGACCAATATATAACCCTATTGCCAATTACAATCTAACCTCCAGATTAATCCTTTTATGCGAAGTGAGAATGAAAGCGTAAGTGTGATTGGTGCGAGTGTGTGGTTTGTTCGGTATGCGGGTGGATCTAAGCCTAATTGGAGTTGCAATGTAACCTCCATATTAATCCTTTTACGCGAAGCGAGAATGAAAGCATAAGTGTAGTTGGTGTATGTGTGTGGTTTGTTCGGTATGCTAGTAGACCTAAATCTAATTGGAGCTAGAGCGTTACAATGATACTTGCGTGTACGTAACACAATGGATTAGTAACAGTAAATATGCAGCCCTAAACGCTATGGGTTGGCTAAACCTTGGTTAGAAAAACAGGCTTTGTCAGAGCAAAGGCAAATATGACATACGGCTTGGCCCCAATATTTTAACTCGTGGTCCATGGTAGTAGATCAAACTAACCCACATTCTGTTGGACTGCATATTTAACTAGCTGATGGCAGTAGGTTGCGCTCCTAAAACTTCCAAAAGAAGCAAGCTAATGTATACAAGATTAACAAAAGAGATGAGAATAAAGGTCAAAATTGAGGTACTAACCTCTTGCTGCTAAAGCACCTTGGTCTTTTTTTTAAACTCATGCTCCCCTTTAACGGGGGCTCTCATTATAGACAAGAGATTATACAGACGTTGATATTATACATACCTGGGAGTTGCAACTCCGAAAGATAATTGCAAGGATTATTGTGATACAAACTGTGGCACGAAGTAGTGGCAATTTGTTGATCGTTAACGAACATCTGAATTGCTCCTATTGCCAGCCCATGAGCTGCTTCACATGCTTGTCTTGGAATATGCATTAGCCGGTGTTATAGTTGCTGCGTTTTACTGAATATCTGAGCTAGAATTGGCTTGATGTTCCAAACTTCCAATGTATTGTCTTGTTTGGAAGGTCTCCTATATTTGCCTCTTCTACCAGTACCTTGCAATCAGTCATGAGGTATATAGGCTGCAAATGGTGTTTTCCTGCAAAGAATACTGTAAGCATGACAGCTAAAGCCTCAGCCTGCAGCGATGAAGCCACTTGATTGCCTTTGCTCTAACAGCTATCTTAATTGGATCACTTTTCCAAACTGCATCAATAAAACATCTATATTTGTGTTGGAAATCACTTTTTGATCAAGGAATTACAAGAGTTGAAGCATTATTCTGATCTGCATTATTTGTGCAAAGGTTTTGCCTATTATGGTCGTTACTATTGTGATGCTTTTGATTGCAATATGAAACTTGCGAAAAAGCTTTTGCTTGACTTTTCTAGCTGGTGGGGCAAAACAATCAAGGCTGCTCCAAAAGAGATAAGAAAGGGACTGAATTCACTCATCATTCTGGTTGCCTGGGAGTTGTGGAAGCATAGGAATGCTTGTGTCTTTGAGGGTGCTAGTCCCTGTGTTCAAAGAGTGTTATCTGTAGTTTCTGAAGAGTGTTTGTTGTGGTGTTGGGCTGGAGCTAAGGCTCTGCAACAGCTTCTTAGTAGGTTGCTACCTTTAGCTGTTTAGGCGTTTCTTGGGCAGCGGTCGTCTGTTCTTCCTGTTATGAATAGCGCTTGTATTCATATGAGGCCAATGGGCCGGTATATATACACAAAGTACAGGTGGTAAATATGCAAAGAACCCCTCATAACAATGGGGAATAACAACTATACATATATCTCTAACACTCCCTCTCAAACTCATGGTGGATCAACAACACTGAGTTTGGAGAGGTAGAAGTTGTGCTGTGCTTGAGTCTGGGCCTTCGTGAAGAAATCTGCTATCTGAAGCTCTGAAGGCACATACTGAAGAGTAATCACCTGATCATGCACACAAGACCTTATGAAAGAAGCATCAACACCAATATGCTTGGTGAGCTCATGCTTCACAGGATCACGGGCAATACTGATAGCACCTGTACTGTCTGACAAGAGAGAAGTCGGTGTAGTGACAGAAACACCAAAATCCTCAAGTAACCACCGTAGCCAAGTAATTTCTACTGTCAAGAGAGCCATAGCTCGCAACTCAGCCTCTGCACTCGAACGGGACACTGCAGTCTGTTTCTTCGTCTTCCAGGCAATAAGAGAACCACCAAGAAAAACACAGTAAGCAGAGATAGACCGGCGATCAGAGGGATCGCTGGCCCGAGTAGCATCCGAATAGGCCTGAAGCTGTAACGAGCTGGAACGTGGAAAGAAGAGACGGCGAGAGATAGTCCCGCGAAGGTATCGCAGAACTCGAAGAAGGTGGCTGTAGTGGACCTGAGTAGGAGCTGAAATAAACTGACTCAGAATATGAACTGGATAAATGATATCCGGACGAGTAACAACAAGGTAGACAAGACTCCCAACAAGATGACGATAGCGAGTCGGATCAGAAAGAGGCTCGCCATCAGAGAGTCGGAGGTGAACATTGAGCTCCATGGGAGTCTCAACAGTACGCTGATCAGTGAGAGAGGCGCGATCAAGAAGATCCTGAATATATTTCTCTTGGGACATAAAGAAACCATCTGGAGTGGAAGTAACCTCAATCCCAAGGAAGTAACGAAGAGGACCAAGATCCGACATAAGGAACTGCTCACTAAGACGAGCCTTGACAAAGGCAATGTACTCAGAATCATCTCCCGTAATGATCATATCATCAACATACAGAAGAAGAAGAGTCCGACCACGAGACGAAGTGTGGACAAAGAGCGCAGGATCTTGATCACTAGCTGAAAAGCCAGCAGCAGTGACCACAGAGGAGAAGCACTCAAACCAAGCACGAGGGGCTTGCTTAAGGCCATAGAGAGAGCGACGAAGACGACAGACCATGCCCTCAGGAACAGAATACCCAGGTGGCAGATGCATGTAGACCTCCTCACGCAACTCGCCATTAAGAAAGGCATTCTTGACATCAAGCTGAGAAACAGACCAGTGGTGAACAGACGCCACCGAAAGAAGAGTGCAAACAGTGGTCATGTGGGCCACAGGAGCAAAAGTCTCGTCGTAGTCAACACCATGCTTCTGCTGGAAACCACGAGCAACAAGACGCGCCTTATAGCGCTCAAGAGAGCCATCAGAGCGAGTCTTAATCTTATAGACCCACTTACACGTGATGGGATGAGAATGAGATGGAAAAGGAACAAGATCCCAAGTACCAGTACGCTCGAGGGCAGCAATCTCCTCGGCCATGGCAAGCTGCCACTCAGGGTGAGTAACAGCATCCCGGTAGGAGACAGGCTCACGAGTAGCTGCGCCAGCAAAGGCAAAACAGGCAGGAGGCCGAATCGACTGGCGATCGCGGAGAGCGTAGCGAGGAGAAGATGACCCATCAGGGGAAGATGGAGCATCAGAAGAAGATGGAACATCAAGAGAAGATGGCTCATCTGGAAGATCCTCAATATGAGGTCGACGAGTGTAGAAGATAAGGGGAGAGGGTACTGTAGTGGGAGGAGCCTGCGGAGTCGTAGGAGACGACACAGGCGGTGACAACGGCGGAGAGGCCACAGGGGGAATATGTGGAGACTCAGTGGGACAGGTGGACGAGGGCAAAACAGATATAGGTGTATCTGGAAAGGTCAAGAAAGACAGAGACTCCACAGAGGAAGCCGAAGGAGAGGCAAGACGTGGGTAGAATGGACGAGACTCGTCGAAAGTCACATCCCGAGAAACCCGCATCCGACGACCAACAGGATCCCAGCACCGATAGCCCTTGTGCTCGGCACTGTATCCCAGAAAGACACACTCAACAGACTGAGCGGTCAGTTTGGTGCGTTCTCGAGGGGCGAGGAGAACGTAGCAAACGCAGCCAAACAGATGAAGGGTAGAGTAGTCAGGAAGAAGACCACAGAGACGCTCAACAGGGATCGCTCCCTGAAGAGCAGAAGAAGGCTGGATGTTGACGAGATAGGTGGCAGTGGAAACAGCCTCGGCCCAAAAGTGAGGTGGAATAGAGGCGGCGATCATCAGAGCACGAGCCGTCTCAAGGAGGTGACGATGCTTGCGCTCAGCGACACCATTCTGAGCATGAGCACCAGGACAAGAGAACTGAGCGAGAGTGCCCTGCTTAGCAAGGAAGCTGCGCAGGTAACGAGAGAGGTACTCGCCAGCAGAATCAGCGCGAAAGACACGAATAGGAGTGGAGAACTGTGTGTGAATCATAGTGGCAAATTTTTTATAGATAGACAAGGCCTCACTACGAGAAGACATGAAATATATCCAAGTATGGCGAGAAAAATCATCTATAAAAATGATATAATATCGATGACCCCCTTTCGAAACGAAGGGAGCCGGACCCCAAACATCTGAATGAACAAGATCAAAAGGGCGCTGAGACACAGACTCACTATGAGGATAAGGAAGCTGGATCTGTTTACCTAACTTACAGCCCTGACAATCTAAAGACACGTCTCCTGAGACAGACCCCAGAAGACCACGACGAACTAAGGACGACAGACGGGATCCACACAGATGGCCAAGACGGTGATGCCACTGCTGGAAAGAGCCGGTAGACGAAGTGGCAGAAGCGGAGAGACTGGCGGCGATGGTGGCAGCGGAAGGAAGGTGAAGCCAGTCAAGCTCCCAGAGACGCTGTGAGTCACGGCGCCGAGGGCCAGAACCAACCAGAGCTCCCGTGTGGCAGTCCTGAACACAACAAGAGTCAGAGTCGAGAATGACCCGATAACCAAGGTCAGTAATCTGCCCAGCAGAAAGAAGCTGCAAGGTAAGGCGAGGAACATGAGCAACAGAAGGAACATGAAAAGATGAGTTGCTAAGAGATCCTCGACCAGAGACAGAAAGAGATGTACCATCAGCAGTAAGAACACTGACAGGAGAATCAAGAGGTGTAATAGAAGACAGAGTGGAAGGATCAGGAGTCATGTGAAAGGATGCTCCAGAATCAAGAATCCACGGGGAGGTACCTGACTGTGTAGGAGGTGGTTTCTTAGTGCCCGAAATGTCAGTAGCAGAACCTGCAGAACCTGTCGAAGGAGAACCTGAAGCGGCAAGCAGGCGTCGAAGTCTGGCTATCTCCTGCTCGGTGAGAGAAACTGCTGAAGAAGTCGATGCAGACGTCGTCGTAGAAGCATTAGTGCCAGTAGAAGAACGGCGTGAAAGATGCCGCTTCTTCTTATAGCACTGGGACTCAATGTGGCCGTCCTTGTCGCAGTAGGAACAGTGAGGACGGCCACCGCCAGACGGAGGACGGCCACCACCACCTGTGGTAGCCGCTGGAGGAGACAGTGTAGCAGGTGGACGAGCGGCGAGCACAGAGGGGAGTGGCATCAGACCAGCACCACTCAGACGAGTCTCCTCCGCGCGTATCTCGGTAAGAACCTCCAGGCGAGTGACACGAGGGTGGCGTGCAAGGAGCTGGGCACGCCTTTGCTCGAACTCAGGACGAAGGCGAGTAAGGAACTCGTAAACCCGCTGAAACTCCATGTCAGCACGTACATCCAGGCAGCACGGACAGGTACGACAGCCAGCAGTGCGAAGTGAGTCCAACTGACGCCAGACAGCAGAACTCTGAGCGTAAAAGCGTCAACAGTAGCATCACCCTGCTGAAGAGAGTGCTCCTGGCGGACCACGGACAGGTACAGGGCATCACCAGAGGGCTCGTAGCGCTGACGAAGATGAGTCCACATCTGGAAAGCTGAAGGGAGTCCCACAACCTCAGAAGAAAACTGAGGCTGGACACTAGCGATGAAGACAGCAGCAGCCCGAGCGTTGTCATCATACCACTGAGTGTAGACGGTCAGACGATCCTTGTAGGAATCCAGAGCCTCCTGGTAGGCAGAGGCAGCTTCATTATCAGCTTCATCATCAGCAGCAGCCTTATCGGCTATCGGGGGCAATGCAACAGGCGTAGGCTCCGTCGGAGGAATAGGGCAAGGCGGGCATGTGACATCGCCAGAGAGGACGCCCCAGAGACGAAGACCACGCATGTGAATGCGCATGTGAGACACAAAGTCGGTGTAATTAACACCATCAAAGATCACCGGGCAGCGAGGGAGGGAAACGGTGCCCATTGGTAGGCGGCGCTGGATGGCGCGGCGACCAAGGCAACGAAGTCTAACAGGCGGCACTGGACGGCGCGGTGGTTAGAACGACGTTTTTTTGTTTTTTTTTTTTGCTTTTTTTTTCTTCCGCCGCTCGGTTAAGACGCCTCAAACGGGCCTCCGGCCCAATTCACACGCACGCACGCCTTAGGGCTGGAGGCGGCGGCGGCGCGACGGCGGCGCGACGGCGGCGCGACGGTGGCGCGACGACGGCGTGGCCCGGGCGACGGCGACGGATCGGCGGCGTGGCCCAGGTGGTGGCGACGGATCGGCGGCTGGGCGGAGCGATGGCCCGAGCAGCGGTGGAAGCCGAGCGGGGACGGCGGCGGTGGAGGCCGAGCGGGCACGGCGGCGGTGGAGGCCGAGCGGGGACGGTCGATGGAGAGCGGAGGCGGAGGTGGCCCGGGCGGCGATGGAGGCCGAGCGGGTACGGCGGCGGTGGAGGCCGAGCGAGGACGACGGCGATGGAGGCCGTCGATGGAGAGCGGCGCGTCGAGCGCGGCGTTAAGGGAGTCGTCGGGGGAGACGACGAGAGCGGCGGCCAACACGGCGCACGCGGAGTCGTCGACGGAACGACGGCGACGGCGTCAAGGATGACGGCGAGACGGCGACCTCCAGATTGGATCTAAGAGGCGACGGCGAGGCGACAAGCGAAGCGACGGGAAACCCTAGGTACGCTCTGATACCATGTTATGAATAGCGCTTGTATTCATATGAGGCCAATGGGCCGGTATATATACACAAAGTACAGGTGGTAAATATGCAAAGAACCCCTCATAACAATGGGGAATAACAACTATACATATATCTCTAACACTTCCTAGTGTGTGGCACTAAGAGTCCTGTATTTGGTTCTTGGGGGAGCAGACTTTGCCTCTCCTCCGGTGTTTTTATTCTCTTCTTAATGAAATGACACGTAGCTCTCCTGCGTCGTTCGAGAAAAAAAGAACAGTATATATGCTCCAATCATTTTTGTTGAAATGATTGTCATTGCTAGCTTTCCAGATGAACCAAAGGATATTTAAGAATAAAGCTCTACTGTCATCATCTTGCACTCTTGTCAAAATATGATGGATCATGTTAGTTATGTCAAGGGAGGAGAAAGCGTTGTCAGTAGTTTTAATTGAGAAAGGTGAAGCAAACCAAACAGCTTTTGCAAACGAGCATTGAAAAAAGAGGTGTCAATGTTTTAATATCGATTTTACGTATAATTTATTTAAATTTGGAGGAACTCTTAGAAGGCTTGGCGTATGTGACTGCGAAATAGAGACACGGGAAATTTTATCCTGGTTCGGGCCTTCTCCTATGAAAATGTTGTCCATAAATACTTGGATTACTTGCTGGACGGTGTAGGGGTGTGACATAGCTATAAAGTGTGCCCTTAACTGCATGTGAGGAAATCTGCATTAGTTGTTCACTTGTACCCAACTGCTCAGGATGAGAAGGGCTACCTGGAGCTATAACATACCCATTTTCAGTGGCTTGTTCACTTTCTTCTTGAGTTACCTCGTCCTCTTCTTCATCTCTTGCAAGCAGGGCATGCATAGCTCGTTTGACCTTGCAGTTCCATGGCTCTTTGCAATACCAGTAGGTTTTCTTCTCCCTTTCTACAGGTTTTTCTTGCTTCTCCACCTTAACAGGGATTGTTCCCTTCTGTCCAGAGTTTTTGATGTAACTGCTATTACTGAATTTGCTTTTGTTAAAACTTCCTGGATAATTGGGCCTCTTGGCCGCTGCTGCCTTCTCATAGATTTTAGAGTACCAATACGCCTCCATTAACCCTTGTGGCCTCTGTCCACTGACATCATATTTGATGTCGCCACGGGGTCCTCCAATAAAACAACTCAATAGAAATTCTCTTTGTAAGTAAGGATGATCTCTTTTCACAAGTGCCATGTATTCCTCAAACCGGTCAATATAATTTGAAACAGTTGACTGATATTGCTTAATGTTTTGCAGCGATTCCACAGCATCATGCACACTTGCTTCTGAAAATCTATCCCCCACCATTGCACAAAATTGAGGCCATGACAATACATTACTAGGAATTCCAACACCCTTGAACCAGGTTGCACCTCTTCCTTGAAAATGAGCGACTGCTAATATTACCCATTGCTCCTGAGGTGTTCCCAATAACCCATAGGAGAGTATCAACCGATCAAGCTTGAGTCTAACAGCAATATGATCGTGCGCTTCGTGAAAATAATTTCATTCTGCAAACCCCCCTGTTCGGCTTGTCCTACTTTAGTAGCTATTTGGCCAACTAATTCCGAGGTGAGTATGCTAGGAGGGATGCAATAGAATCTGACAGTAGATTGCAAGTACCTGAATGTATATGCAAAAAATGGCTTGGCCTTTTGAGTTTTGATCTGGGACATACCACTCAATGAGAAGAATATCTTTACCCGCGGTCCATGGCCGCCTTTGCCATACCCACTGCAAATCATCTAGCGTCCTCAAACGGGCCATAAGCATATTTGGCATGATCTGTGTGGTAAGCACCTTGGTCTTTAAAGAATGTCAGGACTTAGCTGTGGTTTGGGGTTTATTGGGTAGCATCTGGCATACGCCAAGCTGGTTTTTTCTGTGGTCCATACCATACTGCCACAGCCTTCAAGGTAGTAGAACACGCTAGAGAGTAAACAGAAGGGCAAGATTTTTACTGTACGTGTACCAGGGTAATGAACGAATAAATATTTAACAAGTAAAAGATGACAAGTTAGATATTGGCCAGAGGATAAGCGAATAAAGAACACACCTGAAGATTCCAGCATACTTACGAAGTGATTTTCTCTTTCTATTCCATCTTTCAGAGCATTTGTAATCTGTATGAGTCACTGGAACACGAACCTTGTTATAGATGACACTCAGTAAAAAAAACCACTAGATTGATGGTAAATTGTGAACTATATGATACAAGGTCTGCAGGTACACGAATCATGGGATTATGGATGTAGCATATTTACAAGCTTAGTACAATACAACCACTTTGAAAATCTAGGAAAAGTACTTAGCATCCGAAACAATTGATTAGAACATTTGTACTCAAATGCGATATGCTGCGGGAAATTCCATCCTTTACATGTTGGGAAGCCACTCTAAAAGAGGCTAGTGGCTAAACTCATCGTTTAGCTTCCTGTTCCTTTTGGCCTCATCAAGATATCTAATTTCCACAACACGATATCCCACAGCCCATGAGGAATTTCTTGCTCAATTCAGTAATGCTTGAGATTACGAAGAACAATAACTCATCAGATTGACACTGCAAGATCTGTCAACTGAACCCATCCGAATGCACATCTGTCTCGGATTTTCTGAATCTCCACCGATGCCAAGTTGATGGTTTGGCTTAATGCTGCAAACTCTTTCTCAAAAGGAAGCCGCATCTTCTGGTCCAACTACATGCACAATGACAATCTTTAAATCAGCTATGACATTCATTAGAAAAGAAAGCAAAATGGAAAACAGGTTGTTGGGTTAATATGTAACCTTCTCAAGACACCGGGTTGCATCAAGTACATAGCAAAAATAGGACAGCTGCCTGTATAGATCTGCCTCGGTGTACTGTTAGCGCACAGACTTAGTATTAGTTGCCAACAAGCACAAATAAGCACATTGTAAACTTAAGCACATATCAACAAACCTGTCTTACTAGACGGCCGTTGCAGCGTGGGTAGTTGGGGCAGATGGTTCCTCTCTCGAAATCCCCCATCACTCTAAGGTTCACACTGTGAGTTGAGTATTTGCAACCCTCATCATCACACTACCAAAAGATCAAAACCAAAAGGTCAAGGATAATGATTAAAAAGGTTTTTTTACAATATAGACAGGCATCCAAGGATCAGGGAAATGTGAAATGCCAACACGGAAGTAGAAACTATGCTTACCATCAGTAAACCTTTATAATATAGATTGATGAAATTATCAGCCTGTCTTTTCATCTGCACAGAGACAAAATTCAGTTTAGTTTCTCAGAAATTTGAATGCTAGATCATATTGCATTAATTGGTATTCACCTGGTTGGCGAGCACCGCAGGAGAAGCTCTGCATTCATCATTGTCATCTGGACATCTTGGGCACCGCATCTGACGCCAGAAATTAACAGTGGCATCTTTTCCTTCATTTGGATCCGATACACTTGCAGTGCTAGAACTAGTAATCAGACTAGATACAGGGGGGCACTCAAATGTACTAGAACAGCTTGGACATGATAGACGCAGTGGCTCACAACCACGATATCTGTAAGTATTACTCAAGTTATTCTAATTAAAGTTATAGATTGCAAGAATCAAAGTGAAATGAATATATTATATGTGTACCTCTCATCTTCATCATCCATTACAGATAAGAGCATGCTAGACGTATCTTGATTGCCAGAGTCAGTCAATCTTGATTGGAACTGATTCAAAAGAATTATAAGGATCAAAACCATCATAGCAAAAAATGAATTCTATTGTAAAGATGCCAGTGAATCATGAGCAATTGTGCACCTTAGATGAATCAAGTCCAAGACATTCAGCCAAACGGGCTGGGCTAGTACCCTGAATTGAAGCGGACAGACGAGAAACAACAGGATGAATCTGTAAAAGCAATTTAGAATCAGAAATACAGTATATCAATATAACATAAGAAAAGACAGCTGTCTGTTTTCTTATATGCAAAGGGGGACCTGCTGTGACAAATAATAGTCAATGTCAATCATCCACTTGTCTGGGTTTCTTTTTAGCTCCTCAGGATGTCTAGCTCTTTGAGCTATTCCCACAGAATGTGTGTTATCTGAATCCTGTTCAGAATGGTCAAATACAGTTTAAGGCTGGACAAATTATGCTTCAAGAATAGGTAACAATTAATATCTTTCGGAAAATTCTTAGTTGGCAAGATTTCCATTTTATCAGAGAATTGCAACAGCAGGCAAACAAAAAGATTTTTTGCTCTTACAAACTACCAATCAGTGTCAAAGCACAGGCTAACAATAAAAGGACTGCAAAAAGGCCTATTATAAATAGTGAATTAGTGATGCATGCATGTAAAAACATAAAGAATAACAAACTGTAATACCTGTTGAGAGCAAATTATATAAGGAACTGTATCACCTGCAGAGCACCCAGAGTAACCATTTTGCTTCAGTCTTAAAGCAACCTGAGTAAACCAACCATAACAAATTGCCAGGCAGCATTCAAGCTCATCAGTTTCCTGGTTATTTCACAAATCAAGACTCAAAGAAATAGAAGGTAGGTAACTCTTGCCTGGACATGAGGCTGGTTTTTAGCATCTGGATAATCTTCTGGCGCTTTTGTTAAGCTCTTTGTGATGATATATTTTTCGAGTTCTATTTGACCACTTCTTATCTGCTCTTGCACCTGCAACAATAGTCATATTCAGGCAATCATACATTTATCTTAGGAATATGGCACTGATTCCATTTTTCAGTCAAAAGTTTACTGCAGAGCACCAGTAGTTTCCCAATTAATAGTTCCCAAAAATAGATGGAATGAGAAACTTAAAAGATGAAAAAAAAGCAGGCTCCTAACCTGGGCAAGAGAACTATGTATTGACTCAACAACATCATCACATGTCCTGTACAGAAACAGTTTTAACATAGATGAGATACAAAAAAACAACTTGAGCAAAATAAAATTTAAATGCTTACCCTCCAGACAAAATTTGATTCAGGCAAAAATCTCCGATTTCCTTTGAGAGCAAACTCCAGTCACGTCTAACCATATCAAGTCCCTTGCGCTCAATGTTCTGCATTAAGCATGTTAGAATAATTCTCCCAGTTTTACTAGAAAAATATAAAGTTGAAATGACCACACACCTCTCGTAAGCTGCCATCTAGTGCCACTTTAATTGCAGCATATTTCTTCTTTTTGAGAAGCAACATTCTTTTGTATATACCATCAAGATCAATCTCCAGGCAACGGTACTTCTTGTTCACCTGCATAAAGCATTCTTGGTAACATGATCTTTCTTTGCTGTGCATAGATTATAGTTTAGAGAAGCTTAATACAATGATATTTCAAAAGTAATTAACATCTGCGCCTGCAACTTTAAGATCTTAGTCCTACCTCCTGAATGACCTTTCCTGCAATTGCTTTTGCCCTGGAGATGTCATCCAAACCAGTATGTATCATTATGGAATCTGTGTCGCCATAAATAACCTGTCCAGTACAATGAAAAGAAATACAGCTAATTTATTAATAAATAAACTGGCTGTTGAATATTTTTTATAAAAAAAATAAGGTTATTGAAAATTGAATCTTGGCCTAAATTTCCAGAGGGCATGCTTGCCACTTTTAATTACACCATGGGTATGGAAATAATATAATATTAAGGGCAGAGCGCATGACAAATAATTCTACATATACATATATACATTATGTGTGTGTATGTATGTATGTAGATATGTATATGTGTGTGTGTGTATGTATATGTGTGTGTGTATGTGTGTGTGTGTGTATACATATATATATGAAAGAATAAGCTTGTGTAGTCTATGTTTGAAATTAGTGGTAGATGGAGCTCCAATCCAGGTTAGCTTTAGGTAGAAAGTTTCTTGCTTTAGTTTGTTGAGGTTCTTTGCTTTAGTCTGTTAAGCTCTTTTGCTTTAGTTTGTTATGTTCTGTTTTGGCTTTTGGGCCTTTATAATGAACCAAGGAGCAGCTGCAATTAGCACTGCAAAACCCTTCCCAAAATCCAGTTTCCATTGTTGAGGCTAACAATTGGTATCAGAGCCTCTTGTTACCTTCCTTGGAGATGTCTTCCTCGTCAGGACGGCGGGCTGCTGCTGCACAAGCGGCGGCTGCTGCCGAAGAGGAGGTGCGCGAAGCGCGCATCACTGCCGCCGAAGCAACGGCGGCACAGGCAGCAGAGGCGGCCAGGGCTGCCATGGCGGCGGCAGAAGCTGCTGTTGCTGCCGCTGCTGCCCTCCGTATCGACGAGGAAGACCGGGAGCGTCGCCCTGTGTCGCGGAACCCCCCAGGGACCACGACTGTAGAGCTTCACCATCTCCGCACCGCCGTCGAGGTCGTTCCGGGAGACTGAGTTCGCCCGTCGTCCAGCGCGTGATCAAGGAGTCCGGCGGAGGCACCCCATGGCCGATGCTCACCAAGACGAACTACAACGAGTGGAGTCTGTTGATGAAAGTGAAGTTGCAGGCCCGGCGGCTCTGGGATGCCGTTGAATACGGCGACGCCGAGTTCCTTGATGACCGGCTGGCGCTCGACGCTCTTCTCGCCTCCGTCCCACCGGAGATGGTGCCGTCGCTCGCGGACAAGCCGACCGTGAAGGAAGCCTAGGACTCCATCGCGGCGGCACGAATCGGCGCTGACCGTGTCCGCAAGGCCACGTTGCAGAAGCTGCAGCAAGACTGGGACTGGCTTCCGGCCCGGCGAGGACGTCGACGACTTCGCTCTCCGTCTCGCCGGCCTGGTGCAGCAGCTGGTCCGGCACGGCGACGGCGACATCGACGAACAAAAGGCGGTGGAGAAGTTCTTGCGCATTGTCCCCAAGAAGTACACCCAGATCGCCCTCTCAATTGAGACCCTTCTGGATCTCTCGACCTTGTCCATCGAGGAGGTGACGGGCAGGCTCAAGGCCGTCGACAACCGAGAAGAAGAGCCTTCGACCGAGCCAGTCACCTTGGGGGGAAAGCTACTCTTCACCGAGGAGCAATGGCTCGCCCGCCAGAAGGAGAAGAAGGGGGAAGGCTCGACCTCATCCAAGGACCGCCGTCGGCGACCGCGCAAGAAAGAAAAATCCGGCGGCGGCTGCGGTGGAAAAGGAGGCGGCGGCGGGGAACGCAAGGCGGCCCGCGACGACGTCTGCCTCAACTGCGGTCGCCGTGGTCACTGGGCCAGGGACTGCAGGCAGCCCAAGCGCGGTGGCGCGGTCCACATGGCCCAAGCTGAGGAGGATGAGGAGCCCGCTCTGTTCCTGGCCCACGCAAGTCTAGGGTTGCAGCTCTCAGGAGATAAAGGGAAAAGTTATATACCCCTTCGCCCACACTCCACGCCGCCGCTCACTTTTTCTCCTCAGTCAGCGTCTGCCCTCTTTCACATCGACCAGCCGCATGCGCGCGTTTTCCTCGGCGACGGCTCCGGCAACGACAAGCTCGAAGGATGGTACCTCGACAGCAGCGCCACACACCACATGACCGGGCGTGTGGAGCATTTCACCGACCTGGATCAAAGCGTCCGGGGCACCGTCAAGTTCGGAGATGCATCTGCGGTAGAGATCCGCGGTGTCGGATCCGTCGTCTTCGTGGCCAAGACCAGGGAGCACAAGCTGCTCCATGGCGTCTACTACATCCCGGCACTCCGCAACTCCATCATTAGCCTCGGCCAGCTCGACGAGGGCGGCTCACGGGTGGAGATCGACCGAGGGATACTTCGGATCTGGGATCAACGCGGGCGCCTCCTAGCCAAGGTCAGCCGCGAGCGCAGCCGCCTGTACGTGCTGCACATGGAGGTGGCTCGGCCCCTCTGCCTCGCCGCTCGTCGTGAAGATGAAGCCTGGCGCTGGCACGAGCGCTTCGGACACCTCCACTTCGAGGCTCTGCGGAAGCTGGGCCGCGAGGAGATGGTGCGCGGGATGCCCCGAATCAACCACGTCGAGCAGCTGTGTGACACCTGTGTGGTGACCAAGCAGAAGCGGCGCCCCTTTCCTCGTCAGGCCTTGTACCGCGTGCAGAAGCAACTTGAGCTCGTCCACGGCGACCTGTGCGGCCCCATCACGCCGACGACTCCGGGAGGGCGGCGCTACTTCCTGCTCCTGGTGGATGATGCGTCGCGGTTCATGTGGTCCGTCCTTCTCGCAACGAAGGCAGGAGCCGCGGACACCATCAAGCATGTCCAAGCTGCTGCAGAGAGGGAGTGCGGCCACAAGCTCCGAGTGCTGCGCACCGACAATGGAAGGGAGTTCACCGCAGCGGAGTTTGCCGCCCATTGCGCTGAAGAAGGAATCCAGCGACACTACTCCGCGCCGTATACGCCACAGCAGAATGGCGTGGTCGAACGCCGAAATCAGACCGTGGTGGCGACCGCGCGAGCTTTGCTCAAGCAGAGGTGCATGCCGGCGACGTTCTGGGGAGAGGCAGTGATGACTGCCGCTTATCTGCTCAACCGGTCGCCGACCAAGAGCCTAGAAGGGAAGACCTCGTACGAGGCCTGGCATGGGCGCTCGCCGGCGGTCGGACACCTTCGCACGTTTGGCTGCCTGGCGTACGTCAAGGAGCTGAACCACGTCGGCAAGCTGGATGACCGGAGCACACCTGGAGTCTTCATCGGCTATGCGGAAGGCGTCAAGGGGTATCGCATCCTCGACCCGGCAACCTGGCGTGTGCGCACGGCGCGCGACGTCGTCTTCGACGAAGGACGTGGATGGGACTGGACCAAGAAGACCAACAGCGGCGGCACGACGGCAACGCTGGATGACTTCGTCATCGAAGGTGTGCAACTTGGAGGAGCCGGGGGAGCGGGTGGCCCTGCGCCAACATCCGGCTCACCTGGTCCGGCACCCTGGACGCCAACGACTCCGCCGAGCCCACCAGCTCCGGACCAGGGAAGCACGCCGAGCACACCGATGCCCACCGCCACTCCGCCTGCTACACCGACAGCCACTCCAGCCTCCAGTGGACAGAGTGTGCCCACTTTCGCCACACCTCTGGAAAATGACGAGGACCGCATTGATGCTGCACATGAGGACACCCCACTGCGCTACCGCACCATCGACGACATACTCGGCGATCAAGCGGTGCCAGGGTATGTACAGCGCAACATCGACGCCGAGCTACACCTGACTCACACCGGGGAGCCCTGCTCGTTTGTTGAAGCCGAAAGCGATGCTGCCTGGCGTGCCGCAATGCAGCAGGAGTTGGACTCCGTCGAGCACAACCATACATGGGAACTCGTCGATCTGCCGGCCGGCCACCGCCCAATCACCTTGAAGTGGGTGTTCAAACTCAAGAAGAATGAGGCGGGAGAGGTGGTCAAGCACAAGGCAAGGCTTGTCGCCCGAGGTTTCGTCCAGCAGGAAGGAATCGACTACGACGACGCATTCGCACCAGTGGCTCGTATTGAGTCCATCCGCATCCTCCTCGCTCTAGCTGCCCAGGAGGGGTGGCGCGTCCATCATATGGACGTCAAGTCGGCTTTCCTGAACGGCGATTTGAAGGAGGAGGTGTACGTGCGGCAGCCCCCCGGTTTCGTCACTGCTGGCAAAGAGGGCAAGGTGCTGCGACTGCGACAAGCACCGCGAGCTTGGAATGCCAAGCTGGACAGCACGCTCAAGGAGATGGGTTTCCAGCAAAACGCTCACGAGGCGGCAATGTATCGGCGAGGCAGCGGTCACTCCATCCTGCTGGTGGGCGTCTACGTCGACGACCTCGTGATCACCGGCACGGAAGAAGCAGAGGTGGAGGCGTTCAAGGCTCAAATGAAGGCCACTTTCAAGATGAGTGACCTTGGCCTCCTCAGCTTCTACCTCGGCATCGAGGTGCGCCAGGACGACTCCGGCATCACTCTTCGACAAACTCACTATGCCAAGCGCATCATTGAGTTGGGTGGCTTGGATGGGTGCAATCCCACCCACACTCCGATGGAAGAGCGGCTAAAGCTGAGCCGCCACAGTGAGGCCGAGGAGGTCGACGTGACGCAGTACAGGCGCATTGTCGGCAGCTTGCGCTACCTGGTACACACCCGACCGGACTTGGCATTCGCCGTCGGGTACCTGAGCCGGTTCATGGAGCGGCCGACGGTGGAGCACCAGCAGGCCATCAAGCGGATTCTCCGTTACGTCGCAGGCACCTTCGACTACAGTCTGTACTACGCGAGACGTCCCGGTGCGACACACCTCGTCGGCTACTGCGCCGGCGACATCGATACGAGCAAGAGCACGAGCGGCACGTTGTTCTTCCTCGGCAACTGCCTCGTAAGCTGGCAGTCTCTCAAGCAACGGGTGGTGGCGCTGTCAAGCTGCGAAGCTGAATACATTGCCGCCACCTCTGCCGCAACACAAGCACTCTGGTTGGCTCGGCTGTTGGGTGAACTCCTTGGCAAGAAGGCCGAGGCAGTCGAGCTCAGGGTGGACAACAACTCTGCCCTAGCGCTGGCCAAGAACCCCGTCTTCCACGAGAGAAGCAAGCACATCCGGATCAAGTACCATTTCATCAGAAATTGTCTGGAAGAAGGGAGCGTGAAGGCCAGCCACATCAACACCGTGGACCAGCTCGCCGACATCCTCACCAAACCTCTCGGGAGGGTGAAGTTCCATGAATTGCGTGCTCAAATTGGACTGGTTCACATCAAGTCGGAGGCTGCACACAAGGCTTAGGGGGGAAATGAAAGAATAAGCTTGTGTAGTCTATGTTTGAAATTAGTGGTAGATGGAGCTCCAATCCAGGTTAGCTTTAGGTAGAAAGTTTCTTGCTTTAGTTTGTTGAGGTTCTTTGCTTTAGTCTGTTAAGCTCTTTTGCTTTAGTTTGTTATGTTCTATTTTGGCTTTTGGGCCTTTATAATGAACCAAGGAGCAGCTGCAGTTAGCACTGCAAAACCCTTCCCAAAATCCAGTTTCCATTGTTGAGGCTAACAATATATATATATATATATATATATATATATATATATATATATATATATATATATATATATATATATATATATATATATATATATATATATATATGCAGTTAGCACTGCAAAACCCTTCCCAAAATCCAGTTTCCATTGTTGAGGCTAACAATATATATATATATATATATATATATATATATATATATATATATATATATATATATATATATATATATATATATATATATATATATATATATATATATATATGTATGTGTGTGTGTGTGTGTGTATATGTATGTATGTGTGTGTGTTATAGAGTATAAATAACAGGGTCACCATGGTGCCCAGACTTCATGATTGAGATTTTCCATCCATGATTGATTCCTTTTCAAATCAATACTTTTTCGAATGTACGTACGTACGTACGTATGTATCATGGTTGTTTAGCTTCAGCCAAGTGTATGGACTATGAGGTAGCAGGCTGGAATTTGCACAAGGATCAAGAGTTGTTTTGTGACTTGTGTGAATTATATCAGTGATTACAAATTTAAGAAGAGGTCACTTCTGACTATAAGAAAGATGAAAAGACCCAAAAGCTAAAAGCTTATATGGCAGATTGTTCTCTAGGAACTATGTTTGTGGCGTAATGTTTGCTGAGAATATAAACTACACATGCAAGGATGTTTTTCGATGAATGCTCATTTGGTCATCTTTTGCATTTGATGGACATGATATCGCAAGAGCTCCACATGTATATAGATTCCACATTGTCTTGTATGGTAAAAGATAATTCAGGATATAAGAATTTGAGTGTTGGATTTTAATCTCTGGTCTCTACAGTCATTCTTTGGCATGTCCCTTTAAAAGCTGTTTGAATATTTTAGAAAGCTTGTTTATCACAGAGAAAATTATAAACATAGATTAGAAACTCTACATACCTCCAAGTTTAAATTATTCTGAACCAGATCAACAGTATTTTGCAAGATCTCTCTTCCCTGAAGGAGGCATCATAGCATATATTAATCACAACACAACATACTTGTGCATATTATTAAATTTACTTCTGTGGAAGAGTGAAACTTGTTCTCACTTGTAATGTAATAAGCTCAGCAAGTGGCTTTGCATAAAACCTGGAATTGGAAAAGCCCAAGCAACCGTACATGCTGGAGCATACGTGTTAAAGAGTAAGTTAGAGCACATCAATCATACTGGAGGAATGCAAAAGGAATTAGTTATGTTCGTTATGGATATTTTATACCTATTTGCAGTAAGCTTCAAAGCTTGCTGTTGAATATCAAACTGCTGCCTTTTGAGACCAGAAGCAGTCTTGAGCCACGATTTAACCATTCTTCTCCTCTCCACCAAACTCCTTAGCAACTGAGTAGTTAGCAATGATTGCAAACACATATGTTAGCAAGTAGAACAAAATTATGCTTGGATGCAAAATAACATTACATAAATAATTTAAGTATGATGACAAGTAGACATGACAAGGAGATAACAGGGGCGGACCCAAAGCATAATTAGTGGGGGCCTTGGCCCCCAGTCAATTTCGTTAATCACTTATACTCTCTGGATTTAATCCATATAGACCCCCAGTCCACAACTCATCAGGCCCCCAGTGGCCCAGTGAGGCAGCCGGCAGGCCAGCAGTGCCTTCTCAGCTATGCGTAGCGCTGCGCTGATATGTATGCCCCCACTCAATTTTAATCCTAGGTCCGCCCCTGGGAGATAAGGTTAGCATGTACACACGTGGTTTGAAGTAATGTTTAGGCTGGTCACTATAAATTCTTAATTGTATACTTCTTTTTGTGTCCATAAAGAAACAAATATGTTTCACAACAAAACTAACAGATGAAGTTACTAAACTGGATGGAACACTCGTACACATTAAAATATTTAGTGCTGATCAAGAATGTTACTGTATTAGTTGTACAACAAAATGAACAGCAGAAATTATGTCTCAATAGTCTATTCCAAAACCAAGGTTTCTCATAGCAATAAAAAACCAAAATTTTGAAATTCTGGTTCAGCATAGTTAAAAAGACTGGATCCAGTTAATAATAGCCTTTTACATTGAAGGATAAACTACTTCTTTAACCCATCAAGAAGCTACAATCACATTGAACATGTTTAGGAAATTCAAATCTCCCAACCATAAGCATGACACATTGACACGATGTGACCAAGCAGGAATGCCATTATTTTTCATTTCTGTAACTACGAATCTATTATTATTAATTACAGGAGTTACACATAATAATCAGCTGAAAGCAATTTTTTTGTTGGTCATATTCTTTGTGATAAAGTTCCACAGCAATATAGGTGCTACTTATAGGGTCTCACCTATGGCATATTATTCCGCACCCAACTTACAAAACAGTGTTTGCCCAAGTAAAGACAAACTCCAAATCTTACAAGACATCTGTAAGCAAGTACCTCAGGCAAAACACCACTAGCCTTTGAAGCTGGCAAGTTAGGGAGGTTGCCATCAGAAGAACGCTCAACAGTAGTAAAGCAGATATTGTATTCCTTTGGAGAAAAAGAAAAAAGTCAACAGTGAATATAGAGCAATATATTCATCGTCTAATGATTTAACAGTTAACTTTATGGAGAGTAAGCCAAAAGTTACAGAAGTTGTGAGAGTTCACTTCACCTGAATTATTGAAGGGTAAAGACTGTTGAAGTCCAGAAGTAGAACGTACTTGTCATATAGACCCTTTTTAGGCTCCAAAACCAAGCCACCGGCATATGAAGGACATTTTTTTGCTTTACCTTGATGATTATGATGCACCTCATCATCAATGGAAGCACCAGCAGCACCATTATCAGCATTTGCACCCTCAGTGTCAGCATTCATTTTTCGCTTTGTGGAGTTCAACTCCTTATTGCGTGCAAACTTATCCGGTACAATGAATTTTTTTGCATGGAATGCATGCAACAGCAGATATTCTACCCTCTGAGCTCTAGCACCCTGCAGGAAATTCATGTGAGATATAATGTCAAGACTGCATTGTTACACAGGTAGACTAGGCATAATAACAATGATGGTGTACCTGGAGAGTTTTCCCCCACAGATTACCACTAATATTTGTCAGTTGACGTGTAAGAGGGAGAACACTCAAATGAAACATGAGCTCCAAAGAAAGCCATGCATCAGTCTCACCGTATTCAACCTAGTTGAGCAAGACAATTTGGCAAATATCACTTCGGTTCATACGTTTTTAAGACATAACACTTGCGACATAATTTTTAGTTTAATAAACTATACCAGTTTGAGAAGTGTTCCTGCAGATTGGAACATTGTAGGTATATCATGTGGAGAAACCTCTCTCCTGTCCTTTTTCAGTTGTGTCTCTGCGAGTTGTGTCAAAGAATAACTCACCTGCATAGAAAAACAAATTAGATTAGATTTGTTGAATTCGGTGTTAAAAGTACACCAAACAATTAATATGCTGGTTACCTCCTTCAGAAGATCACGAGAGCATAAGTAGGTATCACAAAGGAGACGACCAGCGATACAGGACATAATTCCTGGACTTGCCCCAGAACCATAAAGTGTGTTTCCTTTGGTAAGCCTAGGCATTATTGATCGCCTAAGACGACCAATTTTGGACCACATGCTGCTTGGTACTTTGCAGGTCTAGCAGAAAAAAGGCAACATTTCTTAAATGATTGGATTAAAAATTAAAAAAATGATAGTCATTAGTAAGAATAATATAATGCAATTTCTCTTAAGTCAGACCTAATATGTTGGTGGTCGCCTAGTACTAACCAGAACATTGAATTAAAATATCAACAGGGCCCTTTCCATTTAATTCAAGGAGAACAGGGTACTGCAGGTTGCATATAGGTATCAAGATTAACAGAATAAATAATGATAAAAAAACCTGAGAACGGTGCAGGAGGACATCCAGGTCGAATCCCGAAATGTTGTGTCCCACAAGTACGTCGCAATCAAGTTTGCAAAGCTCAGCCATCAAGCGATTTAACAAAGCACGTTCACTGAAAATGAAGAAAAAAGATCAATCAATGCGAGCTTGAGCAGTGAAAATTTTTAAAGGGAACAGGTAAAATGTATAAGCAAAATCAGTACCCACCTGCTTTCTAGTGCCAGCACGTTGCTACCAGCCTTATGGTTCCTATCAGAAGCTTCCTTGGTGAGGCCTATAGGAAATATACTACCTTCAAGCTTGCGCATAACAGTAAAATGGCTGAGCATTCCACGTTTCTGCCAGTCTTCAGGACGCATTGGACTATCAATCTGAAAGTGGCCCCAAAAAAAGTAAAAAACAAAAGTTTAGTTGGTAGCAAATGTGGTTTTCCTTTTTAAAAAAGACAATCTTACAGATATCAGATATGTAGACTTGATTATTGTTTCAAATAAACCTGAAGTGTGATGTTTGTCTAGACAAGATTCATTTCACACAGACATGGATAACAATTTATCTGACACCTCACTGCCAAAGTATGTTTCAGTTTGTCTAGAAAAGGTTTGTTCCACACAGGCATGGATAACAATTTATCTGAAAACCTCATTGCCAAAGTATGTACAAGCAAATACTAGAATAAAATACTTCCAACTCCAAATGAACGAGATGCTTACTTTCACCCGGTGACAGCATATGACTGATGCTGACACAACTTCATGCACATTGTGTTTCTCATTTATGATAGTTTTAAGATTAACCGCCGCAACTACAACAGGGGGAACTTCTAGCGAGGTACTTGTCATCAGAACAGAAATATCTTTTGGACAATTAACAGTAACTTCAAATTTGCACCAGCTCACCTGTGGAAAAAGTCAAAAGGCATCACCGACAATATCATGCGATAAAAAAACAGACAGGAGCTATAAGAGTATTAAATAACTTGATATGAAACACAGCCCGAAGTAACAGGACAGAGTGAAATCGAGGATATACCCGCTGAGTAGATGGACATGTTACAAATTTAGAAATCGACAGCCATGAAGGCCCCTTAATCTTCCTTTTGATGAGAAACAATTCAAGAGCACTGGAAAGGTACAATGGTTAATGTGTGTGAAGAAGACATTGGGCATGAAAAGTGTATATAACACATGAGACTATTGTGTATAGCATGCTCCTCATATTTTATGGATCATACCTATTATTTGTCCCAATTAACGCATGGAAATGTTCACCTCTAAGGTCTGCTGGTAGCGCCGGATCCTAAGAAAATATGTAGTGTATAAGAAAATAAGAACATCGAAATCAAAGATGTACTTCCCAAGAAACATACCTTGTATGGATAATTGATTTTCAGGACATACTGCTCTCCATTTGGTAAATCAGTCCTCTCAAATGCATAGTTTCTCTAAGGCATGACAAATATGATCAATCAGCTCAAAAAGGAAAGAAGGGGGGGGGGGGGGGAGTTACTGGATACTCCCTAACACTGACTTCCCACGTGCGAACCTTGACTGGAGTCATTACAAAATTTGACACATTGAGGTCTGACAACTTATCAGCTATTTCACTCTTTAATCCTGATGCCAACTCCTGGCAAGAGAATATGTAGATAAGTAGTGCTATGATGAGCATTGGGTTTAGTTTCAAAATAAGCAGTCACTCTTACATGCAGACTTGATCGAAGTGGTGGCGAAGAATCAGAACTTGTGGAGTTCCTCTCTATCCTTGATATGGTGTCCGTTGGGAATACTGAACTGCTTGGAATAGCATACATGCACCTTTGCATATTTTTAATAACGACACAGCAACTATGGAACCACTTGCATATTTCAACCTAGAAAAGAAAAGCAGTTTGTCGAGAGAGAAAAAAAGAGATAGTCTATAATGTAGAGCTGCAAGCATGTGACAGCTTAGAACTAATGATAACTCCAAACGGATCGCTAACTATTCAGCAAAGCTGATTACTGTTTTGCGATCCATGGCCATAGCCATAAGTAGAGTTTCTGAGAATACTGACTAGTTTATGGTAGTAAGGATTACCATATTTGAAATATATTTATGCTTCGAAATTTTAAAGGAATACATCAAGCACCATATCATTTATGGCAACTCAATTATCCAACTAAACCAAAGAATCACTTAAACTGGTGCTCTGGTGAGACTGTAGGCTGTTCAGTACAGAATTGATTAAACAAAACAAAAGCATTCTGCCAGACATCAGCAACTAAAAATATGATGTCTTAGGGCTAATTTACCAGAATACTACAATTGCAATTCAGTGTAGGAATGCTTTTTACCTTCCCAAACAAATACACTGTGCCTGAATTAACACCAAAGGGCTCCTCGTATGCATCCAATATGTAGAACGGCAGTGCTCCATCCTTCAGCTCAAACTCTGAGCTTTCATCCACATCGGTGCTGCCCTCAACGGTCACCCCTCCCTCACCTCCTGCATTCTCCCCCTCCCCGCATATCTTCATCCAACCTGCCGTTGCACTCGTCATATCCCCATTCCGGCTTTCCTCTGCGTTAATCTTCGCATTCAGACGATGCACCTTCTCTATCTTCACTTCCCCATTAGCATCTTGCTTCAGTTCCTCCGAGCTCTTATTCTCATTCACCAATTCAGCACTAGAACCTGGAGTTGCTTCCAATTTGGGCTCCGCTTCCGCGTCCGGCTTCAATTCCACATCCACATCATTTCCATGGTCTGAAACCCCATCAGCCTCGAACCCATTATCCGATCTGACTGCCATTTCAGCATCTATGGCTACCATTTCGGCCTTGATGTGAGCAATTGGTGGAGGCGGCGGTGGCGGTGCACAAACCCTACCAACGCGACGCCGCCGCTCCTCGCGGTCGTGCTCGTCGGGGGCGAACTCGGCGATTACGTCGTCCACGATGCTGTCGGCGGCCAGCGACGAGCCCTTAGTGCGGTCGCTGCTAGGCTTCTTAAACACGGAGGAGGTAAACATGGAGGAGAGCCGCTGCTTGCCCATCATAGCGGCGGCGGCGGAGAGGGACGCCGCCGCAGCGGACTGCTGGGGCGGGCGCTTCGACTCAGGTCGCGGCTGCTTGCGCTTGCGGGGGGCGCCATCCTCGCCGCCGGAGCCCTCGTCGGAGGAGGACGGGAGGGCGCGGTGGGTCCAGTCCTCCTCGCGGCCGTCGTCGACGTAGCCGAGGCCGTCGTCGTCAACGATAAAAGCACCAGCGTCCTTGCGGCGGCGCGCGACGAGGGCAGCGTACTCATCGTCGGCGACGGTGTCGTAGATCGGGGCCTCCATCTTCACCTGGACGGCGGCGGCGGCGCGGGCGCCCCCGCCTCGGATGGCGCGGAGGCGCTCGAGCGCGGCGGAGCGCGCCACCGCCTCGGCGCCCCGCGTGCGGGAGCGGCGGCTAGATGCGGCGGCGTCGGCGGGTGCGTCCTCCATGGCTTCGCCTCTCACACACACGCGCGCGCGCACACTACGCAGATCTACTGTGAATGTGCGGGCCTGGCTTTGGCGGGAAGTGTTCGAGCATTTGGCGCGCGCGCATAGTTTCAGGCAAGCGTAGGTCTAGGCCCTAGGGCTTTCCATGGATCGGGTGGAGCAGAAGGATACCGATCCAAGTGGAGTAGAAGGGTTTCCGTGGGCTTTGCTATACTCTCAGGAACCATTTAGTTTGTGACTTGTGAGAAACTGGGCCGTAACTCGGCCTGAGTCCCCGCATGCACATAGCCCCTTGCCTTTTAACCTTTCAGCCGTTGGGCTCAAAATCTGTCCTGCATTCCAAAACCGCGCCACTTGGGACTCGTGTTGTTGTACTGCACTATTCTGTTGGGCCCTATCTAGCCCAACTGTGCCGGCGACGGCATCCTTGTCCGGTCCTGGCTATCTTGTTTCCTCCTTCCTCCGAGCACACAAGACAACAGCTAACGACCAACCGTTGCTCTCGATGGTTTCGGTAGGGGAGAAGAACTTTGCTCTCGATGCATCCTATTCTGGCATACAAAAATGGAAGAATAATGCTGTCCGTTGTATATCGTATCCGATGAATGCGATGCGCCATGCCATCTAGCATTTGTAGCTGTGACGGTGGAAACAATGGTCACCGTCACGGTACACAGCATGTATATAATGGCCCATCCTTCCAAGAACTTGACATTGCAAGGAATTAGCTAGCTAGCCTAGATATTTTGCAATTCGGTCGTCAGCATGGGCCATGCGTTGCATGCACGTCCATCGGTACTACTGCTGCCAGTGATCAATGCATGGCTTCTCCTCCTCCTCTGCTCTCTTTTTCTTGCTCCGGTGGCCGCCGAGCGGACGTCATACATTGTCCACATGGACAAGTCCGCCATGCCGCCGCAGCACGGCGACCACCGTGAATGGTACTCCACCATCCTGGCTTCTCTAACAGAAGCTTCACCAAACGGCCGTGGTGACCCGCGGCTTCTTTACAGTTACGATGAAGCGCTCCACGGATTCGCGGCCACCCTCTCCACCATCGAACTCCGTGCGCTCCGCCGCACACCGGGCTTCGTCTCGGCCTACCCGGACCGCCGTGCCAACGTCCTTCATGATACCACGCACTCTATGGAGTTCCTCCATCTCAACTCCGTCAATGGACTGTGGCCGGCAGCCAAGTTCGGCGAGGGTGTCATCATCGGGATGATCGACACCGGTGTGTGGCCGGAGAGCGCTAGCTTTAACGACGACGGCATGCCACCCCCGCCGTCCCGGTGGCGCGGCGCATGTGAACCAGGCGTGGCGTTCACCTCCTCCATGTGCAACCGGAAGCTCATCGGAGCGCGTTACTTCAACAAGGGCTTGGTCGCCGCGAACCCCCACATCAACATCTCCATGAACTCAACACGCGACACGATAGGCCACGGCACGCACACGTCGTCGACCGCAGGGGGGAGCCCCGTGCCATGCGCGTCCTTCTTCGGCTACGGGCTTGGCACGGCGCGTGGAGCTGCTCCACGTGCTCACGTTGCCATGTACAAGGTCATCTGGCCTGAGGGCCGGTACGCTTCTGACGTGCTGGCCGGCATGGACGCGGCGATTGCAGACGGCGTCAACATCATCTCCATATCGAGCGGCTTCGACGACGTGCCGTTGTACGAGGACCCTGTGGCGATCGCTGCATTTGCTGCCATGGAGCGTGGTATCCTCGTATCGGCCTCAGCAGGAAACGCTGGTCCGGAGCTCGGTAACTTGCACAATGGTATCCCATGGCTGCTCACTGTCGCGGCTGGCACGGTGGACCGGAATATGTTTGCAGGCACTGTGGCTTACGGCAACGCGACTCAAGGTGCCATAGCCGGCTTCACAACGTACCCAGAGAATGCTTGGATAGTGGACATGGACTTGGTCTACAACGACACCATATCGGCGTGCAACTCATCGGCGTTGTTAGCAACAATAACGAAGAGCATAGTTGTGTGCCGTGACACTGGAGATTTCTTCGATCAATTCAACACCGCAGCCGAGGCCGGCGTCGCTTCAGCCATCTTCATCACGAACGACGTATCTATTGACGGTAACATGCCCTTCCCGGCTATTGTTATCAGCCCGAAAGATGCGCCAAGGCTGCTGAACTACATCAACTCTAGCACGCGTCCGACGGCCACCATAAAGTTCCAGCAGACAATCCTCGGCACACGGCCCGCGCCGGTGGTCACCGGGTACTCCTCTCGAGGGCCGTCGCAGAGCTACGCGGGCGTGCTCAAGCCGGATATTTTAGCACCAGGGGACAGCATACTTGCGTCGTGGGCACCCGTAGCTCCATTGGGACAGATAGGCAAGACAGATCTGGGAAGCAACTTCCTCGTCGCGTCCGGTACTTCGATGGCATGCCCGCACGCCAGCGGCGTGGGTGCCTTGCTGCGTGCAGCGCACCCCGACTGGAGCCCGGCCATGATCAAGTCGGCGATGATGACCACGGCAACTGCCATCGACAACACGTTCCGGCCGATCACTGACGCCGGCAATGGCAATGCCACCGCGACTCCACTGGCCATGGGCTCGGGACACGTCAACCCCAACTCGGCGATGGACCCGGGGCTCGTGTACGACGCCGGGCCGAGGGACTTCGTAGCACTCCTATGTGCTGCGAACTACACCGACGCCCAGATCATGGCGATCACGAGGTCGTCGACGGCGTACAACTGCTCCTTCTCTTCCAACGACGTGAACTACCCATCGTTCATCGCAATCTTTGGTGCGAACGCCACTTCCGGCGACATGCGGTTCAGCAGGACGGTGACCAACGTTGGGGCAGGCGCCGCGACGTACGGGGCGTCCTGGCTGTCGCCGAGCAACGTCCAGGTAGCCGTGTCGCCGGGGATGCTGCAGTTCAGCGGGGCGGGACAGAAGGCAACGTTCCAAGTGGACATCAAGCTCACCGCATCCACCGGAGGCGAGCCCGCTTTCGGGGCTGTAGTTTGGGCCGATGTGAGCGGCAAGTACCGGGTGAGGACTCCCTACGTCGTGCTTTGACTTTCGCGCTGGCTCCTGAGTCATGTCGTTTCAAGGGACTTTTAAATAAATCTTGGTCGGAATAATGTTCGAGTGGGACGCCATCTTAAATAACCAGATTCTGCAGCACGCCACTGAAAACGCAAGTTGACCCGTTACCACTTTACTGATACACAACGATACCAATTTACAAACCATTAATTAAGGATCTACTTAATCACTTTGTTCATACAAAATGGTACTGACCATTTAATAAGCTTACATTACTGCAGCGCTTCTGTGCCCCAAGCTATGGCTCGAGGTCGACAAAGACCTCATGGACCGTGCATGCATTTCTCCAAAAATACAATCAAACCTTATTAATTTGGATCAAAATTATTCACTACTACAGACGGTGTTATCATAGACGATTCAAAACCATCATCACAGACGGCCAAAAACTTATGTCTGGAGCAGCTCCTCCGCTCATACCCTGCTCTCCTTCCTCAAGTCGCTTCCATCCGTTAGCTGGACCTCATCATCCGCCGTTGATGGAGGTGTCTCCTTGCCGCTCAGGAAAGGGAAACCGCCCTCAGCCTCGTTCTTCTCTTCAATATGCACAAAGCGGAAGAAGCTTTTGCGACAGTGAAGAGACATATGGATAATTTTGTCGATCAAGTAGAAGCGGTCGATTCTGAGGAAGCTTATTATGATATCCTATTTGAGATTATAGGCTATGGTAGTGATTTGCCTAGGCTAGAGGAGGAAGTGGAGAGGACAAGGACAATCTTCACGGCATTCAAGAACTCGCCCATTGATCCTCTAACTCCAAAAGCAGAAGAGGAAACATATGAAACCCAGAAGATCAAGATCTATGAATCTTTTTTTTTGAACTTTGTAATAAATGTGACTTGAATTTGTCTTTTGTAAAAGTGATTGGTCACACTTATCTATTCCAACTAATTAGTAGCTTCTGTAGTTCATATGACAAAGGACAAAACACTGACAGATAAATAAAAATCGTCTACGATTGTTTCATAGACGGTTCTAACTAAAAGCCGCCTGCGATGTCTGGCAGTATCACAGACAGTTCTTATAAATAAACATCTGCGAATTATCACATACAGTTATTAATACGAACCATATGTGATGTCTTATATTATCACAGACAATTTTTATTAACAACCGTCTATAAAAACATCACAGACGGTTGTTAGTATAAATCATCTGTGATAGTTACAATACAGACGGTTCCTTATGAACCATCTGTGATGTAACCATCCAGTATAACCTCTTTTGTAGTAGTAAACAAACGAATCATTAAGGAAGTCATGATGAAAACGAAGAAGAGGCTTATAGGCCAAAGCTTTCCCAGTTGCCTGTGTCGACATCGTTGATTAATAGATCAACACACGCATGGTCGACACGCTGTCATGGCCTGCATTGGCGCCGTCAGCCTCGTGCACAAGCTCACGGTCCGTACCTACTGGCAGTGGCAGACGCAGGACAAAATTTTATCAAGGAAAACCTAAATATGGCTAATTCGTCGCAAACAAGTCGATTTATGCATCATGCATGCATGCGAAGTTTACAATCACAATAGTTTGACTAAAATCAATCCAAAAATTAGATAGACAAAGGAAACAAATTTATTCTCTCACTTTGACTCACTATCAGCTTCTTAGTCAGATAGTCCTCCCATTTAGACATTCATCTTCAAATAATCAAATTTAGTATACAGAAATAAGAGATGTCATTTCACAATAAAAATTGACATATAAAATTTCACAATGTCATTCTCTCAAATTAACATATTATTCTCTTTCATAAAATATGATCTGATATATGAGATTGAAATTAGAACGATAAAGACTAGCTCGGGAGATGAGGGTTACCGGCGCTAGAGGGTGGGCTCGAGCCCCACCCAAGCTCACCTGGTGGCTACGCCCCTGAACGAATGAATATGCAATTGGCAGCTTCTTGTCCAAAACATGACAATTCATGGACCAAAAAGATACACTGCTGATCGGACCTAATTCATTTTCCAACCATCCTCTTATCCAGTTATCTGGAGTCTGGACCATGAGAGAGAATATTCCACGAGCTCATGCAAAATCCATGCATTTGGTATGGGCTATACCTAATTCGACCTCTCAATTATTCTGTACAAGTTATAACTCTACAAAACTGTACACTACAACACAACGCTCAAAACTCCAAATATCATGAAGTGCGGATTCCATCACTTGAATTCACATAATTAGTGTCACTACGTTGCACATTTTTAGATTCTGTTTGCCCCGTAGATTTTGCAGGGAGTGTCTTGTTATTTTCACTACCCTCGTATGGCAACACGACCACAGGGGCAGCATGTATTGACTCCCACCGTTCCTTCACGAAGCTCCTGAACGCTGTCACCATTTCCCTCCGGAATTCTAGTTCCCTTGTGAAGAGATCAAGGGTAAAGAATGCAAGAACGTATTTGAAAGGAACCATAAGAAGAACGGCAGAAGATGCTAGAAGAACAAGAGCAACCTGAGTTGTTACCTGTCATATGATCAAACAAATGCTCAGGGACACATATCAACATATCCATGAACTGGTTACTTGTCTTGGATATTATTAGTTTAAGCGCTAATGAAATTTATTTCAGCGTACCTCAGGTTGGCCTGCTACAAAGATTGTGCGCATTTTTAGAAGAGAGACATTAAGGTGCTGGAGATAATTTTCCACTGAGGCCATTGCCTCTTTAAGAGCTATAATCTTTTGGATTGTGTTTGAAGGTGGTTGATCCCTTATTGTCACTTTGCCGAAAGATCTACCCAACCGGCCTTGTTCTCTCAGCCCTTTCAGGGCAAGCATGGAAAGGGCCATCATCATCAAGGTAAATGGAAAAACATAGGAAAGAATGTTCCTACAAATCATAATAAAAAGCAATACATGTTATAAATATGTTTCCTTGCTTGTATAATCTTGGAAGACATCAACCATAGATGGGGAAAAAAAACAAAACATGCAAAGGAAACAGGAAGTGGTACACAGGTGTCCTCCTATGCACCTCGTTCTACTAGGTTTGGAGCTATCTAATTGCTTCAAATTTTCATTTTCACTTGTGGTGTACCTTGAATTTTGATACAGTAGGCAAATGTTCCAACTAGTGCACAAATCTTCTCTAAAGATCTTAAAAGGATATCTTATTACCTTCCACAACAATATAATAGGATGATTTTGCAAAGATAGTATAACATTTTGTCATTGTATCATACTACAGTATGGTATAGTTTGCTATTCACATTGGCACATTGCTTTAAATGCTGTACTGTGTGTTCCTTTGTCTGCCTTATTTTGAATTACAGTTTACAACCAGGTATGCCAACAAAATGTAAAATGCGATTACTGCCTAACAAAGGAAAACCATCTTCCACCATACACCCCTCTTCAAAACACACATAATCCCTGCTCCAAAAATTACTTGAGTCGGCAATCAACTCATCAGAGAATCAGAGTGACAAAGCAAAGGGCAACATAAAGCAAAGTGACTTACCTGAAAATAATGGTATAAACTAATAGTAGAAAACAAACGGTTGAACGTGGATTCTCCCAGCGTCTCAGTTTGTTGAATTTTTCAGCCATTATTGCAAAGGGAAGTATAAGCTCCTGATTCAAGAAATAAGAGAGGTTATAAATTTTATGATATCTATATCTATATCCACGCGTACGCGCGCGCGCACACACACACATATGTATATATACATATACATATACACACGTATACGTATATATGTATGTATACGTATATACGTATGTGTGTGTACACACACACACACACACACACACACACACACACACACACATATATATATATATAGAAACATGAATTCACTGGCTAGGATGCATACAGACTTGCTTTCTCAACTGAAAGTTAATAGGCATTTTGTCTGATAAATTTTCAGTAATAATAAAATCAAATGAAGTATCTCATTCAAAAAGAAGCATAGAATCTGAAAATATGTGTGCTAGGACAACAATCACACGTATACATATCTACTAGAGCTACCCTAGTAAACAGCCTCCTTTATGCAAACAAAGAAACCATTTGATTTTTGTAAGCCATGCAACCAGATGACAGTCAAATACCTTGAAGAGGTCAATGTTGCTTGGAATACCTTCAATCGTGGCAGCAACAATTGTCGCCTGTGTCTTTTCAACTACGTTGCTCTTCTCTTTACATGCAACCATCGCCTTTTCTACAAGATTTTTATCAGCTACAACTAAAGATTTGCTCAATATTACGCCATGCTTGACTGAAGAGTTTCTCCAAAAGTAGGCTGAATGGCTTGATGCCCAGCTGGGAGACATCATCCACTTGCGTAGGTACACACTACCATCTATGTCAAAAACATGTGCATGACCACTAGATGAGTCTTCTGAATGTCTATGCCATTGAGGTGATCTTTGATTTGCTACTTTGGAGTTCGTAACCAATGGTCCACCCCAGAACTTCACTGCTAGGGTCTGAAGAACAACATCGCCAAAAGGTGCGTTCGATAGGTAGGAGAACTGTACTAACTTAGCTGGATCCTCGTATAATCTACGTATGAATTGTAGAGATTGAAGCCTTGCAATACTGTTTGCTGCACTGCTGACAGCTCTTTTCTTGCCTCTGTGGGCACCATATACATGATGAATTGCTGGATCATCATCGCTTGGTCCATATTCACGAATGAACTTATACACAGAAATAATTTCACTGATGAACGCGAGCCATACATCTCGTCTCATCTCTCCGCCAAAATCAACAAACTCTAATGTCCACTCATTTGACCTGTCAACAGTTAATTAGTTAGCATAAAGTCATAGTAATTTCATTTTATTATGAGTAGTGCTTCTATGCATCACCCTCCCAATACAAGTTGCACAAATCTTGAAGCAAGGGAAGAGGTAAGTAATCACCATCCACCCTTCATTCATGCTTTAATATTTGAGCAACTTTCAAATAGTGATGATCACGATGAAATAGCATGGACAATATGCTCCTACAGTCTACAGTACAACCATAAAGCCATAGATGATAGATGCAAATGCTTAAGATGATTGCTCCCATATGGAAATTCCAACAATCATGAAAAAACATAGAAAGAAATAACAACAGAACCTCCTGAGAAATATGGCGCTTGTCACTTTGGATTTTACTGGATTAAGGATATACATGTACAGAATGGAGGTAAACATGTTTGCCATAGCAGTATATACATTGTTACGACTTATGAACACCAGTCAGGCAGGTCAAATAGCTAGCTAGTATTGTGTACTGTTGTCACGCTTGCACTCAAAACAACCTGGCAGTAATCAATGACCCTGGTGTTCTCCTATCAAGTTGCAGATAGCATTTAAAACACATGTGCACAAAGAAAATGGACGTTCTAGGGAGTAGTCGAGCTTACTTACAATGAACCAGATGAAACAGATACAGCAGAGTCAAAGAGTCTGGATCCAAATGGTCCAACCTTTGCTTTCACTACCCTTGAATTATGATCTGTAAGGTCAAGTCTCAATGGTTTCTTGGTACCTGCCAGTCCAATGGCCTGCCAACATCAATGCAAACGTGGAGGGGTTGGGCCCAAGGTCATCATAGCTTGTGAAGTTCCAAAATGGCATCTAGTAGATTTGTTAAGCAGGACAAAGATACATAAATTATAGGACCGATGAAGCCTTCTTTTCTTTTTTAAAAATGAATTATCTGAGGACAAAAAGGATATTCTACTTTCAAACAACTTATCTATGTATATGGATGGTAATTTTAATATAATATCAAGTGTTACTGCAGAACTACTGAAAATAACATTGTCCTAAAAAAATTTCTATTATAATGTAGAAAGCATTAGAGTGAATTGAAGTCATGAAGATGGAAAAGTATCCTTTAAAAAACCATCAATAAGGATATCAACAATAAGCTAGGCATACATTCAAATAATAAGAGGAAATTGCTCCAAACAAGTAAACATTCAAGTAGGAATGCATGCCTCAAAATAGAGTGCCTTGTTGGTCAAGGTTATGTGTCCAGGCCATGCAACATTTTCCTCCCATTTTAGAACAGGTCTCTTTCTGCTTGAGCCTATGCATAGGACTTGCTCGTCAGACAAAAAATTATCTCCAGTTTTATGTGTTTGCCGCCCATGATGAACCCTATACAATTGCACATTGTAACACATATTAATTAATAATTTAATACACAACATTCAAATATTCAACGTATACCCAATACGGTCATAGGAAAAACTGAAAGAGAGCTGAAATTGTGAACTATCATTCAGAGTTCAATTGGTGCACAAAAGCTCACAATATGACCATGTCTTACCAAATTAAAATAAGACAAAATATTTCTACAATATTATTCTGACAAAGGTAGAGTCATCAACATCAACCAATCTTGGCACAGTCAAATTTCTCGCTGACCTACGACCTAAGCTACAGGTCTAATGAAAGAGATACATAATACGCTTAGGAGACTAACTTGACAGAAGCTCAAGCAGAGATTTTTACTCAGTTCAAATATACTAAAGATGTAGACGCAATCTTACTTCAAAAGTTCACCAAGGTATGTTGTCCATAGATCTAATGAAAGTCCCTTTTCAGTGCCAACAAGGGCCCTAAAGAGATGATGAGCTGTTGGAACATCACCAACACCTGCCACAGCAGGAGCAATTCGGACAAAGGCGTCTTCTCCAACAAGTCTTCCCTACCATATTAAAAGTATCGAATTCAGAAAATCCATTTTTTAAAACTCCAGTAAAGAGACACTCAATAATACTGCATGGATTTAAGTTCTCTCCGATGTATTTTTGCAGCCTTATTCACAGTGAAAATATGTTCAGAATGCAGAAGAATAACAGCTCACCAGTACAGAATAGTTATCTAGTGATGAGTGTGGATCATTGTCTTCATCATATGGATCTTCCCAAGCAAGCATAGTCACAAAGATAAGCCTTTGAAATGCAAGCTCCTGCAGACATTTAAAGTAGAAGTACTTAAAAACTAGCTAAATAAAACTAGTGCAATAAACATGCAGTAATGTTTTGTGCGACTGATAAAAAAAGTCAAGCCTAAAATGCCTTTGATATGTGACATCAGCTTAAGGAGTGTGGAGCATTGATTGCTCTTCATCGCAACACTAATGTTTAATTAGCAACTTATTCACCTTTAAACTTGGATGGAAGTCGGAGTTATCTCTTGACAAGTACCGGAAGCAACAATACTCAACTAGATTTCGAGCATCACTGTGGACATGCTCAGGAGCAAGCGCTTTAAATATCCTCTGCACCTTCCACCCTGTCAACCCATTCAACCTAACAAAAATCTCATGTGAGTGAGTGAACGCAAACCAAGAGAAAAATGCCAGATGCATCCAGGAACTCTTATATACTCCTCACACTTTAGCTGTACACTATTCAAAATGACAAGATCACTACCTGGGGGCAACACCGGAATCCAATTCCACCTGTAAATTTCATCTCTAGGACGCAAGTTACTAGGATCAAAGCCAAGGTAGTCAGCAGAGCTACTCCATACTCACAGTACCTGTTCACCAGACAACGTTGCAGGTGTCTATCACAATCTACCAACTGATCCTAGCCCAACTCATGGCCCGTCGTTACCCAGTCACCACGTTGATTTCAGGGGATCCGGCAACTCTCAAACCACTATAATAAATAACTAACCCCAACGATTCATGCGACAAACTGATAGGGATAGCTCTAGTCATGATGAATTTAGTCATTAATTATATCTTAGGTCAGCATAGAAGGCCAATTAATCTGTAGAAGCTCAACCGCAGATCACTTTACCCACCTAGCGAACTGCTCGATGGCGACGACAGCGTCCAGCGAGATCCAACCACGACCGACCCGCCGGTCCACGGTGATCTCCGGCACCGCGACGAGCGCCTGCTCCTCCAGCACCTCCTTCCGCTGCATCTTCCTCCCCTCGGCCTCCTCCTTGTGCCTCCCCCTCTCCCGCGCCGCGTGCGCCGCGTCAGTGATCGCGCCGCGCGCCCGGGAGAGCCACGACCGCACCCGCTCCTGCACCGCATCTGCGAAACAGCAGCCAGTGGCCGCAGCGATCAGCGTGAGGGGAGAGAGAGAGAGAGAGTACAAACCCTCCGCATCTCAGGGGGGGCTGGGCCTCGGGGAGGGCGCTTGCTCACCTGTGTTGACGTCGGGGAGCTTCCACTGGGAGTGGAAGGCGAGGGCCGGCGGGGGAGCGCGGCGGCCGCGGCCGGCGATGCTGTGTCGAGGGAGCGGCAGGAAGCGAGGGGACTGGAGCTGGAGCATCGTGGTGGCGGTGGTGGTGTCGATGGGTTAGTGGTGGGGAGCTGGGTGTCGTGAACCTTCCCTCGATTCCATTGGGTGTGAGTGGGAGTACGCCGTGCTTGATCTGTTTATGTTCGCTTTGCCACTATCTGTATCTGAGAAGTGGAGATGAGCGACATGATCCTTCTAGGGGGCAGAGAGGGAGAGAGAGAGTCCATGTGGTTAGTGATTTGCGTTTAAGGGGTGCGTGGGCCCCGCCCACGCGATGGGAGATGGCCGCCGAGTGTGTCTTGTAGCGCCGATCCGCCGACCTCCCGCGTGCGTTATCCAAACCAAGAGCTGGATGGACCCATCGTATACAAATTTAGCTAGGCCCAGCTGAGCTTTTTGTGGGCTGGGTATTCTGTTCAATCAGATCCGACTATGGTATTTTTTTTCAACTTACAGTTTATGACTTATATTTTTCTAAATAAATAAACAAAATAACTTCTCTGCTATCTTTTGAAGTGGATTATCAATATTCGGTACGTACATACAAACATTTATGTTAGGGCTAAAAACCATCAATCGGGACTATAAGTCATCAGTCGCAGTCGAAAAGAACCCACCCTATGATAGGCCGATTTGGATTTGTCCACGAAGGTTTGCCCGGTTGGGTTTAGATTGGTTCACCACGCAAGCTCAGACCATTTAGCATGTTTGGATGTCGGCTAAGGTCGTGTTTTGCATGCCCTAACAAATCACACCAACAATTGACCGAATATTGGTATCGCTCAGTGGTGGGAGTGGGAGTGCAGTGTGCGCTCCCACAGCCCTAGATTAATCCATAGGATCTTAAAAAGTAGTGTTTAGTAGGACATCATATACCTGTGCTTCAGAGGCTGTGTAGCCTCCAATTAATGTTCTAGTGTGTGTAAGAGACGAGCATGTAACTATATGAATGTGGTATGTGTGAGAATTTGTACAGCTACAAGATGGTGTTCTGGGATATTCTTTATAGACTATGCCCTAGGATATTAAAAGAAGAAGCGTCGGGCTCCAGGAAGTTCGTTTCAGGCAGGAAGTTCGTTTCAGGCCCTGCCCTAAACGACTTCTGGAGCAAGTCATCTTCTTAATTTCTTTTTTTAGCTTTTTTACTTTTTGCTTTTCCCCCCTTATTCCTTTGTATTATCCATGATGATATAACTTTTTTAATTTTTAAAATTTAGTTAGTTAGAAAAAGTTAACAGCCGTTATAGTGCATTTTCAGCCGCTACAGTGTTTTTTCAGGTAGAAGCCAGAAGTTACTTTGACTCTTTGAGCACTACCTCGATAATGAAAGCAAGGATTCAAATGGTGAGGCTCATCATCTTGCCAGGTCAATGATTTCTTTAGGGCTTGTTGGTCTTTTCCCACGGAACCAATGAAAAAAAGTGGATCACTTCTTAACTCGCTCATAATGATTATTCTCTATCTATATTTCATGGCCTATTAGAAGTAGAAGGCGTTATGGTGCAATCCTTACCGAGAAAAAAGATTACAGTAAATTGATAATAATTGAGCGTCATTACTCCATCAGTGAACTAGTCGGTTCTCTTCGAGATGCAATGAGGTGCAGCAGTTGACTAAACATCTAGGGGTAAAGCATTGTTTTGGTCAAGAAAGAATACTAGACAAACTTCAAATACTAGACATGACCCAAAAATAACCGGGTCAAGGTAGTCTAGTGAAACGATGGGGGACAAGCTTCATCGTCAAGAAAGAAACAACCTAGTTCACTAGCTAAGGCCCTAAATGACTGTTCAATCATCATGTTTGTTATCTTAGTCCCATGAGATTGTTATCGTACCCAATAACATTTTGATGAATTAATACATTAATAAAATCCATGCTTTCATTAAAAAATGGAAATACTTCCTCTCTAAAAATGGAAATACTTCCTTAAAAATAACAATTGACAACTGCTGTGGGGGTGACCTAGCCCCCTATGACTATTAAGTTCAGCTATTGGGCCTGGTAATAGGTCTAATAATGTAGGGATATGTGTATAAAGGAATGTATCAATATATCATCACTTTTTGTAATTATTAAGGGGTAGGATAAGAATTTTCCATCCCATCGCATTCATGTTTATAAAGCCTTAAGAGGGGTACGAGATGGCCAGATGCACTTATTTTCCACTACCTTTCTCTCTCTTGGTTGGCTCTCTGGATCTATATCCCTCAATGGGAAAGGAGTACCCTGTGCCCAATGTTGTGCTCATACCACAATAGTTGGTGTTGGTGGGGACCGCACAAGAAACTACGTGAGGAAGAGTCACTGCCATGAGATAAATTTGTTGGATTTCGATCGGTTGGAAGGAAAGCGCTACAAAGGTAAGAAGGTAGAGAAACTTCAAACTGGTCGTGTAGTATGCATGATGTTTGGCACTTGCAGAGCTTTTAGCATTCCTGTCAGGCCGCTATTCGATCAGATTTGTGTAGTTTTAAAATTTTTTCTTCTATCAATTATTTGGCTAAACCAAGTTTATAATACGAAAACTTAACTCAATTTGGTTTAGCACAAATAAGTCCTAAATCAACTAGGTTCACCAAAGTCACCAACAACATAAATCTACGTCAAGGTTTGCAATCCTAGAATGACAAGTAATCAATTTAATTTTATGAATATAAATTGCTTGAATGTAAATTGAGCATAAGAAAATAAACCACAATGACACGGTTACTTTTTACCGTGGTGTTTGGAGATTGCTGGTCTCCTCTAGTCCACGTTGAGGTAAGCACAAATAAATTGGACCGGCTCCACGAATTAATCGAAACATCTCAATCCACTAGTGGTAGCTCTTTTTCGCCCCTGGTAGGTGAGCTCCAACTTTCACAACTTGCCGGGTCTTCTCACAACTTTCTTTGAGAATGCCACCGCGCACGACGCCTCCAACGTCGTCTAGGAGTCGGCAACTTCTAAGAGTAATAAGTCAAGATTTTTGCTTGACTCTCACTACGTGTAAAGAATGCACAAGCTCAAGTGGATACTAAATGTACCTCTAGATGCAACACATGCAATCTAGAACCCTTCTCCTTGCTCATAACGTGCAACACATGCACAATTGATAAGAGAAGTCATACTAGTTCAAGAGAGTGTCAGCGAGCTTCCCTCCAACTGGCCATAAGGGGGTATTTATACCCCACACACAAAAACTAGCCGTTAGAAGCAAATCCCTGAAAAATCAGGATTTCCGCTAGTACCGCCGCTATAAGGTCAGAATTACTGCTCCCATCACAATGGTTATAAAACTAGCTGTTATTCAACAAAATCGATAGTTCCACCACACAAAGTTTGGTACTACCATTATATAGTAGTACCGCTCCATCCATGTAGAACTACCATTCTCACGGGGAGGAGAAGACTCCCACGAAGGTGTCCCTCTGGAAAAAATGTATCGCTATACAAGAGGTCATTCCGCAACTCGGTAGTACTGCTCACAGAGTCGGTAGTACCCTCACCAGTCAGACTGCTCACAAAGAGCCAGAACTACCGATCATCGACCACACTAGTCCTCGACTATGTTGTCTGGTACAGCCACACAGGTCACCGACCACGCCGATCTTTGACCACATTGGTGTCGACCACATAGGTCTCGACCACGTCAACCATGTCGATCTTCAACCACGTTAATCTTCGATCACATAGATCTCCGACCACCTCGTCGATCTTCGACCATGTTGTTTCGATCACGTCGGTTCGACCACATTGGTTTCGATCACACAAATTTCGACCACGTCAGTTTTGACTACATTGATTTTGACCACATAAGTTTCGACTTCAACCATGCTGGTTTGACCACGTTAATCTTTGACTACACAAGTCATCGACTACGCTGGTTCGACCACGTCGATCTTCTACCGCATAGGCCATCGACCACATTGATCTTCGACAAGTTGGTTCGACCACGTTGGTTCTTGACCACATTGATCTTCAACCACACAGGTCTTGAACCATGTTGATTCGACCACATTGGTCTTCGGTTACATTGGTTCAACCACTCTAATCTTTCGACCACCAATGAATGTGGTAGTACCATGATCACAACGTCGATAATTTCGCCCAGCGGTGGTATCGCATGACACATTGTGGTAGTTCCAATTTTCCTGTGAAGTGCTTATGCTTCAACTGATTTTACAAAACACATTTATAAATTATAGTATCATGCACACAAGGGTTAGCCATGATTCCCAACAAGTTGCAAAATACATTTGCACACTTTTAGAATTATGACACAAGGTTGAAAACGTGGATTTCAAATACTTGCAAAACACATTCGTAATGTATAGTATCATGCTACAAGGATTTAACACATAAGCCACAACTATTTACAAAATACATTAGCAAATATAAGCATCATATTACGGAGAGCTAGAGCAAGTAAGGTTGAGTTATCAACACATGATGAGACTTAAGCTACTAGACATGACTCCTCTTAATAATACGACAATCTATACTAGCAATCCAGTTTTTCATCCAAACATCAAGACCGATAAAAGACTGGAAGCACATCTGTAGCCCTAGCTAGTCGTACATTTGCCTTGAGTCATTGTCTTGATATGCATTAACACGCGATGCATCATTCACTTGAACTCCATCAACACATGATGGGTCTTCACTTAACTTGATGATCTTCAAAATATGAAGTCATTCCAAGTCAATCTCATCTGTGAAATCTAACATATTCATCCAACTCATAGAAAAATGTTAGTCCATAAATCAATTACCATTAATTACCAAACTTCACCATTAACTCATAATGGAGGAACTAGATTCTACAATTCTCTTTTTGATAATTCATGACAATCTTAATAAATAATAAGATAGAAATTGATTTACGGGTATACAACATATACACAACAATTGTATACTCTAGAATAAGCTTCTTAAGAAGTTAATTTATTTGAATGTAAGTGTTTATCTTTGAGATTAATTGCTAGTAAAGCTTACACATCTGATTGTCATTGATCATCCAACTATTAACATATAATAGAGGAATTAGATGATAATTCGATTATGAGTACATATGAACTGCACAAGCTATATATACTCAATGATACATTTCGAAGTAAATATTCTTAATATGTGGAAGAAGGAATATGGATCAATATTAGTGAAACCATAAAATATAGAATGGACTCTCTCTAAATGTGTGCATACAAGAATTTATATTAAAGACATATGCACATATTCAAGTTTGATTATTTATGGAGTTCAATCTATATTATGGATCCGAGAAATGCACTAAGTTATAAGAATGTGATGCCAAATGCATACCTCTATGATTTTCATCAGTTCATCGAATTGAAACTAAGTAATGTCATAATCAATAAACACATTAGTTTCACAATTATATTTGTCATTTATTACATCCAAATGAGACTAATAAAGAAGTTAGTCTCATAACTGCATTTGTCATTATCACTAAAACCAACTAAATAGAGTTTGAACTTACAAATTATTAAGGGGTAAAATAGGAATTTCTCATCCTATTCCATTCATGTATATAAACCACCAAGAGAGGGTACGAGATGGCTAGATCCACCCATTTTCCACTAGCTCTCTCCCTCAGTTGGCTCTCTAGATCTATATCCCCCCAAGGGAAAAGGGGTATCTGTACCCGTTGTTGTACTTATACCACAACAGCAACACTTTCCATTTTTGTTTTCATTTGGTCCCATGCTAAGGTTTGTTTGGAGTGTAGAAATTTCTGAGAAAAAAATCCACCTGTTTTGATCGGGGCCTAAAATTTTAGCATGTCTAGGTCCATAGTGAATTTTGAAACCTTTTAGTGTCGCTTTGGGCCAAAACATGAGTGAAGCATCAATCGCCAAAATTGGCAACGTAAGTCATTTGTCATGACTACATTCCACACCCTTCTAATTACTTTGCCAATAGTTTGGTCGTGCCCTAGTTTTGACCGGGATCACTTTGTAGCAAAGCAATATATAGAGAGTGAATTTCGTCAGTCCCATTGGAAAGTTCGGCATGTTGAGAAATACCATCACGGACCAAATGTGCGGGCGAATGTCATCGCAAACACAAAAACACTAGAGAATATCATCGCTATTAGCTTTTTTTATCTATTTGGTCCGTTAACCGCCATTTAGGTGAGAGAAAAATTCAAAAATAACATTTTTGCCCTTTGTCATTCAGAAGAGAGCAGAGAATAGAGGGGGGAAAAGAGGATAGGTGGTGGCGGCTTTAGTGGGCGGTGGCACTGGCGAGGGGAGAGGTGGGTGATGCTAGCGATTGGCAAAATGGGTTGCCATGGCCATGGGGAGGCCATGGGAGGTAGCGGTGTGGGCGTTGGCGCACGATGCCGGCATGAATGGCGGTCGGGGCGATGGCCAGGCGCAGGTAGCAATGGTGGCAGCGCTTTAGCGACGACCGGCGGAGGGCAGTGCACACATGGGCAAGCGCGACCTCGTGAAGTGCTCCCGTGTAGTCGGCTCAGCCGGAGATGGCTAGCGATGGTGGCTGGTGGCAGTGAAGTGTAGGGTGCCGATGCTAGGGTTCCATAGTGATGCATTGCCCAAATTGATTTGAGGAAAAGGTAGAGGGGTGGATATGATGGTTGAGATGCGAGGAATCGAGGTTTGACTCACTGGAGACAACGAATCGACAGTGAAGAGCGAATTCAGCCGATTTTGGGGAAAGTTTGATTTCGAATGATTGGCTGCACGGAAATCAAATTAACTTGGAGTATGAGTTGTTTGGATGCTAAAACATGATGTGACGTGAACAAAATTTGAAAAATTCATGGCAATGATTGCAGAAGTTTTCCAAGCCAAGTTGTGCTCGTCGCCGGCGTTCCCGTCTTGGCATCAAGACCTGAATTTTCAACTAGCCCCCACCCCAAGTTGTGCTCGCTGCTGTTAAGATTCTGAAGTTAGCCGCACGTTGATATTGCTACAGTACAAGCACAGCATGTTCATGTTCCAGTGCACTTGCTACTTTAGCGGTTTCCTTATGAGATAGCGTGTCTCCTCGGTCCATTGCAGCCACCTTCACCAATTCTTCTGATAACAGTAATTAGTTTCAACCTGTTCAGGAAGCAAAATACATGCTCGAACTTTAGTCAGTTGGTTCTATTTGAAAGCGCAACGTCCCTCTGCTATTGCTATTGTAAAGAATAGAAGACATGGAATGACTCAAAATAGCTTCTTTCATTGTCAAGTGTCAACATTAATCTTCACGTGTGTTCTGAACCGACATAGTGCAATTTTTCGAAGAATTACACATCTCGTCAAGGCCTTATGGCCAAATATTATCACACACAAAGGAGTGGCCATAATGCAATTTTAAATCTCTGGAGTTACCAATTACAGCCACAAGAACACATCGACAATTGGCACAAAAGCTTTACAACATGCCTCAACTGAAACTAAAAAGCAAACAATTGAATCACTGCAAGCTTACATAAGTGCCCCGGAGTTGTATCTTGATATCAGAGGACTGTAAAATCAGTGTGTTTCACCCTGATCCCGTGCCACGGAAGTTGAAAGGATGGCAAGGCTGTGATTTAAGAATGTCAGCGCAGATTCGCAGTCTGAAATAATTTTCGTGACTGATGAAGGCTCATTAGAATTTGAAAGTGACCCGGCAGCCATCACAGTATATGAATCTCGCAGGCTCCTCAGATTTCCCAGGAACTGCAAATAACAGATAAGCACTCAAGTTAAAGCATGTTTGTATGACTCAGGTTAACACTGACTAGCCAGAAGACACATGGATGAACACCAGAGTGAGCTAACTAGTTGAAAGGAACATGAATTAAAAGAGCTGTAGAAGTTCAAAAGAGATGGTATTGTCAATAAATAGATAGAGCAGAATTCCACACAAGGCCATACTATCTTATATACTTATTTTGGAATATGTCAGGGAGCATAATTCGGAGCACGCTCGGTTACTCAACATGGGTGGGTTCTTTTCAGCTGCGGCTGATGGCTTTTGGCTCTAGCGCGACTGCTTACGCAAACGAACTGAATACCGATAAGCCACTTCGAAAAGGCGGTAGAGAAGTTGTCCCGTTATTTGTTTGGGGGAAACCATAAGCCAAAAAGAACTCGCCCTATAGCTATTTGAAGCTAGCCAGATTAGTTTTTTTATTTTCAAGCAGAATGTTTTATTCCTGTTGGCTACAGTATTTAAGATATTCCAGTTGGTCATCAGCGTTTCAAATATAACAGCAATAAGGTTTAGTCCTGAACTATTGATAAGGGAAAACAAAAACGTCTGCCCTGTGCATTAAGTTCATACTTTTTAAGCTTGACAAAAGGATTAGCACATAGGAACTAGAAATCTTCATGTTGTATGAAAATTAACTATGATAATATCTGGATCATAGATACCTGAGAGGAATGCCATAGAACTACTATAGTGCTATGACATACGGTGTGACTACTTACTAATCAACTTTTACATTGCTTTCATCCCTTCAAATAACCAGATCATAACATGTAGGGCAGAGATAGAGGGGGGGAAATCCGAAATGACCCATAAATGAACAAAACATTCTAGCAGCACCTTTAAAAGTGTGTTATATGCCTCTAACAAGCGATTAGCAGCTGGACCAAAGCCATGCAATTGTGGCACCTCCATCATGTGGGTCCAAGGATGAATTTCCTACAATGATAAGTCACTTCCATTATCTAACAACTCGAAACACATAAAAAATGGCAATCACTAGCAGAAAAGGATATTCATGTCAAGGATGTTTATCTGGAATATATATAGGGTGTATGAGGAGAAAGGTAAAAATGTTGCATAAGATATTCACCTTAGTATAGATCATATTGAAGTATTTAACCGTTTCCAGGAATGCTTGCAAATGTTCCCTCAACTTCAACTCTGTCTCGGCATAGTCTTCATTTGGGTTATAGTCATACTGAGCAGCAAAAAGTACGGTGTCAACATAAATAGCATACTACAGACTATTATCAACAAACTAACATCATATGCATGGAAATTTCCAAATAGTAGTGTATTAATTGATGTTTACTCTATTAACAAAACTAAGCTGTATGATGGTTGGATGCCGTGAAGGATAACACAAAAATGTGGAGATACCAAACAGCCCTGTGTGTTTTTAACTCTATCTGAAAAATAAATCCACAAGATGCAGGTTGGGGGTGGAAAGGACATGAATAAGATAAATTTGGAAGGCACTGGATGATATCCATACAACATCAAAATATGTTAGGTTGGCTGCGATAATTAGCTTCCCGTTGTGAAAAGTGAATTTCGAAGCTTAAGAAATAAGAAAGTTATGAAAATTGTATGGATATACACGTCTGGGATCTGCTCGAATAGGAACCAACATGGAAGTAGGAAGTAGTGCTGAACTTAAATTTGTATGCAATTCTATATCTTATTATCTTAAATCTTAATATACCTTAGATGCCAGCTCCTGAACCATTTGTTGCAAATTCGACATCTTTTTGGTATACTCAGAGAGCTTCAACTCGAGTTCTGCTATATCAGGCCTGCAAAATGATAATTTGACTCAGATTCAGAACAGGAATAGAGGTGGTTCTTGACATTGCTTGTCAATTGGGGGTCACAGGGCAGCAAGAAAGATTTGCACCATCGAAGAAATTCTATGGGTGCTTGAAATCTAAACCACCTAAACAGTACAATTGACAAGGACATCAAATTGTAGATACTTACAAGGGGTAAATTGATTGTATTTGCACATCTGCAGGGAAAAGTTTGCACTCTTCTGAAAAAATTTGGGCTTGTTTCTCTGCAATTGAATCTACAAGCTGTACATCCTTTGCTAACTGCTCATCAACACTACCACAAAACAATTTGTTAGATACTTTATGTTTTAGATGCCCTCAAATTGAGGTTAACACATTATTTCGATATTTTCTGTACAATGAAGTTCATTTTGCATCAAATATCCTTTTACTTACAGTGCTAGGAAATGTTAAATGGAAATTGCTACCGAATTATCACAAGCTGACCAAGGCTTATGTAGATCATGTATAATCAGCATAGCAAGCATATCACAAGTACTCAAGTGTAAATCCAACCTCCATTCTGGATTGTCGGCGTAACAACTAGCTTCCACTAGATCAACAATGAGACGGAGCAGCTCCACCCGCTCCTCATAGCTGCCTCTACCCTGCAACCACGACAGTTATTGACCCACAAAAGATGACACACCTTGAACCGTAGCTTGAGATTCTCACATGCCAGAGATCTCGTATAACAAAAGCAAAAACTCAGCAAATGTAACTCATAACACCAGCAAACACACTCATTTCGCTCACCTGGATTGCTTCGGTGTCGACTGAAGGCGTGATACCCAGGAAATTTGCAACCTCCGCCAAGTCTGCAGAACCCCAAGCATTCTATCAGCACCACGCGTGACTCGAAACATAGCAACCATTTCGACTGCGGAGCATAGAAACGAGTAAACCTAAAACTTACGTTGTATCCTGCTGTTCTCCTCGTCGCGATCGAGGCTATCCCCCTGCCAGTTCTGCTGCGTGAACGGCGATCTGTCGCCTAGGAGCCTCCAGAACACACAACAACAAACAAACAAAATCCTCAATTTCGAATCCAAATTCCAAAAATGCAGACCGAATCCAGCAGAGAGCCGTGCAGCCGAACAGGAAGAGGAGCGGAACGGAAGTGCGGCGTGGGTGGGTGGTCGCGTACCGGAAGAAGAGCCATTCGAGGAGGCGGTAGCGCTCGACGCCGGCGAAGAGGAGGGACTGGGCGGGGGCGTTGGCGCGCGGGTAGGCGAGCACGGCGAGCTTCCGTTGAATCACCTCCATCTGCTTCGACGCCATGGGAATCCGCGCTGTTTCGCTCTGCTCGCCGCGGCGGCCGGCCGGCCGAGGCTGCTGGTGGTGGGGATCGAGTCGATGGGGACTGCACAACGAGCGAGATTGGAGTAACAATTTCCTGAATTTCGACGGCTTACCCTTTTTTTATTTGGGCTGGGCCCCGCTTGTCAGGTACCAGGCCCAGAAATAGGCTACCGAGCGGCCGGTAGAGCCTAGCGTGTGAACGGTACGGTGCCGGTGCGCTCTCCGCTCGCCACGACGACGAACCCCATGCCGCCACATCGCGCCGGTCGGGTTCGAGATCGGCGCGCGGGGGCGCCGCAAGCTGTCACCCGTGGCCGCCGGCTTCGTCTTCTTCCAGGCCGCCAACGCCGCCGTCCGCGCCGCCGTCTCCCTCGACCCCCTCTTCGTCAACACCGCCGTCTCCCTCCTCCACTCCTCCCTCACCTCCGCCTCTGGTATGGCCCCTCTCCTCTCCCCAAATCCCCACCTTTGGTTCCGTCGCTTTTCCCATTCGCGTTCTTTGGATTCATCGACTACCAATAAGCCGTACGCTTAGTTGGGTTCCAGCATTATACTAATTGAGGAAAGAGACGCGCACGGAAGATTAAACAGTTAGTAAACTAGGTGATGCTTAATGCTTTGGTTCGGTGTTGTGGAAGGGGAGCAGCACCAGCACAGATTATGTACTATCAATCATGTAAAGTTACTTTTGTCAGTTGCTGCTTCCGTAGTGGTGATGTCATTCGTCTTCGTTTGAGCTTTGCTTTGTTGAAATTGTGCAAGATTGTTCAAATCCCACATTGTATGGTGGTTTCAAGGGGTAGTGACGTAGTGTGGTTCAAGTAATGTGGGCAGCCATATAGTGGCGTTTGTTGTAAGGTAGCTTTGATTTAACATAATCCTATTTATATTGGCTTCTAAAAACTATGTTTCTATAGTAAATATTTTTTAGTACATAGATTTCAAACGAAGTATCTTTTTAAAATAGAATCTACTAGCTGATTGTATTACACATTGTAGTGACTTCATTTATATCGGCTAAAATCACACGTGGGTTTGTCTTTCCGTACGGCTCTCTAGCTGTTACTATTTATAAGCTAAAGCCAAAAGCTAATATGGATAGCCCCAAAATTGCTTTGCCCCATTTGTACGGACTGGATGTATTTTCTCATTCCTGATTGGATGTCATTGTATTGCAGTTATATTTGTTCTTGTCAATTGATGGCGTAATCAGGGCCTCGAGAACATGTTTGAGCATGAAGAATTGTTTGGTGGCACTTGGGTTGGGGGCATATTCTGCTCTGTGCTTTTCTTGTGGCTACTTTGCCTATGACCAATTGGATATGCTCCGTTACCGACTATACTGTGGATGGATACCTGGAATTCTCTTGCATCACCTCATTCTGCTCATTTGCTTTACACTAGCGCTCTATTGGGATGTCACAATCAACTACCTAATTCTCTCTCTTGTATGCGAGGTACATCTATGTCTTCTCATTCTTGGTGGCATTGAAATTTTGTAGACAAAGCTTGTTTTACTTTTTGCACTTAAATGAATTTAGTGTTTTGGTCTTTTTTGTGTCCCACCTTTTTGCAACAGTTGACTGTTATACCTACCTGTCATTCATGGAATAAATGTGTATCCCTACATCAAGAAAGAATTTTGCACAAATTTTAAGCCATTGGGCCTACATTGCAACCAACTTACCACAGTGGCTTGTGACGTAAATCAGTAACACTGCCTTTGAATCTCAGGAGCTGTTGCCACAAACATGTCCATAGTCAGTAGATGACCATATGAATCTGTTTCAGCGCTACTTTGTTACAGTGAACCTGCAACACCTTTCACTGCGCCCAATGTGGAACAGATAAGATGGTTAGTTAGTCCATTCAATATGACCTTGAAGGCTAACTGTTTTGACTGCCCAGTTGAGCTTTCAACCACTGCCTATTGCAATTGCTTTTTGATTTTGACCAGAACTGTTTATTGAGATTAAAATGACGAAGGATTGTATATGATCTTAGAGCTGTCCTGCAAAAAGGATATTTTGTTAGCTAAATTCTTGTACGAGCCTGTCCTTCAGCTCGCTAGAAGAGAATATTAATGAAGTCATTCATGTCTTGTCTTAAGAACTAGGGAATAAACATATATCAAAATGGGTAGTTCAGTTCAGTTTCCACTGCAAGCAGGTGTTGATAGATTTCATTTTTATCATTTTTCTGGCGGGAGGGGGTACCCTTAGTTGTAGTGACTTATCTGAAGGTAGTAATTAACTAATTATACGTACAGAACAGACAAATTGACAAAGTTTATGGTTGCAGCTGCACTCCATATTTTTGCATGTAAGGAAAGTGAGGCCAATGGCTGGATTTCATTATTTCAGCAGAAAAATGGTGAAACTGGAATGGGTACTCAACTGGACTACCTTTGTGACCGCGAGGGTGATATGCCACGTGCTGATTACGTACAAACTGATCATTCATGCCCACAAGTTTGATAAGGGCATTGAGCTTCCACTAGCCCTTTTTGGTATGGCAGGAATGAATCTGCTCAACATATTTTTAGGGCTTGATCTATTTGAAGCATACACGCGCGAGAGACATCAACAAACGCATCAGAACTGAATGTGCCATTCTTGGTAGTGTATTCTAATTTTTTGGCAAGGTTATAGAAGTCAGACCAATGCAAATCAGCAGACAGAGGTATGTTCAAGTGTTATTAGCCTCTAGACTGTTTCGTAAATAATACTTGTACTTTCTTATGTATGCTGAATTCGTATTAAGATGTCTACCAGAAAGGATTTGTTTGCCAGTATGTACATTACCACGTGGACATTACGTAATGACTTATTAGGAAAACATGCACACACGGACAACCTGGTTGCATCATTTGCACAGATTAAAGTACAAAAGGAAGAAAGTGTAAGTATTGTGTATCATACATTTTCGTTTCAATGGTTCACCTGATGTAGGAGTACTACAGAGGTGCTTGGGCAACTTGTTTGAATGCCTAAATTCCTTTTCCTTTTTGTATAACTACTTTGTTTAATGTTCCATTGTGAATGAAATCTTGTTATTTATTGTTGATTCACTTGCTTTCTTGTACTATACATACACACACACTCCTAAGAGCACATACTCTCACTTTTATATACCGCTTAAATGATATTATTATACATCTTTATCCATTTGAGTATACTCTAATAATAATTATAAGATCCTTAAAAGTGAGTTACATAAAATTTTTTTATCAAAGTCTATTTTTTATAACATAATTTATGTATATACTCTTTTTATATATGGAAAAGAATATATAGCAAAAATAAAGGACTCCGATAAACTTTTTTTAACCAAATCGCATTGGAGTATCTTAGAATTAATGTCTGCCCTAGATGAATAGCAAATGTAAAATATTCACTTATTTATTTTCGTTTGGCTTGCATCCGTTTGGTTCTCGTTAAATTTCATGTTGTTTTTTGGGCTTGCTTCCGTTTGGCACTTGGCAGCTGAGTAAATGGAACATGGGAACATACGACGAATACCTTCCTTCGAAATCGTATTGGAGCCAAAATAGACTACCAAAGAAAAATAATAATTAAGTAGCAACATTCAGTATTTCCTTCCACTAGCCACCCCAGCAATTCATTTGCATATAGATAACAAACATAAGAAAAGGTCCTCTTTAGAGCAACTCCATCCCATTAGTCATTTCTCCCTCTCTATTTCCTAGGATAAAGAGGCTAGCTATTATTTTTAGCTCTCTATTTGAGTCAGCATTCCAATGGCCTAGCTATTTGAGAAGCGAGTGAGGAGGCGCTCGCCAAATCTAGCTAGCGGTCGGGAGAAAATAGCGACTCGATAAAAATGAAGAGGAGGATAAAGAACCGGTTGGAGTCCATTTTTTGAGTCATATTAGGTAAATATACAATGAAGAGCAGGATAAAGAACCGGTTGGAGTTGCTCTTAGGATTCTTATGTGGAATTATACATTTTCTACAAAATTCCTGCTTCCCTCATAAGCCCTGGCTTGGAAGAAATAGAATTTCCTGGAAAAAAAGAAATAAACGAGCCCTCAATATCTAGGGTTCAAAAATTTTAGATGACAACATATACTCGGCTTCGGCTTCTGGCTTCTGGCTTATTTTTCACTATTCATAAGTTTCGTCTTTTTCTGAACTTTTGGCTTTTTGTTGAGCTTTTTGCCGGTTCTTTTTTTCCCGTATTTGTTTGTATTATATGTAATGGGCTAACATATTTTTTTTATTTTTAAAAATTTTTAAATTTAATTATGCTAAATAAGCCTCTGTCAGCTACAGTGTTTTTTTCAGCCAGCTACAGAAACTTACGTGTAGTTTTAACCGATATAAATAAAATCGCTATAGTATGTACTATAATTAACTTATAGAGTCTATCTTAAAATAATACTCTATTTAAAAAGATAGTTACCAAAAAAAATCAAAATATAAATTTTACGAGCTGAAAAGGAGGGAATGCTAGCTAGATCACTGCAAGCCAAAGCCAAAGCCAGTACAATGTAGTAGTATGTCGCCCATGCCATGCCTGCAGCACTTTTCAGTGACGACGCGTGTAGCCTACCAACCGGCCTCATGTTTGCCCCACTCCACACCCCCACCCTAGCCTAGCCGTACGTGCGCCCGGAGATCGCACGAGCCGTATCAGCTCGGAGCCTAGGACGGCACCGCAGCCACAGATCGGATTCGGGGAAACGTGGGCTCTTGGCCGCCCGTCGCGCACCCTATCCTCCGCTTCGCCGCTCGCCAATCGCCACCTCAGATTTCAGCGCCACGCCAGCTTCACGCTTCTCACGTCTGCGTTCACATAAAAAGTGACCAGGCAGCGTCGGAGGCAGGCCAAGACGCACAACCGCACCCCACAGCTAGCCGCGGAGCAACGCGTAAGTCGGTAGGTGCGAGTGTGTGCAGGGCGCGCCATGGCACAGTCGATGCTCATGTCAAGCGTCAGCGGCGTGGCGGCTGCCTCCGGCGGGAGCCTGCTGCATGCCGTCAGGCCGGCGCCGCTCTCGCGGTTCGTGCTGCCGCGGCAGCCGTCCTACCGCATGCGCATGCCGTCCCACTCCGTCAAGACCGTCGCTCTGTTCAGCGGCAAGCCCAAGGCCAAAGCCGCGCCGGCAAGGAAGGTTCGTGGATGCACCGGTCCATGTGTGTGCAGGCTTGCGAGCTGCGACCATTTATTTGGTCGGCTCAGTTTATTTTTTTCTTCAACACGAATGGTACTGCTGCTAACGGTGATGTTTCTGATTCTGATCGATGGTGTTAATTGAATAGGCTGAAACGAAGCCCAAGTTAAAGACCGAGGACGGTATCTTTGGCACGTCCGGCGGGATTGGTTTCACCAAGGAGAACGAGCTGTTCGTTGGTCGTGTTGCCATGCTTGGGTTTGCCGTGAGTATTTGCATGTTAATTTGTTGCTTTTCTGTCTAAACCATTTCTAGTCTAGATATTTGTTAAGATTATGAGTACAACAAGTACGTATGTACACATAACACCACACACTCACGTGAGTGTGTCCAATACGCACGCTTGAGACGAGACAAAGACTAAAGAGCCTTCGGAGCGTGAGCATACGCTTTGACCACTGAATACACCCATGTGCCGAAGAATCTCTGGAGCATAGGCACACGCTTTGATACTGAATACACCTACGTACACACGTGTATTTATAGATACTGTTTATATGAACAGTACCCCAAAAATGTGCCAGCCACAGCTTGAAGCCAGGCGAGGCCGCACGCCCACTGGCATGCTTACCACCCGAGCAAGCGCTCGGTCACTCTAGTCTTGATACTTAATTGATGCATTTAGTTCAACGTTGCGAGGCATCTTCGTGACTATAAAAAGTAATATATATATATATATATATATATATATATAAATTGTTGTTGTAGGCAGTGCTCAATCTGTTTTGCCCTACTGTAGGTCCATCCCTATGATAAAAGTTGGAGAAAATATAGAAAATGGCATACCGTTTGTTGCGATTCGACGGTATAGCTCCGTCTCCGACGATCCAGCTCTCTTGCGCTCGAGCTTCGGTGAGGGGGCGCCATCGCTGCCTTTTCTGGATAGGTTCACCATGCCCCCCCCCCAAACATAGAGGGAGGCCGGGGAGGCGGTGGCTTGGTGGTGGGCGGCGTTGGAGGGCGTCCGGCGGCGGCGAAGGGCGGTGGGCGGTGCTAGAGGGTGGCACGGCGCCGCGGCGGCGCATTGAATTTTAAATTGGGCAGGGTGGGACGGCGGGGGAGGAGGAGAGGGCGGCGCGACGAGGCTGTAGGGTCGCTGCTAGTCACTAGTGGTGGAGGAGGGGGTGGGAGAGGCAGAGAAGGAGCACGGAGTTATGCCCAGCACTAGAGAAGAAGGCGGGGAGGGTGGTAAGCACGGAGAAGAGAGGAGGAGAGGAGGAGGACAGCCGGTGCCGTAGCAGGAGAAGAGAGGGGGAGGTGAGCAGCTGCGCTTCTCTCAAGGAGGGGAGGGGAGACACGACATATCGTGCTCTAGTAACTCTCTAAAAGTTGATAGTTTCATACTTTTCTGGTCAAATGAAAATTGGATCAAGAACAAGAGAGACTAGGAGAGGCAAAGAGAAGAAATCTATCTATCTACTATTATTATGATGTTAAAAGAAGCCTACACGTTTTGCTCGAATAGTCTAGAAATTCCTGTATCCGCGTAGCTTATTTGGTGGTTCCAAATTGTAACAGCATGGATTAATTAAATATATCTTAAAGCAGTTATAATTGTATAAGGAGCACAACTATATTTTTAATCATAATTTAAACATTAGATTTGTAAAACAAATACAACTATATTATCAAATATAAATATATGCAATGTAGTATTTAGCCACACAATTGTAGGAAAAATTTTAGTTAATTTGGAATATTTAGCCGCGCAATTGTACATCAAACTGATGTTTAAAGCACAACTAGCCGACTGCCCATGTTTTGGTATGGATAAAAAAATATTATCACAATATGTTGAGTCGATATTGTCGAGATCGGCCTGTCCATGGGCTCAGCTGCTTCGTGCCTCCGTGCAACTGTTACTGTGCACCTAGTAGAGTTATGTTGTTTTTCTTGTTAAAGAATATTTAGAGCGGTGGAATTGGTATTTTTTTAGTAGATTACTTTTTATATTTCTGTTAGAGATTTTTTTAAGAATGTACGAGAGGAGTAGATGAATCATTACCATTAACTTTCTTTTTTAAGTAGTAGAGATATATATATTAAAAAAAGCACATTTGTTAAAGAAAAAGAACAATCAAGCAAGCGACTGCTAAACCTGATCTATTGCGGTTGTTACGATTGATATCAGGCATCGATACTGGGAGAGGCCATCACCGGGAAGGGCATCCTGGCCCAGTTGAACCTGGAAACCGGCATCCCGATCTACGAGGCGGAGCCCCTCCTCCTCTTCTTCATCCTCTTCACACTCCTCGGCGCAATCGGCGCTCTCGGCGACCGTGGGAGCTTCGTCGACGAGCCCACCGGCCTCGACAAGGCCGTCGTCCCCCCCGGCAAGGGCTTCCGCGCCGCCCTCGGACTCAGCGAGGGAGGTATACATAAACACACACTCATCATGCGTGCACACCCATTGCATCGCTAATTTCCATGGCCAATTAATGAAGAGATCATGCTTATGACCGACGTGTTTGATCTTTGTGGATGCATGCAGGGCCGCTGTTTGGGTTCACCAAGTCGAACGAGCTCTTCGTGGGGCGGCTGGCGCAGCTGGGCATCGCCTTCTCCATCATCGGGGAGATCATCACGGGGAAGGGCGCGCTGGCGCAGCTCAACATCGAGACGGGCGTGCCCATCAACGAGATCGAGCCGCTCGTCCTCTTCAACGTCGTCTTCTTCTTCCTCGCCGCCATCAACCCCGGCACTGGCAAGTTCATCACTTCTGACGAGGAAGAGTAGATCGATCAGTACGCCCTCTGCGATTGTTCGCAATTAATTATTTCAGTGCGTCGCTGTACTGCGTGCGCGTGCTTGTTGTGTACGTGAGACCTTGAAGTGTACGTACGTAGGTGTAAGTTTTCTTGTAAAGAACAAGAGTTAGCTGATATGGAAAAATCAACATTACAGGTATATGCACCGTATGCACTATCGTGTCCGTCCGTTGTGCTTTGAGATTCGCGTGTTTCCCTTCTACCGCAATTTTGCAAAACACCCCTCCTGCATTTTCGGATTCATGATTTTGCATAAACCAAGAACTTGCATGAGCCAATCATTCACTCCCTGAACCAGATTTTCGGATTCAAAAATTAAATGTTGCATTTCCGTTTTCCATCTTCACAAAATCCATTTTGGATTAAAAAATTAAATGCTGCAAGAAAATGGACAAACATTGTAACATTTTTGGATCCAAGGAAAATCCATTTTTTGGGACAAACTCTGAAACATTTTCAGATCCAAGCAAATAAACAATGTAATTAATTAAAGGTGTGCCTAGTAATCACCCGGATATTTTCTTTCAAACAAATCATCCAAAATTTGTGACATTTAGGTTAAGATCCAAAGGCTCTCATTCTTTCCCCTATTACTATATAACCCTATCTAACCTTAACCCATTCCCACCCCGACCCCGCCGCCTCCCACTCTGACCACGGCGCTCCCTTTTACGCCGCCCCCTCCACATCATCGGCGCCCTCTCCTTCTTCGTCAGAGCAGCTCCGCGCGCCTCCCCCCGCCCCTCCTCCACTACTCGTGGCCGACGGCGCCTCCACTGCCTTTCCGCACCCCCTACCCTTTCTAGCCGTACCGCCCCCGTCCAACATAATGTCTAGCACCTTCTACTACCACCGTCCTCCAGCGCCTCCCACCACTCTCTTACTCCACTCGTCGCTCCCACCACTGGGCCACCGCCCCCTCCCGCATCCCTCTATGTCCGAGCGGAACGGTGAACCCTAGGCGCAAGGGGCAGGATTCTCCTCTCGAGCTCATTGGTGAGGAGGAAGAAGGGGTCGCTAGAGAAGAAGGTGGAGGTGACGATGCACAAATCTTCACGCACATACAAAGATGAGAAAAAAATTACAAACACCGGCCCGATACAGATGAAGACACCAACAACACCGGAACAGAGCATGTTGATCTTTGGTACCGCATATTTCTGCTCCCAGTTTTGCCGAATAAGCAATCTGTCTCTAACACACATGGGCTTTATCTTGAGCAGAACGAACAGGCCGAGGCTCATTTAAGCCCAAGTAACCCTGCCACCTATTTTGTATTAGTCCATTTGGGGTGTGATTTATGTCACAGCCATTGCAACCTAACCTCTAATCACCTATACTTTAAGCCCAAGCAATTTCAACGAGGGAATTAAGAGTACAGGAAATGGAATTTATGCCCAAGTAATCTCAACGCTAGTTCTGGGCTTCTGACCCCCTGCCTTGCTTTAGCTAGCTACACAAACACAAATGGAAGTAATGGAACACCCATCCAGCTCTGTTTCTTGCACCGGCCGGCCATCGACACATGAAAACGCCTTTTCGCTTACCAATCTGCCACGGCACGCATGCTAAGCTCATCCGTATAATCACACGCACAGGATATCAACAACTCACCGGTGAGGCTTCGTATAGCGCTGGCTCAAATAATATGAGCCCTAACTAACAGGAGGCATCTCTAGGCTCTCCCTGGCTATAGCAAAAAGGAGGTCCCTGCTGAATCATTCCATGCATGAGCTGAGCTGAAAAGATAAAAGATATAGCCCACTTTGACATAAGTCATGTTCTTTTCAGCTTTTCTGTGACTTTTGTTTTAGTTTCTAACGGTTTTTTCAAATGGCTTCTCTTCTCCAAACAACTTTTTAAGTCTAAAGCCGTATATATCGTCCGTGTCGGCGTCTCGCCATCTATCACTATCTCGAAAAGCATAGCAAAAAACTATCAGCCGCGGCCAAAATGACAAGTCCTATGCTATCCTGCTCCATGGTACAACCAAATGGCATGTTCTTTTTTGCTGTGACTTTTGGGTTATTCATGCGAGAGATTACAAAGTAATAGAAACTCATATGTGATTTTTGCCGATATAAATGAAGTTGGTACAGTATGTACTATAATTAACTAGTAGACTCTATCTTGAAAAGATACTCCGTTTAAAAGTTAGTTACTATAGAAAACTTAAAAATAGTTTTTAGAAGCTGAAAAGAACGGCCTCTAATCAAATGCTGAGGGCCTATGCTATCCTGCTCCATGGTACAACCAAATAATTAAATTAAGAGCACCTCCCAAATCTAATAATGCTGAGGATGTTTTTAAGCCCAAACTGCCAAAGGGAAGGGCAGAGCAAATATTCAAACAAGAAAGAGGCGGAAAGCAACTAGTAGTAGCTACAGTAGTATAATCAGCCTAACAGCTGCTTCGTTGTTGGCTGGCTTTCCATCGAGGGGGCACCAAAATTGAAGTTGCCTGTTGTTTTTTGCTTAGCCTCATGGCTTTTAACTATGTCTTATGATTTTTAGACTGTTTATAAGAAAGATTATAGAGTAACAGAAATTTATATATAATTTTGGTCGATATAAATGAAGTCGCTACAATGTGTACTACAATTAACTTGTAAACCCACATAAAAAGATACTCCGTTTAAAAGCTAGTTTCTCTAAAAAAAAATCAAAAAACAGTTTTTAAAGCTAAAAAAACATGCCTTAAAATATTTTGAGTTGCATCAGCATGCATGCTTTGCCAGGATAAGCTAGCTCGCTAGCTTCCTTTCCCTCAGGTTGGTTAAGGAACTGATAGCTTTATGGTTAGGGGATCATGGGTATACCTAACGTATTACGTATGTATGATATGAAGCACCGGCTGGTAGCTGAAGTTGCACGGCTTCTTGAGCTGTTAGCGTTTAGTTACGGCCGGTCGATTAATCAGTTGCGTGGTTAAGGAATTAACCGCCATGGATGATCGAGCTGTCGATTTACGTTCTTCTAGTCATCCGTGTTGGTAACATAACCACACGAGAAAGACATACATGGAGCTAGTTTGCGATTGTTAATGTGTTGTACATGCCGCACTGTAAAATCTAATTAGCTACAATAATCTTTACTAATTCCAATTAATAAGATTTTGCTTTTTTTAAGCCGAGAGCTTTATTGATTACTTGCTATTGTGACTACAAGATATATGGACGGTTCAGTAAAAAAAAACTATAAGATAGATAGCCTCGACTTAATTATTACCATATAAAAAATTAATTAAATGCAAGTAAGAAACCGTCGCAATACCAAAAGGAACCTCGATCGATCGGTACCTGGTACGACCTTGAGGAACTAAAAAAAAACTGTAGCAGTTGTGCCGTCGTGATCGCACTATACATATGAGTTGTTAGCTGTGGACCATGCATCACATGGCCACAACAATGGCGCATGCATGAATGGCCGGCCCTAAGAGGAAATGATTCACTAATAGTATTGCCCCGCTGCCGGTTTTCTTTGCCCCTGTTTTTTTTCATACAACCAATAGTTTTTATCTGCGATTGATAGCTTTTATCTATATTCTTCTGAGACAGCAGCGGGTGGTCACACAGTTTTAGGCTTACAAAACCGTTTGAAAAAACTGCTTCAAAAAATTATCCCATTTATAATGACTTTTGAAGAAGCTAAAAACTAAAAGACAAAAACCAAAAGAATAAGCCTTTTGTTATGTACTCCTGCTTTCCTGTCTCAATAAAATTGGCGGCAATCCTTGCCGGCCCGGCCGGTGAATCCATATATGTATACTAGTTGGATGTCCGTGTGTTACTACGGATTTTTAAAATTTATCATATTATATGTTTTAAAACTCACGGGTGGTAAAAATTTTTAGATACTATTTGCTATCTCTAAAAATTCCTGGAACGACGCATACTTAATCAGACGCATAATTAAATGGGTAATTAAGAACTAACTAATGGATGGGCGGTAGGTCATTAGACCCGACCATTAGTGCTTAATCATCAGATTTAATTATGCGCTACTTGTAAAATTTTTAGAGGTAGCAAAGTGGTGCAAAAAATTACGTAAACATTACACAACGTAGCACACTATATACGAAAGCTCCACAAAAAATTTCATAATTTTTCACGACCATTTTCTACCACTAAAAATTCTTAGAGCGACGTATAACTCTTAATCGTCTCGTTAATTATGCATTGTTCTAAAAAAATTTGGAGATAGCAAATGGTACTAAAAAATTGCAAAACAATTACACAATATATCACGATGCCTCAAGAAGCTCCACAAAAAATATCATAATTTTTTGAGCTCATTTGCTATATTTACAAATTTAAAAAATTATAAATTATGAATTAGGCAGGTAATTAAGTCAGCTAATTAGCTGACTTAATCACCTGCCGTCGGCAGACACCTACCGTTTGCTCACGGAGTGACAGATGCCACGTGTCATCTACTCTGCGCTGCCGTCCGCCTACCGAACGGCATAAACAATATTTTTATCAACATAATATATATAGCTATTTTTTAAATATAATACCAAAACGTGCCAAAAGTCACTTTGTCTCCCTTTACATGCCGAAGAGAATATCATACTCTACTGATGACGAGAAAGCATGAGACCAGCACAACTAACTCGACACGTACATAAGCTCCAATTTTGACAACCACTACCCGTCAATAATAACACATATATGCAGATACAGCTAGCTCTCTCCTAAGCATTGTAGGCCTATGAATTAAGAGCTAGCGCAGAAATTTTACATTAAATAGTATAAATCCTATGGAATTCATGTGTTCGAATATCTCTGGGTTTGTGCAGATTGGTGGTGCTCGGTTGGGCTGTGGCTTATGGCTTATTTTACTATAGTTGGCTGAAATTACACTGTAGCTGATAATGACTTATTTGGTATAATTAAATTCAAAATAGAAAAAAACGGGTTAGCCCAACACGTATAATGCAAACGAATACGAAAAAAGAACCGGTAAAAAAGTTCAAAAAATTATAAAAAGACAAAATTTAGGAATAGTGAAAAAAGCCAGAATCTAGAAGTCAAAACCGAAACGAGCTAGGCTTGGGTGGTGCTGTACACTCCAAGATCATAGAATTATTAAGTTGATACATTGTTCACTGTTTGGGCTTATGCTATCTACTGGATTCCTCCCAAGTTGCTGGCGGCCAGAATCCACGTAGCCAGGACAAGAGAGCATGTAGCCACGTAGATCCAACCATTCGCTCGTGTTCGGTGGGGCCCGGGCTCCACGTGGATGTGTCGGAGGCTGGCGCCGTGGCTCTCCCCCTCGTCGTTTGTTTAGCGCCACATGGTGGCTTGGAGCTAGTACCTTCAACCCTAAGAATTATTTATTTTTAGTTGTAAAGATACTTTTTTGATTATTTATTTTTTAGAAATATCTACATCATGCTATACCACCAGGTTTCTCCTCCGTTTCCTCTTCCCCCTCCCTCTTTCTTCTTCAACATCGGTAGTAACTCCGAACACTTCCATCACCGGCGGCTTGGTGACCTTACCGCGCTGCTGTCTCTCTCTCCCCGCCATCTCTACCCCATCCATTCTAATATTCAATGCACCACCTCGCCGTGCCTCCCTCTACCGTCGGACCACCGTCTCCTCAGCCTCCTTCTACATGGGGGATACGGTGAACCTATTGTCAATTATGGTAGCACCCCTTTGTTGGCCGTCACACGAGAGCGAGGGAGAGCGAGCGAGATAGAGGGAACGGCGGATGGGAGCGAGAGGGGAGCACATGAGAGAGAGATGGAGCGATGGTCGAGAGTGAGGAGCAAGAGAGAACAAATAGTATACTGTCGGAACAGTATACCTCTCTCTAGTTTTTCTTTTATTTTTCTCCCCACTTGAGGCCCAGATATTTGGCGTTTCGAAATTCAAAGCATGGTATACAGATATAATCTTTTTTCCTTTTTAAATGATCTGGTACTACCTTTTGACCGTCGTACACTTGTTATATAGTTCTTTTTCAAGCTTGATAACTACATCAAAATTAGATATTCTTGTGTGTCATGATCATATGATGCGGCAACAACTAAACCTCTGTTTAGACCTGCACTTGTTATATAGTTCTTTTTCAAGCTTGACAACTACATCAAAATGAGATATTCTTAGTGTCATGATCATATGATGCGGCAACAACTAAACCTCCGTTCAGACGTTTCCGTGTAGTTTAGCCCATAGATACATAGGATAAAACAGAGACGTAATTTGTAACATGAAAAACAATAGTTACTTACTTGTGGACTTGAAATAAAAGCTATTTGATTACTCGTCTACACAATAAATATATCTGTATAAAATTCTTTTGTGTTATGCACGCCAACTTGTACAACAACGTACCATACCCATCCTAATCAAAACAAAAAAGAGAAAAAAAGATGATAGTTAGAAAGAAAACATCCGGATAATGTTTATCAATACCCTTATTTTTTTAGGTATTGATAAACATCATCCGAATATTTTCTTTCTAACTATCATCCAGATTTGTGTCCGTTGGATTAGAGATCCAACGGTCACGAATTCTCTCCTTCCCCTCCAAAAAAATAATCTCCCCCCTCCAAAAATAAGAGGCCGTTGGATCTCTAATCCAACGGTTCGAGATTTGGATGATTATTAGAAATAAAACATCCGGGTGATACCTATACATACCCAAAAAATAATAGCATTGGCTTGAGCTCCAAACTAGCCAGTCCTCCATGCATGGCAAGACCAAACATGTCACGCTTGTGAAGGGCAGGCCCATGCTGCCAATTCCTTTCCTACCCTGTATCTAAGGTTTCGTGCATGCATGCGAACAGGGGACTACGCGAAAAACAGCGTTACGGCATCACATGCAATTGTTGGATGCTTCAGAAGCGAAACAAAAGGGGGCCTTGACTTGATTTGATCTCTTCCTCTTTGCCTCCTCTGTTTCGTCCCAATCCTCTTGCGTAGGTTGTATTTTGGGTGGACCCGATTCTGAGCCGCTCGTATCTTTGTGCCAACGAATCAAATCTTTGCCTTTTGGCTCCATTTACTTGATGATTTCCTTGAATCATCCAAGCTCCTTGCTAGCTCCTTTTCATATATATAGTTAGTTCAGAGTGTTCTACCAGCATCTTCTATATCGATTCATTCGTGCAGTCTGAACTTATGCTGAAGATTTCAGGCTAATTCCAGATGTGACGTTTGGTTGATCGACATATTACATAGTACTAAGGCAGGGGTAGCTTCCATCACACTGCATATGATACGAACCTCCTAAATATCCTGTTTAATCGCTACACCCCAGTGCATGCACATCCCTCGTGGCATTCCCAAGCGAAGTCTATGTCGCACCGTCCGTCGCGTCGGTCATTTGCGAATTGCTTGTGACCAGAAAACTCGAGTTGCATTCAAAGCAAGCAACTGAAAGACGAGAATTCAACCGCTCAGATCTTTTGGACGACGGCGAGATATCCGGACGGCTTGCCAGTTGCCACCATGAGCTCCATCTATCTCCTGCACAAGTCGCCGGGTCGGCAGGTCGCTCTCGCTTCTGTCATCTATCTCATGAACTATTGCGATAATCAACTTTTTTATGGGGGAATTGCGGTAATCAACTAGCAGAGACGTATATGGCGCATCGTGCAATATATATATCTGGCTGCAGGCCCTGCTCATTCGATCTGCGGCCGATGGCCCTTGGCTAAGACTACTGGATTTTATTTGTGCTTTTTGAGAATAAAGTGTACGGTGGAGTTGCTAATATAGATGACGCATATGCTTTAAAGCTGGAAAAGCCTAGAAACTATTTAGAGAAGTTATCCCGTTTATTTTGATTTTCGAAGAATCCGAAACCAAAAATAATAAAAAACCAAAAGAACAGGATTACATGCTTTGTTTTGTTTGGTAAGGGTTACATTCCTCGTCACGTCAACTCCCCCACAGGCCACAGTACAACACTTGGCACCCATGAGGCATGATCTCAGGGTTAGAGAAAACCGGCGAAACATGGGCAGTAATAGACCGCGCAACACTCGGCACCCACGAGGCGTGGCTAGTGTCAGCCTGTTAATTGCACATGCTTCGTTTTGTAAGGGGGAAAAACGGTACGTGAAACAGCGATTGTTAATTGCCGTTGGTACCCTGTTGGTGCCGGAGGTACGCGTTCACATGGAGCGAAAATGAGAGCCCCCAGCGAGATGATTTGTACGGCGTCCATGTCTTCCGGGGAAGGCAACACTAAGGAAACACAGCCACACAGGGGGATGTACGTAGGTTGGAGTAATCCTTGGGCTGTTCTTTTTTTGCTGCTGGTTTGTAGTTTTTGGCTATAACATATGATTTTTGGACTGTTTATATGAGAGATTATACAGTAACAGAAATTTACTACGATTTTTACCAATATAAATGAAGTCAATAAAATATGTACTACAATTAACTAGTAGACTATATCTTAAAAAAATACTCCATTTAAAAGTTAGTTACTGTAGAAAAATCAAAAAACAACTTTTAGAAGCTGAAAAGAATATGACCTATATTCCCCCACTCCATTTTTTTTACTTTGTTCCTCCTTTGACAACATATGGACTATGGAGGAACAGGGATGCGTACAACGCTATGATCAGATGGCATGTCCTGTAAAGCACAGGTGGGTCGAGCTAGCAAAGACGGATGGAGGTTGCTAATGAGCACGCGCAAGTTTGGTCGATCCCAGAATGTATAGAGAAAAAAAATGTGGGCCCGTTAGAATATGTTCTCCAAAGATACCATCCTATGTATTCCACCTCAAACCATCACATAAATTGTTATAATCCAACCCCACCCCACCCCCCCCCCCCCAAAAAAAACTATGAATTAGAAGATGGTTATGAGATGATCAGTCATTCTACAAACAAATTTCAGCTCAAAAGTCTAATAGAAACCAGCCAAGCCAGGCCCCCCGTGGGCCCGTGCGCCGCGGGGTAGCGACGCAGACACCGACAGTGGGGCCACCCAACCTCACCATCCCTTCCCCCTTGGGCCTTGGCTCCCCAGCCCACCACGGCGGGTGCGCTCCTACTATAACCTCGATCGCCTCACGCCTACGCTGCTACGCACACAGGCGCCACCACACCGACCGAACGAAACGACGAGGCCCAAACCAAAGCGCGCCGCACCGCCTCCCGCCCGCCGCGCGCTCCGCCGCCTGTGTCGTCGTCGTATCGTATCGACGTCCCTCCTCCCGCTCCGGCTCCGGCTCCGGCCGTCGTGGGCCCCGCAGTCTCCGCCGAGACCGTACGTGCGCGGGAGTGGGAGCCCCGGGGGGGTGGGGGGTGGGTACGGGGCCAGGGAGGCGGCGGAGGAGGAGGGATGGAGAAGTACGAGGCGGTGCGGGACATAGGGTCGGGCAACTTCGGGGTGGCGCGGCTGATGCGCAACCGCGAGACGCGCGAGCTCGTTGCCGTCAAGTGCATCGGGCGCGGCCACCGGGTTGGTTTTTATCTTCTTTTTTTGCATTCTATAATTGAGATGGCTTGTTCGGTGGGTGGTGGATTAATTGCCGGGTGGATTGTGACGTGGTTTTCTTGGTTTTGGGGATCTGTGCCGTGCAGATTGACGAGAATGTGTACAGGGAGATCATCAACCACCGCTCGCTGCGCCACCCCAACATCATTCGCTTCAAGGAGGTTCGTCGATATGGGCCGAATTTTTTTGGGTCCTTTTTGAACATTTTCTTCGCGTTTTTTTCGTCACATGTAGTTTCATGATTATGGAGCGGTTCGAATGGTGCGGATAAAGGATTTTTATAAAAAAAAACTGCAGTTTGGTTTTAGAGTTTGTCAATTTCTCTTAACTGCATGTAGTGAAGGAATCTTTCGATTGTTGTTAGATAGGTGCCAATTTTTTTTACTTCCCTTCTCTTTTTTTCCCTTCCCTTGTGTTTGTACGATTTAGGCATGGACTTCAGTGTTACGGATGCATGTGCTTTAGAGACTTATTATCATGGTCTTGGTGGCGATTATTTGTGCAAAATCTCGAACATAAAGGCATGGACTTTTCTGTTTGAATTGTGATAGTAAATTTTAAACGGGTGAAGGAATCGGACTGTGTCGTTAGCTTTACTACTTCCTTCTTTTCGTTTCTTTTTTTTAAAATCACATGGTTTTATTTGTTTTGGAAAAAAATTATGCAGGTGATACTGACACCAACGCATCTTATGATTGTCATGGAGTACGCAGCAGGCGGGGAGCTGTTCGATCGAATCTGTGATCGTGGGCGGTTCAGCGAAGATGAGGTTTCGTGATTTATTCCCTAGATTTATAATCTAATATTTATTCGTTAAAAAAAATCCAATATTTGGGTGAAAGAGCAATACTTAATCTTTTTCTGCTTAATGCAGGCCAGGTATTTCTTTCAGCAGCTGATCTGTGGTGTGAGCTACTGCCATCAGATGGTAAGAAACACACAAGCAAAAACTTTCTTATGTCAATCTACATTCAACAAAACAACGCGCTTTCCTTAAGCACAAATTACTACTGTACCTAGTGTTTCTTTTCCCCCCATAGAATTGCTGGTTTTTAATTTAGGTGGTGATCAGTTCGGCTGAAAGCCTCATGGTTTATGGCTGAAAACACTGTAGCTGGCTGAAAAAAACACTGTAGCTGACAGAGACTTATTTACCATAATTAAATTTAAAAAAATTTAAAAATAGAAAAAATATATTAGCCCATCACGTATAATGTAAACAAATACGAGGAAAAAAAGAACCGGTAAAAAACTCAAAAAAAAGCCAAAAAATCAGAAAAAGACGAAATTTATGAATAGTGCAAAAATAAGCTGAAGCCATATTGATCAGGGCCTGACCTTCTGCACTTTGATGTATGAGCTTAATCCACACGGTATTTCCAGTAACTAATTTTGGGGATAATCTTGTCAAATACCAGCAAATATGCCATAGAGATTTGAAGATGGAGAATGTTCTCTTGGATGGCAGCGCAGCTCCACGGCTCAAGATATGCGATTTTGGTTACTCCAAGGTTATTTGCTGAATGCGCAGTTAGTATTGCAACCTTGAAGTTATTGAAGTATCTGTAAATTCTCAGAAAAAATGTCTTTTCATTTCTGGAACAGTCATCAGTATTGCATTCAAGACCCAAATCAGCAGTAGGGACGCCTGCATATATTGCACCGGAGGTGCTATCCCGCCGCGAGTACGATGGAAAGGTGAGTTCGTGACCCCTTGTTGTTTTATGACATGCATTTTATCTTGTTTCTGTTAGCCCTTTTGCAAGATAATCTTAGCTCACTAAAACAAAACTCTTTATCCAGGCATTGTATGTGCAAATCTCTCTTTATCTTCTGTTCCCATGTGAAATATTAATACACAAGTTGAACTCAAAAGTGCTGTTCGGTGAAAGGTTAGGTGTATTTGTGCATAATATTATTGGTTCACCCAGCTTTATTAGGTACATAAAATAGTCGATGCCTCGACGGTAATTGAAAACCACATAGTGGATGCACTTTTGTCCATGATTGTGACGTTACATGTGCTTGGCTCCTTAATTTAATGAAAAGTTGGGTTGAATGATCCGCCACTCCGAAGTTAAAAGTCCCTTCCAAAAGTTTGCATAAGCAAAAAAGAAAGGATCTTAGAAAAATCTGATCTGTAAGTTTATTCATTAAATTGTGATGGACAATTTGGTTGGAACATGTAAGTTATTATGTTCGCTGGCCAAACCAAATCGTTTATTGATTTCCGATGATGATAAGTTCGTTGAACGATTAAGTTTGCAAATCTAGTACACATGCCAAACCTTTGTTGCTGTTGATGGGCAGTCTTGTGCGCTACTAGGTGGACTTCACAACTATTCTTTGCTAGTGCATTTCATTATTAGTTATAGTGAAAAATATTGGACCCAACAGAGGATCTGAAATTCTCTTGATAAATGCTTCTGAGTTGGATGAGGAATCATTGTCAGCGTGAGGTGCTGGAACATCTTCTGTTTGGTTTGTCAAGGAAAGATGTACCACATACGACGTTGACATTGGAAAAGTGGAGTGGGCTATTTGGTGAATGCAGACCATCCATCCACAAAAGAGGTTCTTATCGTACAGATTCTCCAAATTTCTATGAGATGGTTCACCTTTTAACTGTTAACCGAGTACTTGGATTCTAGTTTCTTGTCTTTAACCACTTTGTCATAAATAGATAGGTTCTTCCTTTTTTAAAAAGATAGGTTCTTTACGAGCTGTTGTTGTAGGGAATTTTCTGCTGTTTGCTCTCCTGGCTTGCAGTTTGCTTTTCTCCCCCTTTTACCCCATTGCCTCATATGCCTTACCAAATCCATTGTATTTTATGAAGTCTAAATTTTGGAGCACAGTAAATGCAACTGGATCAATGGAAACCACTACCAAGTACCAACTACATATCTACCGCACAATCCAAGTATTATGCAAGAACTTCTATTTCCAGTCCAGATTGTAGGAAATGCGATGTCATAGGACATAAGGTTTGTTGGCTTGATACGAAGATCCATTCTATTAGGAAATTTTATGCAAATGGTGGGCTGTATCCCATAGCTTTCACAAGAACTGTAGCATCGCCATCTTTGATTCCATTAGTTTTCAGTCAAGTTGCCTCCCTGATTGACCCAACGACTGGGGGGAATGCCCACATGAATAAAAAAAATGTTGCACTGTGCTCCATTAAAATGAAGCCAAAATGATATTTGGAATTTGAAATATTAGCCATGACTATTGGGGCTAGTTTGATTTGTAAGTGCAAGTTGGTTTTGCTGATCAAGGCAATGGTCCATGGGAATACTTGTGCAAAAACACCTTTACAGTTCCAGAGTCAAACCTGAGGTTGCCTAAAATACTAAGATCTTTGAGAACCATCAAGAGCAAGCTAAGTTTAGCTTCTCAATTTCGATATTCTTAATTTTCTTCATTTTACTTGAACAACGTCAAATCAGACGAATTCTTTGGTATATTTGAAAACTTTCTTTTTAAGAAATTGTGAGACCAATGTTAATGACCATAAGTATATAGCTGTTTCTATTATCATACCTGGTTAACTACTTGGCCAACCATTATTTTATACACACACAGGGAACCTGCATATTGGTCTAAATTTTAATGCAACTGCAGAACAGAATTGCACCAAATGAAACTGATTTGGTCAATCAAGCATAAGTCCATCAGGACAGTTTTGTCTTGACACCTCGGAGTCAAAAGAATTCTCCCATCCTACTGAATCTGAAGCTTAGCAACCTTATCACAAAGCCACCTAGTGTCAGCATAAATGACAGTAAGGTCCTGTTTGGATGTTACAGTATTTGGAAACCACACTTTTTTATAGCAATAGGCATGAAACATCACAGTTTTCAAATACTGTAGTGTTTTACAGTTTTGAGAAAAACCATGATCTGTTTGGTAATTGAGGTTTTTCGATAAAGGAATGTAATCTTGAGGGTTCTGTGGATATTAAGAACTGCTATATCTTTAAAAGTACAAACCTTGTTAATTTAAATTCGCACGTCCCTCCTTAAAAAAAATTGTACGAAATATTATTGGTTAATTATTAAGCCATATTTACAGATAGACTTTAGATGCTCCAATTGTTAAGAAATTGCAATAAGAAACAGGGTGACGATTAGCTACAGTGGTTGCTTAACGTGGGGGTAGTAGTTGGATCCACCTTACGATAGAGAGTGGAGGGGAAAAAAAGTTGATTGGTGCCATGCATAAGCAGCGATGGGAGCCGGAACTTCCTGGGCGTGAGCACGGTTTTAAAAAGAGGTCTTGAGTGGTTTTTTAAAAAACAAAAAAACCATGGTATTAGACATACTACATTTATAAAACTACAAAGTTTGTTGTACCCAAACAGTGGTATTTTCAAGATACCATGACATTGTCTAAAAACTCTAAAAATAATATGTATCCAAATAGGCCCTAAGCCATGTCAAGCATACTGTCAGAAAACAGGTTATTATCTCCATTATACTAACTGGCTAAATGCTTTCTGATAAATATTACGATAAGGGAGTATTATTCAGGTATACTCATTAGCGGAAATGGATCTTGTTAATGTAGCTCGCAGATGTATGGTCCTGTGGGGTGACTCTCTATGTCATGCTTGTGGGAGCCTACCCATTCGAAGACCAGGATGACCCCAAGAATATACGCAAGACCATTCAGGTGACAAGCTAAACTTCTATGCCATAGATATCCATCCTATGTCTGCCTGCAGGTTTCTTTTTGCACCTCACTTTACCCTCATTCCAGTCACTCTTCTTCATCCTCGCAGCGAATAATGTCCGTGCAATATAGGATACCAGATCATGTCCACATATCTGCGGAATGCACACAGCTTATTGCCCGTATCTTTGTTAACAACCCAATGAGGGTAATGACCTCAACCTCCATTTTTTCTTTTAAGGAAGTCATGATGTGTCTCATTACAAGTGACGTAGTGTTGACACGGTAATTTGAATGTTGCCCAGAGAATCACAATGAAGGAAATAAAGAGCCATCCATGGTTCTTGAAGAACCTGCCAAGGGAGCTCACAGAGACGGCGCAAGCCATGTACTACAGGAGGGATAACACTGTGCCTTCTTTCTCGGACCAGACTTCGGAAGAAATCATGAAGATTGTCCAAGAAGCAAGGACTGTGCCAAAATCATCCAGGTCAGGCTACGGGTGGAGTGATGAGGGTTCAGACGACGAGGAAGAGAAGGAAGAGGAAGACAGACCAGAGGAGAACGAGGAAGAGGAGGATGAATACGATAAGAGGGTCAAGGAGGTTCATGCAAGTGGAGAGCTCGGCATGAGCTCACTACGCATATGAAAGTTTGCGTAGTAGGTTACATGTAGATAATCGGCTTGTTATGGAACTGCAGCGTTCAGTGGGATGTATGCAATTTTTACTGGAAGTTTTCTTCTTGGTGTTTCTTCTTGTAGCATAATTTACTTGGGACACGGGAACTTCAATGGTCTAATATTTGGTTCTTGAAAGAGAGAACTTTTGTACATATATAAAGCGTATGATTATGTGCCCGGGAGAAATAGCTAGCACCATATGCTAATAGCTATGCAGCAATCTCAAAAACATGAAATATATCATTGTGACTTTACAGAAATACTGCGGCTTCGTCCTGAAACTCGCAATTTCTAGTTGTCCTAGTACAACTATCTAACATAATTGTAACTCGACAAGCTCAGCTAGAAGCCGAAAAGCAGCAGCTACTATTTTACAGTTGATAGATTCTCCACTAATTTAAGCCTAAAAAAGTAAAGAACGAAGCGGCGCTGACCAAATGTAGAGAAGTACGTTTAGATTGCGTTACCGCGGTCTTCACGTAACATATTGCATGTCCTCTTTTTTCTGGAACCATATAGCGACCTGTTGTTTTCAGCTTCTAAAAGTTATTTTTCGTCTTTTTTATAGTAACTAATTTTTAAATAAAGTATTTTTTAAGATAGGGTTTACTAGTTAATTATAGTACATACTTTATTGACTTCATTTATATCGACACAAAACACACGTGAGTTTCTGTTACTCTGTAATCTCTCGTACAAACAACTCAAAAACCACAAGCCGCAGCCAAAAGACATAAACCGCAGCAAAAAAAGAATAGGCCCAGCATGTCCTTAGAAGCATGGATTCAATATTAGCATGTATTTCAAAATAAAACAAGAATTACAAGTTATCTCTACTGCATTGATCCACTGCATTGTTTATTAATAACAACAATTTCGAGTGTGGGCATTGGAATTATTTATGTTGAGATCAACTGAATGCTATGGAGATGGCAAAACAATATGTTCAGAGCTAATGGCCCGGATAGGATCAGAGCTGTACTTTCACGTACGTTTGCCCGTTAACATTTCAATTAGCATGGATTAGTAGTAGTATATTAGAATATACACTTACACGAAAAAAAGTGAGATGCCATTGTAAAATTAGTCACCTTTTGAGATCACAACAAAGACATCGTCTAGCGACCACTTCCTAATCTCTGACTTCTGTTCTGGATTAATGATTGCCTGGTCAGTGTTGGCAAGGCGGTAGCCAATCACAATCTCATCTCTCTCACGAGCCCTGACCATTATATCAAAGAAACTCAATTCCTCTTGCTCGTACAGGTAAAATTCAGCAGATCTTATGCACATCTCGTTGCCCTGTAACATAGGATTACAATAATCACATGTAAGGCAAGGCAAACTGAGTAGTTAACTGTTAACAACTATCATCTGGTGCACTGTTAAATGGAGAATACTTCAACTCAATGTTAGCTGAACAAAACGGGGCAGTAAACATAGGTTGTGGAAAAGCATGTTATCGCAACACTAAATGCAAACTACAGAGCATGTTGCATTTTAGGTAGTACCTCCTCAGCAAAAAGTTCTTCAAGAACTCTGTTGATTTGCTTGTCTTCTGCTACCATTGCTAATGCCATACTGACAAGTTCATTTGATAGAACGTAATCACTGATTTTGGAGACAGATACAAGGTTTCTGGTTCTGGAATCCAGTATTTCACTGATGATTATTGATTTGTCTGATGCATGCTGCATCTCCCGAATCCAGGAGCTGTGACAGAAGCCGTTGTAACGGAGAGGTGATTTTAGCTCCTTTGATGGAAGACGTTTGGACTGTAGAAGAAGGCACACATCAGTAATGCAAAAGTCATTAATTCATGCACTGTATCAGCTATAATACCAGGCTGCTTGCTACTCACCTGAATGTCGCGGATTAGAAGTAGTGTAGCTAAAGATCGTGAATCAGAATGTACAATGGAGTCCTCCACTGACTCATCTGCAAGAATTAAAATCTGTGGTTTCAAAGTTAGCATCGGGTGTACTTACAAGTTACAAATAAACTGGCCACTGGAGTAACAAAAAATGTACATCAAATGTGACCTGACAATAATTTAATTCTATGCAAACAGACCAACTAATAGACTCCAAATTTTTATTTCAATCATCAAATAACAGCTTGAAACATAAGATGAGGATGAAATTTAGTACATGTACTAAATGGACTATTCGCATAGACACAAATATGTTTCATGACATCAATAGTAAACATACTTTTTTCCTCAAAAACACGAGAAGCGTTTCATTCTATTAAGGAGTAAAATACAAGAAAGACAGCCCTAGAGGCGTCAGACATACAGAGCGAAAAAGAAAAAAAAGGAGATTTAAGGGAGAAAGGTAGAAAAAAGGCTAGAAGGAAAATGAAAGAAAGAGCACTAAGGAGAACGACCGGAAAGGAGTGAATCTAGGCTAGAGGCGCCTGCTTGAGCCCATAGTTGACTCTCCTGCTGGATGTCGGAGACCAGGTCGTCAATCCAGAAACGCTTATCTCGGAACCAGATGATGTTATGTTCTTTCCAAATCATTCAGGGGATTAGAAGGAAGAAACTATCCACTCCTTTTCGGTCACACTTTGGAAGAGCTTGCCTAGCCACAGACCAGAAATCGCTCAAGGAGAAAGAGCTGGTGAAATCCAAAATGGAGGGGCAGCGGAGCCAAAGGAAGATTCTGAACCAGACAGACTTAGCCACACTGCAGTGCAGTAACAAGTGCCCAATTGTTTCAAGTTCTTGATCACAGAGAAGGCAAACATCTGGAGCCTGAAGATTGTGTTTATTCAGATGGGAGAAGGTCCAACAACTTCGATGCAAAGCCAACCACATAAAGAACTTCACTTTCTTTGGCGCCCAGCTCTTCCATAGGTATTTAGCACAAGGGAAGATGGTGCAAGCTGATAGCCTATCCAACAACGGATCAAAATCCCTTTTTCTTAGCTTCTTGGAAGACAGCAGGATACCCAAGCAGCTGATGGGTAAGTCAACTGAGGCACACCGAAGGGCATCCATGGCCAGCTGCCGTTCAGAAGGAGTACATCTGATCGAGATGATGGAAGATTTCTCCAGGTTGGCCCAAGACCTGAGGCGGTGCCGAAGAGCTCTAGGATCTCCATGAGAACACGCAGGTCTTGCGGTTTAGGGGAGATGAATAGCATGACATCATCTGCATAGAGGGAGCACACCGATCTTAGTCTGGCACTACCGGTGAGGACAACTTGTTGGACTCCAAAATTCACCAGCTTGTGGAAAACTTCCATAGCGATCACAAAAAGAAGGGGCGATTGAGGGTCTCCTTGTCGCAAGCCACAGCGATGGAAGATCTTATCCCCTGGAGAGCCATTTAGAAGGACACGACTTGAAGCCATCGACAAAAGCAGCGCCACCCAGTCGCACCAATGGGTACTGAAACCGCGGTGCTGCAGAGTTTTGAGCAAACAAGGCCAAGCTAGGCTATTGAACGCTTTCGTGATGTCTAACTTAAGCAGGATTTTATGTTCATTTGATTTTCGAAGCGCACAAATGGCACCCTGAACAAACTGGAAGTTGTCGTGAATCGCCCGGCCTCTGAAGAAGGCACTTTGGCTCACATGGATTAGGCTGTCCATATGGGGTTAGAGGCGTAAGGCAAGAATTTTGGCAACAATTTTTGCGAAGCTATGGAGAAGGCCGATGGGTCTGAAGTTCTTTGGGTGCTGCGCGTCTGGTTTCTTGGGGATGAGGGTGATGAGGGATATGCTTTGAAAAAAAAGAGAGAAGTAAACATATGATCACATGGGATAATGGGAACCTAAAACTCTGTGCAGAATAGGGTAATGATAGATTGTTGAAATCTTTTGATCAGCATTGGCCGTTTCACCAATTATTTCATTTATTGAACAGAAACCATTCAGAATTTTCTATTTATCTCTGTATAGGGTATATACTCACAGAATCAAAGGTCTCCAGAGGCAAGCTTTCTAAGTGCCGCCTGATGACAGCATTTCCTTCTTTATGTACAAGTTTAATGTTTGTTAGCCCACAAATATCCATACCACCGTCAGTAAGCTTTCTCTCCCTCTCCTTCTCTGGCACCTCATTGAACATCCATAATTCAGAACCTGGAGCAAGAAATGCTTCTAGAACCTACACAACAGCACTAACATTCATTTCCAAAATGTGCTTAAAAAGACATCGATCTAGGCAAAATGTCCAAGTTAAATTACCATTATCATATCATGGATGTCACGTCGCCAACCACAGAACAAAATTTTCTCTGGATATTTAGGAGGGGTTGGAGTGTTAGGTAGAAAACCCTTATGCACCTGGCAAGAAATAACATCAATTAAATAAAACTCAAGGAGAAAAGGAATTTTTGCATCTGGGCAGCATGACTTGCTTGATGGTCGATACAAAGAGGGCAAATATTATACAACATTAAGTAGAACCCAGGAAATTCACCTCTGGTAGAGGGGCAGGAGCATAAGTATCATCATCTTCTGCTATAACAAGGACCTCATCACCTTCTCTTAAAACATAATCATCATCAGGGTTCATTAAGATCTTTCCAGCTTTGGAAGCAAGCTTGACTCCACAGGGCACAGCATCGGGGAATGAGACTAACACATCCCCAAACCGCATGCCATCCAATTCTGGCCATCTTTTAATATAGAACTCTGCATTTTCAAATCCCAAAATATCCTCCCATATCTGTAAAAGTATGCGATGAGTTAACATTATGTGCATCGAGATACATCCTGGGAAAAAGCTTCAGGACCAAACAACAGTGCAGTTCAGTATGGCAGGTTCAAAGTTTTTTTCCTTTTTTGTTTCTTACTGTAGAACCAGTGTAACATGATATGTACCTGTGCCAGGCCAGGTTGGAGTGCACACTGTATCATCAAACGTCCAATCACATCATGGGCAACAACTGTTTCAATTAGTTCACCTCCAACCAGTTTCACTAAAGGTTCATTGTCAAGATCACTCATCTCTACAACAACATGTCCCCTTAAACCCTCTTTTACTCCAGTCAGGCTCAGTACGACACGCAAAGCTCGTGCATCACTCTGAGGGAGACAAGTAGACAATGAATGTGAGCATATAATTATATGAGATGTTAACTCTAAAATAGTAATGACAGGTAGAAGAAATTAAGAAAAATACTAACTTGGTCTGCATTTTCATCAGATGCTAAAACAATAATAGCACGCGCTTTAGAAACAGAAACCTGTGAAAAGAAGAGAACATGTGAGGTCTACATGTCTAATATATGAGGTATTTACATAGTATGAGAAGAAATCATTGAAAGGAGCGCATTTTCCTTGTGCAAGGACAAGAAGATCAGATGTATTGCTTGAGTTGCTACCTTCTTTAAATCTGCTAGAATTAGAGGACTGCCACTTCTACATATTACAGATGTTCCCATGAAGTCAAATTCTAGCTTTCCTATGTCCATCTCCATCTCTTCCTTGTCCCTTTCTGCCAGAACAACAACTACACCACCACCAATACTCTTATTTGCTATAGCTAGCTGCTTCAGAAGAGAGCCCTGGTCCACATGGTGCAAAGATAGTAAGCCAATTGGTTCTATCATGTTAACCTCCAAGCTAACAAACTTCAGTGCTCAGTGCACAACTTCTCTCAGTGATATTGGAGGATGAAGTACAAAATAAAGAGCATACAATGACTAAAAATGGTCAGGAACTAAAGAGCATACAATGACTAAAAATGGTCAGGAACTGCCTTAGTCTCTCTTATCAGGTTCAAAAGCAGACCAAAATTTAATTTACGAAGCTAGTTTCTCTAAAATAGAATCTGACATACAGAATCTTGGACATTATGAAAGCTTAATATGATGTAAGTCGAATCCCTAAAAGTAAAAGCCTACAAGTCAAATATAAGATAGCATTTCTTACAAGGCTACTACAGAAGTACACTGCTGGGGGATCCTCAGGTTTTATCACAACACACTTTACTAAGTTATCTACACATTTGATCATTTGAAATATGTAACAAAAACTACTTAGGACTTAGGAGTAGCCAATATAAAACTTTCTTGTGAAATTTTGTTTTGACTGCATTTAAAAGCAGAGGACTGTATCTGTATGTAAAACCAAATGATTCCATCAAGGAAACCACTGTTCATGCTAAAGCAGTTTTACATGATAAACTTACCAGCTTGTCGCTCCATCCAAGGATTAGTATATGGTTGATTTCTATCACCTCGCTTTTTCCCTTACGCCAAGAATCTACCTTCTCTGATATTGCATCTGACACAAGCCCGAGCATCGTGGCAAACACCAGCATGCCCCCGGAACTAATCGACACAGACACAATCCTTGGCCCCAGCCCAACCTGGTCAGCATGGTTGCCCGAATCTGCCACAAAAGTCCAAGAAAGCCAAAGAGCCTCCAGGAATCCACTGCCACTAACAGCATACAGTGCAATCCCACCCGAGGCAATGAGGATTATAGTGGCTAAAAGGAGGGCAAGAAGCTTCGCATACGGGTGCCCTGAGAAGAACACATCAACCTTATAAGCAATCCTCTTCTTGAGAGGCACTTCTTCCTCGGTACTTCTCATCCTGATGGAACTTGCTTTCCTCCGCCGGAGCTGACCAGTGTATTTAAACAGTAATATCGGTATTGCAAAAGCAAGCATCGGAGCTAAATTCCAATTCTCAGAGTTAATAAAATCAGAACCATGGTCCCTGACAATCAGGGACATCTCAGCAGTATCCTCACTGTCCACGATATTAGCACCACAGCATGATCTGATCTTTTCCTGCCAAAACGTAAAGGCTTCTGAACTGTCAGCGAAATAAATTCTGATGTGAACCAATTAGCAGAACTATTTTTCACAGATCAAATATATAACCTGGAGTCCCAAAACTTTCATCCACTGCCAAAAGGCCATTGTAGAGCTTGTGACGGTTACGACCAGCAACTGCAATAATTCACTCATGGGATGGGAAATGGACCAAACTAGTACATCACTTGTGTTACATCTAAGCTGGAGCTTTTATCAAACATGGTACAAGTAGCTTCACTTACGAGTAGGAGATACGGAGAGAGATCAAATCGCGGAGCGCGCGGCTCCGGCGGCGGAGGCGGAGGCGAGAGTGGCCTCCTCTCCTCCAGCAGCGCCGACTGCTTCACCACGGACGCCAAGCACTTCTCCTCCTCCCGCTGCGAGATCGCCACCCGCCCCGGCGGGGTGGGGCCAGGGTTCCGGCGGTCGGCAGCAGCCGCCGGCGTCTGCTGCTGTTGCCGCGTCGGCCGCATACGCGAGGCGTGCGGCCCGAGGAACGACGGGTAGCACCAGTCGCGGTCGAGCACGCCGCCGTTCTGCGCCGCCGCGTATGACGGGTCGTCCACGGCGACGGTGAGCCGTCGCTGCGCCGTCACAGCGGCCGGCGGGAGGGGCGTCGTAGAGGAGCGGCGGACGAGGATGCTGTCCCTTGCTCCGCCGCCTCCCCTGTCGGAGGCGGACGCGGCGGAGCCGGAGATCGTGCGCGACTTGGTGAGCTGCGGCCGCGGCGGGCGCGGGCGGTCGGGGCTGGCGTCGCCGCCGGCCCGCGGACCAGCGCCAGGGTTCGCCTCGCCGCCGACGCTCTCCGCCATTAGCAGCGAGCACAAGCTCTAAGCTCCCACTCCTCAGTCCTCTCCTCTCTCTCCCCCCTCCGGCGCTGCCTGGTAATAGTAACCACTCCCGAATTCCCGTCTAACTACGCGATTAGCTATCCGCGTCACTAACCCCCACAACCACGCGTGACTCTGACTAGTGGGACACTCCCCCTGCGGCCCTACCTGTCAGTTACCTCCAAGCAGTCAACTCTGACCGTACAAGGCGAGAGCGGCTTGGCCTTAGCCCCAATGGAGGAAAGCGGGAAAGGGAGGCGGCGGCGATCGTGACGGAGAAGAGTCACGTGCGGCGCGCGTGGGCCGGCGCTGGGGCAGCCGAACCGAACAGCGATCCCGTGATCTCCCGTTCCGCGCGTAACAGCGAACACCCACGTGGCCCGGCCGCTTCTTCTACAGGCTACGGCTCTCTGATGGGCCCACCGTACAGTGGATAAGATTGCTGTGCCGCTGTTGTTGGGCCTGCAGGCGATGCGGCGGCGGGGGAGGCCGATGTGCGGGGCATGTGAAGCCAGCGGCGGGGGTTGGGTGATCGGGACCGTCCGTTGCTCCACTTGGCGGCGAAGGGATCTGATCTCTGCCGTCCGTGGGGAATCGCCGCACCCACGAAAAGGGTCTCTGGCTGGCGGCTCCCCATGTTATGTGCGGCGATGCATGGAAGATGATAGTAGATCGTTACGGAGTTAACTGCTTCAACTATCGATAAAATTTACTAGCAGCGGAGGGTCTTTTCGCAAAAAAAAGGTCTGTACGTAATAACGAGAAAACAGTGAAGCTTTATCTTGCAAAATGAGAGTTTTTCTAAAAAACTTGAGGATCCGTACGCCATTTTAGAAAAGCCGAGGAGTTTTTCGCAAAAAATATACCACCGCCCTAGCTACCATATCAACTAAAGTAAAAGAGCTAACGATTCGTGGGGTTTTTCATGAGAAATTGAGGACCTGCACGTATTTTCGTGAAAAGCAAAGGGTCTTTCACAAAAAAAGGATATGTATGTAATAACGAAAAATCATGGGTTTTATCTTGCAAAATAAGGGTTTTAGAAAATTAAGGATCCATATGTAATTTTGAAAAATCAAGAGTTTTTTTTGCAAAAATGCATGGTGGGTTTTTTTTGCAAAATTTAAGGACCTATACGCGATTTTGAAAAGTCAGAGGTCCTTTTTATGAAGGAGGCAACGTGAAGGGCTTCCTGGGGCGAATCCCCGGTATAATGGCCTCTCATAAGAAATTGAGGGTCCGCATGTATTTTCGCAAAAAGCGAAGGGTCTTTTCTCATTCGGGAAAAAGGAACTGTACATAATAACGAAAATCCGTGAGATTTTATCTTGTAAAATAAGGGTTTTTTTTGAAAAAAAACGCAATTTTAGAAAAGTGAGGGGTTTTCACACAAAAAAATGCAAATTCAACCACATATACGTGATTTCAGAAAAGCAAAGAGTCTTTTCGTATAAAAGGTGACGTGGAGAGCTTACCCAGAGCCGAATCCCGCCATGTGCTCTTGCATTGTTAAATTCTCAGGGCAATCTTTCCTTCTTGATTACTTGGAGCATGCTCGTATGACAAGGCAACACAGAGAAGCATAGGATTGTTTTAACATGAACGCATCGAACATATTTAGAAACTTGTTGCTAAAGAGCATAGTTTTGGTTGATACGTGCTTACGTATGCAGTGGTATAGAGCATCGAACATTTTCTTTAGTCCAAAGTAATATATAGTTTCAGGTGTGCAATCTCATTTTCTAGATAAAAGGCCAGAGCAGAAAAAAAATTCCAGAAATCAACTTGCCAAAATCAAGTTATGGTTCAGCAATTTAAAGAGGCGAATTAAATTAATTCATGCTATTTTGGTTGTCCTCGTTAGAGCTTCCAGCTTCTTAATTTTATCCTTTTATGGTTTTAAGACTTTTTCAGCCCTTTTTCTTTTGTTTCTTAATATTATTGTCTGTGATGGTTGTCGGTGTTTTAATACCGATTTTACGTATGATTTATTTGGATTCGGAGATTTTCTCAGAAGACTAAACTATGGTATTACAGAACAAGGACATGGATTTTTATCCAGATTCGGGCCTTCTCCTATGAGGATAATAACCCTACGTCCTGTGTGATTACTAATCAAAGAGAATGATTACAAGAGTGTAATGCGAAAAAGAGTCTGCACTATCTCTAATTTGGCTCGGCTTTTTTCTCCCCTCCGACGTTAACCTTTAAATAGGTGGTGAAGTGATGACCGTTGTGCCGCGCTAAAAGACGTCTTAACGCTTCGGGTGATAACCGTCTAATTGAAGTTATTGTTAGAGAGATGTAGTGGCCTGCTCACCATGCAGCGGGTCGTCGGAGAGAGATCGTGTGCGGTTATTAGATAAACGCACATTCTAACCACCTTATTAGACACTCCACGATGTAGTAAGACGTCGTTTGATAAGTCAATTGGGGATATAGAAACCGTAGAACAGTCTACGATTACAAGGTGATCGTATGACTGCTTATGACTATGTAATCATAAAAGAGCTTATGATTTCATGGTCATACTTACGATTTTATGGTTGTAGAAGAGCTTGCGATCATGAAGTAGTCGTAGAAAGACTTACGACTTCATGGTCATAGAAGAACTTGCGACTATGGAGTAGTCGTAGAAGGACTTACTACTTGATGGTCGTAGAAGAGCTTACGACTATGGAGTAGTCGTAGAATGATTTGCGAATTTATAGTCGTAGAAGAGCTTGCAACCGTGGAGTAGTCGTGGAAGGACTTGCAACCGTATGGTTGTAGAAGATATTGCGACTGTGGAGTAGTCATAAAAGGACTAACGACTTCATGGTTGTAGAAGAGCTTGCGACATGATTATGGAAGAGCTTGCAACCATAGAGTAGTTGAAGGAGAACTTACGACTTTATGGTTGTAGAAGAACTTGTGACCATAGAGTAATCGACAGAGGACTGACGACTACTTTGTGAATCTTTTCCCTTATTAATAAGGAGTATATTCGGTGGATCTAGTGACGTAATAATTTGAGGATTATTCTATCCTCGTCAATGGTATAATTATTTTTTAATTTAATTACATTGAAAAAATTACCCGTATCTATAATATAAAAAACTCTATAATACCAAATAAAGTAGAAGCTGAGACTTTTAAACCAATATGAGCACAGCCGTTGGATTTACGTGCTGGACAATACACTACCACTTATCACTGATTCCACTCTGCTCGTGGGCCCCACACTCACTACCCCATCGGCGATGGGAAAATTGAGTATATAGGACTGAGTTGGATGTGATTTTGTGGAATAGGATCAAGTTCTTTGGACTTGTAAATATAGGACTGAGTTCACCACCTCTTTGCAAATATAGGACTTTTCCCATTTTAATTTCATTTTCAATTTCCAGCCCCTTTTCTCCACGCGAAATGACTATTTTGCCCTCTTCTTCCTCCCTCGCCTGGCCGCGCCGCCCCCTGGCCGCGCCGCCCCTCGCCTGGCCGCGCCGCTCCCTCGCCTGCGCCGCCCCGCGCCGCCACCACTCCCTCGCCTGCCTCGCGCCGCGCCGCCGCCGCTCCCTCCCCAGGCGAGGGCGAGGGAGCGGCGGCGGCGCGGCGCGAGGCAGGCGAGGGAGTGGTGGCGGCGCGGGGCGGCGCAGGCGAGGGAGCGGCGCGGCCAGGCGGCGGCACGGCCAGGCGAGGGGCGGCGCGGCCAGCGGCGGCGCGGCCAGGCGAGGGAGGAAGAAGAGGGCAAAATAGTCATTTCGCGTGGAGAAAAGGGGCTAGAAATTGAAAATAAAATTAAAATGGAAAAAGTCCTATATTTGCAAAGAGGTGGTGAACTCAGTCCTATATTTACATTTTCCCATCGGCGATCGCCCAGCGCGCGCAAGCACAAAAACGCACAAACCCACAGGCGCCAAACACGATCGAACCGAGGGCCCAAAAAGCATCGAAAAAATCCGGTGAAAAGAGGCGACGAGAGCTCCAGAAGACCAAAACCCTAGCCATGGCCGGAGAGGCAGGAGGGGACCCCCGAGCATGGCTCGCGGTCGACGAGACGGCGGCGGCTTTCCTCTCCCGCTCCCTCTCCATGCGGCCCCCAATCCTCCTCCCGCCGCCGCTCCGCCCGGGCAACGTCGTCGAGATATCTGGCCCGTCCAACTCTGGCAAGTCCCAGCTGCTCCTCATGGTAAGTGAAACTCCAATGCTTGCATCCTTTTCCGCAAAAGCGGTTGCAAGTAGCATGAACAGGGTGGCACACGGCGCACATGCTGCAGTTCGCACATAAATTTGGAACTATTTAGCATTTACCGCAAGCTTTGATTGATAATGTAATTTTAGATACAAAAAATCTAAGAATTTTAGGAATCCTGGGTAATTTCGATAGGTTACAGCAGTTTCTGACATTGCTGAAACACAGGGGTAATGTGCAAAAAGGGAAAGAAATACCTTCAATGTTTGATACTCTTGAGGCTAGAATACTTGCAATGCTTCACACTGCTAAAGTGGAAAAACTCAATGCCATTTTCGCACCTGAGTTTTTTTTAATGAAATGATGCAAAATGTTGGGAGTGATCTGCAATAAGCTCAGTGTGTGATTGCTGGTATTGTAGGCTGCAGCGCAGTGCATGTTACCGAAGGAGTGGGAGGGTGCCTATTTCGGTGGCCTGGGGAAAGCCGTCATGTACTTGGACCTGGACTGCCGATTTGATGTGCTGCGGCTGGCTCAAATTCTGAGAAATCGCATTGCAGAGGGCTGCGGTACCTTTGTTGTATATCAGAGGGGCATTTTGGGAATTTCCCAATTGAAAAGGAGTGGGAGGAGCCCTAAAGGTGGGGCCCACCTGTCGGCCACCCGGGCGAAAGAGCTAAGGGGGAGGAGACAAAGTCTCCTCCCCGTATCGGCTCCTGGCGGCTGCTCTTCCTCTCGCATGCGGCGGTTTTGCTCTTCCTCGCCCAGATCCGAGATTCTCGGCGGCGCAAGGGGAGATGGCGAGTGGAGGGCCGTTGGCGGAGGCGGAGCTGGCCCGGGTTCCTCGGAGCCGGCCGCTCTCGCCACCCCGCGGCCAGACCTCGTCCTCTCTTCAAAAGGGGCAGAGCCCGACGGTGAGAGGCGCTTTTCGATTCCCGATTGCCTCTCTTGTTTGATTCTCCTCTTTGTTCTTCGGTGGGTGGAGACTCAACTCTCGGGTCCTCTCCGTTTGAGGCCTTGTTCGGCCCCGTGAGTAAACCCTAATCTGGGTTGGTGCTCCCGGGATCTTGAGGGGTCCAGCCGAGGAAGAACAAGGCGGCGGCCCATTCCCCTGTTGTGGTTGATTGCTCTCGGCCAGAGCAATCTTGAGGTCTTGTGCGGCATATCTCTGAACCTCGACTTCGTTTCTTGGTTGCGGCTGAGAAGTGAAGAGCGGCATTGTATCTCCGTGAATCATCTACTCGCGCGTGATAGCGGGTTGATAGATTTTCTGGGTGAGCGATTCATCGTGCCTTGCCGTGTTGATTGATCTATTCTTCAGCGTGATTGCTTCAGGACAGTTTTGAGTACTGTCGTGTTGTAAGTATATTTACCCTTTGCACATTACAGCAGTATTTCTTGATCTGTTATTTTGCTCAAGAATTGGAGGATTGCTGTGAATGATTGTGGGCTGCTTGTACTTGCTCTGTGATGATATCAGTCATATACTGAATTAATCTAGACAACAATTGTTAGACTTGAGCTCTGGGATTTGTTCTCTGTAGACCGTTCAGTAAACCACTACAGTTCTATCTGTTAGATCTGATTACATGCCATAGAAATTGTGAGAAGTGATCTGTTAAATCTTGATTGGTTTGTATTATTGGTGCAGTATACTTCTTGTTTCAGTCCTGTCTTTGGACTTGTTTATTACTGCAATTTATATATATATATATATACATTGTTCAGTTTGCTGCTAGTTATCTGAACATCTTTAGATCACTGTCTATTGTCTTTTGTCTGTAATCATTTGGTAGAACTGATATTGAACAGAAATCTGTCATATGTTTGTTTGGGTCTGTTGGCAGTAAATAAATTAGAGCTCAAGTCATAGTTGCTAGATTAATTATGAAGAGTTATGACATGTGCATGAGAAGGCCAAAATCTCTGATTTTGCGCAACTCTGTTCTGAGAGCAATCATGAAACAATTAATTTGTCTTATGCTAGATTTAATTGTTCCATTGTTCTTAGGACTGTTCTATATATTGTTATTCCCAGCAGTATTAATGTTATATTCTTTGAATATATATGTGAATTTGAATGGCAAGATAGAATTACATTTTTACATGCAATTTATGTCATTCTTATTATGCTGGAAATATGTTCTTTATGTGTTTGTATTGGCTGGAATTAAATATACAAATATGCTTATACCGCAATATTTACAACAACCTTTTGCTTACATAGTCAACTTTGCATTATTAGCTGAATTCTCCTTATCCAATTTAGAGCAAGTCAAATTTATGAATTTGTTTACTGGTTTTAAGAGTGCATAGGGTGGATTGATTAATCGTGCTGTCTTTTGCTCATGGAGTTGAGTTGAAATGGGTTTGGGCAGAGTTTCTCTGTTGTAATATCTTAGGCTGTGTTACTGGGATCTATGTAAATCTTTTATAGGCTGTCTGCCTTCATTACTCTACACTACATACTCTTCAATTCTTCATGGAGCACAGATGTGCTATAAATTTCAGAATTTGGATTCTTATTTTTTTTATTCCTCTTATGTTTTACAGGTTCAGCACATCCAACAAATGAAGAATTTGAAAAGGCTGGCACCAAAGATAAATTTCATTGTTCTTTCGAGCACACATTGTTTTCTGATTGCATGAAGCGTTTCTTGTATGTCCGTTGTTACAATAGTTCTGAACTTATAGCTGCTTTGAAGGCAAGTTCTATATGTTTGTGAAATATATCTGAGCAAATCACTACCTTGATTGCACGCTCATATTTGTGCTGTTCATTCCTTGCTTTACCTGATATAGAAATATATTGAAACATGTTTAAAAAATGGCTGTAGTAAGTTTCGGCTGACCCATTAGAACCACCAGAAAGAACTAGTTAGAGTGTTTTTGTTGTATGATTAGCGATCTGGCAAAAGGTTCTATTGTTAGCTTGAGAAAAATAATGAACTGCTTATTTCAATTTGCCACGTCATGTAATTTTAATGTTATTTTAGTTCTTTTTACCTTTTTAGTTCGTTGAATGTTTGCTGAAGAGTCTGTTCTGTCTCTGGTGAGAGGAGGGGGGGGGGGGGGTATTCCAATTGCAGAACTTATAGGCTTCAGAATGCAATTGGTAGTTCTTTTGGTTGTATTATCTTCAAATATGTCTAGCAATTAATCTGACTGAAGTAAATATATCTTATGTTAATTTGAATTATCTGGAGTCTTCTGAAAGGCTTGCAGGATTATGCATATCAGTGTAGCATGTTTGTCACACTGATGCACTATTATAAATCACATGTTCTAAATCACAGTAAAAGGTGATTTCAGATTTTAATGATACTTGAAGACTATTTAACAATGAATAAGTTAGCTACTATTTAGTTTACTTACTGCCATTTTTCGTCATCATATTTGTTTTCATTTGTTAGATATGCAATTGTGATACTATTTGAGGTCTGTTGCTTTCCTCACTAAATGCTCATTTGCTATGATTTAATCATACCTTGCTGCAAGAAACTATTTTTCACACTGAAGTCCAAACATAAACTCACAAAACATCATTATTGTAATAGTAACAGAAGAATGTCACTCTGTAAAACTTGAATGCGACGACGCGGGAGCTGCGAACGGATCGGATTAACTGGGTTAAGTGAGATCGGACGGCCACGGAGCGAGGCCATCCGAAGGCTAAGGTTAGACGGCAACGAAAACGTGGACGGTGAGGATGCGTCCATGTCGTCGTCATCTACCTCCAGCCCGTCGTTCTCGCCGGGAGGCAGAGAACGATGGCGCGAGTGGAACGGCGTCGGCGGCGCCTTCCGGTGGAATCCGAGGGTGGCACGAGGTGTCTTGGAAGATGAGGAATCCATTTCGGGGCTTTGGGACGGACGGGGAGGCTTGACGGCAGTGAATGGCCGGGGAGAGTTCATTGGCGATTTTCTGGCGCGAGAGGCCATCGGTGGCGCTTCGGGCAAATTGGCGGTGACTAGAGCATCTCTGGGGTGAGGGGAACACAATGGCAGCGTTGGCTTGAGCGGAGAAGCTTTCTGCCGAGCTGTCCACGGCAGCCCCCTTTCGGTCGACGGCGAGCTCCGCCGCCAGGGCAGGGGAGGGACGCTCTCGGCCAACGGAGTCCACCAGCGTGATCAGGAAGCAAAGGGGAGCATGCCAGCGAATGCAATTGGATTTTAAAGGAGAAACGAAGGAGTGAGGCTCGGGGGATCACCGGAATTAGGTGAGCTTGTCGGCGGCGATGTAGGAGCTTATACTTCAATCTGTTGCTTGGGGAGGAACTAGGAAGCAAGGCAGAGCTTCTAATGGGGCGAGTTGGGCTTAAGAAGGTGAGGAGAGGGCTGGCGTCGAGAGGCGGTTCGACGCTGCCTGAGGAGAGGAATGGGCGCGAGAGTTGGCGAGCTACTGCTCTGGCAGTGGCATGGGCGAGCTGAAGGAGTTGGCGTAGCATCGAGTTCGAGCGATAGGGTAGTGACAGGGCGCTGCAGTGAGTATGTGCGCGCAGAAGCAGTTGAGCAACCGGGGATGGACGGCGGCGCGAAGTGCGGGGAGGAGAGGGAAGCGGTGGATGACAGGTGGGGCCAAGGGGACAGAGGGAAAAGACGAGGTGGTCTGGCGCGACTGGGAGCGGGCGACGCACGGCGAGGAGGGGCAGCGCGCGTGGCGCGGACACGGTTGTAGGGAAAAGGCGGAAAAGGAGAGGGCGCCAACGCGCTGAGAAGGCACAATGCTGAGAAAGAAAAGCGGATTTCGTTGGGAATTTCCGAATTGGAAAAGGATTCAAAATTCACCCAAAAATCCAGGAAAATTCACAAAAATGTTTGAAATTTTTGAGGCATTTCATCATATATGAAGCTTTGCCTATGATTTATGCTTCGGAAATGGAGTAATTAATTATCTGCGTGTTCTGGAGGCCTTGCGTTGCACCAAGGCTGAACCTGATTAGCAGAAGATGGATTCTGTCATGTTCGCAGTCGTACATTCATGGAAAGAGGGATACGGCTAAGTATATGATAAGGACATCCAGTCTTTTATGGACGTCGTGTGTGTAAGTACGTGTGTATAGCGGTGTATATGTGTATGGACTATGTATTATATTGGGTGTGTTAAAAAAATGACAAGGACCTCCAGCAAGGCCGAGGAAACCCTTGATCAGCCAAGGCAACTTCGCACTAACATAGTCCAGAAACGTGCAAGAGCAAGAGCACAAAACGAAGAGATTTGAGCCGATTTGCGCGAGAATCTTGCACATATAAAAGGGAGGCCTCTCGTAGCCGTAGGTCGTACGCAATAACGTACTCGTACTACTAAACATTTTTAATTGGAGGAAGGTTAAGGTAAGCTAGCCCCTCCTCCAATTCCAAAGCCCGTGCTTGGATTCTTCTCTTCTCTCGCTCGCTTGGTCCCAGCTCATTGATACAACTTAGGATCTAATCTCCTTGTGCCACTCACCAATGCTCTCGTTTGGCACGCCCGCTGTTGGTTGGCCCACATGTCAGACGCGGATAAAACTGTTATCTTGGACACCTGATCGATTCCTATATATAAGGCCGGGAGACACGCCTAGCTTCACTCATCACAGGTCACCGCTGTCTCCGGCCGGCCACCACCTCGTACGTACGTACGTACTATCTGATCGTCGGCGAGCTAGCGCGGACCACGTACCGGTCGTCGAGTCGAAGATGTCGGACACGCCAGCGTTCAACACGTCGGCAGTGTACATGCCGGGCCTGCCGCCGTGGCTGGTCAAGGGCGACAACGCGTGGCACAAGGGCGACAACGCGTGGCAGATGATCTCGGTGACGCTCGTGATGATCCTGGTGATCCTGTACGGCAGCATCGTGAAGAAGAAGTGGGCGGTGAACTCGGCGTTCATGGCGCTCTCCGTCTTCGCCGCCGTCTGGCTGTGGTGGGACATCTGCGCCTACAACATGCCCTCCAGCCACGTGCTGCTACCCTTCTGGGGCAACGCGCACCCGGCGCTGGGCCAGTGCTTCCTCCTCGAGCAGACCTTGCTGCCACATAGTTAATAGTGTTAACCGAGTTGTCTTCTGATCTGATCGAATCAACGATTATATCCTATGACCACATTCAAATTTTATAATAGTCATAAGTGGTAATGAAAAGCCCCAAAATTTCAAACAAAAAATTTTCATTATTTTTGCTGCATTTTTTAGTGAATTTCGGAAATTTTCCCTTTTGGGAAAGTCTCCCCGCGCCGCTTTCCTTTTCCGGGTCGGGCGCCTTCCTTTTCCCCCGGCGCCCCGCTCCTTTCCGTTTCTCCTGCTCCCCGGTGCCTCCCTCGCTCCCCTTCTCCGCTGGCGCCTCTGCTCTTCCCCGCCTTCTCTCGCTCCCGGGCGCCTCTCCCCGCCCCTCTCCGCCAGCGCCTCTGCACCGCCTCTCTACGCCCCGGTTTCCCCGCGCTCGCGTCACCCTGACAACCCCGGTCCGAAGCCGACCGCACCCCTGCACACGTGTCACCTCGCTCCTGCCCTGGTCCCGCCTGCCAGTGGCCGCCACCTCCCCTCCCCGCGCGCGGACGCGCCCCCGCCCTGCTGCCGCTCACCTGCCCCTCTCTCCCGTCGCCTCGCCATTAAGCCGCCGCAGAGCCTGGCGTCATCCGCCCCATCTCGCGGAGGAGACGCCTCAACCACCCCCGTCCATCCCTGTTGACTCCCCGGCCGCGCCCGTTGCCTTCTCCCCGAAGGAGCCCCTTCCCCCACCTGGGTATAAAACCCCATGCCTCGGCTTCCCCCTCCTCCTTTGCTTCCCGAGCCACTCCACCTTCCCCCATTCCCCTCCCACCACTCCAGGGAAGCTCCGGGAGTGACCGATTGAGCCCTCGTCGCCCCCGTCGCCGCCGCCACTCTCCCCTGCGCTGGTGACAGCCGTGAGCTGATCTCCCTCTCCCCGTCCCCATTCTTCGATTGCATTTGTCCAGAGCTCCCCTACTACCTCCTGATCAAGTTGGTATGCTCGCCTGGCCAGGTGGAACCCCGAGGTGCTCCGGCGACGAAGCTCCCTTCCAGCCGCCGCACCCTCTCCATGGCCAGCCTTCCTCGGAGCTCCCCGGCCGAATCCTCCACCGCCAGGGTGAGCCCCGGGTTCCCCAGATCGTGTAGCCGCGGCCGATCGAACCTGATCGCCGCCGGTGACCCCCTTCGCTGCCGTGACCCAAAATTTCCCCTTTCTGCCTCCTGTCCCCTCCGTTGTTTCCCTCGTGCCCCAAAACGGGTTCCCTCTGTCGAGCTCTACCCGTTGGACCTCCCCTTGGCCTCCCAGGACCCTCGCCGTCGCCGGATAGCAGAAGCGCCGCCAGCTCTGCTCCTCTGTCGCGCGCACCGGCGAGAGGAAGACGAAGACGATGTGGCCACCTCCCCATCGTCCATCTCGACTGTGCCGTCTAACCTCGGCCGTCCGATCTCGCCGCACCGTTTCGCCCGCCTTCCCCTCTCCTTCGCCGTCCGATCTTCCTCGCAGCCCATCCTAGCCGCCCGCTCCGTCTCCATCCCATTCGCACACCCGAGCCACGCGTCGGCCATCTGGGCCGCGCGGACGCGAGAGTGGCGTGGGCCGGCGCTCGGCTTTCCCCTTTGCCCGAGCGCGCGTGCGTGCGGGCCGCGCGCCGCGCGCCGCCGTGGGCCGCGCTGGCCTTCGGTCGCGCGGGCCGCACTGTTGCTGTGGGCCGGCCTGGCACTGTACATTCCAATTTTTCCCGATGTATTAATTTCTAAAATGCCAGAAAATCCAAATAAATCCTAGAAAATCACATAAAATCCCAAAAATTCTCAAATTTCACCACCTTGCTCCATTTGATGTCCTGAACCCATTTTTGACCTCCACTTCCCCAAATTCATCCCAGATAAATTCCTAAAATTCCCTATTTGAGGATTTATGCATTTTACTCCTTTTTGAATAGTTTGTTTTTCCTCGCTTGATTAGTCTCAAGCTGAATTTAATTATTTTATGTGTTTGCGCTAGTGTCGAAGATCCCGGAAGATCAAGTGCAGTCGCAGGATCCAGGAGCTTCTACGTTCAAGCTAGCCGAGTTCGTCCAAATTGCCGGCAAGTCCCAAATCATTTGATCATATTGTATCCCATGATGTTTAATTATGTTATTATGCTATTTGCATTGAGCTAGTTCTGAAATGTTAGTTCAAAAATAAAATAAAATGTTTAGAATGACATGTTATGTAGTTAATCCTACCACCGATAAATGCCATGTTAAGCTTGTAGTCATGCCTTTGTAACCTTAGAAATAATTATCTGTTAATCTAGATAATCATAGGATATTATTATCATGCAAAGTCTTCGACTAATAAGGTTGTGGCTGCGGGCCAATAGAATTTGCAAACCCGACTCTAGGGTAGGGTGGTACGGGACACCGTGCCCTAGAGCGGAGAGTGCCTGCGTGCACAAGGTAGGGTAAGGGTTGGGGAAAGAGCTGGCGAGTTAGTCTTCGCCCAACTCTTACCCTAGGACTGAAGTTGGGGTAAGGGTGGTGGTGCGCCGCAAGACGGATCATTCGCCCACCGCCTACCCTAGGTTGGGTCGCGGGCCTGATGAGGTTGCGGACCATGTGAAAATATAAGGACTAAAACCCTTACGCTGAGCAAATGTCACGGTGATCGCTCAACCACAGGAGTTGACTTGTCAACACTGGTTTAGTAGCTGCTCAACTCGATTGAAACTCTACAGGTGTTGAAAAGGCTTGATATTGAGAAAGCGAGGTTAGGTAGGTCGTACTGCGGGTGCCTAACAACGGTAGAGTTCACTCGAAGCGGACAGGAGTTATATATATGTGCCAGACCCGAGTGGATTTTACCGGGTAGAGTCTATATAAATAATTGAGTAGTGAAACGACCTGGCTTTTTTAACCCGGACGCGGAAGTTAAGAAATCGTGTGGGTAAAGCTGAGCAAACTCTGCAGAGTCAAATAAATGGTATTCGAATACGCCGTGCTCCCGGTTATTGGAGCCGTGTCACTTGGGTGATTCCAACAGCGAAGCTTAAGTAGTTTTGTAAATGCTTTAACTTGTTGAGTTGGTTAATTAAACTTTCGTGAAAATCCCTGAGTTCTTAAGGAGCAGTTTTGGGTCCGTCTTATCAAAATATTTGCAAATAAAACTGCATCCACTCAAAGTTAATAAACCAAGTATACTCCCTTCCTTTGATGTTCCGTGCATGTAATAAGTTAGGGTCCCTTTGGGATTTGCTGAGCCGGTTGTTTGGCTCACGGCTTGCTTTTGCCTTTCTTTAGAGGATCAAGACGAAGGTGAAGGTCTCCCCGTTGAGGAAGCCCCGGAAGGTCTCTTCTTCGACGAGGACCCGTGGCTTTAGGTCTTGGCCGTGCTCAAGCGGATCTTGGAGCTTCTGTAATGTAATTATACTTTGGGCTTGCACGCCCCGCTGTTGAAAATGGATGTTAATCCTTATGTAAAATATATGCTGGATTTTGTTGTAAGCATGCAATGGTATACTCTTGCGCGACACTCCATAACTGTTCATGCGTGAATAGTTGCGGAATGCCGTGTCCGTACGCGCCCTGGAAACGGGGGCGTTACAGGTAAGTCGTATGGATTGTAGTAGTTATAAGTCATAAGAACTGTAGCAGTTGTAAGAGGTCAAGAGTCAGAGTCTGTTTAGATTCGGAGTTTGTTTCCGTATTGGATTCTAGTATGGTATACCATGTTGGTTTTAAAATCGTGTATGTTGCTTCTCTATATAAGAAAGAAGAAAATGACGCAGATGCATCGCATTGCATCGCGTCACAAAATTTGACTTGTGTCTACTCGTGTTCGCATGTGTGTGTGATCGTAAGAGATCCCTCGGTAGAGGTACGACCTATGGAAGACATCTTTGCGGTGCACTATCCTCCTAACACTGATGCAGGTCTCGATGACTATGTAACCGACGCACCGACCACGATGGGTGAAGTCGAAGGATTCGACCACAACGTGGTCGTAGATCCTAACAACAACGTCGTAACTTCCGACACTATGACCATAGAGAACGAAGTCAGAGGACATGACTACATTGCAGAAACTCCAGGTACGACCACGGGAGGTACAAACATGGGAACTGGCTTGCCCGGCTCGACTACACCGCGCACTCCCGTAGCGACGGTGAGAGCGCCAGTCTCTTCTGGTGCTCTGCGAAGATTGGAGCTCGAAGCGAGGTCGTCTGAAGGACCTCAATGGGAGCGTGACATCAAAAGCCTCTACGATGCCACATCTCCGATTGAGCTGGAAAACTCCGAGTATTGCTTGCTCGGAGAAAAGGAGCCAGTGAACTTCGAATAAGCAAAAGGACAACTAGAGTGGAGAAGTGAGATGGAGGAGATGTCCTCTATCCAAGCCGATTGCCGTCAATTACAAGTCGATTGGAATGAAGTGGGTGTATAAGGTGAAGAAGGACACCCAAGTCATAGTCGTAAAACACAAGATGAGATTAGTTGCAAAAGGGTACATTCAATGACAAGAAGTTGATTTTGACGAAGTCTTTGCCCCTGTTGCATGACTAGAAATGGTACAACTACTTATTGCAATCGCAGCAAAAGTAGAATGGGAGGTTCATTATATGGATGTGAAGTCGACCTTCCTCAATGGCGACCTGGAAGAAGAAGTTTATGTCATGCAACCTTCAAGTTTTGAGAAGAAAGGAGATGAACACCTACTACTACGACTGCACAAAGCGTTATATGGTCTACGTCAAGCCCCGAGAGCTTGGAATGTGAAGCTAGACAAGTCTCTGGTGGCACTCGACTTTGAAAGGTGCCCGTTAAAGCATGCAGTGCACAAATGGAACCAGGAAAGAGGGAGTTTGTTAGTTGGAGTTTATGTGGATGACTTGATCATCACTAGAGAGAGTATCAAGGACATCAATAGCTTCAAATGCCAGATGAATAAATTATTTAGCATGAGCAACCTCAGGTCACTCAACTACTACTTAGGCATTGAGGTACAACAATGCTCTGGGAAGATTACTCTCAGCCAGACCGCGTATGCAACAAAAGTGTTGGATAAACACGGCATAAAGGACTGCAATCCAATGCAAACTCCGATGGAACCCCACGTGAAGATGAGCAAAGACAGCACAAACCCGCCCATAGACAAGACTTTGTATAGAAGCATGATCGGAAGCTTGAGGTACTTAACACACACACGACCGGATCTGACGTTCTCGGTTGGGATGGTGAGAAGGTACATGGAGAATCCGATAATAGAGCATATGGGTGCAGTAAAATGCATTCTAAGGTATAACCTAAGGTTTGGAACTAGTTTGTTACTCAGACAGTGATCTAGCTGGTGATACAGATGATCAGAAGAGTACTTTGGGCGTGGTGTTTTTCCTGGGGTCAAACCCAGTCAGCTGGTGTTTGCAGAAGTAGAAGGTGATCGCACTGTCTTTGTGTGAATTAGAGTATATTGCAGCTTGTGCGGCAGCCTGTCAACAGGTATGGCTGGGTCGGTTGTTGGCTGACATGTTGAAGACGAAGGTTAAGAAGATAACCTTGAAGATTGATAATCAGTCGGCAATTATGTTGTGCAAAAACCCAGTATACCATGAGAGAAGACAACACATCGACACTCGGTTCCATTACATGAGAGAATGTGTGGAGTCGGGAGTGATCGAAGTGCAGTATGTCTGCACGGAGGACCAACTCACAGACATCCTGACCAAATCACTCGGAAGAATGAAGTTCGTGGAGATGAGGGAGAAGATCGGTGTGCAAAACATCGAAGACGAAAGACAATAAGATTAAGGAGGAGATTGATAGAGTTAACCTAGTTGTCTTCAGGTCTAGTCAAATCTACGACTATGTCCTACAACCACGGTGGACTACAACCACATTCAAGTTTTGTAATGGTTGTAAGTTGTAAGCCATATGGACTGTAGCAGTCGTAAGTCATAAGGACTATAACAGTCATAAGGGGTTAGGAATCAGAGTTTGTTTATATTCAGAGTTGGAAAGTCGGGTTGTTTTCGTATTGAATTCCAGCATGGTATGTCGTGTTGGTTTTAAAGTTGTGTATGCTGCTCCTCTATATAAGAAAGAAGAAAAGGACATGAATGTATCGCATTGCATCGCGTCGCAAAATTCGACTTGTGGCTACTCATATTCGTATGTGTGTGTATGTGATCGCAAGAGGTTGACGACCATCGCTTTAATTGGGTTGGGTTTAGTCCTACATGGGTTGTGGGAAAGGAAGAAGCACAACTTATAAGTGTGAGGGAGTCTCCACCCATTGGACTAGTCTTTTGGGGGAGAAGTCTTAATACCACTTATAAGGTTGCTGCTTAAAGGGGTTTGCACAAGTAAAGCCCATGGACTTAGATGCCCAGTCCATTTAGTTCTGTGTCCCGGGTAGTAAAAGCCTAGTTGGACCCAGTTGGACACATGCGCACATTTTTAGCCGTTTGCTATAAGGTTCACCAAACTTTGATGGCTTTAGAACTTGCTAATGGTTGTCTAATGGTCAACTTGTAGTGGTGATGTACGCCAGTGGCCAGCGGTAGACTGGTAGCCAATGTAAGCATTGAGATTTGGATAAGATGACGACGATGACAAATGAAAGTAGAATAAAATCAATGGTATGGTAGTATTCACTTGTTGTGGGATGTCTTGGCGGTGTGGAAGACGGCAATCACTTTTAAGCTATTGGGCATTGAGGGAATTGATGTTGGAGAAGACAATGGCGACAACGAATGAAGGCATCATCAAGTTTCAATTTTGGCGGTTGCATCACTAATCTTGAGATATCGTTGCCTATATATGAAGAATAAGATAATGCCAAATTTAACGGAGGAGGATGATGTCCACGTTAGCAAGGACGGTAGGAGAGGATAGTGATTGTTTGATGTTAATGTCCGAAGCATTCAACGGATGGACACAAACCATACAAGTAGGTAACACACATGAACCTTGTTAGCATGACATTATTGGTTTTAGTTGGTACCATGGACCGTCGAAAATGAATCAATATTATTAGCATAAACTTAAATTACTTTTCCAGTAAAACTAAGAGCAAGCAGTTATGGTAGTCGTATGCTCTTCATATAAAAAATTTATAATAAGATGTAATGATATATGTCTCATTTTTTTAGGTTATGTTTATGTCTTTTTTTGAACAAACAAATAAACGGAATAACTTTTTTATCGTTGTTTCGAAGCAGCTTGTCAGGATAGAGTGTTTCTAAAGTGACTTATTAGCTTACCATATTTAATTTATTCATATAAAAATTTTGTATTAGTATTGAAAGACATAGTTCGCAGCCGAAAAAACTTAGCCGTACAGTAGGCAATACTAACGCTGGAACAAGCTAAGGCGTCGCACTAGGACAGCGTACCACACCGGAGCACGCACAGCCGAGGAACAAAGGAAAGGAGCTCCAGGTCAACGAGAAACAGGAAGAGGCAGGGCTCCTTCCGCTCTCCTATAAACCCACCACACCCGCCCTCCGGAATCCCATTTTCTCGCCCGGGAGCCGCAAATTCTACCTGCGTAAGTCCATCTTTTTACTAAGTATACCTTGCACGAACTATTTCTTTACGCTTTCTTGCAAATTTCCATCCTGCTCCATTGGAACAAGAGTACCATTTGAGGCAAAGAAAATTAGGGGGAAATTAATCTGGACTTGTTGGTTGCCTCTGGATGGTTCTTTAGATTTCTTGTTATTATAAACAAAATAAGGAGGTGGACTCTCTTTTCATCCCCTTTTGTGTTGCCTGCTTTTGTTTGATCTGAAGCCTGTCAGGCATGCAGTAAAGATGGTGTTTTGGGTTACAGGAGGATCTTGAAGTATGTGAGAAGGATCGTATAGGAGAAATTTGAGATCTGTTGGTCTGGTATTTGTATTCCTGGGGTTGCTTTGTTCCATATTCTTGATGTTCTTGGGAGTATAGAAGTATCCCAGGGGAAAGTGGTGTGCTGAAATTATGTTAGATTAGGCGATTTAGGATCTTCTATTTGATTGATGTAGGATCTTTGATTTGAACTGGACCAGCAAAGCTTAATTCCTACGTTGTTATTCCCTTTGATTGATTTTTAGGTTGTGAATCTGTCAATCTTTCGATCTTTTGGATTGTTCAGTTTCTTGCTTCTGTCAGACTTAGAGTTCTTTTGCTAGATATAGCTAAGGTCTGAATTTTGGATTCATTACTCTTCTGGCTGCAGATCTGTCGGTGCTTACTGATTAGATTGTCATAGAGAGGATTACAAGAAATAGGCAAGCCTAATTCACTGCAAATAAAAGGGGAATTCATTAGCAAGTAGCAACAACATATCAAGTTAGGTGAATTACTTGGAGATGATGAGCAGATTATTGTTCTGACTAGTCAGCTCGGTTGGTTGGTGTAATTATTCATATAACTTTTTTCCTGTACATTTATCTTCTCTTGCTTCCAAAAATAGATTTCTTTTATCTTCTCCGTAGCTCCCGGAAATAAATTTCAGTTAAAGGACGGGGCTTCTCTCGTGTTACATGTGAAGGCAGGATTCTTGTGTCTTGTACAACTATAGATAGGCATAGTCTTCTTGTTTGTTTCTTTTCTGTTTTTCATTAGTTTTGTCTGCTTTTGAACTAGAAAGGTCCATTTCTTTAGGAGACTAGTCATGGTTCCATACCGTCAAAAGAAATAAAGAAAAAAAGACTAGTCATGGTTTGTTTCAACTATGCTATGTCTAATTGATACTTCCTCCAAACTTCTGGCTGTTGCTGTTGTTTAGATTGGTGTTCTTATGAGCTTTGTCCTGCAGGGTTTCATGCTTGTCCTATAGATCAATTCCTCGTTGGAGGATGATAGTTCCATGAGATAGAAGGACATATTGAAGTAGATGGAGTGAATCTAAATGGAAAGTGGCATGAGAAGAAATTCAGAAACTTCCATGAAAGCATCATCATCAATGGCAAGTGACGCATCAAGGAATACTGACCCTCCCCAACAGGGTGTACGTTTCAATCACATGGATCAGTCTTATTTTGCAAGACCAGGCCAATCGTTCCCTGCCTTCCCTCCATTCTTTGGGGCTCAGTCTTCCAGTTTGTACCTTCCTGATGACAGCGAAGCTAAAGTCGGCAACCAGTTTGAGTCAAATCCTTCACTGAATAATCCTACATTAGGTTGGGACCCTCAGGCAATGCTGAGCAACCTATCCTTCCTTGAGCAGAAGATCAAGCAGGTAAAAGATATTGTGCAGACCACGAGTAATCGAGAGAGCCAAGTTGCTGGTGGTTCCTGTGAGCTAGCAGCAAAGCAGCAGCTTGCCACTGCTGATCTCACTTGCATTATAATTCAGCTTATCTCAACAGCTGGCTCCCTGCTTCCGTCAATGAAGAACCCACTCCTTAGTAGCAATCCGGCGGTCAGGCAGCTCAGCAGCACACTTGGTTCTCCTATGGGCTTTGGCTCGAATGCTAATCAGCGACCAGGCACAAACAATGAGGCCACCATTCCTGAGATTACCAAGACCTCTGACTATGATGAGCTGATGAATAGCCTTGGTACTACTCATGATGAAAGGGATGATCCGATCAAATGCCCAAATCCTTGTGGTGGGGAAGGGTCTGAACCGATTCCAATGGACGACCATGATGTGAAGGAGAGTGATGATGGTGGTGAGGGAGAAAATCTCCCCCCTGGTTCTTATGTAGTCTTGCAATTGGAAAAGGAGGAGATTTTAGCACCACACACTCATTTCTGCTTGATCTGTGGCAAGGGTTTCAAGAGAGATGCTAACCTAAGGATGCACATGAGGGGCCATGGAGACGAGTACAAGACTCCTGCAGCTCTTGCCAAACCCATGAAAGACTCTAGCTCAGATCCTGCGCCAGTTACAAGGTACTCATGCCCATTTGTCGGTTGCAAGCGGAACAAAGAGCACAAGAAGTTCCAGCCTCTCAAGACAATCTTGTGTGTGAAGAACCACTACAAGAGAAGCCACTGCGACAAGAGCTACACCTGCAGCCGGTGCAATACCAAGAAGTTCTCGGTCATTGCTGACTTGAAGACTCATGAGAAGCACTGTGGGCGCGACAAGTGGCTCTGCTCGTGTGGAACGACCTTCTCGAGAAAGGACAAGCTGTTTGGGCATGTTGCACTTTTCCAAGGGCACACACCTGCGCTCCCGATGGATGATATCAAAGCGACAGGAGCATCAGAGCATCCTCAGGGCAGCGAAGCGATGAACGACATGGTAGGGAGCATGGGATATAACTTTGCCGGTAGCTCATCTGATGGTATTTCTAACCTCGACATGAAAGTGGCTGATGATACACGCGGTTATTTCTCACCTTTGAACTTCGACCCTTGCTTTGGCGGGCTTGATGACTTCACTCGCCCTGGATCCGACGTCGCCGATAATCCTTTCTCCTTCCTGCCTTCAGGATCATGCGGTTTTGGGCAGCAGAACGGAGACAGCTGATGGAGGTCACTGTTGTTGATGACGACAATGGCCGTGGCGACCATTATGTATGATGTTTATGCGTGATGCTAGTCTCGTTCTTCCTGTGCTGGAGGAGCCATATTAGTTCATGCCTCTTTTAAGTGTACCTTTATTTTGTGGTCATCAATAATGATTTTCCATATAGATTGAGATAGCCCCAATTGTGATATGTATGCAGGAATTATTCTTATCTGAGTTGTCGTAACAACTGACAGGACAGTAACCTGAAGATAGCATGAGTAACAGGGTGCAGTGTACCCTATATTTCAGAGTAACAGGTGATAATTTAATTTGTTTGGCACGTTCGGACGACTGCACCTACGGCGAGCAATGAAGAACTCGTAAGACAAATTCAACTGGGCCAGCATGAAAAAACATTGAGCTCCAATCGATTCACAGAAACATTCTAAATGGCTTTAGTTTGTGTTTTATTGTCTTTTAGTTTATTTAAATTAGAAACCACTTAAAACGTATGAGCTATAAAATTGGCTTTTTTTATCTTTTTTCTCTTACTTCTTTATGTTATCTGTGATGATATAATGTTTTTAAACTTTTTCATAACTTTTTAATTAAATAATTTTAAAAAACCAACAACCGTTAGAGCATAGTTTTAGTTAATAGTCAAAGCCAGCTTAAGCTCTATGTAGCGGCTCAAGTCTCACTGTCCTACAAAATCAGGATGGGTGACGTGATGTTGGGTCACTGACGCGTGGGCCCTTAGTGACCCCAAAGCTACACATGATTTTGTGGAAACGGATCCTCTGTGACGCGTGGGCCCCCCACGGCTGTCACTAAGGCCACGTCAGGGGCGGGTAGAACTTCTCCAAAATTAAGTATTGATGGCTATTTCCCAACAGGTTAATCGTGAGAGGGGAGGTCCCGCGCGGCCGTGGCGCCGTTGCGCCTCGCCGGCGGACACCGCCGCCGCTGGGAGTAGTGATGCATGGAGATTGGAGAGAGAGCAGGGGATCGATGTGCTCTGTGCTTATGTGGTGATACGTGGAGGGGGAGAACAGAGGATGAGGCAATGGGGAAAGTTAAGAGAGATGGGGACGGCCGGCACCAGCGCCTACTTGCTGCCTCCACGACCACGGCTCCACTCCACTCCACGCCTCGTTCCCCCGTTAATTCCCTCTCGTTTCGCCCCCAATCCCCACTCTGGAAGCCAATATCATCTTCTTTGGAGCAGTTTACAGGTTTTCTCGGACACATACTGTCATAGGAACAGTTAAGTCGTGCTTCTATGTTGTTTCGTTTAGATGAATTGCTACTGTATAATATCTTTTGATGAAGCTAGTACGCTTGCATTGTGGTTTCCTTTTTCTCTCCCTGGATCTAAGAGAAAATTTCTGGTTTAATCAGGCACTAAGCATAGTCTCAGTTTCCCTACTAGCTGTCGAGAACTTGTCTGATATTTCCCCCTTGTTCCTCACTGGTTTGCTGGAGGTACAACTTTGAGCAGCGCTTGTCTTCTATAAAGATAAAAATGCATTGTTTAAAGATTCTGCATTTTTTTACTCCTATGTAGGCAGTGGTGGGCTGGTGGCCGCTCTTTTCATGAACATTTATATTGTTGGATTGAATCAGTTGTTCGACATTGAAATAGACAAGGTATTTTGAATTCACTGTAATGTCAAGTGTTTAGGTTAAATTTACTGTTTTTTGTTGTCTTTGTTCAAATTTTATGTGAGCTAATGTTGGTGTCTCACCAGGTTAACAAGCCAACTCTTCCACTGGCATCTGGAGAATATTCTCCTGCAACTGGGGTTGCAATAGTATCAATCTTTGCTGCTATGGTAACTAAGCTCGTCTGGTTTGGAAAAAAAAATCTAGAATTCACCCAGCTGTGTTATTCTGAATTTTGCTTTTCGGGTATATGGATCATGAAATGCCCGAAGTAGTGTCTTAAAGTAAATGGCTCGTTGCTTTAAGATTTTTTTTTAATTTTAGTCTTTGTAACTAATGGTGTTCTCAGGCAATTAGATCGAGTAGCACAATGGACATACAAGTTCCATCGTAAAGACTTCTGAAACTTTGGTGGCTATACACACTTGTATTTCTCTTGCAATCTAGTGAGGGCATATTGTATGATTGTAGTTTCTCGGACTCTCTTTATTAATTACTATGCATAGAATTAGAGTCTATTGCCATTGGTTTTGTACTTTGTGCAAATCTTGACAAGAAGCTTTCAATAATTGGTCTACTTAGGCTCTTTGCTGATAGTTCTGTCAGACTAATTCAGGAGTGTGTGCTGTGTGCATTGCAGAGCTTTGGCCTTGGATGGGTTGTTGGATCACAACCTCTGTTTTGGGCTCTTTTCATTAGCTTTGTTCTTGGATCCGCTTATTCAATCAATGTAAGAGCTCGTGTCGTTATTATTATCAATTTGCCATTTGCCAACTTGAGGCCTCTGTAGATTCATATTCCTCTGTGACGGTGTTGTTGCCTCTTGTTGTAGCTTGAGGGGTAAAAATTGGCCTCAAGTTAGGTTGAGGGGTAAAAATTGGCCTCAATTTGCCATTTGCCAACTTAACTTGAGGCCTCCGTAGATTTATAAACTGTAGCCACCTTTTTTTTAAATTTAGTTTAAGAATGTCTATTTTTGCAAATCTAACTCCCTCTTTAAGCTCAATAAGACGTCGGCCCACCGCAACAGCGACTAATCAGAGGCCAAATTTAAAGAAAAAATGGTTGTACTAACATATGTGTTTGACAGTGAGAGTATGAGACAAAGTTCTTCCGGGCTTGATTTTGATGTGCTAAACTGCTAACTATAGTTATATGTGCTCGGATTAGTTTTTTTTTCTTGACTCCACTACCACTTGTACATGGCCATGTTGCTTTAATCTTATACAATCCTCTAGAAGAATGAGAGGCTATACTGACATAATTTCAAAGACTTCTATTCAATTAGGAATTAGAGTAGGAACTATATGAGTAATAGATTATAAATGGAATTTTTATCATTACGCACACAATGACAAAATAAAAGTTGAAGAAGCCTAATTTAATCTAGACCATATCCAACAGCTAGACTCCCCAACCGCACTTTGCCCTCAACAATTGCCCATGTCCTCACGTTCGGTATACATCGAATCGTGGCTCCTAGCAACCTGTCACAACCTATACGAGCACTCATACAACCAAATTTGATTTATCCTAAATTCCTGACCAAGCCTTTGCCATAATAGCATAAGATTTTTTTTCCAAGTAATTCACACAAACTAGAAGGTGGAATGGCATGGAATTTTAACTAGATTTTACCTCTATAATAATTTTCTTGTTTAACATCATAAAAATAATTTGTATCAGATTCCTGCACTGCATAGCTTTATAAGTAGTTACAAATAGAGATGCTGTCATTGAAGCTTGTTCTGCTAAATTTGTCATGTCGCCACTGATGTTTCTTGTGCTTGATATTAAAATATTCTGCGCAGTTGTCTGTTTTAAGGGCATCTCCAACCGGTTCTTTATCCTGCTCTTCATTGTATATTTACCTAATATGACTCAAAAAATAGACTCCAACCGGTTCTTTATCCTCCTCTTCATTTTTATCGAGTCGCTATTTTCTCCCGGCCGCTAGCTAGATTTGGCGAGCGCCTCCTTACTCGCTTCTCAAATAGCTAGGCCATTGGAATGCTAACTCAAATAGAGAGCTGAAAATAATAGCTAGCCTCTTCATCCTAGGAAATAGAGAGGGAGAAATGACTAATGGGATGGAGTTGCTCTAACAATGTCCAGAGATCCTTTTGTTTTAGGTTTTGATACCAGCACCATACTAGGTCAGTTATCCTGAGATGGCTACATTGGCTGGTGCAACTCCAGTGATCCTTCCTACAAGCATATCAGACCAGAGGTGCTTGCTGCGAAGATCAATGAGAAATTGAGGCTTTTGATTCTCTGCTCTCCATCTAATCCAACAGGGTCGATATATCCAAAGGAGTTGCTTAAAGAAATAGCTGATATAGTCAAGAAGCATCCTCGACTTCTGGTAAATGCTTTGATTATTTGGATTTTTTAGTAGGTTATGTGACATCTTCACTGCATGACGATTATGAAATATTATCTTATATTCTTATGTATGTTTTTCAGGTTTTATCTGATGAGATCTATGAGCATATTATCTATCAGTCTGCAACACACACAAGGTCTGCTTCATTGCCTGGAATGTGGGAAAGAACATTAACTGTAAATGGTTTTTCTAAGGTAGATATCTTGCTGTTTACTGTCATTCATAAATGGTTTTTCTAAGGTAGATATGTTGCTGTTTGCTGTCATTCATAAATGGTTTTTCTAAGGTAGATATGTTGCTGTTTATTGTCATTCACTCTTCAAAAACACCTTGATCACTTCAGAATCATAGCAAGAAACCCATGCCTAATTCAATTCTGTGCAATATTCAAAATCAAAAGTTGGCCCTTGGGTATGCAACTGAGCTGGCTTAATATTTGAGGACGGAAATTTTATAGGCTTTTGCAATGACGGGCTGGCGACTCGGATACCTTGCAGCCCCTAAACATTTTGTCGCGGCGTGTGGAAAGATCCTTAAGGTTGACTGATACTGCACTCTTGCAAAACTATCACTTTGTTAAAACTGCAAACCTTTTCATGCTGTAAATTTTTCTCAGTATCATGGAGAAATAATGTCATCATGGTCTGCGATTGTTCTGACACCAATGCCTTGCATGTTTACTGCAGTTCACCTCAGGTGCCAGTAGCATATCACAGAAGGCAGGACACGCAGCTTTAAACCTTGGCTAGGCTGGTGGGGAAGCAGTATCAACTATTGTCAAGGCATCCCAGGAACGCCGGGATTACCTTGTAAAAAGCTTCAAGGAACTACCAGGTGTGAAAATGTCACAGCCTCAGGTAAGAACTAATATTACAGGTGCTCTGTCTAAACTCTAAAGGTGAACGGACTGAACAAATGTCTTAAGTTTTCAAATTTGTAGGGTGCCTTTTATTTGTTCATTGACTTCAGCTCCTACTATGGATCCGAAGTAGAGGGTTTTGGGGCTATCAATGACTCCGAATCCCTCTGCATGTCCCTCTTAGAGAGGGCACAGGTGTGAATCAACTATTCATTTCTATACATTCTTCAGTGGTGCTTACTGAAATATCATAATCACTATTTGTGGATAGCATTTTAGGTCGCGCTTGACCCGGGTGATGCATTTGGGGATGACAATTGCATTCGCATTTCATATGCAGATATGCTGCAGCGCTATCTACGCTTCAAACTGCTATGGCAAAAATCAAAGAAGCGGTTGCTCTGATCAAGCCTTGTGTCGCTGTTTAGTGAAAATGTGAAATACTATATTGCAGTGAGGAGTGACCAAAGGCACCTTCAATTGCAATTTTGTACCATTTGAAACACAAAATGTTGGCATTGTTATGATAAACTTGATCTTGTTGTTTGTATCTGCAGTATTGCAGATTTATTACATGCAACTCTTAAGCACATGGAAAATGTATGTTCTTTTTTTGTTCCTGAATAAGGAAGCCAGGTCGTGCCCATATAATGAGTTTTCTCGTGTGCAAATAAATTTCCGTTGCAGTAATATGTTCAGCTTTGCGACATTTTGATGGAAAGAACATCAGGAACGCTTCAGCACATCAATCGTTTCTCAGCCAGGATTTTTAGCAGGTCAACTGGAACCATACCAATATGTACAAAGGGAGCACATAAAACTAGCCAAAAAGAATCGGACACCTGGATTCGTCGTGGCCCTCAGGGATGGACACTCGACACCATTACATCAATACGCCACACCATCCAAAGCTTGTGAAAAACAGTTGACTTGATATGCCACCAGCTAACAGGGATACTCTTCTAAAGATACAAAAAAAACAACCTTAATTTATCAATCTTATTTGGTAACAGCAAAAAAACCCTGAAAAAACTTATGTAGCTACACAAGCTGGCAACTTTATACTCCCTTCATTTTGCTATATTTACTCACAGTTCACCATACTCAGAGACCCATGAAGCACTAGATCCAAAAAATATTTTAGAAAAATGACTATATATACCCCTATTAAATGATATATCACAACAACTTAACCTCTCTCAAAGCAATTAAGGGTAGAGAGGAAAAATTATAATAACTACATTTTAGATTTTCTCAATAGACAGAAATATTGAAATAGATACTCCGATACCATAGATAAATATAGCGAAACAGAAGGTGTAACAAACCAGACACACTCTGTAAGTACCACTCTATAAGTACCGGTACTCTTAATAATTTGCTGATCGATTGAATGCGTACTGATATAGTACATAGATATCCAGATGTATACTAGAAAATGTACATCAAGTGATGGGTCTCCTGCCAGATGATAATTTGATGTCCAGCATGGAAAGAACTGCTGGCGCCCTACTCTAGTTCCCAACAACGATCTCGTCGAAGTTCCAGTCTCTGACAAGGTCCCTTGAAACAGCATGGCTCCGTTGAAGACGAGGAGCACCCTCGGTGCCTTGGCCAGTAGCCATTAGAGGAAAAGGGGTCACCTTTGACGTTCCCACGCTGGTAGCAGTTCCAGCAGGCATTACTTTCCATGTTAGACAGGCAACAACAGTTCCACATCTGTTTTCCTCCTCTGAGCTTGAGACTGAATAGCTTCTAAAAGAGTGTGACGGGCTGCTCATGCCATGACATACTAGACAAGCTAGACTCATGATTATGGTACAGCTGAAATCACCAATTTACTGCAAAAGGAGGGGTGATGGTTAGAAAAAGATTTCAGCAGAAGGAACAAATCCTATCAAAGTCCTGTAAGCAAACTTTTTGTGTGTGGAGATAGAGCTGCATTTTGTGAACAAGATATACAAAATATTTCTGTTATAGTGTCCGATGACATGCAAACCGAAGAACCAATAGCGGAACTGTTAAGTGGGGCCAAGGAGCGTTGCGTCCTCCCTTTTAGCTGCACAATTCATTAATAAGCTGCTAATTTCCCTTGAAGAATCTAGTATTAACTTAAAAATGGCCCTCATCTCATGACTAAAATTTCTTTCTTCTCAATGACCTAAAGATGGCCCTCTATATTTTTTCTGAAGCTCCACCACTGCAAAGAACAACTCAGGGATGAACTCTGAAGCAGACAGATGCAACCAAAAAGAGCAAGCTTAAGAACTTCCTTTATTAAGATTGTTGCTTAAGTAAGCAACTAACACAAGATATAAAATATGAATTTAAAACTATTTCTTTGAAATAAAGTGTATGCATATTATAGTTACAATGTTAATCATGACTATTTTGTGCAATCTTTTTTGCAACCCTAGAATATCCTTAGGTTTCTATTGAAAACCTGAGATCCTCGTATAAACAACATCCCTTCAATTTGTATTGAAAACCCGAGATCTACCCTTTAGTTAAAACAAATGTAAAAGCATATCAATCTTGCACATATATCATCCCATACAAGGGACCAAATTATGTACAATTTGAATGCTGAAGTTACTCAAAATGGGCATAAATGATTTCAATGGATATGGACACAAGACACTGGCACAAATTTATGAACTATCCCATTCTCAAGATGTCAAAACAGGGTAGGAACGTGTGCAGTGATCCTTAGCACAAGCAAATATATCCTTATAGTGGGCCCTTTCAATTTTAAAACTTTTACAACATAAACATCAGTACCCTCATTTGATCAGGAGTAAGAAAACTCAACAGATGCATTGTATAAAACTAGAAAATATCAAAAGAAAGGTGCCTTAAGAGATACAGGGCGAACCTATATATGATAAAAAAATCTTCTTTGCATTCCATCAAAGCAAACATCAGATCACTCCTAAACAAGCACGAGCTAATTAGTAGTGTTATATATAAGAAGAACTCCAAACTGAATCTGATAATCCAGAAGAGGCAGTTTTGCTGGACCAAAATATAGGAAGCAGCTTGAGCCAACATAAGGCAAGGAACCTGATTATTCTGCATGTTGCAGACTAAAAATAGCAGAGATGATGGATCCCAAAACGAGCACTCATGGTCACCAATTCGACCTAAAAGTAGCAACTATTCTTGAGAAAGATTGGGAGTCCGGAGTCGCAATCTAATCTCTTTATCTCGACCAAAAAAACGAGAAACCCATCGAATTCCCAGCTTTTCTAGTTCACGCACACTAATTTACACTTGAGCAAAAGAATGCCTGGGGTTGCAGAGTAGAACTAATTAGCAAAACAATTTGCGATGTGGATACATTCGTTCACTGATCACTGCCTTTAACAACAAAGATCACAACCAAAGCATCCCCAACCCCGATGAATCTCCTGGGGCAAGAGTTTCCCAATCCAATCAAGGAGATGCCTCTACACGAAACTAAATCACAGAAAAGGGCAACTAAACAGGTAGTAAAAATCGAATCTTGGAACTACTTTTGCACAAATTAAAACGAGGACGAGCAGGGGGGATCACCTTTCCTTTCCTGCTTTGATCTTGCACCCGGGCGAATCCCGCAAAGCGCAAGGTTTTGGCTGAGGCTCGGGGGTTGAGGACGGAGAGAGATAGAGATCTTGGTAGAGAGAGAGAGAGAGAGAGCTTGCTTCTTTATTTTCCACAGGAGGCGAGATATATTAATGTTCTTGAATGGACTGGCCTGTATCTAAAATGGCTCGGGGATTTGTTGACCGTAATTAATACTAACCAAAGTTTAGTGGGCCACGTCAATGTTTATCTTGGGTGATCAGCGCGCCATAATGGTTCGGTTTATCTTCAAACTATGGATTTGTGTTGTTTTTGTTGGAGCACAAAATGTTTGGGGGTGATTTGAACACGGGAATTTACATGAAACGGTTTAGTTCTCGCAAGAATTTTTAAAACTAAAAATTATCACGTCTCAGACAGGCTTAGATGGTCTAATGTGCAACGCTATTCATCTTCCAACCATTCGACAAAAAAATGAAGTCCAAATTAATTAGTCGATATATTAAACATTATTATGACATTTTGTACATGGATTTTCTGTATTCGTCTCACTTGCAATAGAGGAAGCTCACTTGCAATTGTAATGATTTACCTTGCTTAAAAAAGTGTCACTGCTTGAACGATGACATCTTTGTGCATTTACTCAAAGAATAAATAGCCACTATGATCTTGCAAAAAATTCCATGACAAATGAGTTCCTTTGGTACTAGGAAGCATATGTGTGTGTGTTGAAAATTGACTACTATTACGATCGTACACGACGAGTCATGAGCCGTGGTCCACGGTGCACCAATAGTCACACAAAGAGACAGGAGCATTGGCTTTGCGTAGGATGGGTTTTTCAGCTATGACGGTATGATTTTTAGCATAGTATAAATATTTATATGAACGAACTGAATGACGATAAATCGATAAGCCGTTTCAAAATAACCCGCTTCGAAATGGAAATGAAAAAGTCATCTTATTTGTTCGTTTGAGAGAAATCATAAGTCAAAAAGAAGAGAGTCACTTTCTTTTCCATCCCCAAACACCTTGACAAAACTCCTTAATGCCAAGAAGTGACCTCCACAAAATTCTCTGCATAACAATAAGTGCATTCCCAATACTCCATGGTGTATAATGTATATAGCTAATAATTAGTTATTCACATAGGATAAATGATGATGTGGCAAAGAGTTAAAGAAAAGAGAGAAAAGCAGTGTCTTGCATAAGACATTGCTTGAACACACAAACCAACATAGAAGATATAGCTAAAACAAGCATTGTGAGAGAGGGTTGTGTCTAACCATTAAATCTGTAGCATGGTGAGGGACGAGAGGGGGCGAGAAAGATGAGGGATTGTGTAAATTTATTGATTGAGCCTACTGTTAGATATTATATATTAAAAAAATTATATCTACAGTTGTTTTTAAATGATGTGAAAGATATAAATGTAGCAAAGCAATGTATTTCAGCAACCAGTTTATTTATTGATGCACACACATCATAAGGAACAACATAAATATAGACCTAAAATGAGTTGTGTATGCACGTTGTGCTGCCGTTAGACTGAATCAGCTAGGCAGTTTTGTCACCAGACAAGCTAGTTCATTCTGATACAGGACGATATTTTGAGAAACCAGCTTGCAATGGCAACATGCATGTCAAGTTTTTTTTTTAAAAAAAAAGCTCATTGCATATCAAAAAGACTATTTATTTTATCAGATTTATAAAAAAAAAAACGGGCAGTTTCAACCATCATTTAAGCCTTATGGGCGGGCTAAGATCTCCCAGAGCTCTCTCTTGTTAGTCTTGTGGCATAATTTAATGAGTTGTTTGATCTAAACATTGTTTAATTAGTTGTAAGTGATTGACTGTTTTAGTATTGGTGTAAAAGAACTGAAGTCAATGGTTAGGGGTTCCGACTTCTGATATGTGCTGTAGTAGCGGGTAATACCGTAATACAAATCCAGGCAGGCTGTTATTCTCAGTGTGATTAGAAAGCAATATCTTCGATTTAAGATTAACTAAACTAATAATATCTAGAGGACTGAACCGACAGATTCACAATCCAGCAGTTTCGCTCACGAGCCTAGAGCCTTTTGCACACCCTACTCTGCTATCAGCCAGCTCACACGAGTAATGTACGCACTAGTCTCTGACAAACACTCATATGCGAGATTTCTTGATGCGAAGGAGCATCAGGTTTCAGTGTGTCGAGGATGCATCATCTCTGATGTAAGACGGGGACTTGAACTAACAGTGTATGAGCCCCCCCGGGGCGAGGGCTCGGCTTGCTCTCCACCTCTCGGGTGCCGGTGGTATGGGTACATATTAAGGGTCTGTTTGTTTGGTGCCTAAGTTTGCTGTACCTAAGCTTAGGCAATATGTGGCTGCCACAGAAAGTGTGGCTAACAAAATCGAAGTCACACTTGTGGCAAAGTTTGACAAGAAATTGAGTCTATGACGTGTAGGGCAGGGTACTAAGAAAGTGTGGTATGTCACAGTTGCGTCAGTGAACCAAACAACTACCTAAAAACTGTGGCACATCTAACTTGTGACTAGGCAACTTCTGATCATGAACCAAACATGCCCTAAATCCGGTAGACCCCACACACCCACCCATCACCAATCACTTCCTCGCCTTGGGGGCCTATCGGAGAGGTTCTGAATCCAGAGTGGTGATCGGTTCGGCTTAAAAGCTCATGGCTTATGGCTGAAAACACTGTAGCTGACTGAAAAAAGCATTGTAGTTGACAGAGGCATATTTAGCATAATTAAATTAAAAAAATCTAAAAATATAAAAAAATATGTTAGCCCATTATGTATAATACAAACGAATACGGAAAAAAAGAACCGGCAAAAAAGCTCAACAAAAAGCCAAAAGTTCAGAAAAAACAAAATTTATAAATAGTAAAAAATAAACCAGAAGTCAGAAGCTCAAACCGAATTGATCTGGGCCCACCGTCTTGTTTGTTAAGCTGGCGTACAGTTTGCTTGCGCCCGTACGAAGACGCAAGCGCGTCCCACGTCCTGTGGCGGTCACGAGCCACGCGCGCAGTGCGGCACCGACGGGGGGCCTCCGAGTTGACACGCCGCGCGTACGTAACGTGCCGTCGCACGCGCCGCTCACCGTGCGCTTGTGTACGTCTCTGCTGCCCAGGACAAGAGGACGCGCGTCCTGCCCGATATATGCTTCCATGCCCCCGGCAACGTCGGGCCCGTACCATCGGCGTCACTGCTGTCTGGGGCCGCGGCGGATAACGAGGATGGTTCCCCGACGGAGGACCTAGCCTCGGCCCCATCGGCCTGTCAACGTGATGCCCTTGTCGTCTCTAACACCCTCGCCATCACCATGCAGCGAACTAACACCAAATGGCGAAGGTGGTCTAGGCTGAGCAGGAGGCGAGGCGGCCGCTAGAGTAGGAGCCCGAAGTTAGTGCCGGCCGACCGCGACTGCTAGCCTGCTTCTGGTTTCACCGTCTCAGGTCTCCTCTCCTACCGGCTGTCGCCGCTGGGCGCCGACCGTCCTGGTGACTGGTGAGCAAGTCTGCGAGGAGTACACTGAGGAGAGGAGTGGAGTGGAGACTGAGGCCTGTTTGTTTCCACTTAAGATTATTATAATCTAACTTATAGGTGAGGGATTATATAAGCTAATTTATAATAAGCTGGTAGGAAATAAGCTTCAGGTATTTGGCAGCCTAGATTATCAGAGTTATGGATTATTGTATTCGAATGTTTAAAGACCACAATGCCCTTGAATTGAGAGAGAGGTACGGGAGTTGGGGATGGATGAATGGCAAAGGTGGGTAATATTTCTAAAGTTTTATGGTCATTAAGATAAAAGGTGGATCTATAAGATGAAATAAGTTCCTTTTTTGAGCTTATTAGATTACAATAATCTGGGCTATTAGATTATAATAAGTTACCTTATAATCTGGGCTGTTTGTTTCCATTTATGATTATAAGCTAAATTATAATAATCTTAAGTGGAAACAAACAGGGCCTGAGTAGTGACTCTGTTAAGGTTAGAAAGCAAATGGAATTGATGATTGGGGGGCCACGGCCAGGCCGACTGACGCGCAGCACCGCAAATGGACCAGGCCTAGGACGTGAGGCCATTTGGCCATTTCTTCTTTGGGGCTAATGGGTTGTGAATGTACATATTTTGGCTCAATTAAGTATAAATATATGTATTATATCTTGTATATACTAGATTTTTTTGTCAAAAAATTTGGATGTTCAGTTGAACACCCATGAACCACTGTAAATCTGCCCCTACTTCAGGGTGGGCCACTTCTTCAGGAGCTTCATCATATCCACCATTGACGGCACGACCAAGAAGAGCGGCGTGAGCTGGTTCTCCAACAACGTGAAACGCGCGCACCTCGACTACTTCTACTGGCTATTTGCCGGGCTCTGCGCAGTGGAGCTTGTGGCGTCGTGTTCGTTTCGCGTGTTTATGTGTATAAGAAGAGGGTAATTCACAACGGTGGTGTTGCCATGTAGATGATCTGCGTTCAAGAGGGCTTAGACTTAGCTTTTTCGTTGCCTGCTATAGTAACTAATTTTCACGGTGTGTATTTGTAAGGTAGGGTATATATGTAGATTATATTATATACTGTACCGAGTTTAGCTATACCAGCCAATATCACATACGATTTTTTCTATTCATACTATCTCCCGTAAACACCTAGAATTCAAAACTATAGACCAAAAGCAAAAAACGACATCCTAAAAGAATCTGTTCTTGTGATATTTATAGGGGCCTTAGCGAATGGATAAAATAATCTATTCCTTGTTATGTATAGGCGTATAGTATTGTTGTTCCTGGGAGAGATTAACGATTGATATTAATTTTGTACAGGTGTGATTTGCTCGTGTTTTATTTTTTTAAAGTGATTTGCTAGTACAAATAAGGTAAGGCGTACCTGCTGTAGCACCAATTGTTGGTGATGACCCATGGGCCGTGAGCCCAGACTAACACCAAAGCCTGTTTGCAAGGAGATTTGTTTTTTTTTTTTGAGGGATTTCCACGGAGAGCTCATTGCGCACTTCAACTAAGTAGAGGACTAGAGACCAGCAGCTAAAAAAAAGCTAACGGCCTCTTTGGATTGTAAGATTTTTGGAGGAATTTTGAAGGAATCCAATTCTACAAAAAAAAAATCGTAGATAACCCTTTGGAACGAAGGATCGAGCTCATAGAGGAAATCTAACATGAGGTTGAACCTCGTAGAAAAATCTCTTTGTGTCTTGTATGCACCCTCTTTCCCCTCAAATTCCTATAAAATTTCTGTGAAGTATGTGAACACTGAGCACCGCTTTTAAACTATTCATTTGTTTTGTGTTCCTATAGGATTGCACCGATATTCCTATATAAACCCTATGTTTTTCATATTCCCACGTTTTTTATTTCCTGCGTTGTAAAAGGCCCTAAGTGGAGAGAGAGCCAGAGCAGAATGCTACTCTTCGTAGGAGTATATGAATTTATCTCGTACCGCTAAGGATAGAGTGCGCATATCAAGAAAGTTGTGGACCAGAACTTGTCTATGTGAGGAATCTGGATGACTCTTGCAGGTAGTGATTTTCTAGATGCAAAGGACTTTCTTAGGCTTTGCTGGCCCATTAATGAGCTCTACTTTGAAGAAGGCTCTATAGTCTATCAGGCTTGGCTTGCAGCCTCAAGGAGCCTAGTCCCTTGGCTTCAGCAGCACAATTTCAGCGCGTTGCCTTCGTTTTTTTTTTCTGAAGAAAGGCCTTGCCTTTGATCGTGAGGCCTAGGTTTGACGCATTGGCCATCCAATGGGTCAGGTTATGACAAGTTTATGTTTTTCCACTATAAGAAGATCTAGTACGTGTAAGGCCTACTCTAGGTGGTTTGTAAGCGAGAACTTATGACGTATTTTACATTATATCTCTGATGTTAGTTTATTCTATATAATTAAATATAAAAATAAACAAATAAAATAAAACATTATATTAGCAAAGAAATAAGAAGAAAAAACAAAAAACCCAAAAAAACCTAAAAAGTCGAAAAAAGACAAAAAAAAACTATAAGTCAGAATCGGAAACCCACTGAAACGGGGCCTACATTTGGATCTGCGGCCATCAAGTGGAAACACTGAGCTGATCCAAATCCTATCGGTTGAGGGGTAAAACCGACTATGACTGGAAATTGTGGCAATGCACGCCAATTGCTAGACTAGTTAAACCGAAGATTGAATCGTCAATCTAACAAAATCTTACAAACAGTAGAAAATCTAAATCTCATATAAGGATGAAAAGAGAAAATTGTTCTTTATTAATATATAGAGATTACGACTTGCTCTAAATGAGATATTATAGGAAAAAAATGCTACATGCCCTAGTGCGAAATGGTTTTGCCATTGTTCTCCTCTTCATCTCTCCCAGGTAAGGCTTAAATAGCATCGAAGAGACATCAGTCATTTACAGTAAACAGACAACTTGTCGATTCCTCCTGTCCGCGCGTGCAAATGGTTGATGGTGGTAAGAGAGATCTGACAATAATAGTCAATCGGTTGTTGTCAGTGAGAGAGAATCTCATGAAACAACCGCATGCAGTTATTGTTAGACACATTGGGCTGAACATGGAGCGAACGTGGGCATGGAAGTGCATGTGATTTTCTCCTTAGCCGCACAAGACATCGTCTTAGGGGAGACCTAAATGTTGAACTATGAAGCTTCTGAGTAGTAATTGGTTGGACAAATGAACAGTGATTCTCCAATCAGAGGTATTTGGGATTTGATATAGCATAAGCTATTACAATATTAGTCTAAGTACTTTGATTACATATTAAAGTTGCTTTTTAATGGAGCATTTAATTCTCGTTACCACGAAAGACAATCATTGACAATGACAAGGTTGGGGGTATATGCCCATATGCATCTTTTGCTCCAGAAGACCAGAATGCCAACGAGGGTAGTGGCGTAGCCGCGTAGGGCACTCCAATATGCATTGACGACTGTCATGAGTAACATCGATCGGCTTATATTGAACTAGCCCATTGAGTACCTGTGAGGCTCTGAGCAGTGATAAAGGAAGCTAGATTCTTTGCTTCGTAGCATTAAACATTCATTCAGGAAGGTTAACCTGTCAACCCTGCTACAGGTTGCAGTAGAAACAGTGCATGTTTCTGTACTAGTACACTGACTGACTGTTGATACACTCAGAGCAAGGCTAATAAAATACAGCCTTCAGCTGACTGTATGGACACTTACAATCCACTTATCAGTCCATTCATATAGTAGTTTACAGCCAGCTGAAGGCTGTATGACCCACCCCGTTCTCTCACAAAGTTTCTTGGTTCTTGTGCTTCAGCTGGCTGTATACTTACAGCCCACCTCTCTTCTCTCTCCTCCTCTCTCTCCTCCACCACAGCATACAGCCTACTAACAGCCTCTTATTATACTTGCTCTCAGAGCAAGGCTAATAATACAGCCTTCAGTTGGCTGTATGGACACTTACAGCCCACTTATCAGCCCATTCATATAGTAGTTTACAGCCAGCTGAAGGCTGTATGACTCACCCCTTTCTCTCACAAAGTTTCTTGGTTCTTGTGCTTCAGCTGGCTGTAAACTTACAGCCCACCTCTCTTCTCTCTCCTCATCTCTCTCTTCCACCTTAGCATACGGCCTACTAACAGCCTCTTATTATACTTGCTCTCATAAGGGCATCTGTAGTGTATGAAAATAGAGGGTCTTAAGCCACCTTAAGATCAACCTTATGTTGTATATCAGAGGGGCATTTTGGGAATTTCCCAATTGAAAAGGAGTGGGAGGAGCCCTAAAGGTGGGGCCCACCTGTCGGCCACCCGGGCGAAAGAGCTAAGGGGGAGGAGACAAAGTCTCCTCCCCGTATCGGCTCCTGGCGGCTGCTCTTCCTCTCGCATGCGGCGGTTTTGCTCTTCCTCGCCCAGATCCGAGATTCTCGGCGGCGCAAGGGGAGATGGCGAGTGGAGGGCCGTTGGCGGAGGCGGAGCTGGCCCGGGTTCCTCGGAGCCGGCCGCTCTCGCCACCCCGCGGCCAGACCTCGTCCTCTCTTCAAAAGGGGCAGAGCCCGACGGTGAGAGGCGCTTTTCGATTCCCGATTGCCTCTCTTGTTTGATTCTCCTCTTTGTTCTTCGGTGGGTGGAGACTCAACTCTCGGGTCCTCTCCGTTTGAGGCCTTGTTCGGCCCCGTGAGTAAACCCTAATCTGGGTTGGTGCTCCCGGGATCTTGAGGGGTCCAGCCGAGGAAGAACAAGGCGGCGGCCCATTCCCCTGTTGTGGTTGATTGCTCTCGGCCAGAGCAATCTTGAGGTCTTGTGCGGCATATCTCTGAACCTCGACTTCGTTTCTTGGTTGCGGCTGAGAAGTGAAGAGCGGCATTGTATCTCCGTGAATCATCTACTCGCGCGTGATAGCGGGTTGATAGATTTTCTGGGTGAGCGATTCATCGTGCCTTGCCGTGTTGATTGATCTATTCTTCAGCGTGATTGCTTCAGGACAGTTTTGAGTACTGTCGTGTTGTAAGTATATTTACCCTTTGCACATTACAGCAGTATTTCTTGATCTGTTATTTTGCTCAAGAATTGGAGGATTGCTGTGAATGATTGTGGGCTGCTTGTACTTGCTCTGTGATGATATCAGTCATATACTGAATTAATCTAGACAACAATTGTTAGACTTGAGCTCTGGGATTTGTTCTCTGCAGACCGTTCAGTAAACCACTACAGTTCTATCTGTTAGATCTGATTACATGCCATAGAAATTGTGAGAAGTGATCTGTTAAATCTTGATTGGTTTGTATTATTGGTGCAGTATACTTCTTGTTTCAGTCCTGTCTTTGGACTTGTTTATTACTGCAATTTATATATATATATATATATACATTGTTCAGTTTGCTGCTAGTTATCTGAACATCTTTAGATCACTGTCTATTGTCTTTTGTCTGTAATCATTTGGTAGAACTGATATTGAACAGAAATCTGTCATATGTTTGTTTGGGTCTGTTGGCAGTAAATAAATTAGAGCTCAAGTCATAGTTGCTAGATTAATTATGAAGAGTTATGACATGTGCATGAGAAGGCCAAAATCTCTGATTTTGCGCAACTCTGTTCTGAGAGCAATCATGAAACAATTAATTTGTCTTATGCTAGATTTAATTGTTCCATTGTTCTTAGGACTGTTCTATATATTGTTATTCCCAGCAGTATTAATGTTATATTCTTTGAATATATATGTGAATTTGAATGGCAAGATAGAATTACATTTTTACATGTAATTTATGTCATTCTTATTATGCTGGAAATATGTTCTTTATGTGTTTGTATTGGCTGGAATTAAATATACAAATATGCTTATACCGCAATATTTACAACACCTTATACATTACAGGGGTGACCTTAAGCAGGCTATAAGCAAAAAAAGCTTAAGACTAGTCCTCAAGTTAAAAACCTGGCCAGAAGCATTAAAATACAATTTTTCTCTATCTGCCAAATGGGACCGTCTTAAGACCCCTTGGGTTATATACACTATGGAGTCAACCTTAAGGTTTAGATCGGACCCACCTTAAAGCCCCTTAAGTTGTATACACTACAGATGCCCTAAGACATAAACTTATCAGGGGTTAGGCCGGAAGTGTACACAAGCATCATTTCCAAACGACACATGCTTGGGGTGCCCTCGGTCCCTATGCCAAGCTCAATGCGTAGGATGGAACCAGGCGACGGAAGAATTCGTTATTCCTGCAGTCCTGCTATTACTTTGCAAGATGAGCATCTTAGTCTCTCACTCGTCATCATCTTGACCGTCAAATTTTCAATCAAACCATCCACGCACCAAGAGAAGTATGTACTGTTACTAATACAGAATACAGAAGTTCATTGTAACAGGTAGAAATCATCTCCGCAAAGGCGCTGGTGCAACGTCTCCCTGCGATGACTAGGAAAAAAATAGACACACTATAATAGGGTAGCTTATGAATCGGCACAATTAGCCAGAAGACCGGCGCCTTGTGCAGTGTGGCTTTCACTGGCACTTAGGTCCCCCTTATTTCGGCTTATATTTCTAGTTTATGACTTATTTTTTACTATTTATAAATTTCGTCTTTTTCTGAATTTTTTTAGCTTTTTTGAACTTTTTCACCGGTTCTTTTTTCCTGTATTCGTTTGCATTGTCTGTGATGAGTTAACATATTTTTTCTATTTTTAAAATTTTTAATTTAATTACTCCAAATAAGTTACATTCAGTTACAGTGCAATTTCAGCCAGATACAGTGCAATTTTAGTTATAAGCTACTATTTTTCAGCCCAATCGAGCTGTCTGTATTTAATCAATGGAGTAAATTACAGAAACACTCAAATATTGCAGCAAAAGTTGCTGGAAAACCACACGCTGATAAGTGATGCACATGTATACACTAGTAGTGTGCCCGTGCTAACGCTACGGTAAAATACAAAACAAGATAAAATTTGTAAAAACAAAAACGAACAATCAGATTCATTAATATTCACGTCTCATATATTGTATCATTCATTAATATGGTGCTTTATTTGCACAAGTATATAATGCATAATACACGTATAATGCAAAGTACTAACTCATTCATCGTGAACAGAGTACAACGCAATATTTCATTCGCAAAATTGGTGCATCAAGCGAACGTATGGCACTCAATAATTCGGGATTGAAATACTCCCCCACATTATAGTACCATTATACTTATTTAGGACATTTTATGAAATTCCAATGCTGCAGTGCATTAGAAGTTCAGAGCAGTAAGTGTTCTCATTTCACAAGAAACAGCTAACGATATCCATGTATTCCACTTCCTACCTGTAGCTGCTCACGGATTAATGGGACATACTTCAGCACATGATCCAAATAACATGACGAGGAATCAAACGATCTAGAATGACATGCAGCATCGGCATCGTAGATCAGCCCCAATAATTTCGGCGAACCCAAAACTTCCAATACCTGAATAATCCAAACAACAATATAATCAGCCAAAGAGCAAATGGCTGTTAGGTCAATAAATTGTAAGTGTTGAAACCTCTAGTTTTCTTTATTGTCCTTGATATGGTATTTTCGTAAAGTTCAGAACAAAAGTCGCCTCCCAATAGTAGAAAAAAAACATGATATGGAATAGAGGATTAAGGAATTAGTCAATAGTCATATGGTCACATTCAGCACAAGCTGATCCTTGACAGCACAAACATTTTATGCATATTACCAAAATTTCCAAAAAAAAGAGAGATATGCATGACGTAAAGACAAAAGTACAAAATAGATTTAAAAAAGAGATCATACACCAAGCAATAGGAACTGGAATTCAGCAAAGGAAGTGCAAAATATTAAGTTCAATGAACTTGTAAACTGTATAGTAACATGTACCGGTATTACAGCTAGCAAGATGTTCTGTGAGGTTACACGAACAACACAAGGCCGCGCGCGCCGGTCCCGCGCCTGCACCCGGACGAGCGCGTGCATGCACTTGAGCGTCACGACCAGCTGCTGATGTAGATAGAATATTGTTAACCTAGTACTATACAGATAATTAAGTTGTTTTACAACCTTGTCCTTTGTGAAGGGAATATAATTAGTCAATATGTTACCTATGCATTTAATAGTCATCTCCATCTTTTTGTTCTTGAAGTAATCCTACAATGGATTAATGCAATTAGTAAAAAGATTACTCCTTGAAACATTCAAGCAACACATATGGCAACACGGCATTATGGCGCGCGAAGTGGAGCCCCCCCCCCCCCGGTGGCGGGAGCTGGTATAATCGAGACTTTCATGTCCTTTAGAAAGTGTAGGCTAAAAAAGTCAGACAAGTATCATTGTAAGTCTCTTTTATGTATATTTAAGACTATTAGTATGGTGTTTGAACTATTTATATTATAATTTGTGCAAGTTTTCAACTTAATCCTTGAATTTAAGACTTATCATATTATTTAGTGCATGTATACTGAATTACGGTGCAAATTTTACAATTATTTACCAAAATGGCAAATGATTTTACCGAATTGCATATAAAAATTTTAGTATGGCATACCTTTTAATAAAATTTTGAGTTCGCCAGTGGTCGCCGCCCGTCGTCTTTGCCCTCTTCTGCAGCTCCACACGATAGCAGCAGCTCGATTGTCCCCCACTATGACAAGTCATTGCCCTTTAGAGCTCGTAAAATGCTCATATCAAACGATGCGTGCTGCAGCCTAACATGTCCAATACAGCCGATTTCGTGAACTGGTTACCAACAGTTCCTGTCCGTTGCTTTTCTAAAAGTTCTAGGAATACTTCTTTTTTTTTTTGAGATGAAGTCCTAGGCATACTTGCGTCAGTTTTGAATCAAGGAAACGAAATTACGAAAGGTGCCACGTGGTACATCTCTTTAAAGCTGGGCAGATCTCAGCCGACCATCTATGATCGAACGGCCACAGTCAAGCAGCGGCAACTGGATTATGGATACTAGGGACCCGTGCGTGCCCATGCTCGCGCGCGTGGCGTCCGTAAGCACGGCGCCGCGGGCGCAAGCTTGCGCATGGCCTGTGCGAGCGCCCACGAGCGTGCCTGCCTAGCGTAAAAGAAGGTAACGTTAACCCGACAATTAAACACGCATAAACTCTTAACAAAAGTGCACAGATTGTGTGGTAAAATATGAAATGATGCGCTTGCTCTTTGCCTCATTCCACGGGCCGGAAGAACTTCATCCGTGAATAGGTAGCCCATGCAGAAGCTCTGATTTGCTGTCGTTGGAGAAAAAACATGGGAATTTACGTTCGGTTTTGTAAGGGGATTTTTTTGTAAATATATATGGAGAGGTGTTTTTGTGCTAATGTGCAATCAGCCGATCAGGGGTGGGTAAATCAGACCAGAAGTGCTGTCTTTCGATCGATTCTCCGTACTAATTTGCAATTAGCTAGGCGCACATCTCCCACGCAACCCGTGCCACCGCCTCGATTCCGCGGTTCCTCCGACATAAAGCCCTAAGCTGCCATATCATGGCTCACCGGACTCAGCTCCTCTCTCCTCAGTTCCAACCCACCATGGCGGATACCGTCGACGGTGCCACCGACTACCGTGGCCAGCCCGCCTCCCGTGCCGCCACCGGCGGCTGGAAATCTTCGGTTTTCGTCATGGGTACGCTCTAATCTCTTGTCACGGTGACCGGCCGACTCAGCTCAGCGCATACGACGTTGTCAGTTGTGATTTCTGCTTGTGCTTGCATGCAGCCATGGAGATCGCGGAGAGGTTCGCGTACAAGGGCGTGGCGGCGAACCTGATCACGTACCTAACCGGGCCGCTCGGGCAGCCGATGGCGCGCGCGGCCGCGTCCATCGACGCGTGGAAAGGCGTCTCCCAGATGCTGCCGCTGCCGCTCGCGTGCGTCGCCGACGCCTGGCTCGGGCGGTACCGAGCCATCATCCTCGCCTCCATCATCTTCGTCTTGGTCAGTCCAATTCCCATGCATGTCCCCAGCCTCTCTCTCTCGTAGTCTCTCCGAGTCGAGAAGTACTCGGGAGTCGGGATCGATCGGGTTGTTCTTGAACTCCGATTCTTTCGTTCTCAGGGCATGGGCACGCTGTCGCTATCGTCGGCGTTCCCGATCTTCCGCTCCGGCCACGTGGCCGTCTTCTACGTCGCGCTGTACCTGGTGGCCTTGGGCGAGGGCGCGCACAAACCGTGCGCGCAGGCCTTCGCGGCCGACCAGTTCGACGAGGAGGACCCCAAGGAGAGCGTCGCACGGAGCTCTTTCTTCAACTGGTGGTATTTCGGCATGTGCGCCGGCACCGCCTTCACGACCATGGTCTCCAGCTACGTGCAGGACAACGTAGGCTGGGGCCTCGGCTTCGGCATCCCCTGCATCGTCATCGTCGTCTCCCTCCCCGTGTTCCTGTTCGGGAGCCGGTCGTACCGGTACTACACCACCAAGGAGGCCAGCCCCTTCGCCCGCGTTGGGAAGGCGTTCTTGGCATTGATCAAGAGCTGGAGACCAAACCATCGCACCAAGTATGTACAGAAACTTTTTTACTGAATGATTCTACTGTTGTATTTGTACATCCTCTGATGTGACTGCTCGTGCAGTCCTGCTGTAAGCAGCAAAAGCGAGGGCCACGCCGACGACCTTGTTGAGGAAGTGAAGAGCGTCTTCCGCTTGCTCCCGATATGGGCGTCGTGCATAATCTACGCCATCATCTTCTCCCAGACGTCGACGTTCTTCACGAAGCAGGCGGCGACGCTGGACCGGCGGATCGGCCCAAGCTTCAAGGTGCCGGCGGCGGCGCTGCAGACCTTCATCAGCGTCAGCATCGTGGTCTTCATCCCGGTGTACGACCGGCTATTCGTGCCACTCGCGCGGCGCTACACGGGGAGGCCGTCTGGCATCACCATGCTGCAGAGGGTCGGCGCCGGCCTCGTTATTTCCCTCGTCGCCGTGGTCTTGTCCGCTGTCGTGGAGATGAAACGGCTTCACGTCGCGAGGGACGCCGGTCTGGTGAACAGCCCGAAAGCGCAGCTCCCAATGACCCTGTGGTGGATGGTCCCGCAGTACATCCTGATCGGCGTCGCCGACGTGTTCGCCATGATCGGGCTCCAGGAGTTCTTCTACGACCAGGTGCCCGACGCGGTGCGGAGCCTCGGGCTCGCGCTGTTCCTGAGCATATTCGGGGTCGGCCACCTCCTCAGCAGCCTCCTCATCTCGGTCATCGACAGGACGACAGCGAAGAGCGGCGCGAGCTGGTTCTCCAACAACCTGAACCGCGCGCACCTCGACTACTTCTACTGCCTTCTTGCCGGCCTATGCGTCGTGGAGCTGGTCGGCTTCGTCTTCTTCTCGCGAGTTTATGTCTACAAGAGAAAGGCCGGAGATGGTGAGGGCAATGGTGATTACAGGGGTGGTGATGATGATGCCATCTTCGTGTAATTTGAGCTCTATTGGTTACTTGGAAGGAGATTTTCTCTCTTTACAAAAGCACGCCTAGCAACCTAGCGAGCGAGTGCAAAAATTTCAGATTGTTGTAGCACAAGTAGTACAATCTTTGCATAATGCATACAGTGCTCGGTATTGTTAACATGGAGAAGGAGAGCAACATGGTCTAAATTTCCAAAAAAAAGAGAGAAGAATTCACTTTAAGCCCGTGATCTATTTTATGACAGAATCGAACAAACCATCTCAGAAACCCGACTGAATCATTCGACTTTTGATCCGGGGAATTTAAGAGTACCAAACCGAGCAATGCGATATTCGGAGGCCTGAGCATTGTGGGCCAAATTGCAAACCAGGTCAAAAATGCCATGGCCTGCTAATTATTTTTCGGGCCGGCCATCACATATAGTTACATAAACAGCTTTCTGGGCCGAGCAACCTCGGCCAGGGCTTCCTTATTCACTGGCCCCCACCTCCGTCCATGATCTTCTCTTCACCTCCGTTAAATCGTTTGAGTGGGACACCTGTCATTCATCCATTGGTCCTCGACGTTAATATCTTCGGGGTCCCACTACACTAGTTGCTTTCCGATACTATCGAGAGCCATCACATGCCTTACTTTTTCCACAATTACTTGTACAGGTTATGTCTGTACGGTTTATACTGAAGGCCTGAAGGGAGGACCCATAGACTCCAGGATGTTACACGCGACGGCGGAGGAACGACGAAGTAAACAAGATCAATCGCAAAGAGACACGAGATTTTAACGTGGAAAACCCTCCCAATGCGAGAGGGAAAAAACCACAGGCGCCAGCCAGCAACAATCTTCACTATATCGGGGTGAGGTTACAATGCCGGGGATTTACAACTCTAATCTCTTATCCGAAACGGCGGCTTACAGGAGATATATATAACAGGGAAACCCTAATTCGACTAGAATCCGGCTTAGGGCCGGAGCGGAGCGGAGTCCTGAAGCTGGCCTTATTGATGTGTAGAATTTGGATCACAAATCAACATACTCCACCTTGAGACAAATTCCTTCCTGTAGCATAAATCAATCCTTCACCCTGAACACAACAAAGAAAGAAATACTTTCGGCGCCACACAGCCTCTTGGGCTAAGCTGTAATACCAACTAAGCTTGAGCAAAGCTCAAACTTAGCAACAGGAACTGGCTTTGTCAACATATCAGCAGGATTTTCATGAGTGCTAATCTTGCATACCTTTAGCTTACCCTTTGCAACAATATCTCTGACATAATTATATTTAATCTCAATGTGCTTTGTCCTCTCATGAAACATCTGATCTTTAGTGAGATAAATTGCACTCTGACTGTCACAAAACAGATTAATGCAAGAATCAACTCCAGCAAGCTCAGCAAACAAACCTTTCAGCCAAACTGACTCTTTACTTGCTTCACACATAGCCATATATTCTGCTTCAGTGGTGGACAGTGCAACAACATCCTGCAAATGTGCCTTCCAGCTCACAGCACAACCTCCAATGGTAAATACATAACCTGTGAGCGACCTACGCTTATCCAAATCACCAGCATAATCTGAATCAACATAGCCAACGAGTTCTTTTTCAGTCCTGCCAAACTTCAAACAAGCATTCGATGTGCCTCGCATGTACCTGAAAATCCACTGAACGGCTTTCCAATGCTCTTTACCAGGATTAGCCATATATCTACTGACCAAACTCATAGCATAAGATAAATCTGGACAAGAGCAAACCATGGCATACATCAAAGACCCTACAGCACTAGCATATGGAACTCTGGACATGTACTCAACCTCCTCATCAGTGCTAGGACATTGTGAAGCTGACAATTTAAAGTGAGGTGCAATGGGAGTACTCACAGGCTTTGAATCATGCATGTTGAAACGATGAAGCACTTTCTGAATATAATTTTGCTGACTAAGAAACAATAAACCAGAAGCACGGTCTCTAGTAATTTCCATACCTAGAATTTTCTTAGCAGCACCAAGATCCTTCATCTCAAATTCACTGCTCAACTGAGACTTCAATGTAGTGATTTCTTTCTTGCTCTTGGCAGCAATCAGCATATCATCAACATATAACAGCAAGTATATAGGTGACGGCCCTAAGCCTCCGGCGACGGGCCTCCGCTACGCTCCGTCCAGAAGCTGGCCTTATTGATGTGTAGAATTTGGATCACAAATCAACACAGGACCCATTAGCCTGTGACTGAACTAGACCTCAAACTGCATGGTGCAAATCTGAGAGATTCGTCATGCATGGTGCAGATCTGAGAGCAAGTTAGAAGAGGTGGCTGCCACCTCTAGAACTAGCCAAATAAGTAAAAAGAGTACAAATAATTTATAGTGGAGGTAGCTAATATAATAAGTTGAGTAGATATTACTTTTACTAAGGCACTCAAACATTTAATACTTGCATAAATATATCAGGGGCTCGTATGATATGCTAGAGGTCACCTCTTGCATGAGGGGCAGCTTGTCTCTCTCTCCTCTTTTCTCCCTCTTTCACTTAGGATTGTGTTGACGTGAATTTCGCTAGAGGCGACCTAGTCAACATTATTATACTTGCTCTGAGTGATGCTTTACTGAAGGCAACTCTCTCCATCATGAGCTTTCCACACTCAGTCACGCTGATCAGTAGGGCCAGTAGGATCAGTAAGACCAACCAGTGACGTGCGGAAATAAGAGGCATTTTATTTTCGGATTTGTCTTATGGTTTTTTGTTATTATTTAGTAGATTGATGAAAGAAAGAAACAAAATAAAAAACTAATTGAAAAGATAAAAAGAACGGACGCAAGGACTTACCAGTGGCCTACTCGTGCTCGTTTCATAGGTGGTGATCGGTTCGGCTGAAAAGCTCATGGCTGAAAACACTGTAGCTGGCTGAAAAAAGCGCTGTAGCTGACAGAAGTTTATTTAGCATAATTAAATTTTAAAAAATTTAAAAATATAAAAAATATGTTACCCCATTACGTATAATACAAACAAATACGAGAAAAAAAAGAACCGGCAAAAAAGCTCAACAAAAAGCTAAAAATTCAGAAAAAGATGAAACTTATGAATAGTGAAAAATAAGCCAGAAACCAGAAGCCGAAGTCGAATTGATCAGGGCCGTAACAAACACATCGCCCGAGTCCATTCCCGGGCAGAGAGGCAATGGACTCCGGCGCGCTCCCACCCCCGTCTCAGCCGTCCGCCAGCTCCAACCCCGACGGCCGCGGCGGATGGCCGGTCGCGCTCTTGCTCATGGCTACGCCTAAATCCAAAGCTCAAACCTCTGATAAGCTCACGCCTCACGCCCGTCAAGTTTTGTGTAATCGCCACCTTCTACCGGCCGGATTGATCGATTGAGCTCTATTTTACTGTCTTTGCATGGTGCACAGTGCAGTGGTGGCGTTCGTCGAGCGCGTCGGGTTCTACGGCGTGCAGAGCAACCTCATCATGTACCTGACCGGCCCACTGGGTTTGTCCACCACGGCCGCCGCGGCGGGCGTGAACGCGCACCGCATTCGTGCTGCCGCTCCTCGGCGCGCTCGCCGCCGACTCGTGGATCGGGGCCATCGGGCGGTACCGGGCGGTCGTGGCTGCCGGCGTGCTCTACCTGCTGGTTGGTTTTCGATCCGAATTCTGGGTTTTATTTTCGTTTTCCTGCGGACGGTTTTCCTGCCGTCGGCATGCGCTGGAGTATAATAATCCTTGCACTACTGCACTAGTACTGGCACAGGCCCGAACGATTCTATGCTAGGCACAGTACTGGTAGTGGTTTTGCTAGTTTAATGTTTAGTACACTTGGTTTAGTTGGTAGTGCGCATCGGTCGGCAAGTGGCATCACTGTCATGTCGCTTTTTGCGCGAATATTCTTGTTTCAGCTATATATGTTTATTAGAATTTAGAATCAGATTAAGTCCCCACTTATTCCAACTTAAACTTCTGATTTCTAGTTTATTTTATACTATTCTTAAATTTCGTCCTTTTCTGACTTTTTCCTTTTTTTTTGAGCTTTTTTGTCTGTTCTTTTTTTCCGTATTCGTTTGCATTGTCCGTGATGGGCTAACCTGTTTTTTCTATTTTTAAATTTTTTAAAATTTAGTTACATCAAATAAGCCACCATCAGTTACAGTGTAATTTTAGCCAGCTACAATGCAATTTCAAGCATAAACCAACTTATTTTAATCCAACCGAATGACACCTAATTAAGGTGAGATTCAAGCAACATCGCAAGTTAAGGGCCTGTTTGGAACAGAGGAATTTCACAGGAATTTTGCAGGAATTTTGCAGGAAACAGTTCAATTCCCGCAGGAATCGGGAAAAATTCCCGCATTCCAAACAGGGCCTAAAATGTTTACTTGGTAGTAATTAGTAGCTAGTACTATTTGTGAGTCGGGGCCGTCCCTAGGGCATGCAGCAGGGGCACCCGCCTAGGCCCCAAGCGATAGGGCCCTAGCCCATATATTCTTACCTATATGCCATATTGTTGTAAAGACCTAAGGCAATTAACTAATAACTTGACAAAAAGCCCAATCAGTCTGCCATCGCTCCATCCTTGCTACATCAGGAACGTTTGCACTTTGCAGGCCATAGCTCGCGAGTCGCGGGCTCACGGCTTCTCTTATTTTTCTTCCCTAATTTAATGATAAATAACACTTTGACACAACAACTACATTATTCAGAACAAAACATAGATCTTTGTTTGTAACTTTGGTTGATTCACGATAAAATTTCTTTCAATAGACTCAATTTTCTTGGTTCTTCATTTGCACTAATTTTATAGATATAATGTGTGGTTGAAGTTTTTCATAAATTATTCTTCAATCAAACTATCAAAACTTATAGCTCTCTTATGTTTTTGCTGATGCAGTCTTTATCTAGCAGTGTTTTGTCCTTAGTAGCATGTTATATTTTTCTTGTACTTATTAGTTATTACCTCCGCAAATGTATAATCGTTTGAAATGCCCTCTTGACGTCCTCTTCCATGTAAAAAAACAGTCGAGTCACTGGAAAAGGGGTGCCAAAAGGGTATTTGAAAAAATCATGCACTTATAGGAGACATGTGCCACAAAAGTACTTAGGGTAATTCGAACTTCAACTAACTTTTGAGGTGCAGTTCCCCCTTGTTTTTATTATTGCACTTTGCATAAACAAGAGGTTATGAATTTCTGTGATATATTATGGAAATTAACAAAAATGTTACACATTTGATTAAAAATTCGAATAAAGAGCCATTCGTTTCTGCCTTGCCGTAGGCCCGGAAAAGTTGGGACCGGCCCTGGCTAGAGTTTGAGTCTTACCCTATCTAGTTCATAGTTTTATGCAGTTGTTCATAGTTACGTGACACAATTAGTCTTTAGGTAGGACTTCGAACATTAATCAGACAATTAGTCACTATACACACAGGCAGCTTACCAACTTTTTACTGAAAGGCTTGGCCTTATTTACCCCCTTGGGGCCTGGTTAAGGGCTTGGGGACTAAGTAGTTAAGTAGCATGGGAACTATTAAAGGCAACACACGATAAATTGGAAAATTTTTCCTTTACTGCATTTTGATTGGATGATTAATTTACTTGGTGTAAGAGAAATTGGTTAAAGTTGGTAAAGATTAAGGGGTGTTTGTTGGAAATAATCCTATCGAATCTAATTTCGAGTTTGAGTTGAATTCGAATTAGTTTCAGAGTCGATTTATGTATCCGAGTCTAATTTTATAAAATTGTGTATAAATAGAGAAGAAAACCAAAGAAAAGATGCAACAATTAGAGCACCACCAAAGTTTTTGTGTTCTCGTATTGTCTCTGTTTGTAGCTTACAAAAATTGACTAGGGGCGCAAAGAAGAAGCTGATCGAACTAGTCCAATCAGCGAAGACGCTCAGACCATTCGATCTTCGTCTAAGTCATTTTGACGGTTCGATTGACGTCAGAACGTTCGGACCACTCCGAACGGCATCGCGTGCGATCGAAGCAGTCTGAAGAGTTACTTGTTTTCGACTACTGATTTACAATCAGGTGGATCGACTGCTTACAACTAATCAGACCAGTCCATTCGGTGAAGTTAAGTCGAAGTCGTCTACGAGCACGTGGTCGAAGCTGACATACGAAGAAGACATGGTCGTAGTCGAAATTAATCAACGTGGTCGTAACATCAATCAACGTGGTTGTAACCTTTATGGATTCGTATTCAACATCTGGTATCAGAGCAGGTGCCGGTCAACTCGTAGAATGAATAGAGCATGGCAGGAAGCAGATATTCGTCGACAATGAAAGACCAAATTCCCTTCCGTACCCAGTTCTCAATTCAGAGAACTACCCGGTATGGTCTATGAAGATGTGGGTGAATATGCGTGCCCAAGGAGTCTGGGACGCGGTAGCTAATTCGATCGACACTAGTGGAAAGACCGATCCAAAATGAAAGGCTAAGGAAGTCGACGTGAAGGCCGATCAAACTGCCTTGGCGCTCATCTACGCTGCCATACCTCACTCAATGCTCAGTCAACTTGTCGAAGAAGATACATCATGAGAAGCTTAGATTGCTCTTCGAACTATGTACGAAGGTGTGGATTGAGTGAAGAAGGTTCAACTACAAACTACAAACTCTGTGAGGAAGATATGAGGCGCTGCATATGGGTGAAACTCAGTTAGTAGATGAGTAGATGAGTTTACAGGTAAATTAACTGCTATGGTCAATGAAATTCGATCTCTTAGAAGCACTCTGGAGGAAACAATAGTGGTTCGAAAAGTACTTGCATGTCCTACCCGAGAGGTTCATGTCGGTGGTCACAACTCTTCTATATTCGAGTGATCTCCAAAGCATGAAAACAGAAGAGGTAACAGGGTCTCTCAAAGCTCATGAGGGATTGCTCAAAGGTGTAAGGCAAGAATTGATCAAGCATTGCTAATAAAAAGTGAAGCGAAGGTTGAAAATAAATCTTGGCAGTAATGAAATCCAAGCCAAGGAGGAGGTCGTGGTCTAGCAATTGGCATGGACGTGGTCATGTACCAGGTGGTCGCAGTTTTGGTCAAGGATGCCATGGTTTTACTGTTGGTCGTGGAGACAAAGCAATGCAAGGAGAGTTCTCTTACAACTGAGACAAGCCAAAAGTCAAAGTTTTACCTGTGGCAAAGAAGGCCAATATGCTGCAGTCTGTAGAAGTCGTATTAAGTGCTTTGAGTGCCAAAAGGTTGGGCACTGTTCTGCTGACTGCTGATACAAGGAGAAGAAAGCAAATTTGGTTCAAGCCAAAATAGAGCAGGAGCCAGCATTTCTGCCATCCATCTGTGAAGAAAAAACACACAACTTATGATGCTAAATGACGAGCATGTTCAGCTGAAACTGCTGAAAGTTGGAGATAAGATAGTAGAGTCAAATATTTGGTATCTCGACAATGGTGCTTCAAATCACGTGACTGGACAAAGAGGAAAATTCAGTGAATTGAATGGGAGCTTTCGAGGAAAAGTGAAATTTGGAGATGAATCATTTGTTCATATAGAAGGAAATGGCACTATTTTGTTGCAAAGTAAGAATGGAGAGCAAAGTGCATTGACTGATGTCTATTATATACCATGATTATGCAATAATATTATTAGTCTGGGTCAGCTAATTGAAGAAGGCTACGATGTGTCACTAAGTGGACCATACTTGTTACTGCATGATCGTGAGGACAACTGCTGATGAAGGTGATACAAACACCAAATCGGTTATACAAGATTGAACTTGAGTGAGCCAAACCAGGGTGGATAATATGGCGTGGTTGTGGCATGATAGACCTGGTCATGTCAATTTTCACTCTTTGAAGTTGATGATAGAGAAAGGGATGGTTTATGGACTTTCTTCTATCAATCATTCATCTCAAGTGTGAGAAGGTTGCATTATTGTAAAACAAATAAGACTCTCGTTCTCTCAGCAAACACAATATAGAGCGACACAGGCCCTAGAACTGCTACATGTGGATATTTGTGGTCTTGTTACCCCTGAGTCAAATGAAGGTAATAAATACTTTCTACTTCTTGTTGATGATTATTCTAGAGTAATGTGGGTATACATACTCAAAAGGAAATAAGAAATCAAAGACATATTTCAAAAGTTTGTGACACTAGTTGAAAAGGAGACTGATCACAAACTCAAGGCGATGATATCAGATCGTGGAGGTGATTTCTTGGCAGAAGAATTCGAATCAATCTGTGAGACGAAAGGAATCAGAAGATACTTCACAACTTCTTATTGTCCACAGCAGAACGGAGTAGTCGAGCCGAGAAATCAGACGGTAATGAATATGGCAAGAAGTTTACTCAAAAGCACACTGCTACCAAGAAGATTTTGGGCTGAGGCTGTAAGACATGCTGTTTACATTCTCAATCGAGTACCCACAAAAGTTCTGGAAGAAAAGACTGTCCAACAGGCCGAAGGGATGAAGGGGGCCAAAAGGCCTGGCGACATGGTTTCGGCCTGTAGAAGACGAAACCCTTTACCATAAGAGGCTACTATTGTAAGTGTGGCCCCACCTAGATCTATTCGGCCTGCTGGGCCTAAAGTTTCAATAAGACATGTAAAAAGACATGTATTGCCTTGACATAGTATTACACTATGGAGGCTATTATTATAATCGAACCTTATGGTCATATATATATAGACAGCTTGGGCCAAGAAGGAGGCTAGACTAATTCATTTCTCACACTCACTCTACTAGTCATATTTTTATTGTTTGGTCCGTAACCATAATATCCGTCTTGAAAAGATATTTCATTTAAAAGTTAATTACTGTAAAAAAATATTTTACTATGAAAAATATCAAAAGCTGAAGTCGAAAAAAAGAGAGCCCGATATCTCTAATGGTAAAGCGTCACGCTCTAAGGGTTAGTACGTGCTACGGAAGATATTCGTTTTCTTCGTGTCATCGAATATGTGTTTGTATGCAAGGTGCTCTACTGACCTTCCCATTAAAAATCCGAATAAATCATTCGATCATCAATTCATCATCCATCCGGCTCGGTTGCAGTTTCACACTTTAGACCAGCCTGGCCGTAAAAAACATATATCGGCACGCTAATTTCTCAAGTTCACAGGCGCCGGCCGGTGTAGGTATATCTGAACAACCTTCTGAGCTGAGCACACTCATGTATCTGTTTCCCCGCAAATACAAATATAATCAAACCACGCATGTAACCAACCCATTTTCACAGGCCGGCAAGAGTTACGTATGCCTTGAGACCAAAGCAAACTCTTGGCACCATCCCCGGACGGGAAGGAATGGAGCCCGGCGCACTCCTACCTCACGCTGACCCGTCCACCAGCTGCAAATCCGGCGGCCGCGGCGGATGGCCGGCCGCGCTCTACCTCATCGGCACGCCTTCTGAACTCAACTCTTCAGCTCGCACCAACATGTGTTTGGTTGGTCGTGTGCTTTCTTCTGACCACATCCCTTTTTGCGCCCTGCAGGGGTGGAGTTCGTCGAGCGCGTCGGGTTCTACGGCGTGCAGGGCAACCTCATCATGTACCTCACCGGCCCGCTGGGTCTATCCACCGCGGCCGCCGCGGCGGGCGTGAACGCGTGGTCCGGTACCGCGTCGATGCTGCCGCTCCTCGGCGCGCTCGCTGCCGACTCGCGGATCGGCCGGTACCGGGCGGTCGTGGCCGCCGGCGTTCTCTATTTCCTGGTTGGTCAACCTGCTCCGAATCTGAATCATTGCGTGCGTGCGTTTCGCTTTACCTCGCGCTGCTTCTTCTCGCTTTTCTGAAATTACCGTCGGTGTCATCGCTGCTGTTGTAGCGGCCAATACCACTGAGGGCCTGTTTGGAACAGAAAAATTTTACAGAAATTTTGCAGGAATTTTACAGGAAACAGTTCAATTTCCGTAGGAATCAGGAAAAATTTCCGCATTCCAAACAGGGCCTAAGTTATTGGGAGTCTATAATAGTGGGCCATGACAATGATTATGGTGGGTTTTATGGTTGTTTGCTTGGCGGGGTGCGTCGGTGGGCAAGGGGAGTAACTGTTATGTTCCATGGAGTTTTTGTTGTCCTATTCAGTTTTTATTTTTATTTTTTTAAGAAAAGGCTTCAGGTTTTAGCCAGAAGGTCGTATCTCTCGAAATGTACGGATCAGCGCGGAAAGGCTTTTTTACCCATAGGGATATCTCTCATCTTATCCACCATCCAATTCATCTCGAGATTCACGCTATTTTGTCTTTTATTGTATCTCGATTCCTCAAAATATATATATGCACTGATCTTGAGGTAAAATTAGATAAATCGGACGATGGATGAGACAAGAGGAATATTCCCTTAAGAGATAAAAATCCACGTCCTGGTAAGCACGCCTTGTTCGTAAGGTCAGCAAAAAGTTGTAAACATCTTTGAAATGGAGAGTATTGAGAGTAATCATACTATTTTCTACCGATGTTTCTACTAACATCAACTCCTACGTGCGGCCAAAAAGAACCAGAAGACTCTAGTCTAAATAGTTCTATGCGCCGATCGAGCATACTTCAACTTCGACTACTGTAGTTAATTTCCCCATTGTCAGAATTCTACAGGTGAAACTAGGCCTTCCAAGCCCCAACATAAACGGTCCAAAAAGGTTTCGTTTAGAATGAATTATTTGCTTTAGAAATTTTGTAGACAGTCACACACTCAGTGATGGAGGTTGATGTTTCTTTTCCTGTAAAATCCTAGGAAATTTCCATGCTTCAATCGGGGTCTAACTTGCACAAACAGCTTATAAAACTCCTAAAAATGATGGGCAGAGCTTTGGGATGCTGACGGTCTCATCCATGCTACCACCACCTCACCCTCAACCAGCGGCATGCCAAGATCAAGATGCACCCGCCGTCTGCTCGTCGCCGACTTCCCCTGGCCGCGTAGCGTTCTTCTACGCCACGATCTACATGGTGGCACTGGCGCAGGGCTTCCACAAGCCGAGCGCGCAAGCCCTCGGCGCCGACCAGTTCGCCCAGAGCTCCCCAGAAGGTATCGCGTCGCGGAGCTCCTTCTTCAACTGGCTCCACTTCTCCATGTCCTGGGGCTACACCGTCTCCGTGGTTGGGCTGAGCTACGTGCAGGACAATGTCGGCTGGGCGGTCGGGTTCGGCGCGTCCTGGGCCATGGTGCTCGTGTCCCTGTCCGTATTCTTGCTCGGCACGGGAAGATACCGTGCGGAGCAACCACGCGACGGTAATCCACTAGCGCCGCTCGCCAAAACGTTCGCCATGGCTGCACGGACATGGACAGCAAGGATCTTACTTCGCAAGGACACTATGGACACTGCAAGGTACACGCGCGAATGGAAATTTTGCGCACTTACACTATCGTATCTGAAATGGACCATTGATTGGGCATGCCTTACGATTGACGTTTTCTACTAGTGCAGTCTACTGACGCCAAATGGCCAGGAAGGCAAGGGGGTTCAAGTTAAGCTGCTTCAGATATGGATGACTAGCGTCGTGTACGCAGTGGTCATCTCGCAAGTCTCCACCCTTTTCACAAAGCAGGGCAGCACCATGGACCGGCGCCTCGGCGCGGCGACAGGACTCGTCGTGCCGCCCGCGGCTCTGCAATGCTTCGTCAGCCTCGCCATCATCGCCTCTGTCCCGGTCTACGACCGCGCCCTCGTGCCCCTCGCAAGGCGCATCACCAAGCACCCCTCCGGTATCACAATGCTACAGCGCATCGGCGCCGGCATGGCCATATCATCCCTTGCCATGGTCGTCGCGGCACTCGTCGAAGCCACGCGCCTCCGCATAGCCAGGGACGCCGGCCTGCTCGACGAACCACACGTGGCGGTGCCGATGAGCCTGTGGTGGATGGTACCGCAGTACGTTCTGATCGGCTTCGCCAACGTGTTCACCATCGTCGGTCTCGAGGAGTTCTTCTACGACCAGGCGCCTGGCGCGCTCCGCAGCGTCGGGCTCGCGCTGTGCCTGAGCATCATGGGCGTGGGGAACTACGTCAGCAGCGTGCTCGTCTCGGTGATCGATTGGGTGACGAGGTGCATGGGAGAGAGCTGGTTTTCGGACAATCTGAACCGTGCCCACCTCGACTACTTCTATTGGGTTTTGGCTGGGTTTGGTGCGTTAGAGGTGCTCGTTTTCTTGTATTTTGCAAAGGGATACGTCTACACAAACAAATGCGAATCGTAAGCCTTAATAGTTGATACAAATGCTAAAATGGCTTGCATGTGTTAAATCTGGGAAACGGTTCCTCTAACGTGCAAGAGTAAGTTAGAGAATCGAAGTCATCCAAAATAAGAAGAATTAAGTTCCTTCCTTTATCATTTTTGCAAGGCCATCTTGCAGTCAGTACATGCCTACATCATGAACAGGTCTAACTTCCATCGTTTCCACTATACGGTAGGAGCACATTGGAACGTCATTTAGCATTTTAGATATATTGCTGCAAGGAGTTGAACTGATGTATTTGCATGATGCCTTCATATGCATCACTTGTACGCTATGGGTGGGTGTGCAGTGAAACGCTTCAGTTTGAAAATTTTGCTCCTCATTTAGGGAAAAATCTCCAGAAAAGAAAGCGGAAATGTTTCGAGAGAGTGCCATATATTATGGAGTCCATACTACATCTGCTTCACTACATTTGTCCATAACCCTCACAAGTACTCGATTTAACTATATTTGTCTATTGAGAAAATCTAAAGTATAGTTATTGCAAATTTTCACTCTCTATCCTCTACTCAAATGTTTTGAAAGATGTTAAGTGGTTGTGGTATACCATTATATATATATATATATATATATATATATATATATATATATATATATATATATATATAATTTTTTGTACGGATAATCCATTTTTTATTCAAAATTACAGAAATATACCTGCGAGAATTTTTTTTACAAAAATAGGCTCAAGTCGCCCAATAGGAGGGCGACTAGAGCCTATCGCCCAACCAGAAAGCGATTCTGTTCCTGTCGCTTAATCATTGGGCGACTGCATCCAGTCGCCCTCCCATTGGGCGACTTTAATGCAGTCGCCCAACGGTTGAGCTAAAGGTATCAAATATTCGCCAAAAATAGTGAAAATTGGTGGGGCTATTCTTCATACATCCAAAAGCCTTCAGAAAAAAATTTGAGCAATTTCGGCTACAGGATCAAAAGTTATAGCAGTTTCAATCGAGGCCGAAACGAATTTGAGTCCGTTTCCGACACACCTTCAATAAAACGGGCATAACTTTTGCATACGATGTCCATTTTCGACGTTCTTGTACTCGTTGGAAAGCTGACGACGAGCCCGATCCAAAGAAAATGACCAACTTGCGCCCGCGCCCACCAAGACCCCGAAAATCGGCTATCTTTGGACCTAAACCTGCGTCGCAAGTTTTTGGTTTCTGTTTTTGCATTTTCTTTTGGTCTTCCTTTGGAATTTGGATTTTGTTTCAAATGAAAGGTTTAAATGAGATCTAGAACTTTTGGTTGCCTGCATCAGGTTGGCTCGCACCCGCGCATGCAGGGAGATGGTGTTTGGTTGGCTGCATCGGGGTGAGAGCCTGCACGAGCGGATGCAAAAAAGCAACTGGAGCCAGGCTGAGCTCGTACGCGGCTGAGGAGCTTCCCTCCTCAGCCTGGCCACGTGCATGCAGGTGCATGAGCTGATGCAGGCAACCAAACAGGCCCATAGCGTTAGGATGCTGACGGTGTCATCCACGATGCAACCACTTCACCTTTACCCCACGGACTGGACGGTGCGGCCACCGCCTGCTGACTCCGGCATCTCTAGGCAGGTAGCTGCAACCGATATGACCACAGATAAGGTAAACAGTGTTTTTAAAGTCTCTCTTGAAGTATTCGTCGATCCTATTTTAATAAATACTGAGTTATAAAAATTAGAATTAGAAATCAAACATCAAAATAAGCAATTCAAGAAAACCAAAATTCAAAGAATTCAAGCTCTAGGGATCAAACTGGCTACCACGAGCAGTCTGACCGGTGCTCGGTAGTCTGACTAGCAGCTAGGTGCCGATGTGCCGTTCTGACCAGTCTCAGGCGATTTGACCACTCTCCTGTTCTAGAACTAAAAAAACAACTTGAGTATACGCAACTTTTGACGCAACTCAAAAAATTCAACTTCAAATGATATAAAATTTTACATATATCTTGCTTAAAATCTCAGAAAACTATTACATTCAAGCATCGCAAGAATCTATATCAAAGTTCATACATTTATCTAGAACAAACAAAACTGCACCAAAACTGGGCAAAAATCGAAAACTCGATATATGACTTTCTCGTGGGTGGAGGATGGAAAAGATAGTTTTAGATATATTTCTACATATCACAACAAGCAAGAAATCACATAAAATCGAGGCAAAACTCTTGGATCAAGAAATCTCCCGAAAAGGTCAAATCTAAGGATAACTAGACAACTTCAAGAACTTTCCAAACTTTAAGCCTAGATGGATGTGGATTAATTTCTACAAATCATCTCCATTACTTACTCGTCCTTAGCATCCAACAAAATCAAGAAGAGGAGAGAGATCATCAAAACCAACAAGATCAAGGATAAATTAACCAAAATAAGAGGACTTTATAAGATATAAACAAATTTGATATATTACTATTTGAGAATGAATGTTTTATAGCCATTCCACCTGAAGGACAATAGAGCACACCAAATCACTCATACTTTCTCAAACCATAACTTAGAACACTTGATTTCCTTGAGAAAGGTAGGATGGTTGGATGGTTAACTAGCAAGTTTTTATCCCAACCAGTTAAATAGATAGAGCAATCAGTACGTGTCTAACCCTGATGGATACTATCCACTAGCATATATGGGAAAATTCGTTAATCCCACACAACACAAGTTTTACTCACATACTACATCTATGCATGCTTTTCAAAATATGTGAGCCCAAATCTGTTAAGTCCTTAGCTTTGGTGCCTTGCTTCGGGATCGAATCTACAAAAATAGTGTAACAAAAAAACTGGAGGAGAAAAGAGTCATCATGTGTCGTGGAGCTGCTGCTTAACTGTATTGCAGGCACTTGATTATTTCCTCTCTGTCCTTGAACGTGTGTGTATATGTCCTCCGGTTTAGAACTTACACATTAACAATTAATCTCACTCGCATTACATTCGTAAATGATCCTCATATGAATTCTCATGTCCCTCGTCTCCATCTCCTAGACTACTAGGATTTACCCCGATTTACACAAGAACAAGAACCGGCCAGGCAGAAGTCACACCACGCGAAACCCGTGCTGGTAATAAATAACGTCCGTACACAACATCCCTCTATAATCTAGTACACCAGCATACACAGCATGACAACACCTGGACAGGCTACGGAGTAAGCACTAACCATTCGCGCAGGAGCTGCAGGAAGCCTGCAATGGCGTCCGGCGCGCTCCTCCCGCGATCCGAGCCGTCCGTCAACTCCAGACCCGACGTCCGCGGCGGCTGGCGGGCCGCGCTCTTCCTCATCGGTACGTGCTCAAACCTCAACCATTGGTGAGCTCCAGGCAGCTCAGCGTTTTTAACGAGTTCTCTCCAAGTTTTGGTTTGCACTGACCATAGCCATCTCTGCACCTTCGCACCATGCACGCACGCACGCATGCAGCCGCGGGGTTTGCGGAGCGCGGTGGGTTCGGCGGCGTGCAGGGCAACCTGATCATGTACCTGACCGGCCCGCTCGGCCTGTCGACCGCGGCCGCCGCCGTGGGCGCGAACGCGTGGAACGGGACGGTGTCGATGCTGCCGCTGCTCGGCGCCGTCGCTGCCGACTCGTGCATCGGCCGGTACCGCGCGGTTGTGGCTGCCAGTGTTCTCTATCTCCTGGTTGGTTTGCTTGCTCTGAAGTCCTCGTGTGAGTAGGGGTGCAATCGAGTCGGATTCGGACAGATATTACTCATACCGTATCTAATCCATATTTTTTCGGATTCGGAGTCGAATACGAATTCGGAGTATTCGGAATTTCGAATACGGTGCCGCTGGAACGGATACTTGACGGTTTCGGATCGAAAACGGATAATGTAGACGGATAGTACGTGCATACGGAAAGGAACATATGATAAACCATACCACTATCACTTCAAGCTTTAAACTGTTAGACATAAGTATATAATAGTGATTATAATTCATCAGTCGAAGATGGTGTGGCGTTTCCCCCAAAATTGCCTATTGAGGTGTGGTGTTTAAGATGAATCTTGATTCTTGACGGACAACATTTTTCTTTTTCTAGGCTAAAGAAATTTTACTAAATTAAAGTAGAGACAGTAGACAGTTGAGGATAATAGATTTTTGATAAATTTACCTATTTATTTATTGAAGCATACTAAAATTCATAGTTTAATAACACTCTGATTACATGCTTTTCATTCCATTACAGTGAGCGTCGCTTTCAAGCTCGCTGCTGCCCTGCATCCACCCCCACCTTTCGTGTTCCCGTACATTGTTAGGTGTGCAGGATAAATCTAACTTAAGACATTTCCCATTTTTTGTTTGTTTAATGTTTTTTGATTGGTAGGATCAGTACTAGTTGTACTTGTTTATTCAGTGGTTGCTTGGTCACATTCTGGTAGTATGCATCAGTTAGCAAATGGCATCACAGTTCAAGACTTGAAGTGTTATATTACCCCGTTTTTTCTCACGAATATAATAACAGGGGGGATATGTTGTTCTTTTCTGCACATAATTATGGAATAGAATAAAAGAACAAAAAAGGAGAAAAAAATGCAATGAATGGCAGAGTGAGTACAGTATTTTGGATCAACTGAACAGGAATTTTGATTTCCCTCTTCTAGCCCTTGTTCTGATGTGATTGACCCTTTCGGTCTTGTAATGGACCTGGGCCTGCTTAAAAAATTTTCTTAGTTAAGTCGGCATGCAATCCAAAAACACGACTTTAGTATTTCATGGCCCAATTGCAATGGTTGACAGAGCTTTGGGATGCTGACGGTCGCATCCATGTTACCACCACCTCACCCTCAGCCAGCGGCCTGCCGAGATGCACCCGCCGTATGCTCGCCGCCGCCGACATCCCCTGGCCGCGTGGTCTTCTTCTACGCCGCGATCTACCTGGTGGCACTGGCGCAGGGCTTCCACAAGCCGTGCGCGCAAGCCTTCGGCGCGGACCAGTTCCAGCAGAGCGACCGCAACGAGCGCGCGTCCCGGAGCTCCTTCTTCAACTGGTTCAGCTTCTCCTCATCGTGTGGCTACGCCATCTCGGTGGTCGGGCTGAGCTACGTGCAGGACAACGTCGGCTGGCCTCTCGGGTTCGGCGCGTCCTGGGCCATGATGCTCGCCTCCCTGTCCGTGTTCTTGCTCGGCACGAGAACGTACCGTACGGAGCAGCCCGTCGACTGGAAACCGTTCGCGCGGCTGGCCAAAACGTTCGTCGCGACGGCACGGGTGTTTCCTCCCAGGGACGGTACGGACGCTGCAAGGTGAGTGCAGGCACGAACATGCTTGTACAAGTTTTTGCTCCTGGATGACCTTGCTGTGGCACTAGCAAGTAACGTTTTTTTCTGGTGCAGTTTATTGACGCCAGATGGCCACGAGGAAGGCACGGGAGTTCTCGTTAAGCTGCTTCCGATATGGATGACCAGTGTCGTATACGCGGTGGTTTTAGCGCAAGTCTCCACCTTCTTCACAAAGCAGGGCAGCACTATGGACCGACGGTTCGGCACGGGCACAGGCCTCGTCGTGCCGCCCGCGGCGCTGCAATCATTCGCCACGCTCGCCACCATCTTGTCTGTCCCAGTCTATGACCGCGTCCTCGTGCCCCTCGCGAGGCGCGTCACCAAGCACCCCTCCGGGATCACGATGCTCCAGCGCATCGGCGCGGGCATGGCCATCTCCTGCCTTGCGATGGTCGTGGCAGCGCTCGTCGAAGCCAAGCGGCTCCGCGCCGCGAGCGACGCCGGCCTGCTCGACCGACCGGATGCGACGGTGCCGATGAGCCTGTGGTGGATCATACCGCAATACTTCCTGATCGGCCTCACGTGCGTGTTCACCGTCATCGGGCTCGAGGAGTTCTTCTACGACCAGATGCCCGACGCGCTCCGCAGCGTCGGGCTAGGGCTGTGCCTGAGCATCAATGGCGTGGGAAACTACGCGAGCGGCGTGCTCGTGTCGGTGATGGATTGGGCGACGAGGGGCGCAGGAGAGAGCTGGTTCTCCGACAACCTCAACCATGCACACCTCGACTACTTCTACTGGCTCCTGGCCGGACTCTCTGCAATAGAGGTTGTAGTGTTCTTGTATTTTGCGAGGGGATACGTGTACAGCAACAAAGGCGAGCCATGAGTTCAAAATAAAAAGGAAAGAAAACAAAGGCAAGCTATGATTCCTGAATTGTCTGTATTTTGTAATGTAAAATTATTTATATGTATTAAAACGATACAATAAAATTTCAAGTGTAACAATAGTACTAAAGGGTCATATGAGATGATTCAAAATTATTTTATAGTGAACCATTGCAATTTGGAAAGGTCAAAAATTCAAATTGTATTTTGTTGGATTTTCGGAACTGGCTGTAGCTCAACTGGCAGTCAAGCTAGTTAAACTGGCAACATGGTGGCGGTCAGACCGGTACTGATTTCTGGTCAGACCACTAGGTATTTGTGGTTCAAACCGTTGGTCGTTAGTAGTTTAATCGGTGGTGAGGTTTAGTCAGACCGGCTGTTCAGTGAGGCTTCAGGCAGTTTTTGATTTTGTGGTTTTGAGTTGCGGATTGAGTTTGAGTAACCTAGGTTAATGGATATAGATTGCATGAGACATTTTACTACTAACATAGGTTAAGTGAAAAATGATATTTTGGTTTTTAGATGTGCAGGGACGTTTGGAGTAAACAATGGTCAACGCATGAAGATCGGGGCTATGCTCATAGAGGAGCTGAGGCTCAGAATAATCGAGAATTCAGGTGAGGTGGTAAGCTCAAGCACGGTACGAGAAATATGGGAAATATTGAAGGAAAATTCAAACAGCGGCTCGCTCTATGTGGCTTGGTCGGTCCAAATAAGGCGTAGTCCAGTGAAACTAGAGCGAGAGAGACTTGTCGACGCGTGGTAAACCGGTGGTGTACCTACATATAGTTAAGCATGGCGATTGCTTGCAACGGAAGGAAATAACCTAGTCAAGAAATGATATTTTGGTAGTTTAACCAAAATACTACAAACTACCTTGAAGTAAAACGACGGCGTTTGAGTGGTGCTTGGGAGGGCAGTTTAAATCAAGGAGAATCTGAGAAGATCAATTTATATCAAGACTAAGAACTTAGTGGATTCGGGTTTATGCGCTTTAAAAACGTGCAAAGTGTAGTGTATGAGTTGAAGTTCATGTGTAGAGTTATCGAGTCTCTCTTATTGAGCTAAGTGAGTAGTATCCAATAAAAGTTAGATATGGTTGGCTAGCCCATCTATTTAATGGACTGGGATAGAGACTTATAGTTAATCATCATACCACCCTCTCTTGAGACTAACTATTAGGGTTAGGGTTCAAGAGAAGTTAAGTGTTGTTGTATACTTTCTTGTCCTCCAGGTGGAGCGGCTATAAAACATTCATTCTCAAGTAGCAATATATCAATCTTTATTTATCTCCATGAATCTCTCTTGTATCGATTCCCATCTATTTAACGGACTGAGATGGAGACTTATAGTTAATCATCCTACCACCCTCTCTTGAGACTAACTATTAGGGTTAGGATTTGAGAGAAGTTAAGTGTTGTGGCGTGCTCTCTTATCCTCCAGGTGGAGCGACTGTAAAACCTTCATCCTCAAGTAGCAATATATCAATCTTTATTTACCTCTATAAATCTCTCTTGTATCGATTGATTTGCTCTTGGTCTTGATTGGTTTTCTCTCTCTTCTTAATCTTGTTGTGCCAAGAATGTATCAGAAATGGAGACATTCTTTGAAAATCAATCTCTATCTATCTAAACGTTTTGATAGCAAGTTCATAAGGAAACTCGATTTTGGCCTCACCAAGTGACTTCATGATCCGAGGTTTTTGGCTTGATTTTTTCGGTGTTACTTGTTGTGATATGTGAAAATACATCTAGAACCATCTTGGCTATCATTTGTCTACGAGCAAGTCATGTTCACGGTTTTTGTATTTTGTCCGATTTTAGTGCAATTTTACTTTAATTTGGAAAATGTTCTAAACTTTGACTTGGATTTCTTCGATCCATAGATAGAATAAGTTTATGAGATCTCAAGCAAGGTGTGTGCAAAGCTTTATTGCATTTGGGGTTGTATTTTGGAAGTTGCACCTATTTTGAGTCTCGTCGGGCTGATTTTGTACAGGGACGGTCAGACATCTAGCCACTAGTCTGACTGGTTTGCTCTTACGGTCTAACCGGCAGGAGGTCAAACCAGCAGTTGTGAGGCAATTAGACATACAGGGTTATGTGTTTTGCAAAGTTTGATTCTTTGAGCTATTTGTTTTGAGATCTTGGTTGAGGATTCTATAATGTGTAAATTTTGGTTGAGGATTCTATTATGTGTAACTCTATAGTCATTTAAGAATAAGATCAAAAATACTTGAGAATAAATATTAGACGGCACCATTCACCCTCTCTATTGCCTATATGGTTATACAAGTACAGAAGATACATAAATGTTTGTTGCTTCATTTTTCCCACATGATGTACACTGCACAGGTCTGTCATCCATTTCCGCTTCCACTTGACTACACTTCGCCACAGCATTTGGCTACCGATACTAAAAGATCTTAAACTGATACATTGCACAACGTGCGATAAACATCACTTTATGTATCAAATTTTGTTTGTTGCCTCCATTTCACGTATACTTTAAGAAATCCAGTTGACGACAAGAAGGAAATCCAGTTTTATATATTCTACCTCTTCTTGAAAGCGCAGTGATGTTACAGGCTTATAGCCCTGGTTAAATTTAATTGACTTTTGCTCTTTCAAGAACGAATCAAAGAAGTGGTGTCATCGTTTATGGAGTTGGTACGTAGTACACACTGATTACTAGAGATGTTTATTTTCTCCCTTTCAATACTCTAAGCTGTCTTTGCTTGTGCGCGCAGCGAAGTGCACCTAATTAACAATCTCACACCCGTACTGATTGTCATAATTAATCCCATTTTCCAGATCTTTTATCTCTACCTCTATTATTTTGATAGCAGCCCACGACGCAACACGCGGGACTCTAAGCAGAGGGCACTACTTGCGGAGGGTCAGCAATGGAGTCCGGCGAGCTTCTTCCACGATCCGAGCCATCCGTCAGCTCCGAACCCAGCGGTCGCGGCGGCTGGCGCGCTGCGCTCTTCCTCCTCGGTAATCTTGCAAATCTTTGAACATCACCTCGTGCAAGGTAATTAAGTTTGGCCTTTCTGACGGTTCTTGATCAACTATAGCTGTTATCACCCTGCAGCCATCGGGTTCTTTGAACGCATCGGGTTCTACGGCGTGCAGGGCAACCTGATCATGTACCTTACTGGCCCGCTGGGCATGTCCACGGCGGCTGCTGCCGCAAGCGTGAACGCGTGGGCCGGGACCGTGCTGGTGCTGCCGCTTGTCGGCGCGCTCGCCGCCGACTCGCGCCTCGGGCGGTGCCGGGCGGTCGTGGCCGCCGGCGCGCTCTATCTGCTGGTTAGTACTTCTGTACTTGGCTCTCTCTAGTCCAAACATCTGATCCCTTTCGCCCCTCTCGCTTCCGCCTTTATTTGGTCTGGATGTTACGGGCCGCGTTAACTCCATGCTGGGGAGCATCATCTGTGTCGAATTCCTGGCCCTATTACGGTAGCCGTAATTGTACCGTAGAATTGGTACGAGTCAGAGAATGGCGAATGATTTTTTAAAATCTTTCTTCTAGTATTAGCAATAGGACACAGTAGAAAAATACAAACTCATAAGTTTTCCTAAAGTTAAGAGTCAAAGATTACAAAGCAACCAAGACAGCAATCTCACTGATCTAACCGTTGACCAGGGTCAGTTGGACCGCTTGGCCAGTCTGTCAACAAGCACCATTGGTCAGATTGGTCTGATCGCTCGGCGAACAGAAGTAGAAATCAACATGTCACACGACTAAGAAAATACCTAATTATTAAAGATCAATGTTAAAGTCTCGACCTTTATCCAAAATAAAAAAAATGTAGGACTGGATAGACAATAAAGAGGGGGTGAATGGTGCCATTAAAAAAATATCCCCCTAAGTATCTAAAAAACCCGGGTGGTCAACAACCAGTGAGAGTCTAAAACTTGAGTGGCTGTAACATGACTTATATGATTAATGACCAGTAATGGTCGAAAACTAGTATAGTCGAAATAAAACCAGAGTGGTTGAAGACCAGTGGGTGGTCGATAACCAAAGCGTGGTCGAAAGCTAACATGGTCGACAACTAGAGAGTGGTTGAAAATAAACATGGTCGATGACCAATGAGCAGTTGAAAAACTAAAGTGCTCGAAGACCAATAAGTGGTGTAAAATCGACGTGGTCGATAACCTGAGTGTGGTCGCAAACCCGAGTATTCGAAGCATGTTGAAAACTGACTGGTGTAATTAACGATCAGTGAGTGGTCGAAAACCAAAGTGATCGATGGCTAGTAGCTGCGGTACTATTGCTACGGAACTAGCGGTACTACCGCTTCTACACCAAAGTCAGAAGGAACAGGGTTTTCAGCATGACTGCAATATCTCACATTCACGTAGCTGTTGATTGACTGATTCAAAAGCCGTGAAACTTCAAATAAGAATTGCTTAAGTGACGTGCACTTGATTTTCATCAACATAATCGATGCAAACATGCATCACTTGACACCTACGTCAAGATTCTCACAATGTATGAACTTCTGCCACGACTAACACTTGCATGGATTTTTACCATAACTAACACCTTACAAAGATTCCTAAAAAGCTTTTAGAATAACAACATAACCGAGACACAACTCAGCTCACTCGAATTCACCACTGGCCGGCTTGACCGCCAATTAACTGCCAGTTAGAACGATATGAACCGACTTAACTCTTTTTGATAACAGGGGATCGGTCTGATCACGGCACTCATGCCAGTCATACTACCCGACGATCTTCGGTCACACCGTCACTCACGACCGATCACACCGGACCCTGGTTAGATCATCACCTACGGCTGATCAGATCGCTATGGCATAGTTGTCAGACCGTTTCTTTAGGTCGGTTAGACTGGTGCCCGCTTGACAACAAAAATAGAAAATGACATAAAACTAAACTTAAACTTTGATAACAAATGACCTCCACTCCTGCGTAGTCCCACAGTTGATATGTGGTGCTTATGAGTTACTACGACAGAATTTTGCGATGATTTGATTGTGCAGTTGTTTGGCACCTTTGGAGTTAATATTTAACACAAGGTCGGTCTGGTCCCTAAAAAAACAGGTACCGTCATTGTTTAATGTTACCTTTCGTATCTTCTGCGTAAGAACTAAAAAAATCTGGTTCAACGACGCATCGAGATTCGAGACCTCGTGGGTAGACTGGGTAGCCGGGAAATAGCTCGAAGGAGACAGCCGTGTGTAATTTGAACCAAAAAACACGCTGTACAGTCGTAGACTCGTAGTACAATATTATACATACTTCTTGTAAAAAAATAGTACTACCGCTGTTTTTTTTACTCGCTGTTTGGAATATATATACGGCCTATAATATACTACTTTAACCATTGATTTTTTAATTATATGCTAATAAAAATAATTAAAAATATAATAACACAAAAGTATTCTTTATGATAAATCTAGTGGTATCATTTTTACGTAATAAATTCTAATACTATTGTGTATATTAGTAGTCAAAGATTTAAAAGGACGATGGCACACCTTCCACACATGTAAAACACTCTCTCTACACTTGGGCATGGTCCAAAGATGCAAATATAAACGTTTTTCATGGCAATGCAAGCTTAAAGTGATTTTTTTTTGCAAATTTAAGGTTTTATTATACTTCACTAAATGATTTTGGTACTTGAACTAATTTATGCAAAAATACTATAAAATTCATGTGTTCTCAACGGGACTTAGATCTTTAATGATGTGTTATAAAACATATGATAAATATAGAAGATCAAAAGAATGAGATACACAGATTTAACGTAAAAATATTTATCAGAAAAACTACGGATGCACGAAGGCAGAATTCACTCTATGAGAAGAATTACAAGCACAAAAAAATTTCGGCTCATCTAAACCATGTGACTACATGGTGTATACACACACACTAAGAAACAATAGTCCCTAAAGGAGAAGGAAATCGAATATGATTTGGATGCACCAGCTGATATCACGTCTGACACGGCTTGGCGTATGCATCGCTTGACACTATGTCTGGCGCAATGTCTGACACAGGCACGATGATGAATTCAGATCACATTTTAAAGTAATGAAAAAACTTACTATATAATCACTTGATGATTCGTGAAGAATAATACTAAAGGACTTTGAGATATAGGCTGTAAAGTTGGAATAAAGATTACTAAATTGGCCATCAATTTGCAGCATTTTTGCACCCATGTTTGACACCCCGTTACCCAACGGCAATGATGGGCAGAGCTTGGGAATGCTGACGGTGTCATCCATGCTGCAAACACCGCAGCCTCGTCCAGCGAGCTGCCAAGGCGCAGCTTCCGTCTGCTCGCACCCGTCGACGTCTCCTGCCCGACTCGCCTTCTTCTACGCCGCGCTCTACCTGCTAGCGCTGGCGCAAGGCTTCCACAAGCCATGCTCGGAAGCCTTCGGCGCGGACCAATTCGGGCAGAGCGACTCCAACGCGCGCGCGTCCCGAAGCTCCTACTTCAACTGGTTCCACTTCTCCATATCGTGGGGCTACGCCATCTCGACGACGGCGCTGAGCTACGTCCAGGACAACGTCGGTTGGACAGTCGGGTTCGCCGCGTGCTGGGCCACGATGGTGGTGTACCTTGCCGTCTTCTTGCTTGGCATGGCAACTTACCGTGTAGAGCAACCCGTCGACGGCAATCCGTTCGCGCGGCTCACCAAAGCGTTCGCCACGACTGTACAGGCATGGGCGGCGAGGGTCTTTCGTCGCAAGGATGCCACTGGCACAGAACGGTGAGCACGCGCGAAGGCAAATTGCATTCTTTCCCACGGACGTGACAGAGGTGTAGTGACGGAGGTTTTTACTTCTTGTGTGCAGGCTTCTGACGACAGAAGATGTGGACGGCAGGGGATTCCTCGTTAAGCTGCTTCCGATTTGGCTGTCAAGCTTAGTCTTCGCAGCCATCATCTCGCAGGTCTCCACTCTGTTCACCAAACAGGGCAGCACAATGGACCGGCGCCTCGGCGCAGCCACGGGACTCGTCGTGCCGCCCGCGGCGCTGCAATGCTTCGTCAGCATCGCCTACATCACACTGGTCCCGGTCTACGATCGCGCCCTCGTGCCCCTCGCGAGGCGCTTCACCAAGCACCCCGCGGGCATCACGATGCTCCAGCGCATCGGCGCCGGCATGGCCATGTCCTGCGTCGCCATGGTCAGCGCGGCGCTCGTGGAAGCCAAGCGCCTCCGCGCGGCCAGGGACGCGGGCCTGCTCGACCGACCGGACGTGGCGGTGCCCATGAGCCTGTGGTGGTTGGTGCCGCAGTACGTCCTGGTCGGCCTCGCGGAGGTGTTCGCTGCCATCGGGCTCGAGGAGTTCTTCTACGACCAGGTGCCCGACGCGCTCCGCAGCGTCGGGCTAGCGCTGTGCCTGAGCATCTTGGGCGTCGGGAGCTACGCCAGCGGCATGCTCGTGTGGGCGATTGACTGGGCGACGAGGAGCGGAGGAGAGAGCTGGTTCTCCGACAACCTCAACCGAGCGCACCTCGACTATTTCTACTGGCTCCTGGCCGGCCTCGGCGCCTTAGAGGTGGCCGTGTTCTTGTATTTTGCAAAGCGATATGTCTACAGGAACAAAGCCGAACTATGATTCTTTACAGCGTTGTAAGCGCTTTTTTTAGCAAATGTGACACAATTACCGGCATTGAAATACAGAGAAGTGATTCTATATTTTCTCTCTAACAAAAGTAACACTAAGTTTAAAGTACATGAAGAGCTAAGTAATATCTATTTTTCATTCATTGTACTTTAAAAATTATATAAATCACTATTTAGAAAAAGTATAGAAACATCATTCTAAAATTATAAGCATAAAAAGAACGCAAATTATTATGATTTCACCTCTTTGCAACGTTCTTCCCGGCCCCACATTGGAAACTTCCTTGTTGACCCATATTAATAGGAGGTTCTTCCTTATTGACCCATATTAATGGAAGGTGCTCCTATAGTCCTATACTTCTCTTGTCGATAAAAAAAAACTCTCGTCACTTGTAACCTTTTAGCGTACTAGTAACTTGTGTGTACGAGAGCGTTAACTCCACTAACTAGTACTGAAGATCGTAACCTGTTAGCTTACTAGTAACTCTTGTGTACGAGACGCTCAAATGTGCACCTTGCAGAGTAGAGGTGGTAATCTTATTTGAGGAATTTTCTACTGCTTTTGATCAGACAGAGGTCAACCAGTACAGAAGAATGCTGGATGCAAACAGCCGGGATGTGTATCACAAATTCACAACTATACGACGCGGTTTAGCATGGGGTGATTAAGGAACTAAAAAAACTACCCAGGCAACAAGGATGAACATATATTGAAAGCATAATTTCCAAAGAAAGAGCGTCCCTCAAAAAAAATAGTCATGACAAGTTATTGGCTCGAAAAGTGAGACATGCAATGCACCAGAACATAACGAATATATCTTTTGCATAGCAGAAAGTCAATACGCTACTCAACAACTACAGTACTAAATGGATTATTATTATTTTTTTAAGCTCATAAATACAACAAGGATACACTCACGCACGCACTTAACACCACACACACCCACGTGGGTGTGTCCAATACACATTTAAAACTAGAGACGAAGATTTAAGATTTAAACTAGAGACGAAGATTTAAAATTGCGTCATAGCATCATGAATTCCTTTACACCTGCGACTTATAAATCTAATAAATAGTAGTTATTAAAATAAATCGTAACCGAAGTATAGCCGGTGGGATTCCGGCCTTCCCACGCTATCCACGTCGCCCCCTGCGCTCGGCCGGCCGGCGCGTGGCGAGGGAATTCACGTACGGCCGGCCGAGGCACTTCCCTCCACTTTTTCAAAAATTACGTAGAGATCCTTTTTCCTCGCGAAAAAGTCGCTGCCAGTTTTTTTTAAAAATTTTTTTTTGATGACGCCCCGCGGGTTTCCAAAATTACGTATAGGCCCTTATTTACTTACGTACAGATCCTTACAAGTCCTCAATTTTTTACGAAAAAGACCTTTGGTTTTTCCGAAATTACGCATGCGTCCTCGATTTTTTTTTATGAAACTTCCTGCGAATTGTCGTCTCTTTTACTTTGATCCACACGGCAGCTAGCGCGGCGTGCGCCGCGCTTATGCGGCTAGTTCTATCAATAAGACGTTGGATGGTCCGATGCTGGTATGTATCCCCGACCCCGAGCCCTTCGAGTTTCGACCGCCTCGCGCTTTAGACGGTCGATCCAAAATGTGGGGTTACGATATGGAGGGGCTAAAAAACCTGATGCAGTAGCCATAGTGAGAGCAGTCATCCTTCCATGGCATTTGAAGAATGGCTGGCAGCGATAAATTCCAGCAGAACTAGTTTTAGAGAAGGTAAGCAACTAGCTTAGAGATGTGCTTAGCAAAAAAACTTCTGAGACAGCCCAATAAGTAACTTTGACCATTAATTTTCATAGTAATACATTATTTGAAAGTATAAAATCTACATTGTGAAAGTACTTCTCATAATAAATATAATGATACTATTTTAATATGGTTCTTAATCATCAAATACTTTTATATATATTAACGGTCAAAATTAAAAAAGTTTGATCACTGAAATTCTAAAACGTCATATATTTCTGAACAGGAGTAAAACAAATAAGATGCTAATTTTGTAGCACCAATGCTTAAGTATACCCTGATGCTTAACAGGTGCTTATGCATATAACTGCCTCTAGTTGATAGATAATACAACCATCTAGACAGTTACAAAATGTGCTTACATTAGAGATAACTTTTAAATTGCTCAATGATGTGGTCATATTCTCTCTTTAAACAACCATGTAAAAGCCCTCATGTTACTGACTTACGGTGTCAAGTCGTCACCCCCCAAAAAAATAAAATAACTCAAGTAACCAATATTGCTGGTAAAAAACTGCATTCTGCAACCAGTAAAGATAAAACAGTGCTGGAGTGCTTGACGATGTAGCCATATTCACTCTTTAAGCAACCATGTCGAAGCCCTCGTGTTAGTCTGTCACAAAAAAAAACCCTCAAATATGAAACCAATATTGCCGGTAAAAAACTGGCCTCTGCTATCAGTAGACTTGGCAAAATAATAAGATTTTATGACAACAAATGTTCTCAATCGACAACCACAGTCCACACATAAGTGAGAAATCAGACTTCCATTATAGCCATCTAAGAACAGAAAATGATTTAGGATATTTCCAATTATCCATGATCAAAACTGAAAATGAACCCAAATACATACATTATCACGATTCAAAACTTTATCCAACCCCAGGGAACTTATATATCATGATCTGAATAAATGAGAACCACAAATGAAAGAACGGCAATAATGCTAGTATACAACACTTGCCTCTTAGAATATTTGATGCCACGACCTAGAAGCTGAAGATCACCAGACTTTGCAAATGCTGTATGACTATGCCTAAGCTGAGGTCCTCTATTGTACTAGGGAAGTTCTGCCAACAACAAAACCAGGGCTACAACAGAACAGGGATTGGGCCTAATATCGGCTGTGACCTGGTGGAGGCCTCCTGTTAGAATTCTTATCTAAGGTGCTGTAACGGTTCTGGGACTTCTGTGGTCGTGAATTAGGTCTTGCAGGACGTGCCCCACCACCATAAGGCCCTGATCCAGCATAGGAACTGTAAGGTTGTTGCTGCTGCCACTGTTGAGCTCCTCCATATTGTGCAGGCTGATAGTCCCCACCATAACCCCCAGCATATGGCGGGGGTTGCCCATACCGTCCAGGACCTGATGATGGAGGAGCAGGACGCGATGAATATGGGTTGCCGCTGTTCTGATGGTATCCAGGTGGAGGTGGAACCTGTACTCTTGAATCATGGTGGCTATCACTTGCATATGGGTGTTGTCTTCCGCGGTTATCTTGTTCAAACTGAGAAGGTCCTGATCTTTCATACTGATAATGACCTGATGACAATGTATAAGCTGGTACCTGACCATTGGGTACACTATCACCAGAAACACGCCAAACAGGACGTCCAACAGGCTGCTCCATCCTTGGTGGTATTCCATTTGGATAGTGCATACCATTCATTATCGTTTGATATGGCATAGATGGGCCATTGTATTGCCCACCACTGCGAACATTCAAGCTGTTTACAACCAGTCGGTGGGCAGCCTCCCCAAGTTGGCGGCCAGATATCGCTCCTGCTGGGTTTTGCCTGAACCATTTCGTAAGTAGGTTAGGGTTTTCGATGTGGCTGCAAGGACCAACAAAATAAGGCAAAGAGCTATTACACTACCTGTGGCTGTTATCATGAGGCCTCCTGTTGCTATTATCATAAGGCCTCCTGCCACTGTCTTCATGCCACAGCACAGGCGGTGGTTTCAGATCACTAGCTTCAACAGTCTGCAGAGTAGATTGAACACAAAGCTTAGATACTATTATTGTTTTCCAAGTGGAATAATATTACTAATGTTTATGCTGCACTGAAATAACAGTTCTGTACCTTCTTGGGTATGATAACACCAACAGGTGGACGGGCAATGTGCTTATGAGGATCTGGAAGCTTGTAGATTGAGCATCTAGTTAAGGCAAATGTCATAACCATGAATTAGATTGCCACTAAATCATATTAACCATATTAGGCAAAAGGGATTGAGCTTACATCACTTGATTGTCCATAATATCCTCCAGCCCATCCACAGGAGACCTGAAGATAGGAGGGGATGGATCACCATTGCAAAGTGAGATGTAACCATTCATTCCTCCACTGCACAAAATAAGCAAGAGCAGCTGTGTTAGAGAAATCTGAAATAGTATATCAATATGTAGTCAATCAAGAATCATGATAAGACTTAGCTAACCTAGCTGAAGGATCAAGCTTTTCTTTAATTTCATTTCGCTCTTTATCAGGCAGATGTCCGAATTTGCTGCTGAGAGAGTAGATATAAGGCGAAAGTGGATGGGAGCCATTCACAAAAAGCATATTGGACATGACACTGTTTCTCCTTGCTTCCTCAAGCTACAAAAATGATGAGGAAAGCAATGCAAATCTTAGAACAAGATCTTCTATTCCATATGGCTTATAAAAGAATAGATGCATGAGAAACTATTTCATCCCCATACCATCAAAGTATGCTCAACTTTTTTAATCTCAGCCAACAATCGACCTTCATCAATAAAGGGCAGCTTTGCTATCCCCTGTAAAGTACGAAATTTTAGTTAGCAATGGAAGATATACGATATATAAATATGCTCTCCTAAGGGTACATTTGGTATACATAAATTCACATTCCCCTGTAATCTAATATCCCCCTCAATCTGATTACCGGTAACACATTACCAGTAATTTAAGATTCCAATGTTTAGTTGGTTTGAAAGAAACAACACAGTTGTATTATAATAGTTGAAATATTTCATTAATCGACCCAACAAGTCCACAAATCTAAATTATATGATTTGAAATTTCAAATCTTGAAGGTTAACATTTATAAATTTTAAATTGAAAACTAAAATTTGAATTTTACAATTTAAATTATCTCAATTTAAAATTGCAACATTCAAAAAATTCAATTCTTATGATTCAAAAGTTCAAATATTGGATTTTTGAAAATTGAAATTTAAAATTTGAGTTTGGAACTTCACAATATTCGAATTTATAAAATTTAAAATTTTGGAACTTGAATCTTTGAAATCCAGAATTCGAAATTTAATATTTAAATTTTCAAAAAAGGAATTTCAAAATCCAAAGTTTAAAATTTGAAATTTAAATTGCCTGAATGTATTGTTCTGAAATTCATAATTCAAATTTCAATATTTTAGTTTCAAAATTCATGTTTTGAAAAAATTGTTTTTTAATTTGGATATTGAATTCGGAAATTTCAAATTTTGACTATGAGAAATTAACGCAAATGATAAAAGTTCAATAGTAAAGATTTCTTTCCCTTGTTAATCCAAGATAGACACCTTTTTCTACGGGAAGTGATTATTGGAAATTATGGTAATCTGGTTCCCAAGATAATCTTGGATTTCTGGTTCAGATTACTTGTTGTTTTAACAGACAAGGTAATCTCATAGGATTACTAAAGCATTCCTGACTATCCTTGAAGGATTCTACCAACTAAAAACACCCTAAGATCAATTTACCTGCCAAGAATACCTCTTCCCATTCATATCTACTTCAAAATCTGCATAGTAAATGGGTGACGAGGGATCAGACAACAGCCTAGGCTGTTGGAGGATCTGGTACCATAGCCAATTTCATATATATTATAAAAATCAGTATACCAGTTGGATAAAAATCAATTATTGGTGAATTTGGATCAGTCATCAATCGCCGATACTGTAGAGGGAGTGCATGTGCGCTGAAATGTAAAGTAACAACTATATAAAAAAATTCCACCACATTAAGGAACTACGATTGAAGAATTGCAATCTTAGCATATTCACCTTGCAGCTGGGAAAACCCCCATAAGCTGATCAAAAGGTTTGAACGGTGACCCAAGTGTGAAAGTTATATTAAGCTGACCCAAACCCCTTAAATCCGAAGCAAAAGGGGCATAGTGATAAGGGTAAAACCTACATATAGTTCGAAGGAATTAGAATGACACGGGTATTTGGTGGGATGGACAGAAAGAACAATTAAAAACCATCAACAATGGCGCTGCAATAAACCTTTACATAATTTAATATATTTGGCCAAACAGAGCAAGAAAAATTACCATTGCCATGAGCAGACACCTTCATAATAGTAGTGCATAACCCAACACAAACCTTCTGTATATTTGAGAACCTAAAGAAGGGTAGAGCACATCATATAAGACTACACAAGCAGGAAATTTACATTATCTAATAATGATCAAATGACACCTTCAATCAAAGTTAGTACGGATAGAGTTATGGCAAATTCGCAAAAGTGCATGGTGTGTCACCGATGAATCGTGAATGCAGTAAATTCAAAGGCACTTCCAAGGTACTTACAACATCTCTACGTATTTCTTCGATCTGTTCGGGTGTTCTTGCCCCAAACTTCTCTTCATAGTACCTTTCCCTCCATCCTGGTTCTCCAAGCTTTACCTGAGTATTAACAAACAATGTTATCACATACAAAATTTTAAACCAGTAAACTGTACAAAAACTAAAGTTCAATAAACCATGACCAGTAGAAAGTAAATAATTCACTACCTTCAACTACTTCACTTATATTAAGGTCCAAACATATCAGTATATTTCTAATTCAATACCTATAGTCTCCAATGTCTTTAGTAACTTATGGCGGCCACCAATGTTTTGCAAATTGTCATATTGCACAATATGCTAGCACCACATTGTTTAATTTAACCACATAGAACCAATACAGCGCAGCATATGATTTGTGCATAAATAAAAAACGAGTTAAGATATACCTTGTCCTCCTCTGAACTTTCAGAATTAAATACATCTGATTTCTCACGAAGTGAATCTTTAAGCATTGACTTCAATTCTTCTTTGTTTTCACGTTCCTAAGTTACAGAAATAATGTCAGATAAAACCACAAAAAAGAGAGTAAATTTGTTCAGTACCATCACAAATGTTCGCAACTTGTAAAATACCATCGTGAAGGAGAGGAGTTGAAAAATATCAACGTGGCGGCCGACAAATATGCACAATGCCATTGCCATGACGTTTTCCATCCATTTGCTCCGTTAACCTCCTTTTTGGTGAGAGAAACATTTATAAATGACTGTTTTGCCCTTATGGCCTTCTTCTCTGTTCAACTAATTGAAGAAAATAGAGAAGTTGGGGGCTACTCTCACCGGAGGCAAAGGAGCATGGGCAAACCCCAGGAACGACAAAAAGGTTGACGGAGAGTCAACGAGCTCTTTGGTGGTATCGACATGGGGCTGTGGTGGACGACGGTGTCCCGACGACAAGCGGGCGACAAGGAAGAGGGAGGCAACTGTGGCAGGGGCGCACTGGTGTACAGGAGCTTGGGCGGGGTTCAAGGAGAACACATCGGTGCGATACTTCAGTGGTGGGGAATCGGCACGAGTTCTGCCGAGGCGGCAATACAACATGATAATGGTAGCAGCCAGTGACAGAGAAGAAGGCACGATCTGGCTCGGCTTCAAGAAAGATGAAGAAATAAGTGGCAAAGGTGAATTTCAGGGGTTTGGGAACACGTTGTGGCGCGGCTATCCCAGTCATATTCTCACTGAAGGGGAAGATCAAGTGGAGTCGCGGCACTGTCTTCGTCCTCCAAATAGGTGAGCTTTGGCTACCACCAAATTCCTTGATACAAGCCATCCACTAACTCAGCTTGTCCTATTGAAACTACCCCACCGCATTTAACTCGACCTCACCATCCCTAGCTCACCACCACCATGCGCCCTGCCCCGCCACCCATGGCCACTGCCGCCAACCTTCCTCTAATCTCCCCAAAAACCAAGCCATCGCCGCTGCCACGATACCCTAGGCCCATCGGTTCTTTTGCACACCCCAATTTGGTCCATCATACTGCCTGACGCCGTTGCCACCACTACCTTGTTTTGGCCATGTGCCAGCCACTGCTACTGCAAGCTCACCCCATGCCGCCTCATCTCGTGTATGAGAGCAAAAATGGATTCTCCATGACTCAATCCACCTCCCTTGCCGCAGCCAAGCCTCACCGCTGGCGGAATCACTCCCGCTGTCATCGGACAGAGAGGGCAAGTGAGGCAGAGGGGGAGAAGATTGATTTTGACTTAGTTCAGTTTTTTTTGGGGGGGGGGGGGCTTACAGGTGGGATCGAACCTTACAAAAGGAAAAGGAAAGAAAAAGAAGGAAGAATAACGGCAAAATGGTCATTTCGCACCATCGAGAAGGAAAATGTCACGCCAGTCGTATTTGGCAGGTGTTTGGGGCTTCGCAATGGTATTTTACAACCCCTCTCCTTCATGATGGTATTTCGCAAGTCGCCAGCGATTGAGATGGCACTGAACAAATTTACTCAAAAAATATTTCTTCAAAAATACATATAAGTTATAACATCTTCTCAAGCCATATGAAATGAAGTACCTGTGCTTCGAGGTCTTTTTCAGCTTCAACAATGGCATAAGCAATGCTGGAACTTGATGATGATACTCGTGCAGCTTTCTGAGCTCGATTGTTCCTTTCTCTATTGTCTTTATGAGATCGATTCTGTTCATACGGAGAAGGTACAGCCCCAGAGGCAAGGCGAGACCCATGGAAACGTGCAATAGGTACAATAAGATCATCCCTGACATGGGGATCCAGATCATCGCCTCGCTTTGCTTGGGCCTTTTCCCGTTTTATTCTTTCCGATTGGCGCTACAAGAGGACAATACCATTGTAAACCGTAAGTGCAAACACCCATTTGTCACCATTAACTTTTATAACAATTGACCAGCACATATACAAAAAGAGGTTTGAAAATATTTTTATTCAAGAGTTCACATCGTCTAGTTCCAAAAGCTTTACACAGCTCGAAGAATACCTATGAATGGGACACATGCTTGACTAAACCTAACCCTTATGAATGTGTTACACTACATGCAAAATTTCATGGATGACATATTTAAATTCCGAGGTTAAATATGGAGAGAAGACCCTTGAATAGACAACTTTTATCTCATTCTATAACATTTCATAGTCTCCATAACATTCACTTGCATGCGGAGCATCTAACAAATTTCCATCTAAACTAATCAAAACAAACACTATACTAAAGACCGCAAGCATTGAAACTATATGGAACCAGACAGAAATATGAAAGTGTGACAAATAGGGAACTTTTTTTTTTTTGAAAAAAAGGATGATTAGTTGCCACTTGCCAACATGAGAATTGAGAAAACACACCAGATCATCAATACAGGAAAATGAAAACAGTAATATAGCGTGCTCTCCACAATATGTATGTCAGGTATAGTTCAAGTTAAAAGGTGAGGTATAAAACCAAACTAGCCATCATTGTGTACCTGGTGCAGACGAGCTCTTTTCTGAAATATTTTATCCTCGTAGGAACCAACTGCTTGAATAAAGTGTTCAACACTATTCAGATCCGGCTAAAACAACAAAGAAAAAGGTTATTGCTGAGATACCAATGTGGATCAATTGAAATCAGGTAGTTTCTGAAAAGGCCACAAGGACCAACTCCTATAGAAATGAAATTTGATTACTGTGCAAGCGTCAGTTAAATAACCACCCATTGAAGGGAATTCCTTCTTGTATACAGCCATTAGCAAATTAATAGCTCCCTGCAGACAAACAAGGAATTTAATACCATGCGACAACAATTTAAGAGAGTTAACTGCAAGCAGGAAGTGACACTTGCTGAACTTTCAAAGAATAAAATAGAGATCCAGTCTAGTAAGTAGCAACACTGATAACTTCATAGTTACTAGCTGCAAAGGTAGATATTCAGTAAAACATTAAATTACAAAACAAGAAACAAACCTCACGAATCTCTAGTGTCGGCATATGTGGAAGAAAATCATTGCCAACAAAAAAACACATGAAGATGAAATCATCAACAATGCGTTCAAAATCAATCTGGAAAGGTGGATTTGGCATTCTGAACTCATACTCTAAGTACTCCCGGAGGGTCCATATATTCAAGAACTGTAAAGGCACAAAAGTGGAGGAGCAATACCAAATGAAAATAAGTCCTTCAGAAAGTCCATTGAATACACTCATTACACCACAAGTTGCAACAGAAGAAATAGATCATCATTACCTGGTACGGTTTTTTTGGAACAATAGCTTCACCCTTCTCATCAAACTCCCCAGCTTTTCTTTTTGCCTTTCCTTCACAATCTGCTGCTAGATGTCCCACCTGACCACACAAGAAGCATTTGCCCTGCTGTCCAGGTGTAAAAACCACCTGCAAACAAAAAGTGTATGTGAATAAGCTTTCAAGGCATAACTTTAAAGAAAATGGATAAGGAGCAACCCAGCTTTCAAAGAAAGATAAAACACACAAATTTTGTGAAGGTAAAAAAAGAAGTAACATGGACAACAGGAAAACATAAGAAACCAATTTTCTTTTTCTTAGAATAAGGCAGTAACATGAATTTACAGTGAAACGAGTAAAATCCATATTTTGGGAAGGAGAGCTAACCTCTCTCAGTATGGAGAAGTGTACTTCGTGTGTTGCTAAAGCTAACATGATCAGATCTGCATCCTGCATTTATGAGTATATAAAGTTATGCATTAGCAGAGCCAACAGAAGAAATATTGTCTAATAAAAAATAAAACGTTTAAGTATACAGAACATACCAGGCCATACAGGCAATGGCGGGTATTTGGGTTAAATCCAGAGAGATTCCGTTGGCCACGAATATAGGACATAATTTTGTGTTCCCCTTCACCAGGAACATTGGCATCCGAAAGAATAACCTTCAAAATAATTTAATCAGAACACATATGAATTCTTCATACTCTTTCCGGTACCAATATGTAGCCTTTCCCAACCATATGTAGCCTTTCCCAACCAGAAGGAAATATGATGGAACATACTAACAAAAAGCAATGCCCAAAACAAAAAACTTAAATTGGCACTAAGTCATGCTTACTTTAATCTGTTTCCATCCAGGATCATAATTCAATCTGAGATGGATATAGTACTGCAAAGCAACTGATAGAACAGCCATAAACTCTGTCCCTGGAGTAATAACATTAGAGTCACATGTTTGTGATTGCTGTTTTGGAGGAAGCTTTCTGCCTTCCTTCTCAAACTCTTCACGCAGCCTTTCTTCTTCTGCAGCCTGCCAATAGAACGATAGTGAGCAGTGCATGCAAATATAAATGGTTGCAACTGTCCACATAATAATAATAATAATAATAATAATAATAATAATAATAATAATAATAATAATAATAATAATAATAATAATAATAATAATAATAATAATAATAATAATAATAATAAAGGAAGATAATTCCAGTACAATACTGACCGCATCAGCTGCATCTTTTGCAGCTCTGAATCGTCTAGAGCGCTGCTGGTTCATCTTAGCACGAGGAGCCACACCATCTGTAAAACCGTTGTACAACAAAACAAAATATGAACAAGATATCATCAAACATAACAATAGTACGTCATCAAAGACAAAACCCTAGTCAAAGGAAAGTTTAACAAGTATAGGAATTATGTTGCCATAGATTCAGAGAAGAGGGTGCCTATTCTAAATGACAGAGTATGACTATCATGTGAGTATATACACCAGAACAAACTTCAACAGAGGCATAAAGCCTTACATGATTTGCATTATGACAAGGTGTTCAGTGTTCTGCGTAATAATACCCAGCAAGTAAAGAGTAACTATACCTAGCATTCCTAATTTCTACCAGCAATCAATCCTAATTTCTACCAGCAATCAAGTATATATGAATAAATAAACTCCACCAGTTCCTATAACAATAGAACAGACGGAAAAGAGTAGCAACAGAATTTTCCTCCATAAAAGATATATGAAATACGTACCAATGGCCATGTACAAAAGCTTTCGAGGGCGAACCATGACAAAGAGCCTATCTATGTAATCAAACATGCACTGGAAAACCTCGGCAAATGTTGTTGGGGAGGGCTGTAGCAGAAAATACAATAGCAGAGAAAAAGCATGGTCAATATAAATGTTGACAAGCAATAGAGCAATAAGTGAACATAAAAATGTTTCTTATTGAAGGAAAAGAAAATGCTTTCACTAAGACTGTTGATATAGTAGCAGCATGCAGTCTGCAAACTGACAAAACCTCCCAATGGAAATAAACTCAACTCCTTATAGGCAAATTCGCTACCCTGACCACTGGTTGTCCAAATTTCATGTGCAATACAATTTGACAGACAACATGAGACTGAATTTCAATAATCAAACTACAGCATTAATTTGAATAGTTTAACTGCAGCGTCCTCTTGGCATCTCAAGACGGCTTGAGGACAATTTAGCAGGTCGTATTTATTTGCAAAAATCAGTTTACAAGTCCAAACTAAAGTCCAACAATTCACCAGACTAATTCTCTTCTCCATGTTTTCATCTCTCGCCAATCGCCATAGCTCCTCGTACGTCAACCATCCAAATTAAATCCATCACGTATCTAGCGCAGCCGCACCATCCCACACCCAAAAATCCCCGCCTACCACGCTAGGAAGCCCAAAGCAGCCCGAACACAAACGCCCAAGCGAGCAGCCAAATCAAATCAACACGTCTCGAGGTCGACGGAAAGAAGGGCGGAGAGGAAGCAACTGTACGTACCCTGTCCTCGGGGTGGAAACAGGGGTGTATGATCCCGTTCATGTCTAGGTAGAGGTTGTCGAACTCGAGGCCGTTGGGGTTGGGCTTGGAGGTGTCGACGGGGACCTTGACGCCCTCGATCTGGACGGGCTCCTCCTCCACCACGTCCACCACAACCATTGGGTACTTCTCCGCCAGCCAGCGGTAGAACGCCGGGACACCCATCTCCGACGCCGCCGGCGAGAAGGATACCTCGCCGGAAACCTAACCCTAGAAGCGAGCGGTCGCGACTCGCGAGGCGGGTCGAGACAAAGAGGGGGAGGGCACGGGGGAAGCCGGCGTGGAAATGTCTGCTTCGATGACGGGACGGGAGCGTCGAGAGGGGAGGCAGTTTTGCGGTTTGGACCCTGGGAGTCGGGTATTTTTTTGTTTAAGGCGTTGTGGTCTCGGGGAAATGCAAGGAGAGCTCTTTTACGGGAAGGACTTCGCGTCAAAACGTTTAGTCGCACGTAGGGCCGGTGGTGCCAAACCGAGATAGAAAAATAAGCCCAGTTTGGTCCAAAATTACTGGCCTGGATGAGCCGAATTTGTCAGATGGGCCGTTGCTCTCATCTCAACCGCCTCAAACCAGGGCATCGTATAAAGAATTTATTCAGGGTCCGTTTGGACGTTGGAATTGTACAAGAGGTGCGTTCTTTTCCATTGCAACGGATAATTTTTTATTTTAGTATGAGTGTTTGTACAAATGAATTAAATGTCAATAAGCTAATAAGCCATTTTGAAAAGGCTTTTATGATAAAGTCGATTAGAATAAACTATTTCAATAAGCCGCTTTGAAACGACGTTTGCTTGTTTAGGAGAAGCTATAAGGCATAAGTTGAAAAAAGTGACCTAGATTCAAAATCAATTCAAGTGGAAATGGATTCAAGGTGCAATTTATTTATTTATTGGTTTGGTTGCCAAGGAAATTGTTGCATAGAGAAATGAAACTAGAGTCTAATTCCAAATCATGTTTGGCTACCAAATACTCACATTTCAACTTGGACTAGTCTTATGCCTGCACATTACAACAGAAAATAAAGCTTAGGAGTAAATATTATGCTGCAGTTATATATTCATGCTCAAACAAATAGAAGTTTTGTTTCTACTTGACTGTGTAACCTACATCTAATATAACATACAACCATATGTATGTCCAGAATAATCTGAACAGCTCAACTAACCAAACACCTAAATTCGAAAATTTTTATAGAGCCCATCCTTGGCATAACCATACAAATAGCATGGATAGAGAGTAATCAAATGCAGCAGAACCCACAAGGTACCTGGACATAAACCTGCAAATAAAAAAATGCCAAATTAGATAATTAAAGAATGAATCTTAACCAAGAAAAATCATTGGTAATTAGTAAGGAATTAAGTGATTAGCAACTATGAAACTTAATTATGAGTGAACAATACAAGTTAGATAATTGATTATCATGTTCGCATGCTGCCTATGTTACACACGTCGTAAGTTGTAAGCATGAGTGCACATAATGAGTGCTGCTAGTGTACATTGCTTAAATTGAATCAACCACAAGTTCCAGCTGGTTCCTTAAATATAAAAACGAAGGATGCCATCATAAACAGATATTTTTCTGAAACTACCACACTCACAATATTATACTGTTAATTTACACAAACTCAGAAAACATAAACTTTTTTATGTTCCATGCTCAAATTCGGAGAAACAAAGCCTAAATAATTGAGTTAATTATGCCTTATTTTAAAAATAAACAACTTTAGAAATGATGCATAACAAGTATCGACACTCTTATTTAATCGTTAGAGACAAACCATCACCTTATACAATCTATATCTAATAGAAAATCAAATTATAATATCTTTCATGCAGCAGAACCTCCTTTCCTGAACCAAATATGGAATCTGCTTCTCAGTGCAACTCACAGCAATTCTCATTTTTATTATACTAACATGTAAGAACTAAGCACAATTCTTATTGTAAATGTCTAAATTTGAATTTATGTTATTGAATTTGTGATAGGTTTGGTAAGGTTTGTTGATATACCACGACGACATTTTTGTGCAACTCCAAAGCAATTATGGTCACAACTCATAATAGCCTTACTCCCAGTCATAGGGCAAACGAAATTCTTAAACATCCTGTAAAGTATTTACAATTTGACTTGGGCGATTCCAAATCAAACTAACCCCTATCCAAGAGCATTTTGGCATGTCCTATTACTAGATGGGAATTTTGTCAATGAAAAGCACTATCCATATTAACAAAAAATTCACCAAATTATAGTCTACTTTGCTATGTCTAAGCAAATCCCACCAGAGAAGTAAAACAAGCAACATGGAACAATGCGGTAAGGCAAAAACCAAGGGAACCATGCGTCTGGGAGCATTCATTTATCTCAAATAGTAGATAATGATAAATATCGTTTGATAATAGTTGTCATAGGCCAACATAACAAGGTGGCTATGATCGACTGCATCTAACTATTGTCCACATGTACCCTTCAGCAACAGAAGCTTTCCAATATTTCATGGACACTTCCTTTGGATATAGGATACTTCATGATCTTCGAACTATTGCAAGACAAGCAGGGCGAACAGAACCTAAAATATCAAAGCTTACTCTGCTTTGGAGAACACATTTGCTAGAACAGCCCAAGAGATGCAAGAATGCTCCCTCTAATCCAAACATTGCACTTGAATTATAACAAATCAATCATGTTGCTGCACATCTTCACATCTAAAAGATGAATGTCTGTGTTAGAGACTGCACACAACCATTTCTCCCCCACACCCATTCACACAACGCACACACTTTTGCTATGGTGTCACATCCACTTGTTCAAGATAAATTTGAGTGGAACATGGTGATCAACATATGTTTCCAAGCTCAAATCTTGAATTAATTTCACATCTACATTAGTGCATGTGTTAAACTTCTCATGTAATAAATAGCCTGTTATGGCCCCAACAAAAATAGCAAACAATGGAATTGTATTTTGCACTAGTAAAAGAAGCAATAGTTCAAACTTCTCTAATGCTCATTGGAGCCGGTAAGTATATGTCAATACAAATTGGGAAGGATAAATACTACAAAGACAAAAGCAAATGAAGTAGTCCAACTTGAATCGCCTCTCTACTGAATTTCCACTTACCAAAACCTTTACACGAGCAGCATTAGGAGAGTCCTGCAATAGTTTGAGGTAAAAGTAAGAACGAGCCTTAGAGGGACTAAGAAACTATTTTCAATAGCCTCAACTACAGAATCTCCTTTATTTTTTTTATGAACTACATAGATGGGGAGATCTTGCTGAGGTCAAAGCTGTAGATCCTCCATAGAGCTTCTGGTGGGGTAACCCACCTCGTGTTCCCTGAACTATTTGATCTCGTCAATGCCGCCATTGCTATTGGGCTTGTTGAGAGAAATGGATGCCCTATTGTGACCTTGTAAATGTATTTGAAAAGATACTTCACAACTTTTATACTCGAGCATACATCCACGTTATTGTGGTAGTTGTACTTCCCCACGAGGTAAGGATTGTACTCATCCTCAGGAGGTAAAAAAATAATACATCATTACAGTATGTTGGGACAAGATATAAGGTTCAATTTCTGTAAAACATAATACAAAATGTTGACATATATGTTAGGCCAAAGATGTAATAATAACCAGCAAAGAGTCCCATCTTCTATTATCAGGACACTTTGATCATTGCTGTAAGTGATCCTTCACTTTGGTTTATGTAGATAGTAGAAATAACATCATCAAAACAAATTAAACAGTACTTACAACAAGAATGAATTACTCTCCATTAATAATCGGATGTCCCTATCCCGATATGGACACATGTTTTGTCAATCTTTAAGTCTCTGAAGATATAAGAATATCAAGTGACAGTAGACAGAAGTAGAATTCCAACTTACTTGTCAGGCCAAATAAAACACATTCCATCTAGAGACTTCTACCACTTGGTACCTTCTTAACTTCACTGATTACTGAATCAAGTCTAACAAAAGTATCATCATCGCACTTCATTACACATTTAGCAGAGACAACATGAACATGAGCAACCAAGTCACCACTATTAGAAAATCACAAGATAATAGCTACAACACTTTAAGAAGAATTAGTTTGAAAAAGAAACTCTTTATCATACCCCATACTTGCATATTGCAAGAGTCTTCAAAACAACTAAATCATATTTATTCAGTAAAGGTACAAAAATAATGCCCCCCACACAAAAAATATGCCTCCTTTTCAACTCCACGTTCACTTCCTTTCTGCCATGCTAGGATAAAAAATTCCATGAGCTCAAATTAACAAAATACGTTAAGTGACAAAAGCTGTTGGATTTACACTCCATGATTTACCGATGCAACAAAGAAACGTGCTATCACATTTGGTGACATCCAGACAGCAGACATCCATGTCTTCTTCACAACCATACGCTCAGCAAAATGGTTGCCAGATGACAGGATGCCAACGAAAATCCCAACTGGCTCATTCGCCAGAGGAGGGGCCTACCAAATAGTTAACATCTCCAAATAACTCTGTAGTGAAAAGCTCGAGTGTGTAGTGGGTAAAGACCCAACAAACACTGATTTTACATCAAAGTCCCCATTCAATGACAGGCCTGTAGCGTCCTCAAGCACAAACCCCTACAAGGGCTACAAAAAACAAAAATTAACTGCAAAGGCAGCCCCATCTATCCAACCCAACCATTAATTCTTTGAACTACTGTAATGCACAATGTGTCAGCTTTGACACTGCAAGTCATTCACCAACATTTCTTCTTGCACACTACATGATGAATTGGAGGAACATTTGCACTTACGGTGTTGTAAGGAAAAGAAGTCACATGTTGCCCATCAACATTCACATGATACCCCTCCAACCAATGCTGAGAGTAAGAACAAACAATTGGCCCACCGCAAATGGATAGGACCTAATTGTAATTGACCTCCTTGCTCATCCGATCAGCCAATTCAGCCGCCATGCCATCTTGGACTCCTCTGACCACTCCTTATTGTCCCGAATCCACCCCTCACACTTCACCAACCTGTTCACTGCACATCAATTCACTCATTCAACACATTTAACAGAATCTACCTAAACTAACATGGCTGAATGAAATAATAGGGGCCCTCAATAGGTTTCCTCGTTAGCATGAGACTTCTAGCCCTCACAGTGGAGTGCAGTGCCCCACTGCATGCAGTAGCAGGTGTTCTGATCGATCACTGGCCCGCCATTCAAGTCATCGTGGAGGCGGGGATTGAAGTGGAGGATGTGGGGCAGGTCCTCACCGTTGGCCATCTTGAGCCCCTGAAGCTCCATCATGAACTATGATGCTATGATTGTTTGTTCCCCTCCCTCAGGACCATGATCTTAGTGTCGTGCTCTACATGTGTCGGCCGAGGCATCGTGCCCACCGTGATGTAGGACCGCGGCATGTGCCTACAGGGCAGCTCCACCACGCTCCCCCTTTCAAGGAACTCATTGTGAGTGAGCATGATAGACCATGGGCACTTGGCCTTCTCCTCTGTCTTCCTACCAGAGGGTGACATGAGGGCGGTGAGGTCGGGGTTCTCGAGCTTGGAGAACAGACAGGCGCCTGCCGCGACAACGTCGACTATTGGGCGGTGGAAGGAGCCAGAGCAGGAGGGGTTAAGGAGGCGGAGGTTGAGACCAGAGACCATGCACAAGAGCCGCCCAACATGGGTAGAAGGGTCAGAGATGAATGCAAGGCGGGGCTCCTTCACAGGTTGTGGGTGAATTGGGTCAAATTTGAGAATGGAAGGAGGCTCTTGGCTTCTGCCTCCCCAGCCACCACACCGCTCTGCCCCTCCCCTCGGCCACAATATTCGGTGGTGCAACAGCACCCGTGAGTGCGTTCAAGCCATGTTTGCCTCCTCCGCCCTATCGCCTACCACCTACCTATCCCTCTCTTTCCTCCCAGCTAGACATCTTCTCCGCCCACTTCTTCCTCGGTTGGGTAGGGAAGGGCATGAGGAGCGACAGTTGAGGTAGGGAAGGTCATGACAAAGGAGGAGGCAGGGTGTGGGGAAGACGTAGTGATGTCGGTGTAGGAGGGGCGATGAAGGTGGAGGAACAGGCGGGGAGAGGGGGAAGAAGGCGGGGATAGGAAGGGAAGAGGCGAGGCAGCAGAGTGGAGTGGGTTGAAGGCGAAGGCAGGGTTTCAGGAGGAAGGTCATCGGACCCACGTGTCGGTGTGGTGTTTTCTCTTTGTGGAGGGGAGGGAGGGGGAAAATAGACTACTCATCAATTTCTTCTTTTAAGTAGTAGAGAAATTGGAGACTTCATCTTCTTGTTCCAGTTGTGACCTCGCTCAATCTCCTTTGCTCCACAGGGCTACCATCGACGCCTGCTTGGATGTGACCTCAGCGAGCTTGTGTCCCTCCTACCGAAGATCTGGAGTGGCAGCAGGGGCGGAGAGAAGGGGGGCGGGCAGGGGCCTGGCCCCCCTAATGGTCCACCAAATGCATTAATAGGACCCCTTAATCACCCTTCATCACAGTCAATTAGGCCCCTGCATTTCTAACACAAAATCATTACTTAGTGACTTGAGAAATGATGGCTGGGAACCACTTCTTGAGAAGGTGAAAGCCTTTTGTGACAAGCACGAGATTGAGATTTCGGATTTAAATCGCAAGTAAGTTATTATCTTACCTTCAGTTTTTTAATATGAGCACAAATACATATTTTTTTATTCTTATGGTACATATCTAACTTGTTTAACTACATGTCGCAATTTGTAGGTATGTGGATGTGACCAAATCTTGGAACAAAAATGATAATACCACCACTCTTCACCATTATAAAATAGATGTGTTTAATGTTGCGGTCGACCAACAATTGATTGAGTTAGAAGATCGATTCAGTTCTCAAGGAACAGAGCTTCTATCACTTTGTGCCTCACTAGATCCAAGAAAAGATGGCTTTGACATTTCAAAGATAAGTACTCTAGTGGAAAAGTATTATCCCGCTGATTTTTCAAGTCAAGATCAAGCTCAACTGGAGTGTCAACTACCACATTTTCAACTTGATGTATGCAACCATCTAGAGCTAAGTACATTGCCATCACTTGCTGATCTAACAAAGGGACTAGTGAGATTAGGTAAAAATTCTATTTATCCAATGGTCGATAGATTGCTAAGATTAGTCATAACTCTTCCAGTATCAACAGCGACCACTGAGAGAGTCTTTTCAGTATGCTAGACGTATGCTACATTATTTTGCCATATGTGTTATGATTGAATTTATATGACAATATATATGTGTATGTTTAATTATATATGTGTATGTCTAATTTTGCCGACACACGGCGCCCAGGACCCATGACGCCGGCGCCTTGGCGGGTCGGCCCCCCCTTTGTCTGGATCCTGGCTCCGCCCCTGAGTGGCAGTAGTAACTAGAGATCAGGAGATGTGGACAGGAGTCAAGGAGGTGTTCCTAGAGTTAAGCACATCAACCGAAGATTTGGAGAGGTAACAGTCAGGAGATATGGAGCTCGCCGGAGATCAAGAGACTGGTGCTGCTGCTAGTAGCACTGGATTTGGAGTGGTGGCAGTCGACGGCTCTTTTCACTCTCTCCCTCCACGAGACTGCGCCGGCAAAGAGGAAGAAGTGGAGGCACATATTCTTGAGGTATGATTCCAATTCCCGAGTTCCCAACCCAATTCCAACATCCAAATGGGGTGTCAGTCATCATCAGCACTGGTATGCATAATGCATCATGCGACATGTTCGTAAGAATAAGGCGCCATGCCCTGCCCCTTATCAAAATATCCATGAACGATAGAAGTAGTAAGGGCTAATAACACATGCTTTGGGACTTCATTGTTTTCGATCTACTACCACCTAATGAATACATAATTCTATCAAAAATGACCAGAATTCAGTAACTCGTTTATGAAAAAAACACCAGAGAACTTTGTAGAGAAGAGGGAGGAAAAGGTACGTAGTACAAAGTAACCGCACGCTCATACTCGAGATGGTCAGGCCTATACAAGAAGTCAAAATTTTTCTAATGACGGCTTTCCTTGAGCACATACACGCCCTATATATATTCTTCTGTTGAAAGAGTATCAAAACACTTCCCAGACGTCTGCTTCATAGCTCATGCTACTCCATTTGTTTTGGTAACATGCCAAGGTATGGGCTATGGCCGCTGCGTTGGACACTGTGTCATTGTCGTGTCCGTGTACAGATTTCGGAGAGGCGGAGGGTGAATTATTCAAAGCCACTTTTAGCACTGTTTCGCATCGTATTTACAAAAATAGCAGTATGGTGACAGTATTAACAAAAATATCATTTTTGCCGCCCGGCAGCCGGGCGACAGCGGCCGCGAGGCGACGCATGGCTGGGTGACAGGCAGCTTGTCGCCCAGGGAGGAGGCGACAGGCTGTCGGGTAATTAGGCCGGCGGATTAGTCAGCCTAATTACCTGCCTAATTTTTTAATTTTTTAAAATATATCAAATGAGCTCAAACAATTACGAAAATTTACGTACAGCCTCCCAACACAACGTTTCTCGCAATGTAATTTTTGGAAAATTTTATCCATGGCGAATGTTGCTAAAAAATTCATACAAATTTGATATTTTTATGAGTTTTTACGTATAGCAAACGAGCTCTAAAAATTATGAAATTTTATGTGAAGTGTCCCGATATAGTAATAGTTATTATGTAATTTTTTGAAAATTTTATACAGTCCGAATTAGCCATGTTTGTTCGAAGAATGGACGGGTGGGATTGGGATATGGGGGAAGATCCCGCGGATCGATGACATGGCAAGGCATTATCACAGACAGTTTGGATTAAAAACATATATTATATGTAGGTATCATAGATGGTTCTTGTTAATAACCGTATGTGAATTATTACAAACGGTTCTTGTTAATAATTGTCTGTGATAATTGATGATATCACAGACGATTTTTTAATCCGAACCGTCTGTAATAATTCATACACGATTCTTGTTAAGAGCAGTCTATGATAATTATGTATCACAAACGGTTTTAGCCATCGCTTATAAACGGTCATGTTTGTAAAACTGTCTGTGGTAATCACAACATAGACAGTTCTGTCGAACCGTCTGAGATGAAGCGTTCAGTATAGCCTTTTTTGTAGTAGTGCAGTGTCGGCAGTAGCGGCCATCAACGTGTGATCCGGCACGGTGATGCCGATGTTGCCAGTACCGAATCATCGTCTGTGTCTCCCTCTACATCCTGGTTTGTATATAGGAATTTTGCATGAATTTCATTTGAAATAATTCAATTTCTACATAAATCTAGATATGATTGCACAACATTCTGTTGCTCACACGATCTACGTTGTTATGAATTTCTTTCGTTGAACTGTTTACAGGGACTAGGCATGCTCACCTTGTCGTCGGTGTAGCCACCGGCATGCGGAGGTGAGGTGGCTTCCGCTGAATGCTTGATGGGTTCGTCTGCTCAAGTGGCTTTCTTCTACTTCTCCCTCTTATCTGGTGGCATTTGCTTACGGCCACCAAAAACCTTGTGTCCAAGCATTCAGCGCGGACCAATTCGACGAAAATGACCCTCAAGAACTCGCCTCGAGAGCCCTCTTCTTCAATTGGTGGTACTTCAGGTCAAACGGTGGCAGTATCATCACCATTTCAGTCCTGAACTAAGTTCAAGAAAGCGTAAGCTGGCAGTTTGGGTTTGGGATCCCATGCGTCGCCATGGCTGTTATTCTTGCTGTCTTCTGGCTGGGCATCAACATGTACCGCTTCGATCCTCCAAAAAGTCATGACAGCCTACTTGGGCAAGTTAGCAAACCGCTTGTGGCAAGGGTTCAATCTTGGCATTCATCATGGCGTTCGAAGTAATTAGGCTTATCGACTGAAAACTTCCATTGATCCGATTATTCTGAAACTAAAGCTTTATTTGCTCTTAACTATAAATAGATCGGTGTCACAATGCTGCAGAGGATCGGCGTCGGTTTGGCTATTTCGATCGTTACGATGATTGTTGCCGCTCTGGTAGAGATGAATAGGCTCAAGAATCAAGATTGCAGCAGATCATGGCCTACTGGATGAGCAGTGGCGTAGTCAGAATTTGTAGCTATGGTAGTCTATTGTCTAAAATTTATTTAACCGCTATAAATTTAACATGTCGGTACACAAATATATGAATTACGAAATACAATTAAGGTAAAAAGGACATACGAACTTCATAAAATAGACGAATATAGCTTTCTTAACATAGAATTGAAATATTACATACCCATAATAGTTGAAGAACAGTATGTCACTACTTCTTCTTCTTGTCAGGCCTGCGCCTTCTAATAGCCATGAAAGTGTTGATGATCTCGTCTTCACTCAATTGTAAGAAGATATCCTGCTCAATAAAAGTGACTAGACAATCATCCAGAAGGCTATCACCTATCTTATTTCTCAACTTATTCTTGATAAAGGTCATTGCAGAAAATATTCTTTCAACACTTGCGGTAGCCACCGGTAGAAGCAATACCAATTTGATAAGTAAATAGACCCAATGATAAACTTTATCCCTCTTTGTTTCAACAAGTTTTACTGAGAGGTCAACAAGATTGTTTAGGCCTTTGAATATTTCATCTTTTCTCATGTCATCAATAAAGGTTTCAAGTTGCAAGTCGAGTCTTAGCAAGTTAGAGCTTGAAAAATCATTAAGGTAAAATTCAGCAAGTCTATGTACCTTGTTTGCATCAAAAGAAGCGAAGGAATCCGCTGGATTCAAAGTAGCCATACACTGCTCAGCGTTTGCCGTCATGGTCCTCATGGAGTCGCCGCGCCGATGCTCGATGGCCGCGCCCGCGCTCGCCGTTGCAGCGTCGCCCGCCCCCACGGCTGCACCGCACGGCCGCACGAAGAAGAATACGAATGAGCGCAGTCTGACGCGAATACGCGGCCACGCGAACTCTCGGTCTCTCGCGATGGGCTATGGCTGAAGGCAGAACGCAGAAGGCCAAGCGTCAAGCGACATACATGCTGAATTCTCCAGTGCGGACTCTATCAATGTGCTTTGATTGGACCGAGCGCAGGGTGGTCCGCGGCCCACAGGGACCACCCTGTAGCTCCGCCCCTGTGGATGAGCCTGAAGTTTCTGTTCCCATGAGCATCTTGTGGGTGGTTCCTTAGTTCATTCTGGCTGGGTTAACCGGGTGTTTTTGCAGTTGTTGGCCAGATTTTTTTTACGATACACCACTTTTGTTGTGAGCCCTTGGATTTCATTGATCTAATGGCTAACAGTTCTCTTGCCAAGCAAGGGCTAATAGATCAGTAATGACTTTCTAAATGTTACTAATATAGTATTTGTACGTCATAAATTCACAATAATTAGAAATAATAAATGGATTGAGTCAATGGATATATGGTAATGAACTCATTAGAGTTAATACTGTTAAGGGTATTACAGATAGAATAGGAATCGGTATATTCCCCTGTAATATCCCTCTTGTATATATATATATATATATATATATATATATAGCCCATTGGGCCTCTTCAATAGATGCACAATATTCTGGTATCAAAGCTTAGGTTAAAAAGCCTAACTTCGATCTACTTTTGCTGCTGCTGCCCCCAGGAGGATTGATCTCCTCCCGGGGATGGCCATCTCAAGTCGCCGTCACCAATTTCAGGCGGCCACCTCCAGCCGCCGCCCAGATCCGGCAGCCGTGCTCGCTTCCGCACCGCTGGGACACCGCGTTGCCAACCCACGCTCCTCGCTGCGGATCTGGCCACACCCGCCTCGGCCGGAGCCACCCGCCTCCTCTGCTTCTGCTTCTGCTGCTCGACTCCTTCCCTGCCACGGGCATTCTTCTCCGCCGGTCGGATCTGGCCGCAGGCGGCATCCTCGTCGCCACGTCGGAGACAAGGACTCTTCGAGTTGCCGGCCGGCGACGTCCTCTTCAAGATCAATGGCGTCCGGATTTGCTCTTGGCGCCGTGGCTTTCGGCCGCCGTCCCGCTTGGATCCAGACGGATCCAGGCTCACCCGAGGCCGTCGAGAAGCCGCTGAGTCGTCATCCGCGAGAGGCCACCTGGATCCGGCCAGCGCCGCCTCGGATCCGGCTCTCCCCTGCTCGTCCGGTGGCCACGCCCGCCTCTGCACCGACCGCGCATCGTCGGATTCGATCATCTTCGGTTGCCTGCGCCCAGATTCGGGCACCCCGACGCCGCCTCCTTTAGCCGCCGTGCCCGCGCCTCCGCTTTCGGACGACGCCGCCTCCTTCAGCCGCCGTGCTCGCGCCTCCGCGCCCGCGCCGCCGCTTTTGGACGCCGCCGCCTCTTGGCCGCCGCGCCCACGCCTCCGCCTTCGGATGTCGCCTCCCGTGCCTCCGTGCCCGCGTCACCACCTCCCGCGCCTCCGCGCTCGCGCCGCCGCATTCGGCCGCTGCCTCCGTGCCCACGAGAGAGACGGGAGGGAGGGAGACTGTGGAGAAAAGTGGGAGGGGGAGTGAGGCCCGAGGAGGCGCTGGGAATGTGAGGGAGGGGGTGTGAAGAGAGGGGAGAAGGGGGGTTTTGGGGAGTGGGTCGTTTTCTACTGCAGATTTCTTTTAGTCAGTCTTCGGTTATTTTTTGTGAGTTTTTTGTTGCATCCATCCAAGTACGTCGTTTCTAATTTTTTTAGTTCGTTCAAGCCGTGTGAGTCCATAAATTTATTATCAGTCATAAAAGTGTAGGAATTTTCTTTTGCATGACAGCAACCGGCGCTCTACTCTCTGAGCCGCGTGTAGATCGTAGAAGTCATCATGATGCCGCCGCCCCGAGCTTCTAAGGCCGCCGCGCGTTTTTTTGCACCTTGTGCACTGCGCCGCCGTCTTGGGCTTCGATATGCACCGTCATGCTTCTATCTATTCCTCTTCGGCTTGATTTGATAGTTTATTCAAAAACTGCACGCAACGACGACATTATCAAGACTCGGACGTCGAATATTTCTTGTTTTAGTATTAACCCATTTTCAAATGCAATGTTATTGCATACGTCTTGTATTTGAGGGGGGTGTTAAGGGTATTAGAGATAGAATAGAAATCGGCATATTCCCCTGTAATATCCCTCTTGTACTCTCTATATATATTGCCCATTGGACATCTTCAATAGATGCACAATATTCATAACAAATACCATCCTTTCAAAGAAAAATAGCATTACTTATATAGATAGACTTGCAGAGATGTATGCATACATGCATTGCGTGTGTTACGGATATATGTTGTGAGTTGTGACAAGACTAGAGAGTACATTTTAAACTTTGAATTGGAAAAGAAATAGATTTCGAATTTAATCTAGCATAGATATCAAATTATTGTTATGCTAGAAATTTCAACGTGCTTTTGGATTTGAATTTCTATTTTACCCTCTCCGTATAAGTCCAAAGTCTACCATATGCACAGACCAAGTACAAGTAGTCACTAAATCTAATAAAAAGTTAATATCACTAGACCATATATACCCTTATCAAATAGCATAGTACAACTACTTATCCACTTTTGATATATTGTGGGACAATGCTTCCCATAATATGCGCTTATATTGCGGGACGGGGAAGTATATTCATATATTTCTAACGTATGATTATTCAAAATTCAAATATGATATTTTACTTTAGTCTGTTAAAAAAATAATGAAACATAGAAATCAAATGTTTTATTTTAAATTTCCAATCATTATGATACTACACGTTTGAAACAAGTAACAAGAAGAATGATTGTAATATCTTAACTTTTACCCAAGATCTATGGCAAGAAAATTTTGATCGTACCACCGTAGAGTATTGCAAACAACATTATGATATCACGGCTAATTAAACAAATTTTGTAATGATATATGTCATGAAACAAATTTTGGAACGATATATGGTATGAAAGGATATGCCCGTTTAATGTTTTACTATTTTGTAGGTGTTTCCTTACGAGTCACATTTGCATAAAGTCCAAACTAACTTTGGTCAATCAAAGACTCAGATTCAAACCTTCCCTTACCTCCAGTGGTAAGAGGTGTACCGTAAAAGAGCTCAGGGCCGGAGCTTCAGCAGTAGCTTTCTTGTGTTTGCCATTGGCAAGGTGACCAGTAGCCTAGGACAGAGGGCATCGATAACTTTTACTGGCTTCTTACCGTGCTCAGTGCTTTGGGCTTGACTGCTTACCTGCACTTTGCACATGTTTTATGTCGATAAGAAAAAGAGTACTTCAGTTTTAGTACAGTGATGGTATACATATGACCCTGTTTGGTAGAGCTGGTCATCTGTAGCTCTAAGAAATCCTGAATCTAGAGTTACAGGTATGTTAAGTGCATTTACATGACTTATTTCATTTATATTATATATTAAATAAAAATATTTAAATCACTTTAATTTAGTAAACAAACTACAGATCCAGTATAGATCTCGGAACTAGAGCTGTGCCAAACGGGGCCTAAATATACAAGTACAAAACGCTCAGCGCAATTGCATGGACAATCATGACAAGTTTTTTTTATAGAAACAACAATGACAAGTACTAAAGGAAGCATAAGAGTTCCTAACTAGTATTTACTATGGGATTAGGCTTCTTGGTGGAGTTTGTACACTCTTGTTAAGAAGGGTTTATTGGTTTTTGAGACAACCGTTTTCTAAAAATTAAATTGAGACTGCCTTTTAAATTACTCAATTACTAAATTGTGAAATTAGCATAAATGATTCTATATACGAGGTGGGATGTTGATTCCCCTCTTTGCCAACTGTATTGTTACTTATTGGTCTGGTATCTGCGTCAGTGCTACCAGATGGTGGCAGCAGAACAAATGTGTTACTGTTTTACAATGTTTCCGAAATGAGGATTACTTAATGCCTCTCACACCTCCATGCTGTGAACATAATGTACGGCACAAGAAGTACAAGCATATCATTCACAACCTGCTCAATAAAAAAATCACTTCACATGATGATGCCTTGAAACCAAAGATACCAGAGAAGACAAACTATGACAACGCTGTTAATGTCGTTAGAAGATAAGTACAACAGTACGAACCGATCATCTCATGAAGTAGTTTCCTTTGTTGATTGTTCCGGAGTGCAAATGTTTCAATCACGCTGATGCTATCTGCTGCAGCAATTCACATAAACGACAAACAAAATTGTTTGCTATAAGAAAATTTAGATTCAAAAATGGGAAAAATTGAAGGGACATCATCAACATGCCAATAAGCGACTTGCAACCTGGCACGAGAGGCGGCGGCCAGGAGCACTACCCCCCACCCACACGCACACATGTTCTTCCCAGCGAAAAAGATGGCTGTGCTGTATTCACAGGGCTTAACATCACCCATTTGGCATCTTGATTTGAATTGACAGTCAATTCTTTTGGCAGCGTTGGAGGTCTTCAATTGCCTTCTTCCATTGCCAGGCACGCTGTTTTGCATCCTCAAATGTTGAGACCTTCTTTGGCTGTGAAAGAATTCAGTTAGGCGTGACGAATACGACATCTAGGACAATACTATGGACCAGTAACAGCAAAGATGTATACCGTGCATATCCTAAAATGTGAAGAGTTTGCTACTTGTACATTGAGTTCACTTGGGTCATCAGACCAAACAATGTTCCCCTTGGTCACCATTTTTGCAGGGTCAACACAGATCAACTGAGGTTTGTCGGTGAGGATCAGCTGGACCTTCTTGTTTGTTAGCTTATTAATCTTCTTCAGCTTTGATATCAATACTACAGACTCACCAGGCTCCAGGAATTCCTGCCTGCCACATTGTTAAAGCAATATGCACCAACATGAATCACCTCTTGTGGAAAAAATGTGAGCATGGAGTCGACCATTTCCCCCTTTTTTTCATTTTTCTTTTATCTTCCTGTAAGTATAATAGAATGTTGTGAAAAAGTGTATTTACCATCTAGAGTCGAAGGAGTCGATGGAAGCTAATCTAGATATATGGGAGCATACTTCAGAAGATGATGTGGCACCATTATTCCCAACAGGGCTGACCTGTTGGTTGGTCGGTGCACTTCCCATGTGTGACAACCAATTTGAATCCTGAGTATCCTCATCCTCATTTGCCTGAATTGGGAGATTATCAGAATGATGAAGGCTGGAATTAAGTGATTATATTGACATATGTAACAAAGCATACATTTGCATCCACTGCAAGCTTTGGTGCTTGTGTCTTCCTTATAATTTTCCAGTCAATGCCTCTGAAGAAAGGATGCTTCTTCAAGGAAGCATAACCATCAGGTCCTGCACCTGGCCGTTTGCTTGGATCAACATCCTGCACAATAATAAGATAAACTATAGTCTACTTGTTGCAATTTTACATTAGGAGTTTTACTATTTGAGATCTAAGGCTATGCAAATTTATTATGTGTTCAAATAAAAACTATCTGTATATTTCGAAGGAAAGTGTAACACAGCAACCCATGCAATGATTAGAATGTGACTTGTTTATGTTTGCAGCCTTTCTATGATACGAAGACATCATTATCTGTAAGTTTTTGAAGAACAAATGTACTACTTATGCACAAAAGCTATACAAGAAGTAATCGGTATATTTGTATATACCAGCAACTTGTCAATGAGATCTCTCGCTTCATCTGAAAAGTACTCGGGAAATCTGAGATCCCTTGCTATAATTCTCTGGAAAATTAACCACTCACTGGCATCCTTAAATGGCGAATAGCCAGAAAGCATTTGAAACAGTGTGCACCCCAATGCCCATAAGTCATTTCTGCCAAGAACAGATCAAAGTTCATCAGAAAAATGTGTATACAGCTCTGCTCATATCACCACAAAACACAGTTCTGTAGAAGCTTGCTAGAATGCTAGCTACCCAACTGGCAGCAAACTAGGATGAAGGCCAATACTTGAAGATGAATTTTCCCTAATGCAATGAGCTTAATTTATACTTACACAACATCTAAAGAATACACGAAGACAGGGCTGTACTTTGCATCAAAAACGGTGATGTCTTCAAAAATGGAATACCACATTTACCACCTTATGCATTCTCAGAAAAGCTGACTTTCTGAAAGTAAAGATATTGACCTGACAAACGTATTTGTTCTGTGGTGATGGATCAGGTAGCCACTGGGAAATGCATCTCTGCAAGTTATCGCACCTACTCTCGTTTTGACTGCTTTAAGTTTTTAAGTCCTTGATGTTTATAACGTGAAAGATGAATTTGTAGTAGGCACCGGGGCTCCAGATAAATGACAAAAGTGAGCACATCCAGGGCAGCTGTCTACAAGACCTTAGGTTTTCTAGCAAGACAAGCTTTCGGGCCTTAATGCCAATGATAGCTTAAAGAACAGTGCAGTCTGAAACTCTGAATACCCAAGCACCTAGTTAATAAATGTATAGTGCTGGTACTTGATAATGCAAGTGAATACTTCATACAGAGTCAAACCATTAAATCACGTGAACGAAAGTATTTTATCTAAGCACCTAGTCAATAAATGTACAGTGCTGGTACTTGATAATGCAAGTGAATACTTCATACAGTCAAAACATTAAATTACATGAAAGAATGGAGTATTTTAAGTATCACAAAAAATAAATGAAATAATTCCAAAGAAACTACGTTTATCAAGGCATCAGTGTTTCTAGATTAAGTTATTTACTCACCCAAAAGTTGCTGGGGCAGAGTTCAGGACCTCTGGTGGTACATATGCCGCTGTTCCAACAAATGTGCAGGCCCTCTCATCTGTACAGTAAATATAGGGAAAACAGAACCTTACGAACGGAATATCACAAATCCTAAGACAATCCAGCACTGTATATGTTTATCTTACTAGTTGAATTTGGGAGGACTTTGATTGGAGTGTCCCTAGTAGGCTTCACGCTACCAAAATCAGCAATCTTGATGTGCCCATCAGAAGTAAGCAGTAGATTCTCTGGCTGAAAGATCAAAACATTGTGAGTCATCGTTACTGATGACAATAACTGAAAGGCCAATGTGCAACTCTGTTATGATTTACATACTTTGACGTCCCGATGAATCAGGCCTACACTATGCAAATACTCCAAAATATCAACAATTTCGGCAGCATAAAACCGTGCCTCGTCCTCAGGCAGGCGACCTTTCTGCAAGCAAAATCTATACATAAGAAGCAAATACAGAACGGGAATTAACCACATTGTGAGCAGCTTGACACCAACCCGAACGATTTGGTCGAACAACTCCCCACCTTCGCACGATTCCAGCGCCATGTCTACACAGCAAAATCAGCAAAAATCTTAGTCTAGCAAAATCAGCAAAAGTCTTAGTCTTTTTCATCCAAGAGCATCATTTTACAATGGACGTAGTAGCTATTCAGAATTAAGATTACAGTCCTCAGTGTTTAAATAAAAAAGGCACTAACAGAGAGAGTAGGTGTCCTGGAAGGTGAAGAAGAGCCTGATGACGCCCGGGTGATCCAGCTGATCGAGCACGATGCGCTCCATCTTGACGTAGGATATCTTGTTCTCCTTGGTGATGAACTTCTTGTCCATGATCTTGAGCGCGTACACGTTCCCCGTATCATTCTTCTTGGCCCTCACCACCTGCCATCCATCGTACGCAAACAGCCGCCTCAAGAACCGCAATTCCCACGACCCAGCCAGCCACAAATCAACAGGGAGAAGGGAACCACGATCGTATATCACCGCACGTATCACCTTGGAGTAGGAGCCGACGCCGTAGATCTTGCCGAGCTCGAAGTCGTCGGCGGTGAACTGCTCCTGCGGCGCGCGGAAGGCGATCCCGCCGGCGGCGGTGGGGGAGGCGGCGGAGGCAGAGGGCGCGAGGCGGAGCCTGGCGGCGAAGTCCCTCTCCATGTCGTCGCCGCCGACCGCCATTTCGTCCGGGGTGGGGGCTATCTATAGGCGGCGGGGGAGGGGGATGAGGGCGTGGGGTTCGAGGGGCCGGCGCGGCCTCCGGTGGCGGAGGCGGTCAACGGGTGGAACCATCGGATTCGGCTTCGAGGGGTGGGAAAGGAGATGGGAGGGGAATCGATTGGACTGCGACGGCCGCAGCCTTCCGGGCTGGGGTTGGCCGCAGCGCAGGAAAGGAATCGAATCTCTAATCGTCGTTCTCTCTTTCTTCCTCTCTTTGTTGGGTTGTGGAGTGTTGATCGAATGGCGGGGATGATACGGGAGGCAATGGCCAAAGGGATGAGCGCTCTTTTCACCTCTTTTTTGTTACTCGGATTATCGTGATCCCATCTCTCCATAGACGCGCGCATGAATTTAACTGAACTTTGTAGATAGCTCCTTTATTCGAATTAGAAAAAAAAAATCTATATAGCTCCAATCCTGCATTTGACGCTGCAATAGCATGTCTCTAAGCGTACCTCCAATAGTGACAGCTCAGTTATCAGTTAGCTTGCTATATCACCTTAAAGCTGAGCTGGAGGAGAGAGAAGGTTGTCCTGTCCAGAAACACGACGTAGCACGCAAACCAATGACCAAAGCGATGACCGCGCGCGTTGATGGAGTGGAGTCATCTGTCCTTACGCGGTTTGTGGGGCCCACACAATGAAGATTACCCCGCACGCGATGGATCCAATGGTGATCAGCTTAGCAATGAAGGTGACGACGATCGGAGGACTCGATGAAGACCAGCTCGACAATGAAGGCGGCGACTGGAGGACATGACAGCGGCTAAAAAAATCAACTAATATGACTAGATCGAGAAATTTCGATATTTGACACTGAATACGTGCGCCTCTCAACTTTTAACCCTCAATTCGCACGCCTTTGGAAATTTAACCCGATCACTGCGAATTCTTTTGATTCAAGGGATTCTCCTCATTTTCTCTCATTTTCTATTTTGACACTTGTCACTGCGAAAATGAAGAGAATCACTTGAATCAAAAGAATTCGCAGTGACAGAGTTAAATATCCAAATGCGTGCGAATTGGGGGTTTAAAGTTGAGAGGCGCACGTATTCAGTGTCAAATATCGAAATTTCTCGACTAGATCTGGCTCATCGGTGTGTGGATCTGGCCAGCTCTGGCCGGATCCATACGCCGGTGGCACGAATCTAGCCAAGCCAATGGCGACGATGGTGGGGGACGCGTCGGAGGATGGTGAAGATGGTGGGGGACCTTGATGAGAGGAGCAAGGAGGGCACCGGGTTGGATCAGATTGGCTCGATGATAGGAAAGGTGGGGGAGGTGCTAGAAAGGCGATGATGAGGCAAGTGGAGACCAGCACCGTAGAGAGGCAGGGGAGGCTAATAGTGGATGAGGTGTAATACCACAGATTTACAAAGAGTAAATAAAAAGCGTAGTTTGCCGTCAGACCCATCGACCTTTTAGAGTATCAATTTAGTGTTGCGCGCAGAGGTTCCCAGACCATCCCAGGACAGTCGGCACCGTCTAGAGAGCCGTATATTTAGCGCTCTCAGAGGTTCCCGGACCGCCTAGGGACAGTCGGCACCGTCTCGCGTTGCGGGTGTTCATCATCCGGCAAATTTCTACCTTATCTTCTTTACCGACTTACCGCTGCAGTAGAAACCAAACCAACAGTCGTGGACCAGAATGCCCCTAGGCAGTCAAGTATATGAGAGGGGCATGGGAGGGCATCCCGGTCATTTCATAAATGCAAAGGGGAGCCCCCAACCGTGCCCGTATATACTAGAACCATGCAGCCAAGCCCCATTTCCCATCTCCTCACTTTCGGCCAAAAGAGATAAGGAGGAGAGAGGGAAGGAAGAAAAGAAAAGGAAAAGAAGGGAAGAAAAAAAAGAGAAGGAGAAAAGAAAAGAGGAGAGAAAAAAGAAAAAGAGAGAGAGAAAAGGGATGGGTTCGGCACCTGCGTGACAGGTCCCTCAAAATTCGTGCGATTTCGCCCGAGATCGGGGTACGAGCTTAGGGACGTTGTTCTCCGTTTAAGCTCCTGATTTTTTGTTTTTGCCGTTGAGTCGGGTTGATGTGTGCGCAGGTGGAGGTCTCGGGTCGGAGCTGTCCACGCGTCATCCCCGAGGTTAACCAGGCAAGTGCATTGTAAAGCGGTGAATTCGGGTAGTGATTTCGGTTAAAATTGAATAATGATACACTACTAATCATGTTGAGGTAAGATAAATATTTCCGGATAAGGCATGTCTACCATGTTGGGATAAGTTAAGAGTTTCGGGTTGCATATTGAGAAATGAGGAATGTTGAGACATGTCATGTTGATATGCGTAGTCGGAGAACTTGCATTGCATGCATGTCATGAAAAGAGATAGCATTGGTCCACGTTGAGTGGACGCTCCACGGGAGTGGAGCTGGGTCCCCATTGAAATAGGACGGGCTTGAGGTCTTCGCATGAAACAGGGCGGGCCTGGGTGGGCATCGACGGGTGCACACTCTGCTGTACCGGTATAGGCTAAAGAGTTGAGAAAGAAGTGCATGTGCATGATGAATAGTTCATCGGAATGTAGAGTGGTTAAATGGAAAAAGTGGTTAAATGGAAACGTGGTTAATGATAATGGAATGATTATGTCTAAATGAATGAACCTGTTATTTGCTGTTTTGCTTTGTACTTGCTGAGTCGGTGGACTCAGCCTTGCTTTGTTGATGTTTTTAGGTGACCGTTGAGGCGATCAAGCACGGGCGGGAGTAGCACATGGAATAACGGCACGAACTAGCAGCACTTTTGTATCACCTTTTGTCAGTGTACTTTAGCTTTGTTAGGCTAGAGTAATCACTAGAAATGCTATGTTGTATCTGAACGCAGCAAAAATGAATAAAGTTAATGTTGGTTTTAATTCCTCCTGTGTTGATGAATTGGTAAGAGTAGTAGAGGTGGTAGCATCTTGGCCCAGTGAGTGGGCGGGGTGTTACATGAGGGGTGAAGGGAGGTGGAGGCTAGCACCAGCGAGGAACAGAGGCTAGCAGAAGGAGTAGAAGCGGAGGGTAAGGTGATGGTGTTGCTGCATGAGTGGTGAGAGAGACAAAAGTGGGTGAGGGCTGAAATATTATAATTAATTGACAAGTGGGGCCACTGAGGAGAGAAATTGTAAAAAAAATAATATTGTGAAACATGCTAGAGACAACTTGTTGAAGATATTATTTAGTGATATCTCTTGGTGAGGTAAAAATGATATGATAAGATTAGAGACGACACTACTGTAAATACCCTAAATGGAGACAACAAAATTGGTGACTTGGATCCATGCAAATGCGATGCATCATCGGCTGGGGTCATTCAATGCCTCCTGCCTGCCGAAACGTGCTACTGCACAGCTCCCAGAAAAGACGGTGGAGCCATATGCTGGCAACATGCTGGGATCAACGGTAGCACAAGTGTAACTGTTAGTAGCAATAACAGTCAAGAATCAGTTATCAAAATGCAAACCGGAACGTAAGAGTGACATGCAGCTGATTTTCTCTGGGACCAAAGTACTGGTTTGAGTGGTAAGAGTGACATACTTGCAGATCGGACGGATTTCATTCCCGTGGAAACCACCACGACCATCGTTGCTGCTGCGTGATGTTCCGCGGAAACCACCACGACCAGATTGACCTCCATGGCCACTGTGCCCGCCAAAGTTCCTAGACTGATCACCGTGTCCAACAAGACTTCCGGACTGATGATTTCCGTTCCAGTTTCTTCCTTTGTTCTTACAGTTTCGGTTCTTGCCTCCTTGCATGTTGCTGCTGCGAGACACTGCATTGACAGAGGGACCACTAATTGAAGCTGACTTATCCTGAGACACTAAACGAATTTCATAGCTCAATAGATGAGCATATAAATAGTTTAACGTCATAGGGTCAGCTCTGGTTGTTATGGGCATGACGGGAGATATGTTTTTGGTTCTGCACGATGCTCTGGCTGTTCACCTGGGAGCAGAGTTTATTACTGGTTGCTGGCTAATTTGCCGGATCTACAATCATCCAACACATTAGGAAACTACAGATTTGGTACAACTAATGAGCCGGATTACATGGCCGTAATTATCACGGCTGAGTATAGATAGAAACCAAGTATAGAAAATGTACAGAAGGAATCCTATCTATAGAAAATAGAACTTGCTACATATTTTTAACACACTTGACTGTGTTTACCCAGTAATGATCTAAGGATTGTTACACACTCAAGACTCAGATGGCTGGGAATCACCGAAAGATACAACCTTACAATCAGTCAAACAAAACGGTACAGATGCCAATATATCCTGCTGGTTGTTTAACTCCCCCCAACTAGGGCATATTCTACGCCGTAATACTAAGTAATAACCCTCACGATGCCATCGTCCATCGCACGCTCTGAAGCTGGCGGGCATTTCTTGGCAATTCAAAGCTTACATCCAGCAGTTCAGCTGACCCTAGCAGAGTAGTTCAACAGCTGACCCTGACCATGGCCTTACCATAGTAGTTCAACAGCTGGTCCTGGATATCTCATCATTTAACTCACATTCAGAGAAACCATAAACAGATTCGGAGAAACAGTAAAACAGCTGACCATGTATAAGTTAGTGCAGATCCTGTGGCCATTCTCAAGAAAGCAGTACATGTCCCAATCGAGAGAGTGAATAGGATAAGAGCATCCATAGGGTGTAAACACCAAGATTTCAAATACGGGTTTTGAACATGTCAAAGCTAAATACTCTGACAGAAATGCGGGTTTGAGTCAACATTTACTGCCGCGGAGCTGCAGTGCAGAAGCATCGCATGAACAAATCCTGTTTGAGTCATTAATGGCTAAAAGAGTGATCGTAAAACAAATTTTGTTTTGGCCAGGATTAAATGTAAACAAGGATACATGTCAACATCATGTAGTTCTACATTTCTCTGAGTACCTTCTTTCTGGATGCAAGTCAACATCTAAGCAAGGACTGCTGTCGGAAGACTAACGTGCTTGACTGCAAAGTCTGCAATGTGCAAGTTACATACTACTAGTAGTACACTAGTAAGACTCCATGAACTTTCTTGCTTGACTTTGCACATGAAAATAATGCAAAAATATATTTGGCAAACGTACTCAACGGGGGCTTGAAAAATGCACTTCACTAGTAATTCAGGTCAGCAACTCTTTACAATGAAAGAGGAAGTCCCTAGTCAACTTTTATTTATGAATTGATCAACTCTAATAAGGGTTTGTATACCTTTACCCCATTCAGAGAGGCCATGCAACGTTAGCAGCTCATTGCTACAAACTTAAGACCTCCGAAATTTGCTCTGGTCGGCCAATCTAGAGTAAACAGAAATTCCAGATGACACAAAAAAGCTAGGAAATGGCCAAGCCTAGACGTGGAAAATAAAAGAATTCTTCCAAAAGTCTCAGTTTTGTACTTCAAAAATCATTACACGCATGACAGTCATAGGATAATTCTAGTATCGCTGAAAAGTCTCTATGGTGGAAAGGTACCGATTCAATAGCACACAGATAGATGAAACTATATTTCTTTTTTGAACTTCAGATAGATGAAACTTGAAACTTCCCGAGCAGAGTAACTTGAAGTGGCACCAAAAAACTACCTATTGCAAGTAATAGACACATGCAACCATGGACAGAAGTTACTTAAGTAAGATAAGAAGCCAGAATACCCTTTGAATCAAACGCAAAAAGTGCTATTAAACTTAAGCACCAAAAATGTAACTTTTAAACCCTGTGTCCTTGAGGCAATTATCTTGTTCATCATTATCATGATGGCATTGGCAATACAATAGATAGATCAAACTTACAGTAGCAGCTCGATCAATATTCAATAGCTAAACCTTATAACCTAAAAGTTCAGATGGATGAATGCAATTGCAAATGACAAAAATTTGCCATGCCCAAAATTGAGTCTAAAATTCTATAGTAAGCATGCAGAGTATAGAGCCACTTCCCTTGTTGCACGTTCTGGTCAGTCTTCGAAGGCGGACACCAGCTCCGGCACCGGCTCGGGCACCGTGGGCAGCACCGGGTAGTTCCGCGAGAAGCACGCGTCACAGAGCTCATGAGCCTCATCGCCATAGATAAAGTGGAGCTTGTCCAGAGAGAGGAAGGCGAGCGAGTCGCAACCGATCGTCCTGCGCACGCCCTCGAGGTCCATCCTATTCGATATCAGCTCGCCTTCGCTCGGCGTGTCGATGCCATAGTGGCAGGAGCCGATGACAGGTGGGCTGGCGATGCGCATGTGCACCTCGCGCGCGCCGGCGTCGCGGAGCAGGCGCACGATCTTACTCGAGGTGGTGCCGCGCACGAGCGAGTCGTCGACGACGACCACGCTCTTGCCCGTGATGACGCCGCGCACGGGCGCGAGCTTGAGCTTGACGGCGAGGTCGCGGATGGCCTGCGACGGCTGGATGAAGCTGCGGCCGCTGTAGTGCCACCGGATGAGGCCCTGCTGGAACTCGAGGCCCGACGCCTGCGAGAAGCCGAGCGCGGCGTAGAACCCCGAATCCGGTACGGGGATGACGACGTCGGCGGTTGGGGCGGGGGACTCTGTAACGCCCCCGTTTCCAGGGGCGCGTACGGACACGGCATTCCGTAACTATTCATGCATGAACAGTTATGGGACGTCGCGCAAGAGTATACCATTGCATGCTTACAACAAAAGTCCAGCATATATTTCACATAAGGATTAACATCCATTTTCGACAGCGGGGCGTGCAAGCCCAAAGTATACTTACATTACAAAAACTCCAAGATCCGCTTGAGCGCGGCCAAGACCTAAAGCCACGGGTCCTCGTCGAAGGAGAGACCCTCAGGGACGTCCTCGACGGGGAGACCTTCACCTTCATCTTGATCCTCTAAAGAAGGGCAAAAGCAAGCCGTGAGCCAATCAACCGGCTCAGCAAATCCCAAAGGGATCCTAACTTATTACATGCACGGAACATCAAAGGAGGGGGAATATATTTGGTTTATTAACTTTGAGTGGATGCAGTTTTATTTGCAAGCATTTTATAAAATGGACTCAAAACTACTTCTTAAGATCTCAGGGGTTTTCACAAAGAATTCTTTAACCAACTAGTCAAGTTCAAATATGTACAAAACTACTTAAGCTTTGCAGCTGGAATCACCCAAGTGACACAGCTCCAATAACCGGGAGCACGGCGTATTCGAATACCATTTATTTGACTCTGCAGAGTTTGCTCAGCTTTACCCACACGCACCCTTAACCCTCATGACTGAGTTAAGGAACCAGGTCTTTTCGCTGCTCAACCCTTGGTATACACTCCACCCGATAGATAATAATCCCGCACATCCTCGGGCGTTCGTTGGCCCTCGCGGAACGCCGGTCCCGAGTTGTGAGGACCTATCGTTGTCTTGCACTGACTCCCAATGCGGGGTTTCACTTAAGTTGAGCAGGTACTAAACCAGGGTTGACAAGTCAACACCTGTGGTTGAGCGATCACTATGACATTTGCTCAGCGTAAGGGTTTCAGTCCTTATATTTTCACATGGCCCGCAACCTTACCAGGCCCGCGACCCATCCGAGGGTAAGAGTTGGGTGAATAAACATAATCATCTTGCGATGCACCACAACCCCCCTTCCTTCAATCCTAGGGTAAGAGATGGGTGAATAATCATCTTGCGATGCACCACAACCCCCTTACCCTACCTTGTGCACGCCGGCACTCTCCGCTCTAAGATACGGTGTCCCATACCACCCTACCTTAGAGTCGGGTTTTGCAAAGTCTATTGGCTCGCTGCCACGACCTTATTAGTATAAGACTTTTGAGTGATAATAATATCTTACAGTTATCTAGATTAACAGATAATTATTTCTAGGGTTACAAAGGCATGGCAACAAATTTAACAGGGCATTTGTCAGTGGTAGGTTTAACTACATAACATGTCATTCTAAACATTTTATTTTATTTCAAACTAACATTTCACAACTAGCTCAATGCAAATAGCATATTAACATATATAAACAGCATGGGTTTCAATATGATCAAAGGATTTGGGACTTGCCGTCAATCCGGATGATCTCAGCTAGCTCGAACGTAGAAACTCCTGGATCCTGCGACTGCACTTGAGCTTCCGGGATCTCCGACACTAGCGCAAACACAGAAAATAACATAAATCCGGCTTGAGCCTAATCAAGCGAGGAAAAATAATCTATTTAAAAAGGAGTAAAATGCATAAATCCTTCAAATGGAATTTTAGGAATTTATCTGGAATGATTTTGGTGGAAAGGAGGTCAAAGATGGGTCAAGAATATTATTTGGAGAAAAGTGGTGAAATTTGGGAATTTTTGAGATTTTCTGTGATTTTCTAGGATTTATTTGGATTTTTCTGGATTTTGGAAATTGATAAATTGGGGAAAAATCGGTATGAATAGTGCTGGGCCGACCCGGAGCTACAGCGCGGCCCGGGCGAGAAAATGGCCCGCGCGGCCGAAGGCCAGCGCGGCCCACGCGCGCGCGGCTCGGCCCACTCGCGCACGCGCGCTCTCGGGGCGAACGGCCGACGCGTGGAGGACGCGGACGGCGGCGATGCGGAGGAGCGGGCGGACGGATGCGGGGCGGGATGGCGGTCGAACGGCGGTGGAGTGGGGAAGGCGGGTGAAGCGGGGGTTTTGATCAGGCGGCTGGGGAAGGACGGTTTTAGTGGGATCAGACGGCTGAGATGGGTTGCCATCCGGCGGTGGAGGTTAGACGGCACAGGAGGGGACGGACGGCGGGGATGCGTCCACGTCATCGTCTTCCTCCTCCCGCCGGGCGCGCGCAACAGAGGAGCGGGGACGGCGGTGCCTCCGCTCTCCGGCGACAGTGAGGACTCCCGGCGGTCAGGGATGGCACTAGGGAGTAGGGCTCGGCGAGGGGGACCCGTTTCTGGGTCTTGGGAGCCACGGGAAGGGCTGATGGCGGCGCAATGCCGGAGAGAAGTTAGCGGTGGTTCCCGGGCACCGGAGGCCAACGGCGGCGATCCAGGCAAAATGGCGGCGGTGGGAGCATCTCTGTGGCTTGGAGAACTCGGGGGAGGTGGCGGCTCGAGCTGGGGAGATCCACAGCGAGCTGGCCACGGCGACCCCTTTTCGGCCGATGGCGAGCTTCGATGCCAACGCGGAGGGGAGGTGCTCTCGGCCAGGGATGTCCACCACCGGATTCGGGGAGCAAAGAAGATCGTGTCAGCGAAGGGAATTGGATTTCAATCGAGAAAGGAGGGAGAATAGCTCGGGGGCTCACCGGCGGTGAAGGCGTTAATCGGCGGCGAGACACAGACTCCGAGCTCAATTGGTTGCACGGGAAGCTTCCTGGGAGCAAGGGGAGCGCAAAGCTGGGTCTGGTGGGGCTTAAAAGGGGGTGGAGAGGGCTGGCGACGTGGAGGGCAAGTCGGGGCAGGTCGGGGATGGTAATGGCGGGGCGTGGGCGGGGTCACGGAGCTGCTGACGCGCGGGGATGCTGTAAGAGTTGACGCGGCGTCGTCTCCGCGCGATGGAGGGGGACAGGGCACTGCTAGGAGTTAAGGCGAGGGGACGGGAGCAGGTGAGTAGTGGCAGGGCGACGGTGCGGCTTGCGGGGGAAGGGAGAAAGAGGGGGAGGCTGGCAGGCGGGACCCGGGTGGCAGGAGGGCGAAGACCGGGTCAAAGGCGGTTGGGGGAAAGGCCGGCGACGGCGAGCCGACGCCATGGCGGTGCGGCGGAGCGCAGTGCGCGGCACGAGCGCCTGCGCGAGGGCGAAGGCGCCAGCGGGGAGAAGGAGGGAGGCGCTGAGGAGGAGAGAAGACGGGAAAGAGGAGGGAGGGCACCGGAGAAGGGGAAAAGCGGAAATGGGGCGAGGCGCCAACCGAGGGGAGAGGCAAGGAGAGGGGAAAGGCGCCAAAGAAGAGGGGAAACGGATTTGCCGGAAAGGGAAAGCGGGAGCGGGGGAGGACTTTCCAAAAAGGGAAAGTTTCCAGAAAATCACCCAAAATTCAGCAAAAATCAAAGAAAAATCTGGGTTGAAATTTTGGGGTTTTTCAACCTACCCCCCTTAAAAGAATCTCGACCCCGAGATTAACTTGGTCCAGGGAGTAAGTTGGGAAAAACTCGCCGCAAGTCTGACTCTCGTTCCCAAGTGGGCTTATCCGCTGTGTGATTCTTCCACTGCACTCTGCAAAATCTGACATTCTTGTTTCTGAGCTGCCTCTCTGACGTTTCAAGTATTTGTAGTGGTTCTTCAGCATATGTGCAATCATCCTGCAGTTCAATATTTGACAAGGGTACTTCATCTGTTGGCTGTCGTAGACACTTTCGAAGCGGAGATATATGGAACACATTGTGTATCCTTGACGAGTTAGGCGGCAGCTGCACTTGATAAGCTACCCCTCCAACTCTTCCGATTACTTGAAATGGTCCCACATATCTTGGTGCCAATTTACCTTTTTCTTGAAACCTCCTGACTATCTTGAATGGTGTGATCTTGAGGTACACGCAATCTTCGACTTCAAAGCTCAAGTCTTTTCTACGGTTGTCGGCATAGCTCTTCTGTCGGTCTTGTGCAATCTTGAGTCTTTCTCTGACAATTCTGACATGGGTTTAGGCATCTTGAGTAACCTGGGGCCAATCAGTTTCCGTTCACCTGTTTCTGACCAATTCAGTGGAGTTCTGCACTTTCTGCCATATAGAGCTTCAAATGGTGCCATTTGGATGCTGCCTTGGTAGCTGTTGTTGTATGAGAACTGGGCAAACGGTAAGCAAGTATTTCATGCTGCACCACACACAATTGTACAAACTCTCAACATATCCTCCAAAATCTGATTGGTTCTTTCTATCTGCCCATCTGTCGGAGGGTGATATGCTGAACTAAAGTTCAAATCGGTGTCCATAGCTTCATGCAATTTCTCCCAGCATTTAGATGTAAACTGTGCTCCTCTATCTGAGACAATTTTCTTTGGGACTCCCTGAAGTGTTATTATTCTTGTCAGATACAGCTCTGCAAGCTTGTCTTACCCATAAGTCTGCTTGATCGGAAGGAAATGAGCCACCTTGGTCAATCTATCAACAATGACCCAGATAGCATCATCTCCCTCACGAGTCTTAGGGAGTCCAATAATGAAATCCATTCCAATGTTATCCCACTTCCATTTGGGTATTGGCGAAGGCTGCAACAATCCCGATGGTTTTTTGGTGGTCTATCTTGATCTGCTGGTAGACATCACATTTAGCTACATACTCTGCCACTTCTTTCTTCATCTGGTTCCACCAATATTTCTTCTTCAAATCTTGGTACATTTTGATGCCTTCTGGATGAATTGAAAATTGAGACGAATGGGCTTCAGATAGGATTAACTCTCTTAGCTCCTTCTTGTCGGGTATGCGATAGCGATCACGGAAGGTAAGGATTCCATGCTCATCTATCGCATATTTCGATGAATTTTTTTTTTGAATGTCCTTTCTCAGTCTTTGAATCTCTTCATCTTCATCTTGTGCTGCTTTGATCTGATCTGTCAATAATGGTTGGAGTTCTAACGCTGTCATACCGCCTTGTTTAGTGATCACCAAATTCAGTCGTAGCATATCCTTTTGCAACTCTGGCGGGTACTCTGTCATGCTGGCTTTGCTTGGGTGAGCCTTACGGCTAAGGGCGTCGGCAACTACATTCGCCTTGCCCGGGTGATATTGAAGCTCAATATCATAATCTTTAATTAATTCCAGCCACCTTCATTGTCTCATGTTCAACTCTGGCTGTGTGAATAGATACTTCAAGCTCTTGTGATCTGAGTATATCTCACAACGATTACCTAGCAGGTAGTGCCGCCAAATTTTGAGTGCATGCACCACAGCTGCTAGTTCTAAATCGTGTGTGGGGTAATTCTCTTCATGTGGCTTCACTGTCTGGACGCATAGGCAACAACCTTTCCGTCCTGCATGAGTACACAACCCAAGCCTTGCTTTGAGGCGTCGCAGTAGATTTGAAATTCCTTCTCTGGATTGGGCAAAATCAACACTGGCGTTGTTGTCAATTTGGTCTTCAACAGCTGAAAACTCTCTTCACAAGCATCTGTCCATATGAATGGCCTGTCTTTCTTCAGCAGTTGAGTAAGTGGATGAGAAATTTTGGAGAATCCTTCTATGACTCGGCGATAATAACCCGTCAATCCAAGAAAGCTGCTCATGTCTGTCACTGTCTTGGGTTGTTTCCATTCCATAACTGCTGCGATCTTTTCTGGATCAACCTTGACTCCATCTTCCGATATAATATGACCCAAGAAAGCAACTTCTTTTAGCCAAAAGCTGCATTTATCGAACTTGGCATACAGCTGATGTTCTCTCAATCTAGTTAATGCCATGCGCAAATGCTCTTTGTGCTCTTCTTCACAAATAAAACTGGGGCCGACCAAGGTGAAACACTCGGTCGTATGAATTCTTTTTCTTGTAATTCATCTAATTGCTTCTTTAGCTCTTTCAACTCACTGGCTGACATTCCGTACCGGTGCTTGGCAATTGGCTTGGTACCTGGAACCAACTCTACGGCAAGTTCTACTTGTCTATCAGGGGTCTGCCTGGCAATTCCTCTGGAAACACATCAGGGTATTCTTGTACTACTGGTACTTGATCAGATGTAACTGTTAGCATGTTGATCATATGCTTTCTGGCACCTTTCAGTACTTCTCGATCTGTTTTCACTATCACTCTCTGACCCTCCGGGTTTACCAAGGATACTGTCTTGATCTCACAGTCTACCTTGCCTTTGTTTTTGGATAGCCAGTTCATGCCCAAAATGGCATCTAGCCCTGACATGTCTAACTGCAGTAAATCTGTTCTAAAATCTACCCCTTGGATTTATATTAAGTCCCGCACAACCACTGTGGGACTTCATTCTAACCCCAGGGGTTTCAACCACACCAAGTTTTGGCAATGAAACAGAAGGCAACTGATTTCTTGAAGCAAAACTCTTCGAAATAAACGAATGCATTGCACCAGGGTCAAATAGAATCAATGCAGGTATGGTGTTGATTTGGGAACATACCGGCGATGATGTCACTAGTCTCAGCTGCATCTTCTGCGGACACAAGATTTACTCTTGTATAGAATGTGGATCTGGTACGGCCTTTGCTTCTGCCTGCAGATGGGAAATTGGCTATGCCTGCGGGTGATTGAGGTCCATCTGCTTTGATCTGCAGAGAGCCTCCTTTGGGGGTGCTAGAGCCTGACTGTGACTTTGTTTCCTGTTGCTGCTGGTTCTGGAATTGGAGTTTAGCTGCATCTGATTTCAAACTCCTCCTTGGACACTGATGCTTATAGTGTCCAGTCTCTCCACAATGGAAGCATGCATCTGTCCTTCGTGGACAGCTGCTAGCAGGATGCTTGCCACCGCAGGTGGGGCACTTGGTGGCAAAGGGTAAAGGAGAACTGTACTGTTGAGATTGTCCAGACTGGTTCTTCGGTAGCTTCACAAACTGACGTGAGGGTTGGGATTGGAATGAGAATGATCCCGAGGTTTTGCTTCGCTGGGCACTATGCGAAGAAGACTGAGATTTGTGCACTGCCTTGCGCTTCCTGTAATCTTCCATTTCACCTCTAGCCTCTTCTGAAGTAATCAGGTTGTTCACCATATCGTGCAGGTCTTTGAACTTCATGGATGAGATATGGAACTTCAATGACTGTTGGAGTCCTGCTCGAAACTTGCTCATTTTCTTATCCTCGCTGTCAACATCCTCCGGAGCAAATCTGGATAGGTGGTTAAATTGATGTAAGTATTCTATGACTGTGCGTCCACCTTGTTTAAGCGCTAGGAATTCCCGGCGCTTAGCCTCCATGATGCCATCCGGTATATGAGCCTTGCGAAAGGCATTGGAAAACTCTTCCCAACTAATCTCTCTGTTCTGTAGTGTGTGTTGATAGTTGATCCACCATGTTGCTGCAGCGCCCTGCAACTGATGGGATGCATACAACACCTTTTCTTTATCATCACATCGAACAGTGTCAAGTTTCCTTTCCACGTCCACGAGCCAATCCTCAGCTACTATGGGGTCAGCTGAGGTGAAAAAGACTGGTGGACGCGTTTTCATAAAGTCTGCCCATCGGGTGGAAATTGGTGCACCATCCCGAGGAACATTGCTTCCATCTTGAATTCCCGGAGATTTGGCTGCTATCTGTTCAAGAAGTCTGGCATGCTGGTCTAATGCTTGTAAGATGTTCTGTTCTCCCTGGTAACGATTCTGCTCCAACATTGCTATCACACTGGCGAGTGTTGCTTGATCTGTGGCAGGTGCACCCTGCCTGTTGGTCTGACCACTCTGCTCTGCCGGATCCATCTGTTGATTTGGAAATTGAAGTCAGCTTTGCAGCGGCTTTGGCAATCAAGAGGGGATAAGTAAGACATCGAATTTTCAAGGTAAGTATAGGGCGAAAAAGGTAAGAACAAGAGCGAAAGGGGACAGGAGAAAGCTTTGAACACAGGGGGATTACTGATAATTAAGCAAACAACATACAAGGATAATAAATATAGATTTACAATATGCAAGTGGTACACAAACCACTTAGGGTTCATGATTACACCTGCTTTACATTACAAAAGTACTACTACAACTCAGGGTCGGTCTAGTCTAGCGAACGACGGCTACTCCTCCAGCTGCCGAGGAGCGAAATTTTGAAGCTAGACAAGAGGAGCAGAAAATATTTTGCGAAAGCAAAACTTAAGCAGAAGAAAACTAAGATAGATAAGGTAGCAACAAGAGAGGAGAAGACAGCAATAATACTTATGTTTTTCGTAAACCCTTTTTATGGCTTAAATTAAGTTTTGCGATAAAATCGCTTCCTAGTTTGCCTTAGGTCTCAACCTACGGTCAAGAGCCTGCTCTGATACCACTTCTTGTAACGCCCCCGTTTCCAGGGGCGCGTACGGACACGGCATTCCGTAACTATTCATGCATGAACAGTTATGGGACGTCGCGCAAGAGTATACCATTGCATGCTTACAACAAAAGTCCAGCATATATTTCACATAAGGATTAACATCCATTTTCGACAGCGGGGCGTGCAAGCCCAAAGTATACTTACATTACAAAAACTCCAAGATCCGCTTGAGCGCGGCCAAGACCTAAAGCCACGGGTCCTCGTCGAAGGAGAGACCCTCAGGGACGTCCTCGACGGGGAGACCTTCACCTTCATCTTGATCCTCTAAAGAAGGGCAAAAGCAAGCCGTGAGCCAATCAACCGGCTCAGCAAATCCCAAAGGGATCCTAACTTATTACATGCACGGAACATCAAAGGAGGGGGAATATATTTGGTTTATTAACTTTGAGTGGATGCAGTTTTATTTGCAAGCATTTTATAAAATGGACTCAAAACTACTTCTTAAGATCTCAGGGGTTTTCACAAAGAATTCTTTAACCAACTAGTCAAGTTCAAATATGTACAAAACTACTTAAGCTTTGCAGCTGGAATCACCCAAGTGACACAGCTCCAATAACCGGGAGCACGGCGTATTCGAATACCATTTATTTGACTCTGCAGAGTTTGCTCAGCTTTACCCACACGCACCCTTAACCCTCATGACTGAGTTAAGGAACCAGGTCTTTTCGCTGCTCAACCCTTGGTATACACTCCACCCGATAGATAATAATCCCGCACATCCTCGGGCGTTCGTTGGCCCTCGCGGAACGCCGGTCCCGAGTTGTGAGGACCTATCGTTGTCTTGCACTGACTCCCAATGCGGGGTTTCACTTAAGTTGAGCAGGTACTAAACCAGGGTTGACAAGTCAACACCTGTGGTTGAGCGATCACTATGACATTTGCTCAGCGTAAGGGTTTCAGTCCTTATATTTTCACATGGCCCGCAACCTTACCAGGCCCGCGACCCATCCGAGGGTAAGAGTTGGGTGAATAAACATAATCATCTTGCGATGCACCACAACCCCCCTTCCTTCAATCCTAGGGTAAGAGATGGGTGAATAATCATCTTGCGATGCACCACAACCCCCTTACCCTACCTTGTGCACGCCGGCACTCTCCGCTCTAAGATACGGTGTCCCATACCACCCTACCTTAGAGTCGGGTTTTGCAAAGTCTATTGGCTCGCTGCCACGACCTTATTAGTATAAGACTTTTGAGTGATAATAATATCTTACAGTTATCTAGATTAACAGATAATTATTTCTAGGGTTACAAAGGCATGGCAACAAATTTAACAGGGCATTTGTCAGTGGTAGGTTTAACTACATAACATGTCATTCTAAACATTTTATTTTATTTCAAACTAACATTTCACAACTAGCTCAATGCAAATAGCATATTAACATATATAAACAGCATGGGTTTCAATATGATCAAAGGATTTGGGACTTGCCGTCAATCCGGATGATCTCAGCTAGCTCGAACGTAGAAACTCCTGGATCCTGCGACTGCACTTGAGCTTCCGGGATCTCCGACACTAGCGCAAACACAGAAAATAACATAAATCCGGCTTGAGCCTAATCAAGCGAGGAAAAATAATCTATTTAAAAAGGAGTAAAATGCATAAATCCTTCAAATGGAATTTTAGGAATTTATCTGGAATGATTTTGGTGGAAAGGAGGTCAAAGATGGGTCAAGAATATTATTTGGAGAAAAGTGGTGAAATTTGGGAATTTTTGAGATTTTCTGTGATTTTCTAGGATTTATTTGGATTTTTCTGGATTTTGGAAATTGATAAATTGGGGAAAAATCGGTATGAATAGTGCTGGGCCGACCCGGAGCTACAGCGCGGCCCGGGCGAGAAAATGGCCCGCGCGGCCGAAGGCCAGCGCGGCCCACGCGCGCGCGGCTCGGCCCACTCGCGCACGCGCGCTCTCGGGGCGAACGGCCGACGCGTGGAGGACGCGGACGGCGGCGATGCGGAGGAGCGGGCGGACGGATGCGGGGCGGGATGGCGGTCGAACGGCGGTGGAGTGGGGAAGGCGGGTGAAGCGGGGGTTTTGATCAGGCGGCTGGGGAAGGACGGTTTTAGTGGGATCAGACGGCTGAGATGGGTTGCCATCCGGCGGTGGAGGTTAGACGGCACAGGAGGGGACGGACGGCGGGGATGCGTCCACGTCATCGTCTTCCTCCTCCCGCCGGGCGCGCGCAACAGAGGAGCGGGGACGGCGGTGCCTCCGCTCTCCGGCGACAGTGAGGACTCCCGGCGGTCAGGGATGGCACTAGGGAGTAGGGCTCGGCGAGGGGGACCCGTTTCTGGGTCTTGGGAGCCACGGGAAGGGCTGATGGCGGCGCAATGCCGGAGAGAAGTTAGCGGTGGTTCCCGGGCACCGGAGGCCAACGGCGGCGATCCAGGCAAAATGGCGGCGGTGGGAGCATCTCTGTGGCTTGGAGAACTCGGGGGAGGTGGCGGCTCGAGCTGGGGAGATCCACAGCGAGCTGGCCACGGCGACCCCTTTTCGGCCGATGGCGAGCTTCGATGCCAACGCGGAGGGGAGGTGCTCTCGGCCAGGGAGGTCCACCACCGGATTCGGGGAGCAAAGAAGATCGTGTCAGCGAAGGGAATTGGATTTCAATCGAGAAAGGAGGGAGAATAGCTCGGGGGCTCACCGGCGGTGAAGGCGTTAATCGGCGGCGAGACACAGACTCCGAGCTCAATTGGTTGCACGGGAAGCTTCCTGGGAGCAAGGGGAGCGCAAAGCTGGGTCTGGTGGGGCTTAAAAGGGGGTGGAGAGGGCTGGCGACGTGGAGGGCAAGTCGGGGCAGGTCGGGGATGGTAATGGCGGGGCGTGGGCGGGGTCACGGAGCTGCTGACGCGCGGGGATGCTGTAAGAGTTGACGCGGCGTCGTCTCCGCGCGATGGAGGGGGACAGGGCACTGCTAGGAGTTAAGGCGAGGGGACGGGAGCAGGTGAGTAGTGGCAGGGCGACGGTGCGGCTTGCGGGGGAAGGGAGAAAGAGGGGGAGGCTGGCAGGCGGGACCCGGGTGGCAGGAGGGCGAAGACCGGGTCAAAGGCGGTTGGGGGAAAGGCCGGCGACGGCGAGCCGACGCCATGGCGGTGCGGCGGAGCGCAGTGCGCGGCACGAGCGCCTGCGCGAGGGCGAAGGCGCCAGCGGGGAGAAGGAGGGAGGCGCTGAGGAGGAGAGAAGACGGGAAAGAGGAGGGAGGGCACCGGAGAAGGGGAAAAGCGGAAATGGGGCGAGGCGCCAACCGAGGGGAGAGGCAAGGAGAGGGGAAAGGCGCCAAAGAAGAGGGGAAACGGATTTGCCGGAAAGGGAAAGCGGGAGCGGGGGAGGACTTTCCAAAAAGGGAAAGTTTCCAGAAAATCACCCAAAATTCAGCAAAAATCAAAGAAAAATCTGGGTTGAAATTTTGGGGTTTTTCAGACTCCTCGGCGAGCGCGCGGCCGAAGGCGTTGCGGCGCTCGTGGACAGCGTGCCCGAAGACGACGGAGTTGGGCAGGGAGAAGTAGATGTGCTCGAAAACGCAATACTTGCGCGGGCGGTGCGGGACGAGGCAGGCGGAGGACACGGACATGTCGCGGCGGTCAACGAGGACCACCTCCCCTGGCTCCACCTCGCGCTCGTAGGTGGCGTCGATGAGGTCCAGCGCGCAGGTCTCTGACGCGAACACGACGGAGCCGTTGGGGCGGCGGCCCATCACCAGAGGCCGGAAGCCGAACGGGTCGCGGACGGCGAAGAGCTTGTCGGCCGTCAGGAAGAGCAGCGAGTACGCGCCGTTGAGGCGTTCGCAGGCGTCGCAGATGCGCGAGAGCAGTGGGCGCGAGAGCGAGGTGGCGATGAGGTGCAGGATGACCTCCGTGTCCGACGAGGTGTTAAAGATTGAGCCTTGCGCCTCCAGCTTGTTGCGCAGCGCCTGGTAGTTCACGAGGTTGCCGTTGTGCGCCAGGGCGAGCTGCCCGAACCGGTACCCGGCCAGGAAGGGCTGCACGTTGCGCCGCGAGGCGGCGGCGCCGGCCGTGGAGTAGCGCACGTGGCCGATGGCGGCGTGTCCGGGGAGTTCAGCGAGGCGCGCCGGGTCGCCGAACACGTCGCCCACGAGCCCCAGTGCCGTCACCGACTTGATATTGCCGTCGTCCCCCGCGGCGGCGATGCCGGCACCCTCCTCCCCGCGGTGCTGAAGCTTCTGCAGGCCGAGGTAGCAGAGCGACGCCGCGTCGGCGTCGCCGATGACGCCGAAAACGCCGCACTCCTCGCGGGGGTGGTCGTCGCCGTCGCCGTCGCCGTCATAGTTGAAGGGCGTGACGCGGTCGGAGAGGGCCGGCGCCGGCGCGGTGCGTCCGGCGCGGTGGCGCAGCGCGAGAGGCGAGGGCTTGGCGGAGCACCTGAGCTGGTGGTGGTTGGGCGTTGGCGCGGCGACGGAGCGGAGGAGGAGGCGGGAGGATGCTGTGGTGGTCGGTGCGGCGGCGGCGGCCATTCGTGGTGTGAGGGTACTTTGGGAGGGCGAGGGCTTTCGAGGATGCCCTCCCGATGGCACGTAAGGGGACAGGATTTAAAGAGGCCGGCTGGGCGTGTGGTGGCCATATTCCCTACGTATAGAGGCCGTGTATTATTGTATACATACAGTAATACTATACGGTCGATCTATTCTCGTATAGCTGTATACTACGGTCACATGGCTGCCGGCTGCGTATGTGTTCGTGTGAATGCAACGACGCAGGGTTAACCCAAGTGATACAGCACCGGTCAGCTACCTCTGGGGATTGTGGAGTGTTGTTAGCCATCAGTTCACACAAATGCATTTGCATCAGCACATGGCCAACCACTACGGTTCATGACTTGCAAATGGAGGACTACAGCAGTGGCGGATCGAGGATTTTTAGAATGGATGTTCGGATTTTGGAGTTAAGTTGCTCGAATACGTCGATACTGCAGCGCACTGTCACCCCCCAAAACACCGATATAACGATACATGTATGTAGATATAATAGAAATACATAAATTACAGAAATTAATGATTTCTTACGAGGAAATGAGCGACATAAGGCGAGCATAATTATATAAATTAAACAACAAATTATAGAGATAAATGAGAGTTGTATATCTTGTTGATCTTGCCTTTTTTTTTACTATTTCCCTATCAGTAAGAACTGTCCATCTAAGAGGAAATTATATATTCCTTCCATGGAGCAAAACAGACTAAGAAAGAAAAATAAGTGGAGTGGGATGGAGCACACCTAGATCTGAAGAGAGGACGATGACAATAAGTTGGAGGTGCTACTCACTTTCCAATGTCACGCATCCTCCCGGCTACCACGCTGCTCCCTACTTCCGTGTTCATTGTGCCACTGCCTGCTTGCCCGCGACACCTCTCTGCTCGCCCGTGCTACCGCACGTTCACTTTGCACCACATGCCGCCTCACGCATGATTGTCATCACATCATGGCATTACGTCCGCGTCCGCCGGTCATCACTCGCCTCTAGCCTGCACCTCCGCCCGCTCGCCACTCAAAAGCCGAAGCTGCCTCCCACACAGACAACCACAAGATGATAAATAGAACAAATATTAGGATTTTGTTTATATATTTACCTCTTTGGACGTGAGAAGGGCTGAAGTGGAAAGAAAAATAGGTCTAATGTATTACATGGGCTGCGCGCGAGATACGAGGAGTGCGGGCTGAATTTAATTGCAAGTATAAAATATAGTTTTAACACAACTAATAGTATATATATATAATATACCTATTATATATCTGGTATTTTATAAAAAAAATTGGGTGTTCAGCTGAACACCCATGACCCATACTGGATCCGCCAATGGACTACAGCTTACGAATTTCTTTCTCTATTTTAGAAATAAAGTTATTTAATTTCGGTTCCGAAGGAAATGGACCATGAAATCTTTTTGCCCAAATAAATTGCAACTATAGAAACCAAATGAACATCTTAACATTGATCTAATGCACATCTTAACATTGATCTGAAGAGAAATATAGAGCTTCCAACAAATAGACCGGATGTAGTGAATACGTTAACTTGAAGACTCAGAAAAGGTGATCATAACCATTGAGCTATGCAACAAAGACTTGGTATCATTCCCAAATTCTCCGTGACTACCGTTATATTTGTATTGACTTTTAAAAACTGTTTTTCTATATTAAATGATTTTTATAGTATATATTTTTTAAACAAAATATCTTTTTAAGATAGGGTCAATTAGTCGATTGTAGTACGCACTGCAACGACTTTATTTATATTAGCCAAAATCAAACACAAGTGTCTCTCTATAAAGTTACCTACAAACTATTACTATTTATAAGCTAAATCCAAAAACCAAAATTAAAAGCCTATATGAACGGGCCCGACGTCATCTACCTACTATGCTGGTTATTTGTTATTGTACATTACTACCCACATTTACAAATGAAGCTCAACAAAAAGTTGAAACCACACAAATATCTTCATTAACTTTAAAACTTCTAGATTTATGAGGTTTCGGTTAAAAAATCATTCGGCAAGATCCACCGCTTAGACAAACATTGCTTGGCAATCGCCACCACCAAGAGCAAAATGTTACTGTGATCACAAGGAGTGAAAAAAAGTTCTATTGCACCTCGTGGTGCTAACATAGGTTTCATACATATATTCTTTAAGATAAAATATAGCCCCTCAAATATACAAATCATTTCAACCAGGTGGCCCATATGAGAACTCTTAAGACTTAACCAAACACTGAGGCCTCGTTTAGAACATATAAATTTGAGTAAATTACACTTTACACCAAATAACTTATCATTTATTTTATTTTGCATTAGAGTTAACCCATACTTTCACTTTGCACTAAAGTGGACAATTTTTTTTCACTTTGCACTAAGCAATCAATTCTAGTCCTAAACAAGGCAATCAAATTAAAGGAATAAAACAATCTAAATTGTATATAGCGACTTGTCATTATATAGAGCTGGTTTGAGTCAAACAAGGTTAAGCTAGTGTAAAGTGAAAATATGGATTAACCCTAGTGCAAAGTGAAACAAACAACATGTTACCTGGTGTAAAATGCAATTTACTTTATAAATTTTATAAAAAATTATAGAAAATAATTCAATTTCTATAAGAACCGTGAAAATTTTCTTCATTTCATACATGCCTAAATTTGAAGTGCACCTTGCATTTTCACTTTTGAGAGGCCGCAGAGAGAATGAAACCAACTTTGACTACGTCGACCAGATCCTGACCGTCCATTTAATTCCGTCCTAACTTCTGCCAGAAAGATGGAGCCACTGTGGATCCTCAACACGGTGGGTCCGTGGGCCCTTCCGCCTCCACGCTTTCTAATAATGGATCAGCGTTACGTTGGTTCGGCCGGACTGATTTCTTCTATCTTATGGTTTATACGATTTATAGGTTTTAAATTTTGATTATTATGAGAGTTATTATAAAAAGAAAGATAGTTATATATGATTTTAGCTGGTGTAGCTAAACTCAGTATAATATCTACTATAATCGATTTGTAGACCTTTCTTAAAAAGACGCACAATTTAAAAGTGAGTTACTGTAGCAAATGACAAAAGCTAAAAAGTAAGTCGAATCGAATCTAGCCCCAGTCTTTGCCTTACCACTCCCTGCTGTAATAACTAGCTTGGTATTACAAAGAGGGAGATAATCATATACGATTTTAGCTGGTATAGCTGAACTCGGTACAATATCTACTACAATCGACTTCGTAGACCCTGCATTGAAAAGATACACCGTTTGAAAGCAGATAACTGTAGCAAAGGACAAAAACCAAAAAGCCTAAGCAAAATCGAACCTAGCCCTAGTCTTTGCCTTACCACTCCTTGCTATAATAACTAGCTTGATATTACAAAGAGGGAGACAGTCGTATGCGATTTTGACTGGTACAACTGAACTTAGTATAATGTCTACTTCAATCAACTTGTAGACTCTGCCTTGAAAAGATAAACTATTTGAAAACTAGTTACTATAGCAAAGGACAAAAGCCAAAAAGCATAAGCCGAATCGAACCTAGCCCAATCTGTCTTACCACTCTCTGCTACAGTACTAGCTTTTAAACAATGCGTTTTTTTAAGGTGAAGTCTATAAGTAGAATGTAGTAGACACTGTACTGAATTCAGATATACCAGCTAAAATCACATGCGCGTAGTTAAAGCTCGATGAGTCCATGGATAAAATAAGAAATCCTCTATTGATCCCTTCTTTTCTGCTGCTTTGTAAGAGTGAAGGACGGGGACTATAAACAATAAATAGGGGGATTCTGACCATCCAAGAAATGGTTTTCTTTTGTTATATTTACAAATAGAAATAGATAACCGATTTGTAGATTGGTAGCCATGACTCTTCATAGCTATTAACTTAACACCAAAGAAGGGTTTGACTCAATGCTTTTCTTTTTATCTTAGTGAATCTCGATTTGACGTTAGAAGTATATTGATTCTTTCCCAATAAACAAAGATTTTTTATGTAAATACAACGTACTTGGTTCCATCCATAAATCGACTTTCCCTTCTATGCTTTGAGTTCCAATATCAATAAGAATTCGTGTTCTTATTGTTCTTATGGTATGGAACAAATATACCATACCAATTCGTTATATATGGATGATGGATGAGATTCTATGGATAGAGAGTCAGTTCCACTAGATTTATAGAATGTCCCCTTTTGCATGCATTGAGCACAAATTGAACCTGCAGATTTACCAACGGAGTATGTTTGCTATGGAATAGGTTTCAGGTACTATCTCATGGAGTAGTATGGATTGCTTGTCAGGAGCGGACCCAACCAGGGGGCACCCAGGGCTGGTGCCCCTCCTACCGCTCGGTCAGCCCGTGGGTAACCCCTATCAAGGGTAGACCCAACAATAGGGCAAGCCTAGGTGGTCGCCCTAGGTACCTGTCGGTGGTGACCCACATCCCTTGCCATCCACCGTGAGCATCGGTGCACCGGTGATGGAGAAGAGTTGGCGTGTTGCATCGTGCGTCCATTAGCATGAGAGAGGTTGAGGAGTTTTGGGGCGTTGGGCCAAGGCAAGGGAGAGAGTTTCTCAGCCTTTTAGACCGCATGAGTGAGAGGGCCTAGCCCACTAAGGATGAGACAAATCACACACTCTCTCTCACACACACATTCATTCTCGACTAACCCTAGCAAGTAGCGACAACGCGAGACTTGAGGTGGTGGGTAGCCGGTCGACACTAGCAGCGACGAGATGGCGAGAAGCAGAGGCAAATATGGGACTTGGGCATGTGGCGGAGAGGGGGCGTGCGAGTTGCAACAATAGCAACTAGCAAGCATGGGACAGGCGAGGGGAGGCCTGCTGCGTTGTTTGAGCGGGCGTTGGCATGGCGGCAAGCTAGCAAGCCAAGGCCGATGTTGGTTAGTAGTTGGTTCGTGTTGATGCTAATTCTTCTTTGTCCTCACAGTTGGTGTTATTAAACCGATGATTGAAGTTCTAGTTGACCCAAATAAGGACTATTCGAGATTTAGATGGGGCACACGATTTAAATTGTTGCTAGTTTCTAGGGAATAACAATGCTTTATAGGGAGAATCCACTACTGCTCTAGTCCTGTATGTCTCGTAAAACAAGAAGTTAGTTTTGATTGTGACAAATTTATCTCTTGTTTAGATAAAAGAGTAGGACACTACAGCTTTGGTTATCAAGGAGGCAGCCAGGCATTTTGGTAGGGAACGCCAACATGCAGTATACCGGCAATGCAACAGGTTACTGTAGGCTGGCAACTCAGTATTTGGCAAACCAGTAAGCAAATCCTTTTAGCCCCTAAATTTTGATCCTAATATTGTTGGTCGTGGAGTATGTCTAATACAGTGTTCAAACTTGTCAGCTTAGTTATAGTACAATTCCTTTTATCCTTATGTTCAGGTTTCTTTTTTGTTAGTGGCCTAATTTTTCTTTGTTGTGGCTTGTGAACAGCAATCATTGTATCTAGGATCTGTTCTTTTGAGCTGCGGCTTATGTCTTTTAGCTATTCGTAAGAGAGAGCAAGGAGAGATAGACACTCGTGTGTGATTTTAGTTAATATAAATGAAGTCGCTGTAATATGTACTACAATTAATTTATAAACTCTGCTTTTAAAAAAACATCTCGTTTGAAAATTAGTTACTGTAAAAAATATTTTTTAGAAACCAACAAAAGAGAGGACCTCAGAGTTCTCCTCATCCGAATAGAGAGAATTTTCTTTAAAAAAAAGAAGAAGAGAGAATTCCAACGTCGTATGAACCCGTGATAGGGGCGGTCGACACAGGTCGTGGAATCGTTGAGGCGTTGCGTAGCGTGATTCCCTCCTCATTTGACACGGACGGAGGCGCGCGCGAGCTTGGACGGGCGCCGCGCGGCCACAACCGAACATCTGGTGGGGCGCGTTAGAGTCCAACGGGAACGGGACGAGTCTCCGTCTCGGAATCAGAGCAGCGGCGGCGTCTCGCGGAACTCTCACCGCCACTCCTTCCCGGGAACGGCTCAGGTGCAGGGGCCCCTGCACTTAGCGCCGTGCAGGGGTGCCCAGCTCCTGACACGTGTCCTCCAAAAAATCAAAAAATTCCGAAAAATTCAAAAAAATACTTAAAAAATCCGAAAAATTCTAAAAAGTACTTTTTGTAAAATACTTTTTATTATAAAGTATTTTTAAGTACTTAAAAAAATAAAATCAAAAATAAACTTAAGTACTCACAAAAATACTTTTCATACACAAAAATACTTTTTTAGAATTTTTCAGAATTTTTTAAGTATTTTTTTGAATTTTTCGGAATTTTTTTGATTTTTTGGGGGACACGTGTCAGGAGCTGGGCACCCCTGCACGGCGCTAAGTGCAGGGGCCCTGCACCTGAGCCGTTCCCCTCCTTCCCTCGACTGGTGGTCAGCCCGAGTCTCGTCTCTCCAGACTTCCATGTGACTAGACCACACAAAGTGGGAGGCGCATGCGGATGCGGCCGTGCAAGCCGCGGCGGGCTTTGCTCAGAAAACTCACGTCCCGGTGGGGCTGACGGCTGCGACGTCCACACGCGTCGCTCGCAGGCCACGCTTCACGTGAAAATGGCGGGGATGACTGGACCGACATGTTTGTCCATCACGTTGGGCCGCTTCGTCTTGAGTTCTTTCTAGGCCGAAATATACGGCCGCTCCTACATGTGGCCCAGAGCTTGCTCTGGGCCGCGTCGTTGAAAAGCTCTCCTTTGAAATAGTAATCCGTGACGTACTCACGTTGGGCCGTATTGTCATGCCGACGAAGTAACGCAAGTACGTGGGAGCCGAAAGTATGGCAAACGTTGCGTTCCCTCGTACGAGTAGACCGCCCGCGCATCGCATGGTGACGAACCCACGGCCACGCGTTGCTCGTTCTTCTATCAAAAATACTCTAGGTAAACTAGAATCCCTTAAATCTAGTAATGATCATAATTGCTTGAATGCTATTATTTTATATATAATTTCCATATGATTTCTTTAGATGTTATTCCTCCATCTTGCTTAAATTGTGTTTTGCTTGATTTAAAATTGGATAGTACCACTAAGTAATTGCTTAAATTTAATTATAATCATACTTGCTTTCATCGTGAGGATAGCAAAATTAAGATGAAAGAAATAACCGAAATGGTTCTTCATTTTAGAACTAAATCTTGTAAAAATTGTTCTAGACCTATAATTGAACTTGATATTCTTAACAAGACATTATATGATAAATGTGAAAATGAAGAACTTTTGTCCATGATTGCATCTAAGTAAGTTATTAATTCTACTTTTTTTGTGAATTTTAGAGTTAAATATAAGGAGTAATTTGATATAGTTAGAAAATCTTCTTGTGCCTTGTGAGGCTTTGAAACAAGAGGTAGCCTATAAAGATAGATATGCTAGGGCAACTAAAACCACTGAGTATGCCACCAGTGGCGGACCCAGGATTTTACCAAAGGGTATGCCGCACCAAAATTTTCATATGCAATTTGGTAAAACCATTTGCCAATTCGGTAAATAATTGTAAAATTTGCACTGTAATTCGGTATACATGCACTAAATAATATGATAAGTCTTAAATTCAATGATTAAGTTGAAAATTACTTACACAAATTACAATATAAATAGTTCAAACACCATATTAATAGTCTCAAATATACATAAAAGAGACTTACAATACTACTTGTCTGATTTTTTTGGCCTACGCTTTTTAAAGGACATGAAAGTCTCGATTATATCATCTACTACCGATCCAATCTGCTGACGCAATGGGCTGACTGGGCCACGGTGGGGGCAACTCCCCAACACTTACAAAAGAAAACAAGAACACCACACGACAATACCAATTAAAAACAGAAGCACATAATAAGGCAATTCACCCAGCTCCGAATTACACACATCACTTTCTCAAATCAAAAGCATGCGTGCGTTCACCAACGCCGGCCGTGCAGACGCATCGATCATGATTAAGCTGATGCTATAGATTTGACTATTAAATTGTATGGTTAATGAACTAGAAAAGCATGTAGACTCTCGAAGATCACGCTGCCTACCTACCCGTGCGTGACCTTGCAGGATAGCATACTATTGCAGATTTTCCATACACGTACCGACACTTTGCCGGGATAACAATTAACAGGCACCTTCTGTACGAAACATTCTGGCGATTGACTCATCTATTGATCTATAGATCACTCTAGGAGCTTAGAGGCCTCTAATTGACAGTCCGATTAGCAGATAAAGCTGTATAATCAACTTGGATTACTCAAAAGAAACAATTGTTGGCATGGAGTACAACGAAGAGCACTGGACAACTTAACCAAGCGATTTAGAATATCTAAAAGTAACAAGATGCTAGACTGCTACTACTAGTAGACATCAAGCAATGGTCTACAACAAAAATGGAGCATAGATCTATGATCGAGGAAACAGAGATCATACCCCCATCTCTGCACGGGAGTCTCACGCTTGCCCCCGACTCTGGTGTACGAAACTGCTTCAATTCACAAACCCACACCAAAATTGGAGGCAGAACCAAATGTGAACGGAAAGGATTACCAGCTACACGCAGGGGAGAGGATTCGACGGAACCGGAGGGCATTTGAGGGAGACCGTGAGCCGGCACGGCGGCTCCGACATCCGGCAACGCTGCATCTCCCAGTACGCCAACTGAAACGGAGACACGAAGCAAATTGTGAGGAGAGGAATAAAAGGTGTAGGGCGGAACTGGGAGGGATTTGGCAGGAGGGCGAGGTGTACAGATCGGAGGAGCTTCCGTTCTCGGGGAGTTGACGAGGGGAAGGGTGTGGATTCTGAACCTTCTACCTTCAACGTGCCGAACGCGAGAGCAACCCCAGCCGCTGCTCGCCGGAGATCTGCCGCCCAGAGCGTGCTCTACATGCAGGCCCGGTACTGAGGGGCCCCAAAGTATGCCGTGGCCCACCCGGCATACCCTGTGGGTCCGTCCCTGTATGCCACATGTGAGAACCTAGCACAAGAGAATGACTAACTCAAAAAGACCCTTGAGAGCTTTTCAAGTGGGAAGAAAAAAATCTTAATATGATTCTTGATCAATCTAAGGTGAGTGTACAAAAGAAAGGCCTATGATTTAATTTCCTACAGGATTCTATAAGTCATACACCTAAGATTATGAGAGTAGTTGCAAGTGGCAAGTTTAAGGCAAAACATCCTAAGCCATCAAAGACTATTTTTAAGTCTGCTGGATCTGCCCAAACCCCTTCTAGCAAGACATGCACATCTATTTCAGCAGGTCAAACCCCCTTAAAAGGTCAAATAATATTGCACCTTCTGCAAGAAGAATGTCCACATTATTAAGTTCTGCTTCCGTAGAGTCAAGATTGAGATAAAAAGAGGTGTTGTGTACTTTGAAGACCATTAGAGGAGTTTCTTCACCTGCGAGTGTCTCTAGAGCCAGGCCTCCTGTATTTCCTTCTAGATATAGGTCCAGATTTGTATATAATTTCTTAAACTCATTTGGTGATTCTAGGCAATGCTTTGGGATACGATATCGTGAGGGTAGACCACAGGTAGCGTCTAGACATGGGGAGTACCGGCCTTTTGGTAGGCTGATTCAGAGAGGTCTAGGTGGTTCTCTTATGCATCATCATGACTATCTTACTAACTATTTTATTCCTGCTTCTACTACTGTTCCTAGATATCATGTGTCTCAGTACCAGATTTCCAAGTCTTTTATCACTAACCCCAATACTAAGGCACATATGTTTCCTTCTTACGTCCTATAGGTCCATCAAGTGAGAAAGGAGGACGTGTGTTTAGTTGACTCCAGGTGTTCACGACAAATGACCAAAGATTCTCAATGATTCTTCTCCCTCACTTGAGCATCTCACAACGAGTTAATGATATTGAGGATGCTTCTATTAGAACTGTGATAGCAAAGGCACTGTGCGCGTTAACAAATTCATACTCAAGAATGTCTCTTTGGTAAGTAAATTGATGTATAATATGCTATCTATTTTTTAGCTTCTTGATGAGGGTCTAGATGTGAGATTCAAGAGTGGTAAGTATAGAGTTCTAGATTCCTCTGGTAAGTTTGTCTTTGGGATCTTTAGGTTTGAGAGAATCTTTAGTGTTGAATTCAATATCTTTTCTATCTCTAGCTGTATGTGTCTGGTAGCTTCTGATTCCCATAATCTAGTTTTGTGACATCAGGCTTGGACATATAGGTTTTGATCACTTAACTATAGTCAGTAGTAAGAAACTTATTAGAGGATTGCCTAGGTTTAAGAATTGCAAGGATATAGTTTGCACATTCTGTAGACAGAATAAAATAGTTTCTACTTCATCCTCCTCTTATCATAGTGATGACCGATGGACCAAGACAGCTCTTGCACTTAGATACAGTTGGTCCTTCTAGAGTCTAGTCTGTCGGAGGGAAGTGGCATATGCTTGTCCTTGTAGATGACTTCTCTAGGTATTCTTAGGCGTATTTTCTTATTTATTAGGATGAGACCTTTGACTGCTCTAGAGAGTTGACCTTTATATTAGTAAGTGACCTACCAGGAGCCTTAAGAGTCATTGGGAGTGGCAATGACACATAATTTAAGGACTTGTCTTTTGCCACTTTCTGCACTGAGAGGTTTAGAGCATCATTTCTCTTCACCTAAAGTTCCTGGTAGAATGTGGTTATAGAGAGAATGAATAGAACTCTTATAGAGATGGCTAGGATAATGCTAAATGAGCATAGCACCCCTAGGAGATTTTTGGACTGACATGATTTCTACTGCTTGTTATGTATCCAATAGGATATCCTTGAGATCGTCCATATGTAAGACTTTTTTTAAGCTTAGGTTAGATTATAGGTTTAGAATATTTCATTTTAAGATTTTTGGATGCAAATGTTTCATTACCACATAATTATCGCGACTAAGACATCATTACCATGACTAATTAACTTATGCCATCCATGTGAACTGAACGTATACATGAACTAAGCATGGTTAACTACCAATTTCTACACTATCAAGCCATCATTAAACTAATTAAATACTAATTGCATGTTAATAAAAATGCTTGCATGCGAATGAGACTTACCTCTTCTTGTAGCTCTCGAGTTGATCTACACTTGTCAAAACAGGCAAATATTCTAAATTTAAACAAAACATCCTCAAAAATTGAATTAAAACCCTTTTTTCCTTGCTCTCTCCTCCTCCTTTGCTATTTTTCTGGAGCTTCGGTCGGCACAATGGAGAATGAGAGCGAGGGCAGGAGAAAGTGACAACCGATGAGCTCTATGGGTGGGGACCATGGGCGAGGGATTCGCGTTGTGCCCAGCTACCACGACAAGTGTTGACCTCCTGTGCTTGGCCGGTGCGGCATGCGCGGAGAGCCTCCATCGCCTGTGTGCCACGACAGGTGGTAGCCCCCGCTGCTGGCCGCGCTCGCCACTGGCCTATCGCGATGGTGGGCCATTGGAAGTGACATGCATCGCCTCTCGGTCCTCTAGCACTAAAGAAAGGAGCTATTTTGCAAATTCATGTGCCACATGGTTAGATTAAAAAAATGTGACGCTACATGGCCAAATAGTAAAAAAAACTTCTAAAGTTTTGCACTAAGCAATTAAGTTCCAAGCATTGGACGATATACTTGAAAGCATCTAGGCTCCTGCAAATGATTTTGGTAATTTATAACAACCATGTGTTATGAGACTAACATATGTGTTAAGATGTTTTAAAGGTTTAAGTCCCAGTTTATGGATGACAATATGAAAATAGCATACAAGAATGACAAAAGATCAATATGGCTCAATAGAAAAGTATTATATAGCCTAAGAACTCTTTTATAGTTTTTACCGATCTCGGTGATTGGTGAAAAGATTAGATTTATAAGCTAGATGCTGTTGTATAAAGAGAGATCATGACTAGTAGTTTGAAGATTTATTTTGTGCCATATTGATCAACTAAGAAGTGCATGCATCTAGAACTTCATCTGAAAAACTAGTCAGAAAATCAGTATGACCGCAAGTATACCTGCGGTACTACTGGTATGCGGTATGGCCACACCTGAGGTACAATACTACCTCAGTGCGGTAGGACCGATTTCTAGTTGGTGGTATGTTATTTCCAAAGAGGTTATTTTTGAGATTTTTCTCTCCTTTAGATATCGGTAAACCAATGAGCCATGCGGTACTACTGCAGTGCGGTAGTATTGGCTTGTGTGAGTGTGGTGGTACTGTACCGAGCCGTAACGGCTAGTTCAAAAGCATTAATTGTGCTACATATAATCGTTGAACCCTAGTTGTGGTAGTACCGGTCGATCAATGGCGGTAGTACCGCACCTGCTGAAATTTTGGGAAATTTTGCCCCAACAGTCAAATTTATGGTTGGGGGTTATAAATACCCTCTCACTAGCACCATGCTCATAACTCTTGATCTTATTGAATATATTAGAGCTATTGGTGTACTCTCTACTATTCATTTTCTCACATTTCATATTTTGAGGTAGTTGAGAGCATTCAAGTCCATATGCATCATTAGTTGATCTCTTTGGTATTTAATAACCTTCATGCAAGGGCTATAGTTTATTACTCTTGGTATTTGCCGGGAGCTAGACAGTTTGGAGGAAGATTATGCGGTGATCTCTTTAAGAAGATTATGAAGAGGTACAACATTATTGTGAGTGGTTTGGTGCTCACCATATCTGGAATGGGGGAAGAGTAACTTTAGTGGATTTGAGGTTCGTAAGGCTTAATTCATGGAGCTAGTCTAATCTATTTGGATTTACTTCAACGTGGACTAGTGAAGACCGACAAGTCTTCGATATCATGAAAAAAACTTTGTGTGTCTCTATTGTAGTTATTCCTTTGTTTGTACTTTTCCGCATTTACATTTCTGGCTCTTGTAATTAAATTATTTTGTGTAACTAGAAGTGTATCTAATATAGTAATTACTTTTGTGGTGCCTTAGTGAAACTTGAATTATTTAGCTCTTGATTTGTGTTAGAAACTTTAATTTTCTCATATTTGTTAAAATTGTTAATTAGATCCACAAGAAGTTTAAAACATCATATTCACCCTTTCTAGTCACTTATCCTTGATCCTACAATACTGCTATAACCATAGTTATTTAAATCGGATCGACGGTTCAACCAAAAAAACCAAAACCAGTGGTCAATCCAGTTTGGTTTTATTATTAGATCGGCTAAGCAGTTGGACCAGATAAAAGTGATTGGACCAGCGGTTTATCAACTACCTAAAAACCGGACCAGTTCAATCGGTTTGCTGAGGTGGAGATGGGATAATGGGCTTGTTCTTTTTGGTTGCGGCTTGTGGCTTTTGGGCTGTTTGTACAAGAGATTACAGAGTAACAGAAACTCATGTCTGATTTTTACCGATATAAATGAAGTCAGTAAATTATGTACTACAATTAACTAGTAAACCCTATCTTAAAAAAGTACTTCGTTTAAAAGCTAGTTACTGTAGAAAAGCCGAAAAAACAGCTTTTAGAAGCTGAAAAGAACAGAACCTACGTTGACCACTAGGCCAACCTAATTGGTGTGTCTAACATAGAAATTATATCATTTAAGTACTATGTTTTAGCGACAGTTCACTAGTTGAACCAGTGATTAGACCAGAGAACCGTGAACCAAGACCTTGACTAGTTCAGTAATCGGTCCGGTTTCAGTAACTATTGCTATAACTGGTCCTGAAATAACTATGGCTATAATTGGACCTGGATATGAGGAGGTTATTGGATTCAGAATCATGCAGTAGTTAACTCCTAGAAGAGAAGTTGCTGTCCCTAATGAAACCTCGTTTTACCCGGAGGTCATTAGGTCAAGCGTCCCGTGAGGCTGTCCTCGATAAAACCATGACCGTGCAACAAACGTTGCGATGGATGCCAATTGTTGCTTTTGGTTAACACACTGATATTGAGATCTTTGATATCCCTTCTTTTTCTTCAAAACTTGCATTCCTTGTACAAGAGCTAACAAACACAGTAAATTCCTTTTTACAATAAAAATTCCCTTTCTTTTTCGCTCCATATCATACATAAGTTAGCCATGAGCCCATGACCCACCCATCTGTCTCTTGGTACCTTCAAATTGGCACCCTACTGCCAGTTCGTCTAAAGCAGGTGGTCTAGAGCAGGTGCCTTTTGCTGCAGGCACATGCCAATTCAGCTCAGCAGATTTCTTGTATCCTTCAAGCGATCTGGATTTTAAAGATCACACCACAATTTTCATGTTTTGGCACCGATTACTCTTGATTCCTCACTGTATTTTCAGATTGTCGACTCTATCAATCACATCCAGAGCTTTTGTCCTATCGATTTCGAAGTCAATGACAGGGAGCAGCCTCCTGGTTGATAGCAACTCTTTCCTGTTGCCACTGCTTGGTGAATGGCTGTTACTTTTGCTCAACCTGCTTTGCTTGTTATGTCTTGACTTAGTGTCAAACTCTTGGCTTTTGCTCATACCAGGGATGAATTTTCTGTCCTTGACATCCCTTAGCATATCTTGATCTTCTTGTGTCAGAAGAGGTGATGAATTGCTGGCTTTGTTTGGAGACAATGTGATTGTGTGGCTCCTTTGTGTAGGAGACTGAACAGGAGATTTGATGGGAGACCGCTCACCATTACCGGCTTTGGATTGACTGATAAGATGATGAAGCCACACAACAAGCTCAAGGATATGTGCTTCGGTCTTGTCCTTGTCGGCATGGTGCAGTGTCTCAATTCGGGTGAGGTCCATCTGCCCTGTTGGCTTGCAGTTCACATCTGACCTGCATAAGACAAAAAGATCATGACTTCAAAATTGTAGTGTTACCATTTTTCTGTTCAAATTGAATTTAGTTGGATACCAACCCTGTATTTGCCCACTCTCCAACCCATCCAAAACCATGGTGAGCCCTGATATGGACAGATGATCACAGATTCAGTACCAAAAAAGAGGAAAGTCTGTACTTGATTGAGTGCTCTGAGAATTACTTGGTGGTGTTATTTGCAATTGGAACAAGCCACCGCAATGTTTTATCCATTTCAGCCTTGATATGAGAAATAGTAACCTGCACCAATCCAGTACAAGATTACATCAATTTTACAGTTGCATGTAATAACCATAGCATCATGTTGCCTATTACAGTCTTACTCCGTCCTCAACTCATGAAGTCATTATCACTCTATAGCATATGTTGGGTGCCATCCTGCATACCTCTTCCTTGACTCCAAATGAATGTAGCTTAGAACGGAGAGCAGATTTTATGGCAGGTGGCAAATTTTGGTATAACGAATCCCTTGTGTTTGGAGGAATAGAACTTGATCGAGAAACCTGCCAATCGACCAACCCTTGTTAGACTACCAGAAATGAATAACAAGCTGAAGTGTTTGTTTGTACAACAACAAAATCAAGCTGCATAGGCAGGCAAATGCACTAACATCCCGTGAGTGTAACATTATACTGATCCTTCCTCGTAAAGAAAAAGGTTGCATTTCTTAATTAAATCATGGGCAGTTTAGAGTTTAGGGGAAAAAATCCAGAGTCATTTTTCTATATCAGCAAACAGTTCTGCTGCATTTCTAATGCACATTTGTCTATGTCACCTATCCCTCAAACTGCCAATTTTAATTAAGGGAGGAAGACCAAAAAAAAAGGATGTGCAGAGGAGTCTGTGAACTTACAAGAGTATCGATCTGACTGATGATATTGGCATAATGCAGAGCAAGGCCTGCTGGACCCAATCTATTACGACGTTTGGTAGGTTCCTGTGATTCTTCATTGTCTATAGATTGATAGGAGGAAAAACTTTAATGAATGCAAAATAAAAATAATGGTGAACAAAGCATCATAGTATTCAGCACATGACCATAATCTGTTTAGACCTCGAATATGATTATATTTCCATTAGATGCAAATTACAGAATCAAATAGAAAGTTTAAACTTGTTCACACATGCATGTTATTGTGAGCTTATTTTGCAGAGAACATAGCTGTAGCTAAAAAGGAAGTCAGATCTCCAATTGGGATTAGATCATGTCATTCTGTCAATGATCAATGAAATCACAATGTTACATAACATGTATTTACACTGCCAAACTGTCTTATACATAAATTAGTTGACTGGTAATAAGAAATAAATAATAAGCAAATTTCAATCACTATCATCCACTTCTAGGAAATAAAAAATGGCAGAATGCCATAAGATTCTTGCTTACATTGAATGTGTGTTCCATGCAATACTGGTGATCAATAATGATGTCAACTGGGTATTGACTCAATTCAATTTCTGTGACAAATATATGATGCCACTTTTTTTATGGGTTTTGGAGTGGCTTTACACAATAGAGAAGTATGGTACAAGTGACGACTCAACCAAGGCATGCAAATGCATTCTTGTATTGATTAAAACATCTATGTGAAGTACACATCAGAATAAATATTTCATACACCCAAACAAATGTATGATGAAGCCTGCTGAATCCCAGAGATGAGGGGGCAAACTTGGAAGTGTTATCTGTAAGGACCTGAACTGAACTGATTTGCTTATCCAAAAACAGCACTTTTCAACTAAACCCACAGGGGCGAAATGCTTATCATAATGTAATTAGAGTGGGGAGGTGAAACTGAAGTTATGATACATTAGTAAAGGGAAGTATTTTGCATTAGGTAGCTCACACTTTATGTAAGCAGTAAAACAATAAAGAAATGGCAAACTAGCCAACAACTCAATTTGTGTAATAAGGATATAACTTTTTATAAAAGATGGTAATCACAAAGCTTATTACCTGAGCGCCCAAAGGCATTATGGATCTCCAAATGTAAGAAGTGCACAATGTCTACAAGCTTTTCCATAACCTAGGAAGAAAATATTATTTCTCAAATTAGAAGAACAGGATTGCGCAAGCAAATTCTAGTGTAAGATAACTCTGGAGTATTGAGTGAGAGAGCATGCTTTCCTAGAGCTAAGCGTCGATGATAGCACAGAATTATAATTAAACTATAATTATACCAACCTCTTCCAAATTCTTGGACCAGAGAGACTTTTTCTGCAAATTTTTAACATGCTTGCGTTGGCTTTTCACTTCCTGCTTTAGAATGTGCAGGTTATCACCTGCAAATGAAACAGAACCACATTAAGCATCATTATCAAATGCTGTCAACAAAACAGTGCAAAAAACTCTACTCATGAACCAGTAAATATTAAGATAAACTCCAAGGAACTGCTAGGTACCAGGGGCGAGTGCATTAAAAATATAGTACTTACATGCAACGTGATACTAAAAGAAAAGGAAAAAAGGATTAAAAAAAAACTCGACCTACGGGGGGAAGAAACCCCCGGGCATTATGCTTAAGAAGAAGCTCTTCTCACGCAGACCGAGAAAACCCCCGAACCCCTGCTCCACCCTTACACAGCGGCACCAACGCCCGACCTTTGTGAGACGACCGGCGGATCCTTTGGATCAACGCCCTGGCGGGTCCTTAGACCTGTGCTTTGGTGTGGTAGCAGGCGAGGTGATTTTTTTCCCCCAAGCCTGAAATTCGCTCCCACTGGGAGTCGAACCCAGGACCTGGGGGTGCTACTGAGGCGCTCTAACCGCTAGGCTAGAGGCCCTTTCGCGAAAAAAGGATTACACTGGTAACAATAGAAGAAATTACATAGCTAAATATTAAACCTGATCCAGATAGTAGCAGTAGTTCTGCACTAGTGCTACATTTTCAAAGATGAAAATAGGTATTGGAAGTTGTTTCCATTGCCTAGAGGTTATTCCTATTCACAGCTCATGTTCTCTGTGTCTGGACTCTAAACTACAAAGTATTTTAACAAGCAGCACACCACATACAAATACAGGCTGTGGTGTTGATTCACTGAACTCTAATTCTGAAACAAGTGATGGGCAATAAAAAAAGCTTTGGCTGCTTTGACTTTGTTAGGTGCAGTCATGCAGTCAGCTTAACCATGGCAGTAGCCCCTGTATATTGGTCAAAATACACTGGCTACTGCTCACCTAATGATAGTCTAATTAGAGACACTGGACAGTGATAGATAACATAAGAAAGAGACCTTGACTCTGTTAATCTAATGCATTGCACTGTCAATGTCAAAATGACAATCTTAATAATGGAAATAAAGTTTGATGTCTGTGATTAATAGCATCAAGCATGTCTCCTAAAACAATGATCCTAGACAAGTAGATAGCCTGAGGATTATGCTCAATCTATACTTTTCAGATGACCTGAAAAGGAACCAAAAGCAGCACCCATCATAAGAGACAAAAATGTTCTTCAACCAAACCAGAGGAGTTTAACATATCAAGGGATTCTTACAGATGATTCTTATGTATTGCCGCTCAAAATGAACTAACCTCTTTGGACTACACTTGAACCATCCTCTTCCTGCTGTTTACGTTGATAATCTTGTGCAAATCTATCCAGGGCATGCATTTCATGATATAGTTCCTGAAAAAAAAAGAAACAAAATTAAAGTCTATTCGAACAACAGGTGCAAAAGAAGAAAACTGATAAATGCCAGCAGAGTTAATATTATATACTTCATTGCTCACAAAATTGAGCACAAAACAATTTTGGTCAGGAATTGTTGAAAATGGAGGCTCAATAATTCTCTAGTCCTCTTGAGGCTCCTCTGACCCCTCTATGTATTCATAGAATACACGACTTAACATTTGTCAAGAAAAAATTTGGTCTTAATTATGCCATTTTCTGCTAAACTATAATTATAGACCTAGTATATAAATGGCATGAGGGGGCACTGCTTATAAGGCAAATAAACATTACTTACAGCTGTACATTGAACACAAGTCACCAATTGCTGCATCACTGATTCTGCCTCTTCTTTCAAGTGATGCTGAGGAGTCCGTTCTGATGCCAACCTGGAGTTTGATGCAGAAAGGCACTAAATTAATACCGCAAAATCATTGCCTTTATCAAATGTAGGGGCCAAAATGAACTGAACTTGTCAAAGTAGCGATCCAAGTTGTGCCACTGAGGATCCTTGCAACGATTTCCAAACCGCACAACTTCTGTAGAGAACACTTTAAGCTCTTCCCTGTAGGAAACAAGCAGAACTTCAATAAGGACAAATAGTACAACATGCCAAGTACAATTTCTTGATATACCATTGGTTGAGCATATTTCTAGCGAAAATAAATAATCCATTTGGCCAAATGTTGTAATTTGTAAAAGCAGCAGAGATTCAACACTAACCTTTTGTCAGCAGCAGCAATCTTGAGTAATTCATCCATATCTTTGGATATAAGATTTTGAACACCTTCTGAGTGAAGCACCACTTCTTTCAAATGCTTTATGCTCTCTTTCGAAAGAGCCCGCATCAGATTGCAACCTTTGACTATGGTATTGGCAACCTCAAATGCTAAAATTGATATTTTGTTGCCCTTTGCTGTAGTGCCTGATCCAAAACCACTACTTATATTCAAACTTGTCATGCTACTACCAAGTGTGTCTAGCACTTCCACTGCTTTCCCAAGCCCGGCAGTACTAGCCCTACCCAAAATTGAGCTTACTTCCGAAACCTGTTTCAACATGGCAAGCAAACATTAAAAATGACATAGGGTCTAACAATCTGGAAGACTGAAGCAAAAAAGATCAAGGATAACTTGTGGCCAGAAAAGAGAACTCTTTAGCAAGGACAAAAGTTCATAAAGATTTACATCTTTAGGACAAAAGTTCATAAAGATTTACATCTTTCCTAGGTGTAGCATGACAATTCATCTATGGGCTTGGAAGTGATCAAATCACAATAGATGCGGTAATGAGCACGTGGTGAGATCCAACAAGCTGAGGATATTATACATTCCCCATGATAAAGAAGCCAGCTTCCACTTTTTCCTTGTGTGGTAGGTTGTAGTTAAGCAACACAAAATGTAGGCGCTTTAGTAATTTAGTTAGCTGTAGTGCAAATTAGACTACCGAATCATCACTTTATGACACTCAGGCAGTTATAAACAATAACAAGTGTACAGCAAGCAGTATCAAATTTCCTAGAGTCCATGGCGGTCAATTCAAAACTGACTACTTTCAAGTTGTATCAGATTTCCTAGAGTCCATGGCGATCAATTCAAAACTGCATAGTTTTTTTCTGTAAAAATAACTAAACTGTTCGTAGATAATCATACCAAACTTCAGTAAATAAAAATGGCATGAGACCATCAAAAGGAAAAATTCAAACCAGACAGCTGAGCAGCAAAACCTACAAAAATATACTTGGCAAAAATTATAGGCGTGCAGGTCAATGCAGCATCCGACTTGAAGGATGTGCACTAACAAATGGCAAATGCTCTATAAAGGAAAACATTTTGAGAGGGCTATGTTGGGTTCATTAAAGGAGACACCTAGACAGAATAGGATCACCAGTGAACAACACATCCCTTGTTGTTGATCATTCAAAGTGAAGTAACAAACTTAAGACTTTCTGCGATGATGCTAATAGATCAATCAGTTAATCAAAGGTATCCTCAAAACAATAATGCTACAGAGATAATTTTGCAATTCCTATGCACATAGTGTGCTAATCTCTCAGCAGCAGTAATAACAAGAACAAAATGCACTGATATTAAACAAATAGCAAATCGTTTCCGAACAGATGAGTAGACGACAAATGATGAATTAAGCTGCATTGTGTCCAAATTCACCGCAAAGTAAGGAGTACTAAAAACATGTAAAGGGCACTTGCCTTGGCAGCACCGGCTTTCGCCATACCCATCCCAGACTTTTGGGACGGAAACCGTGCCAGCTGTGGCACACCATCCCATGGCACCACCCCAGCGTCAATGGCAACTCCAGAGACCGCAGTTTCCAGGACCAAGGCAGGCTGTTGCTGCTGCTGCTGCTGCTGTTCGTGCATCCTCTTGGCAGCAGCCTCCCCCAGGACCGTTTTCCTCTCCTCCTCCGCCGCGCCACGCTCATGGCGATCGACCACCCGGTCGGGGCCGAGCGTGGTGTCGCTGGGCGACTTGTCCACCGCCGATCCCTTCGAGCAAAGGCCCCCCATTCCCCTTCACCCCTCCCGAACAAGGCAAACCCTAACCCCCCACCCAGTGGCCCTCACCTCCCACGCGCCCAAACACTCCAACCTCCAATCCCCACGCCACCTCCTCCCATCCCACCAAACCGATCCACGCGGAGACGAATCAACTCGGAACGACCGCTCCGCACCCGCACCACGACCCCGGCGGCTCGCTCCAACCGGCGAACTCCCCGCTACAGCAACAGCGCTAAGTCCGGGGGGGGGGGGGGGGGCACGACCTTTCCGCGCAAAAGACAATACTTCCCTCCCAAAAAAACACGATTTTTACCGGAATTGCAGCGGAGAGAGCACCGGCTGCGGGTGGATCGGCGAATCGGGTGCAAGGGCGGGATCTCCGCGAAGGGAATTGGCAGATTTGGGGAGGAGAGGAGGCGACGGGTGGGTGGGCTTCGGTGTTTGTTTCTTTTGTGGAGTAGAACGGCACGGGAGTTGCCGAGAGCGTCCGTCCACTCCACCACCACCACCACCAGCAGCGTCCGGCCGGGGGTGCCTGGCTCGCTGGGCAAGTGCTACTGGCCTACTGCCACGCGCAGGCGCAGGCGCACGCACGCCGGACGCTCATAACGCAGTCACTCACAGCGCCCGTGTCGCCGTCCGTGTGTACTCAGTAAAGAGGTTAACAACTGTAGTCATGCCATCTTATTTAATGTGCTGCATCAGTTTTTTTTTCTCTTATACGTGAATTTAATAGTATCTTCCGCGCATGTGAATTCGATAAATTACATCGCCTTTTGTCTAGAAAGTGTTGCCTTTACCATATAGAGAGAGGGAGGTATATATGGCCCTGTTCCAAAAAAAATATGCAATTTGTGATTATTGTATATTTCCAGTGGCGAATTTATCGTGGATGTTTGTGGGTGCTCAAGCACCCCCTCCTCCCACCGTGGTTGAAGAAGACCCGGCCGTGGAGGGGGAGGCCGGGGGCGGTTGACGGCCCGGCACAGAGGGCGATTGCGGTTCGACGCGGAGGCGGAGGCCAGAGCGGAGGGGCTGTGGGGGAGGCGGTCGGCCACTTGGTGGCGGCTGGGCGCGGGCGAGGCCGAGCGGGAGCAGCGGAGTGGAGTGGCAGTCGGCGGATGAGGCGACGAGTGACGACATCGGTACTCACATATTTATAAACATTTGGGACACATTATCCATTAGTAAGGTATTAAATTTATTGTATTGTATATTTTCAATTTGTTTTCTTCCTATTTATATATGAATTTGATATTCTAATGACAAAAGACTACTAGATGTAGTTTTGGTATATTTATATTGTGCTATAGCCCTAACAGTAGAGCTTCCCCTTTATTTTCATCCTAGATTCGCAACAGTATATTTCATTGATATGCATTTCATCGTTTGCTGTTGCAACAAGTGATTCCTCGCATGAAGTGCGGTTCCTTTTTTTTATGTTGGTCTTTCGTGAAGTTTTGACTGAGATATATAACTTTAAACAGTCCAAAGTTAGAACTGTAGTATTAAATTATCTAGGTATTACAATAGTAATTTGCTATCAATTGCTTATAAGCATGTGCAATAATGATCCTCTGATCAATTCGACTTCGGCTTCTGACTTATTTTTTACTATTCATAAGTTTCGTCTTTTTCTGAACTTTTAGCTTTTTGTTGAGCTTTTTTGCCGGTTCTTTTTTTTCCCGTATTTGTTTGTATTATACGTAATGGGCTAACATATTTTTTATATTTTTAATTTTTTTAAAATTTAATTATGCTAAATAAGCCTCTGTCAGCTACAGTGCTTTTTTCAGCCAGCTACAGTGTTTTCAGCCATAAGTCATGAGCTTTTCAGCCGAACCGATCACCACCCTAGATTGTCCAATTGATTCGTTTGATTAGTTAACCTTTGTCTTAAAATATAGCTGCCTGTGGTCATACAAAAAAAAATGCAAGCAACAATACTACGTAATCGTGTGACTTTACAAGCATGTTCGTATTTTAAGAGTTCCAAACTGCAATATGAATATCTGGTAGTATCCAGCACGGCTACTTGCAGAGGTTGTTGAAGGGTAACCCAATGCAAGGACCCAAAGCATTTTCCAAGTATAGAAGCAACACCTATGTAAGTAGGGTGTTGCTGGGGCCGGTCAAAACCTAAACCAAAATGGATCCTCTCAATTCCAAGTGAGTCTGTGGATCATGGCCAGACAAAGATTAGGAGGCTGATCTATAGCTTAGCTAAAACCAGGCAAGATTTTAAGGCGAGCTATGTCTAGCTCCTAATCAACTTAAATATCTACCTTTTTGCTGTCCTTTTCTTGCACCAGGTCAACTTTCACACAACTTTCTTTGTCCCTATAGGAAAAGGAACAAAAGAGACGAGGTGAAATGACCTTAATTGTTTCGACTTGGTCATCCACTGCGCTACTCGACCGCAATGGAATACACTTGTCACAGCACAAATATTTAACTTCTCTGTCCAATGCTGGACTTGTGGATCAGTTTGGTCGTTGCTACGCAAATCCGGACGCAAGAGCTTTCCTTATAATGCCGACATGTTATTGTCGCGTTTTACTTAGAGGGTGTTTGATTCATGGTACCAAGATGGATAGAATGATCCTGTTTGGGACGACGTAGTTCGCTCGAGTTGACCGAACGACATGATACAGCATCTGGGTGGAATATTTCCCACTAAACCAGCTAGATGGAACTATCTCATTCGGGATAGAATGGTTTCATCCACCGAATCAAACAAAGGGACAAGACATCGTCCAGGATTAATGGTTCTATCCACCGAACCAAACACCTCCTTAGTATATACCCAATACAATAGTACATGATACCTCAGAAAGCCTCTAAACGAATGCAAGAAAAGGGTGTGATTGTTGTGGGAGAACTGCAGTTTACTGCACACATGCAAGAAAAGGTAGAGATCACAAATCACCTGTTACGTATCAAAACTTTCCGGCATGAGATCTCGAGGAAGACTCTGCTTGGTCCATGGCATATACTATTTAATTTGTGAAGAGAAGAAAAAGGGAGAAGAATGGTGAAGGGAGATTTACCTTTTGAAGAAAACAGATGAAATTACAGTGATCTGAACACTCAAATTGTCAGTGATTCCAAACTTTAGCTTGAAGCCTTCTCTTGGCCCCTAAAATGAGAGTGATGGATTTGACAAATGTGAGCAACAAAGTCCCAAATGGTAGCTATCTTTCCGCCAAAGCGCCAATGGCCTCTCAGGCTCTCAGTCCGGTAAAAAGTAGAGTTCACAGTAACTCTTAATTTCTATGTGCAACTTGTATTTCCAAACGAGGTTTGGCAGTGATCCATTTCTACTCTCTATTGGTTAGAAATTTAGAGTACAAAATAATGTCATGAATTGCATTGCAATGTCTACGATAGTCGATCCTCAGTCTTCTTTTCCATGGAGTATCAATCCAGCTGCTTCTTTTCCTCGAGGCATAAAACCATGTAACAGCTCAACGGTAAAAATAAAATCTCTAGTTGTCATACGAAACAGACAGTAAGCTTGGAATTTCCGCCAAGGAATATACCAGCAGAAGGCGTTTTCCGGGTAGAGTTATCTCCGGCGATCTCACACTAAAATCATAAAAATCAAAGCTAGGCATAAACAATTCCTTCCTCGATGCTGATTGCAACTGGCTGCTAAATTCAGAGCACACCTCATGTCAGAACAGCCAAACCTTGGAACCGGTCCTCCCTCCAGCTTTTGAACCGGTCCAGACCTGCAAATCATGCAGTATTTCCACTTACTTTATCAGCATGGCGACTGCAACCGGGAGGAGGAGAAGAAGAAGATAGAGAGGGGCAGGACAACGATGGCTTCCCAGCGACAAATAACCGAAGCCAATGTGCGGTCAAACGGCATCACATCACATTATTGTTTCTGTGGACACGGACCAAGTCCAAGGCGGGGTTGGCTTGGCTCGGCTCATGCATGCATGGTCACGGAGCTTTGCCGCGTGATTTGACAGGTTCGATCGCTGACGAGAACGCCGTTCGCTGACGGGATTCCGGGGCGACCGCGACCTGTATGGCCGTATCACGCAGTAGTACACGGGATCGATAGATTATCACGAGTCTTTTCTGTACGCGATGCCATGGCAATAAACCGGTAAAAAGTGGCGGGTGATTAGCGAGTGATTGGCAGTGCATCGCCGGTGGGCGAGTGGTGATGGAAACGGGTGTGATTCGCACGGGAGGTAGGCCATGCACGGACTCCCAATTGACTTGGGATCATGGCTCGTCGGTCATCTACTATTCTACCCGTCGGGCAGTACAAATTAATCCTCTACAGTACAATGGCTATTGTAGCACCGAGCAGCGCTTCTACGCCTCTTGGGGTACAGATCAGCGTATAGTATACCGTACTAATGTGGGACAATAAAGCTTTAGCTGTTGCACCGATTTCGATAAATAGGGAGGGTGGATGGTTGTATTAGAATTCTCTTTCAGGTACCCAAAGCTTTCACTCAAATAGTTAATTATATGCAGTTAAGTAGATTAGATTCACAGGCGGCTAGAAGGCCGGCCTGACCGTTGATTGGTCTGATCGTAGGGGTAATGGCAGTCTAACTGCAACCCTGTGTCCAGAACAGAAAGCAACGTATATCTAAACCCTAATTCATGGAACTTTTAGAATAAGGCTCCAGATGACTTGAAATTTTGAACACACATTCCCTAGGGATTTAGAAATCAGATAAGGCAAAAAAAAACACAAGGTTCTCAGATCTAGTTTCACTAATTTGGAGAAAATCGATCCAAAGACTCAAAAACACCAAAAAACCCAAAAACGCAAATTGCTTCTTACTCATGAGGATCTAAGACATGAGGTCTTCCAGATTTACCCCCATATGTCCTAGTAAGGTAATTAAGATAAAGATTTTGGCATAAATCACCTAGATTATGATCTTGAATTGTTGCTCAAGAACATAGAAAACCAAACAAAGAACAAGTGAATGATTTACGAGTACATGGATGGTTACAAGGTACTTCCAAAGCACCACCTTTACACATATAGATTTCTCACATAGGGAGAGAGAAGAAACTACTTAAGACGTAGACAATCTTTCTATGTCTCTCTCACCACATCAACCCTAGCTCTTAGGTGGGTTCTTTTGGGCTATGGCTTATGGCTTAAAATTTTGAATTCTGTCTGTTCATAAGAGGCAGTACGCAAAGGAAAATAGTCGTATGTGATTTTGGGCGGTATAGCTGAACTTAATACACTTTTACTACAATCTTCCTGTTGACCCCGCCTCGAAAAAAGTCACCATTTAAAGCTAGTAATTGTAGCATGTACAAACCGAAGCCAAAGCTAAGCCCAACCGAAGGCAACCCTCCCCTCTGCTTCCTCATATAACTATCACCACTTAGTGGGTCTCAACCTACTAAGTAACTGGGAAAACTCGTCAACCCCACTAACACAGGTTTTAGACAATCACACACGTTTCTTAAACCATTTACAAGATTCAACCTATTGAATCCTTAGCGATTGATACATTTAGCCAAACTAGCTCACCTTGACCTAAACCACTTCCCTTTATGCCTCCTTGCGTCGCGGTTTTGTCCAAGGCTCAAACCTAGTATTTTAGTAAACTACCAAAATACCCCTAACGAAGTTTTCAGGCACTTTTCCTTGACTTTGTCACCTCCCATGTAGTCCTAATGATTTTTCGCCAAGCCTCTCGCATCCCAATCCCACTGAAGTGTCATCGCTTGCAAACGGGCCCAAGTCACTTAGCGTGTCACATGCCTTACCTTGCACCATGACTGCACCTGATTTCCTTGACCATTCTAGACCTTAGCTCCCCTAAGCTTAGTCCTAGTCTACCTTGTTGTTTCCTGCCATCTCTTCACATCAAACCATCTTCGCATGCTTTGACACATAGCCCGTGATGCCTAATGACTTGGTTGTCAAGCCTTCGTACATCCAGTCTCCCTCGGATAGTCTTTACTTGCATCGGCTCCAAGTCACTTGGCACACCACACGCACTAACTTACCTCTTTATGATCCTTATCTTCCATGTTCTTCCCGCTTGAGCCACATAGCCTCATCTGAACTTACACGATCACTCAGACCTCAGCTCTTCCGTCTAGTCCTGGTCACTTGCCATCGACTGCTAACGTTCTTCAAACCACGTACGTCCAAAACCAAGCAATCATATCGAGCATACGTCCATACACTTGACTCACGTTAGTCAAAATGATACATCATACAACTTAACGCAACCAAACAACGACATCCATGCTGTGCACACACTCAAACCACTCAAAAACACCTCTATAGTTCTTTGGCCACATCCATAGGTCTGACTGCTCTCCCTATGGTGGTCAGACCGCACCGGTTAGATCGCCAACCACTAACTGGTGTAACCAGTCCACCGATGTGACCACATCTTCAATGTCGGTCACACCGCCCAACTCAATGCCAATCCGACTGCCAGTCTGCACATGCTCAATTCCTAAACACGAGCTCTGAAAAAAGTAACCACCAACTAGAATCCGATCACACTATGCCAGTGGTCAGATCGCCAATAAGAGTCTAGTCACACCAAACTAACGGTCAGACTAGCAACCACCGGTCGGTCAAACCGCCCTTGACAAATAGCAAAAAAAATGAATTTTGCCAATTTTACAAAATCAAAATCCAACTCCCCAAATATGCTAAGTGTTCATTACTAATAATCTATAGACCTTCTCACATGGTTCTTCAATCTCTCCCTTGATGAATATATTAGCAACTACTCCAAAAATACACATTTGAATTGATTTTAGAAATTAAAAGAGAATTTTGCAAAAGAAATAAGGCACCATGTGGTTAGGTGTAGGTCATTTTGTGATAAACAATTAGCATTTTGTGTTGGGTTCAATTTAAGGTTTTGCAAAGGGTTTGTAATTTCCTGAAAATTTTAGGTTACTATTAGGTTTCAAGCCGGTAGTACTGGCCTAGCAATGGTGGTAGTACCGAAGGTGAGCAACGATTCTACCGTAGGTACGGTATGACTGGTTCTAGATTACGGAAGCTATTTTTTTTAGAGAGGATCATTTTTAGGGGGTCTTGGTAGTGGCCAGGTCCAGTAGTACTGTGCAAAACCGTGATACTACTAGAGAATAGTATAACCGGGCCTTGTATGGCAATACTAACGGGGTGGTAGTATCGGCCATGGGCAAGCGACCATACCACTCCCTTGTTACCAGAAAAAGGTAATGGCCGGTTAGATCGGCCAGTAGTTGGTGATACGATCGGTGTATTACAATTGCCATTGGGAGTGCAATCAGACCAGTTGAGGCGAGTAGGTTCTAAAAATTGGAAATTGTGAGAGATTTGATCATGGGATGATCTTGGAACTCTGGTCATGATCACATTGTGTTGCATGTTTATGTTAATATGGGTCAAGTTATGAAGAACTTGTGCCTATAAATGATTTTCTTGGTCTTTAAGTGTGCAGAAAAGTTTGGAAAGAAACTATGGTCAACGACGGGCAATCAGGACTAGGTCAGGATGGATCGAGGCCCAGAGCGCTTAAGGAGATCATGTGGGATAGTTGGGCTCAAGCATGACACATGTTAAAGACAAGGAATGTGGTTGAAGGAAGGTTCAAGCAACGAGTTGGATCAAGTGGCTTCGTTGGTTTAAGTGAGGCGTGGTCTAGTGAGAGCCGAAAATAGGAGAGACTTGCCAATGGGAGGAAAATTATTGATCAACCTACATGTAGCACGCATGGTAGTTTGAACGATAAGAAGAAAACAGAGTTAAGGAAAGGTGTCCAAAAGCTTCGTTAGGGGCATTTTAGGAAAATGCTTAAAGCTAGACTTAAGGCCTACACTGAAACCATGGTGTGGAGTGACGCAAGGGAAATGGTTTAGGGTTAGGCTATGGTTGTGTGTGTGGAGTGGATCAAACACTCGGTTGTGAGTGGGTTGATCCTTGTAAGCTCTTTGAAAAACGTGTGTGAGTAAAAAGCATGATATTATAGGGTTGACGAGCTTCCCCAAAACCTTAGTATGTCTACACCACTAAGGGGGCTGGTTGGTAGTGTGGGCAAGGAATTAGGAAGATTTGCTAGGCTTAGGCTAGTTTCTCCTCTTCTTCATGTTGTGAGTAAGAGTGAGACTTGTGGAGAGTCCTTTGTAACCAGCAAGCTATATTGAATCATTCTTCTTCATGGTATATATGAAGTTATTGCAATCTTTATGCTTTTGTCTCTATTTGCTTGTGTTTTTTTATCTTTCTTGTGGTGATTTGATTCTTTTTGTGTTCTTCTTGATCTTGCCGTGATCTATAATGTATAAGAGGCACTAGTAGATCCTTGATATCAATGTTTGCCTATCTAGATCACTCCTATAGTAAGAATTAAGATCTTGCCTTTCTTGACCAAGATTTGTGATTCTATGATCATGGGCCTTCTAGCTTAAACATGTACTTGGATTACCTTGCTAGGACATGCGAGAAATAGTTTGAAAGCTCTCATGACTTAGATCGTCACGAGCAAGAAGTAATTTGGATTTTAGAGTTTGGTGTGTTCTTGTGACCTAAACCAAGATTTATCAAATTAGATAGAATCAAGTCTAAGAACCTTGTGTTTCTGGATTTGATGTTCCTTACATCCCTACAAAGTTCATACTAATTTTGGTAGCATTTTTACAATGTTTGATAAAAATTCATAAATTTGGGTTTTTGTCCTAAGGAGTTTGTGCCTGGAAATAGGGGTACGGTAGTATCGGCCACCCTTTGACGGTAGTTCTGGTTGAGAACAATTGTATCAACCTCCCTTAGGTGGTAGTACCAGTTGGGAGTGGTCATATCAACCTCTCTTTTGTGGTAGTACTGGTCTTACAGAACCAGGTTGTTGCATCTTTTGGTCTTAAATCTCCATTATAAGTTTTGTGTAGGAGGTGTAATCTAAACTTGATGACTCTCGTAGTCATTTGAGTGAAGATTTTGAATACTTGGGGCAAGAGAAAGCTTCCGCAATCATTCACCCCTTTTGATTACTAGCATCAGGCTAACAAGAGAACCCAACTTTGTCCAAATGATGGAGAATGGATTGAAAATAACCCAGTGAGGTAGAAATGACGTGAAGTGACTAGAAAGAGTAAGTTTTCTACAAAATACTTCAACCCCACAAAGAATTGGAAAATTTGTCACTTTATGTTCGTATGAAAGAACAAAGTGTTCAACATGACCTCGGTCATGGTGAGAAGGTGGCAAGAAACCAACTTTTTTTGCAATAAAACTCAAAAGACCAAAAATATCTCTACCTCTCCACCTTAGCCCTTTAACATGCATTTTGGCCCCCAAATTTCTCCCCCTTTGATAATGTTTAGATCAAGTAAAGAAGGGAATAAACAAAAGAGAACTAACGAGGAGACATAGCTATTGTTGGTATTTTTTAGATTTTATGACAACGAGGTCTTTGAAAATTATCCAAGTTTAGTGATCATGTATTACACCAAGCCATGCAATGAAAGAAGCTTGCAACATCATGTAAAGACATAGAGAGCAAAGCAAGCCAAGACTAGCTAAAAAGTTATTACAAGCATTAGATTATGTTAAACTGTATCAAAACCACAAGATTAGCTAAAGGTATCACAAACTGAGTTGTGACAAGGCTAAGTGTCAAAGTACAGAATAGAATTTAGATCAAGCAATGGGTGTGCCAAAAGCTCCAAAAAAAGACTCATCTAAGATTCAACCTACTAGAACATTGAAGTTGACTGGATCTTCATATCCATGCCCTATCTTAGTAGAGCAAGTCCTAGACTAGGAACCATCTATAACTGCCCTCTAAGCTTCTGGCAGGGTAAACTTTTTTCAGTTCATTTAGTGAAGTTGTGAAGATCTCAATCCATTATCAACCATATCAAGCACAGAACTTAACAAAATGGTCTTGGTTATACAAAACTCCCCCTGAGTTTATACCAAATGCAATGGCAAACTATCTCATGAGAAGGAATTGCTGAGATCCAATGATGAGCACAATTGAGATCATTTAGCAATGCTTTCCAAGATAGAAGCTAACAAATGATTCAAAATGGAACTCGAAAAATTCTAACCCAAGCTTGACCTATGTTCATGACTCAACTAGGCAATTTGACATGGCAAGAATTAGAATGTGATCAGTAAAGCTAAATTATTGCTAGTGACCATCCTTTACTCTCTAAGTAGTGAAGTTTAATAAAATAAGAGATCAAGCTCTGATACCACTTGTAAGATCGTGGAGGTCGAATAAAGGGGGGTGAATAGACGCTTTTAAATTTTTCTTTGGCTAAAACTGAGTTTATGTGCACAAGCGTAAATTAAATCAATTTTGTATAATTAAGGACTAAATCAACTAGGTTTACCTAAGTGCACCAGCACTCTAAGTCTATGTCAAGGATTGTAATCCTAGCGTGACAAGTAATCAATTCAATTTTTATGAATATAAATTACAAGTATATAAATCAGCCCAAGAAAGCAAACCACAGTTGACGTACGATATTGTACCGTGATGTTCAAAAACTTATCAGTTTTTCCTAATTCACATTGAGGTAAGCCTAAACGAAATAGACCGGTTTCATGAATTAAGCCAATCACCTCAATTTTTACTAGTGGTAGCTCTTTCTCCTTCCGAGTAGGTGAACTCCAACCTTTACAACACGTCAAGCCTTCTCACAAGCTTCTTTTTGAGAAGATCACTGAGCACGATGCTTGTAAGGCTGTATAAGAGTCATCAATCTCCAAGAGTAACAAGTCAAACCGCTTGCTTGACCCTCATCGTGTGCAACAAATGCACAAACTCAATACAGATACTAAATTCATCTTTAGATGCAACACATGCAACTAAAGACATCTTTCCTTGCTCACAAGGAGCAACACATGAACAATTGATTGGAGAGTCTCATACTAACTCAAGCATGTAGAATAGGGCCTCAACAACTTGTCCTCAATCGGCCACAAGGGGTATTTATACATCATATCAAGAAACTAGCTGTTGGGAGCAAAAACCATGAAATGCAGTAGTACCACGTATTACCGCTTTTCTCGCAATGGCTAGAAAACTAGCCGTTACAGGACTCGTCCGATCTGACCACCCTTATAGGGACCGGCCAGTCTACACGCCAGTTGGACTACCACACAGGCTAATCTAACCACTCCAAGCTAAGCTAGAAAAACACGTTCTCTGAAAAATAACTATAGGTAACAAATGTCCGGCAGTACTGTAAGTTCGATTGTATCGCGCCAATCTGACTACTTGCAATGACTTGGTCTGACCACCAACTAATGGCCAGCTAGACCACAACTGGTCAGACCGTCGTGCACAGAGTGGTTATACAACCGGTCAAGCCGATAGGACCCCCCCCCCCCCCACACAAGGCTAGTCAGACCACCCCAATCATACCACCATACCACAGCCGGTCAGACCGCCCTGGAACTTTCCAATGGAAACAGTGCATGTACTTTGATAAATTTGCAAAACGTCGTGCCGCCAACCACTGACCAGTCTAATCGGTCCACTGATGTGACCACATCTTTAATGCCAGTCACACCGCCCAACTCAATTCTGGTCCAACCGCCAACCAACGGCCAGTCTAACCACGCATGCCCAACTCCAAAACACACTGTCTAAGAAAACAACCGCCAACTAGAATCTAGTCATACCACGCCGGCGCTCAGACCACCATCCAAAGTCTGGTCATACCGGACTGGCAGTCAGATCACCCTTGACAGGCTGCAAAAATTGAATTTGCCAACTTTTGCAAAATCAAAATTTAACTTCCCAAATGTGCCAATTGTTCATTACTAATAATACACGGACCTTCTCATATGGTTCTCTGTTAGCAATGCACGGTGAGTAGTGCTACACGATACTATAGAAATCACACTATATGCCTTTTAACAATGGCGCGATAAAACATCATCTCATTTTATTGGTATTGAGTTTTAGTCACCCAGCCAATGCACTCGATTAAGTAAAGCTAGGCAATATACTCGATACCTCAACGCTTCAATTCAGGTCTACCTCTATCGGACATGCGATATGGAATTACAGTGGTCCACGGCAGTTAGACGACTAGGATCACATGTAAGGTACAGCATCCCCGGCCGTCCTCAACACGCTAAGAGCAACTCTAGCAGGGCCCCTACTTGAGCCACCATCCTACTTTTGAGGGTTGAGGGGCAAAAAAACTCACTCCAGCAGGGCCCCTACTTGAGCCCTCAAAAGTAGGGGGGCCTCAAATCTCCCCCTCGAGCCCTCATTCCTGGGGGTCTGGAGGGAGCTCCTACTTTTGAGGGCTCAAGTAGGGGCCCTGCTGGAGTGAGTTTTTTGCCCCTCGGTCCTCAAAAGTAGGATAAGGATGAGGGTGTGTCATATGTGTCATCCTCTCTAAGAATGAATTTGAGGGTCCTGTTTTGAGGGCTCCTGCTGGAGTGTAGCCCAAAAAACAGAGCCATCAAAAGTATGGAGAGCCCTCAAATAAAAAATAGGGATCCTGTTTTGAGGGCTACTGCTGGAGTTGCTCTAAGGGCGCATGGTTCAATGAGATAGTGCTACTGGAGACCTTAGATGTGTGCATCCATGGAACAGGACAACGAGAGACCCGTGGATTGGTTTAACTGCCATACCAAAACTAGGACGCATCTCTCCTTGTCTCCATGGAATTCTACCTCCAGTCACCAACCACCACTCAGCCGGATGCGCGTGCGACCGCGCCGGGGAAAAATCGGTGATCCGGACCGGCAGATGGGACACGCCATTCATTGTCCATGCACGGGACGTAGAAAATTCAGAGTTCCATCTGACACTCGCCTTGCATACAGAGAAGAATGGAACGGTTAGCATCCAGAGTACCTCGTCGACAAGCTGTTCCTTTCAACCTTGAGAGGGACGGTCGTCCGGTCCTCCGCAAAGACACAATCGTAGAGGTGGGGAAACTTGGGAATGTTCTGGGACGACGACACGTATGTCGACTAAAATGTATCGTACAGTTGCCAGGTTGAACTACCAACCACTAACAAATAACTGTCAATCGTGCATTCACTTCAGTCAGTAAGATTGTAGTGCTCTTTTCACCGGCCATAATTTACGGGTGAAGAACTGAGCAGCGGGCACTTCTCTGTGGCAGGCATTCAGGAGGGACAGACGTGCAGCTGGAATACACGACATCATAGCCAATGGCAATAGCATGAAATAGGGAAGAAAATCTGAAAAAAAAAGAGGCACCACCCAAGCTACACTTCGGAACAGCTAGATCATGTGGTTTTCGTTCTTCTACGGAACAGATATGTTGCACCAAGCAATCGAACGGGCAAAACGGCAACCGAGTCCAGGCAAACGAACAGCGAAATGAAGATCACATTTACACAAGATCTTTGGCATTTTTGATGATACTAACAGGTACCAGGACGAAACAAGCAGTAAGACAATCATTTACAGGCACGCAGAGTACTGGAGTTAGTTTGGATACTATCATACAGCATTGGCTAACACTAGACAAAAAACCTAGATTTCAATAAAAATCTTCAGCAATTTACAGGGTCGTCAGTGAAAGTTACTATTCTGAGATCCAGATGTGATGATGGACCATGCAAATTTTATAAGACCGTATCATGGACAGAAATTGATAGTTGCATGTGGGATGCTTGCCCCTATGCTGAGAGGAAGGAAGACATTGCTCTTCTGAAATCAGGAGACTTCAGAGCAGATTCTGGTAAACGGCTGCCTTCAGGGACCCACAAACCACCTCTGTGGGGAAGCATAATCTGTTTGTTCATACTCTTCTCACCATCACTTGTCTCTGCAGAAGGAGCTTCCTTCTTTTTCTTCACAAACTCAAAGAACTCTGCAACTTGCTGAGCAAATCTTCATGGGCAAAATTGAAATATCAAATGAGTGTAGGATTTTGAAGGAATTTAAGAGCACATGGGATGTTCAGGTACGGCTTTCAAGAAACAGACCAAAAAATGTAGCGTTGCAGAATGCTGGAGCCAATATCATAATACATACAACTTTCAATAGAAAATGCATCTGAAATTACTACAGAAAATAATAATAAAGAAAATACAAAAAAAAGCAAATGCCTACCCCAACTTATTTAGGACAAAAGACTTTGTTGTTGTTGTTGTACAAAAAACAGCAAATATCACCACTACTATAATAAATGAATAACAAATCAGACTCAGACGTGTGGATACCAGACTTACTAGTATGCTAGAGTTGGTATAAAAAACAGTTCAAATGAACTAATGGAGCAAATTGTATGTAAAGCACCTCCTATAAGCAGTCCAGATTGTTTATGAAGTGAAAGTATATGTTTTATCCATTCATATTCTAAAGGAACTACTACAACTAGCCTTCAATCAATTAGTTGCTAAAAATTTAGCGTCTGGAACTACCGAACTAGGGCCACATAAGATAGCCAAGGAACAAGAGCCACAAAATAAATTAGAGATGTAGCAAAAGTATATATATATCGATGTTCTTTTTAAAATAGTTTAAAGCATAATTAAAAAAAAACAAACTAGAGAAGCTGCATTCTGGTTTGTCCTTGGTAGGATAGTTTGTCCTTTTTAGAAATAGACATTCCCATTTAGTTACTTTTAGTAGTGGTCAGTATTCTAGCCAAATTGATTTTGTCATTGATAGGAGGGAAGACAAACGAGCCTACATAGATTATAAGGTTATATCTGGAGAGTGTTGTCCATCAACATAAGTTGTTAGCCTCCAACTTACGTTTTAGGATACGTGTTCAATAGGTTAAGATCGTCAAAACCACGAGGACGAAGTGGTAGAAACTCAAAGGGGACGCCTCATAGGCGTTTAAGGAGAAGATGATTGCAGAAGGGATATGGAACATGGCAGAAGCGAATAGTACGTGGACAAAGATGGTTAAGAAGGTGGCTACGAAGGTGTTTCGAGTGACCCGAGGGACAAGATGCGAACTTAAGGACACTTGGTGGTGGAACGAGGAAGTACAAAATGCTATCGAGTAGAAAAAGACATGCTACAAGTACATGCAACATGATAGCAGTGACGACAACGTACATAAGTACAAAGCAGCAAAAAGAATGCAAAAAAAAAACGAGAGTGAGGCACGTAGCAAGGCCTATAAGGAACTTTATTATAAGCTAAGTATAAAGGAGGGTGAGAAGGATGTCTATAAGATAGTTGAACTTTAAGAAATGAAGATGAGAAATTTCAACTAAGTTAAATGCATCAAAGATGACACTAATAGACTTTTGGTGAAAGATGACGAGATCAAGTATAAAGGAGGGCGAGAAGGATGTCTACAAGATGGTTGAATTTCAAGAAAGGAAGATGAGAAAATTCAACTAAGTTAAATGCATCAAAGATGACACTAATAGACTTTTGGTGAAAGACGACGAGATCAAGGATAGGTGGAAAGATTACGTCCACGAGCTGTTCAATGGAGACAATGAGGATAGTATGATTGAACTTGATGATGTTTTTGACGGCATCGGTAGGCAGTTTGTTTGAAGAATTCATGAGTCGGAAGTAAAAGAGGCCTTAAAAAGGATGAAATTGGGTAAGACGTTAGGGGTCTGATAACATTCCTATCGAGGTGTAGAAATGCCTTAGAGATGTGGTGATCATTTGGCTAACTAATTTGTACAATAGCATTTTTAGATCGAACAAGATGTCTAATGAGTGGTAAAGAAGCACATTAGTAACAATTTTTAAAATAAAGGAGACATTCAAAGTTATATTAGGGCAAGTTCTTTTCGGCTGCGGCTTATGGCTTTTGGCTGAAATTTTTGAATTTTGGTTGTTTACGGTACAGATTACGGAGAGACAGATGCTCACTTGCGATTTTGGCTGGTACAGATGTTGGGCTTTTAACGTGTGGATCGTTTAACTTGTAGACCCCGTCTTGAGAAAATACTCTGTTTGAAAGTTATGTACTGTAGCAGAAGCCAAAAACCGATTTCAAAAGCCCAAAAGAACATGTCCTTAATTATAGAGGAATTAAGCTCATAAGCCACACAATGAAGCTTTGGGAGCGAGTGATTGAGCACTGTTTAAGATGAGTAACTAGCATGACGAAAAACCAATTTGGTTTTATGCCTAGAAGGTCAACCACGGAGGCTATTTTCTTGATACGATAGTTGATGAAGACGTATGAGAGCAAAAGAAGGACCTTCATATGGTATTTATCGATTTAGAGAAAGCCTATGATAAAATGCGAAGAAAGGTCATGTAGTGGGCACCCCAAAGGGAAAAAAGTCCCTAATTAAAGATATGTGTGAAGATGTTGTGACTAACATCAAAGCATGTAGTAGCGATATTGATAACTTTCCTATTAAGATAGGACTACACCAAGGGTCAGCATTGAGTCCATACATTTTTTGCTCTAGTGATACACGAGGTAACATGGGGCATACAAGGAGATATCTTTGGTATATGCATGTCACCGATCATATAGTGCTAATTGATGAGAGTAGAATAGGTGTCGATAGGAAACTAGAGTTGTGGAGGAAGACTTTAGAATCGAAGCGCATTAGACTTAGTAGGACTAAAACTGAGTATATGAAATGTGATTTCAGCAGTGCTAGGACAGATGATGGAGATGTTAGTCTGGATGGACAAGTAGTGCGTAGGGCACTTTTCGATATTTAGGATCGATGCTACAATGGGATGGCGAGATTGATGAAGTCATGAGCCACAGAATAAGAGCAGGGTGAATGAAATGGTGCTAAACATCAGGTGTATTGTGTGATAAAAAAAGTCTCTCAAAAGTTAAAGGGTAAGTTCTATAGAACGGTGATCAGACCTGTCATATTATATGGAGTAGAATGCTAGGTGACTAAAAGACAACATGTACAGAAGTTGAGTGCAACAGAGATGAAGATGCTGCGGTGAATCTATTGTCACATAAGGCAGGATCGAATTTGCAATGATGATATACGTAATAGGGTGGAAGTAACACCAATTGAAGATAAACTTGTCCAACATCGTTTGAGATGGCTTGGACATCTCCAACAGAGGCCTTTTGAGGCATCGGTACGTAACGGAATTTTAAGACGTACCAAAAACATAAGAACAGACAGTGTCACGGACTCGGTCTCAAGGCCACAGGTTTTAGTCGTGCACTGCCGGAGGGTGCGCCGTTGTTGAAGTGAAGGTCGCAGAAGGAACTCGCCGGAAAGATCTGAGGTAGAAGAAGCAGGAAGAAAAGGATCGGAAGCAAAGACAGAAGAGTTGATATGAAGAGATAATTCTTTAATGCCTTCCCTAAGTTATAATGTCCGACTAATATATAGCAATACTAACTAAACTGTATTTGGAAACAATAAAAAGAAGGAAACTTAACACCGAGTCCTATCCGAATACCACTCTTGCGAATCTTCATATGTTATGCTGCCATGTCCCCAACGTAACGTGAAGCCTAGTCTGCAGAGGCAATCGACTTGTTTTGTAATCCGTCAGCTCCCTTCAATCAAGCCATATCAGGTGTAGGCTTGTGACAGTGTCGTACATACATACGCCCCCACATGACAGACAGAGGTCGACCAAGACTGACATAGGAGAAAGCAGCTAAAAGAGACTTGAGGGATTGAAATGTATCCAAAGAGCTAGCTTTGGATAGAAGCGTATGAAAGTTAGTGATCCACGTACCGGAACCATGACATAAAAAAGAAGGTTTAGAGGCAGTGTTTTAGACTCTCGGTTCAGATGGCAAGATATAGGGTTTAGGGTTTTAGCATTTTATGTTTTATTATAAACCTCCTGTTTCTTTGACATTGAGAAATTTTCATTTCTAACATATCCCAACTTGTTTGAGACAAAAGACTTTGTTGTTGTTGTTGTTGAGAGAAGCTGTCGATTCAATTGCCTTAAACGGAAAAAATAATGCCTGGTTAACACTAAAAGAAAAGAATAGAAAGTTGACACTTATGCTATAAACAATATAAGGGCTTTGCAAACTTACTGTCGTTTAGCTTCAATATCCTCGTTAAAATCAATGTCATGTTCACAGTCCAGGACCAAAGCAGGAACCTAATTGGGAAGAAGACTCGCACATGTGACCAAATAATTCCTTACAAGATCCTTTAAAAACAAAGGTAGGAGAAAGTTACCTTTTGGATACTAGAATGCATGTGATCTCCTTCTAAGTAGAATACCCGATCTTGTATTTCTGGAGGCAGAGAGCCCTCCATATGAATTGGAAGCTGACTGACCGACAATACACCAGAACCTTGTCCTTTGGAAGGAAGTAGCCAGCTCTCATGTTTCTCATGCAAACCTCGAAGGTAATCAAGAGTAACACCACCCTCCTCTGATCTTTTCCGAACCATCATTCTTTTGTGGCAAGTGTCAGGGCTAGCTCTTAGATAAATGAAACCATCAGGGATAAGACCTGGGAGTGACGACACAACTGGGTCAAACCAGGAGTCGTAGATGCTGATCTCCATCTCATTCATCCAGTTAGCTTCATGAACAGCACGAACAAAAACCTGGAAAAATCATCAAAAGTCACTCCTTAAATAGGATAAGACATTGACAATGGGATAGGTCAAAAGCGAAATTATGTCAAAGCTCTGGATTCACCATACAAGCAAGGTATTTGAGCAAAGAATGACTTACCATTCTATCACTGAAAACACTTCTTTCCATCAGCCGGAGAGGCTTTATTCCACTGGAAGATTCCTTCTCTTGCATGACCCTTGTCACAAAGACATAATTTTGGAAGGTGTATGCATACCTCTGTGGCTCAGCATAGAAAGCATCGAGTATGTTGAAATGATCAGGGCCAACATCCTGCCACTTAGCAATAGGTTCAGGTACTATTTCTACAAGGTCACGTAGTTCGATAGTCTCATTGGCTATTCTTTGAAGGAATGTAGTTTTACCGACACTGATATTCCCTTCCACACAGAAGGTCAGCCTCTTATTTTTTGAAAGCTTAGATGTCCCAGTGCCTTTCAGCTCTTCATCAACACTCTCTTTAATGAACAAAGTTATACTCTCAGCATGGTTCTTGTGTATGATGCCAACTGAATTTTGCAAGAACTCAACCATCTTCTCATTAGACTTGCCAAAGAACTGAAAACACTAAGGGGTGTTAGCACAAGGTACATTGAAGTTAGATGGAACGAACAGAATTTTCCATGAAAGAGGACCATAATATTCACACAGCAGGGTTGACACAATGAACTAACCAGCACAAAGCAGACCCCCAAGAAACCCACAAAGGCAATTTGTTCTTTTCATCGCACTAAAGAAATTTACCATGATAATGCTCCAATATTAGATTGCCTTACACAAAGGAGACAGCATGGGAATATAGTGAAATTCAACCTTTGTGTAATATACTGAAAAAGGGAATCAATTATACCTATTTCATGTGATGCTACAGACAATGCCAGTTTGGCACCATAGGTGGGTTCTTTTAGACTGATGACTTATGACTTAAATATTTAAATTCTGACTGTTCGCAAGAGGTAGTATGCACAGGAAAATAGTTGCATGCGATTTTGGTCAGTATAGCTGAACTCAGTACATTTTTTACTACAATCTTTCTATTGACCCCGCCTTAAAAAATGCACCGTTTAAAAGCTAGTTACTGTAGACTGTATGAGCATCAGCTGGCTTTAAGCCAAACTGAAAGTTCATAAGATGCAAGATAAGCATCTGCATAAACTGTAGGACTAATACATGGCTGCTGTACCTCTTGGAGCCAAATGTGCATTTAACCAATGCCCTGTCATACATCCTAAGAACCAAGAAGTGACCACCAGATTTTATACGATGTGGAGTTGAATATCAAGAAGGATCAGTAATTGACCATTACGCAGTTGACAAACTCACAAAATGATTGCTTGCAAGCACAGTACAACATTTGAAGTATTTCTTTGTGATGGGCTCGCATACACGAATGTGGGTGTAAGCATGTGAGTTACTTGATTTAACAAGCAGTTTATCCTTTTGTGGCTGACTGGCTGCCTGTGGTGAGCTTACTGGTGATATTTGCTGACTTTGGCACCATATGTGCATAGGAATATAATCATAAGGCCAACTCTTGCAAATCATAAGAGTAACTGCTCAAGACTCCAAACGTACGTGTTGCTTGCATGTTTTACAAACTACAACAAAACAAAAAAATATGGATAATCCAAGGCAGTTCACGCACACACCTTATCCCTATAGAGCTGCTTGAGCTGCGCCAAGCCATCGAATCCCTTGTCCACGAGCTTCCTCAGGTTCCGCGGCCCGACTCCGGGAATGGCGAGCAGCTCCCCGCTCCCCATCGCCGCATCGCCCCGACCTCTCTGCCTCCTCTCCGGCGCAATACGGCCCCCACCTTCCCCGGCAACCCTCTGCTCCTCATCCTCGGCATCGTCCCCGCGCCTCGCCGCCCCGACGGAGCAGAGCCCCCTCCTCGCGCCGGCGCAGCGCAGCCACGGTGGCGGGCCGAGGCGACTAGGGTTTGCGCTCGGGCGCGCGGCGAGAAGCGGGCAGGCCAGGCGGGGTGCGGGCATGTGGGAGGACAGCAGCGGCCGGGACGCGGCGGCGTCAATGAAGCAGGCGGCGCGGGGGAGGAGCTTGTGCATCGCTGGCTGCGGCGGCAGGGCCGAGTCTCATCTATGGCGCTTCGGCTCAGGAAGGCCGCCGGCCCACGTGGCTGCGGCGGTGGCGGCGAGTGGTCGCGCTCTCCTGGGGGTTGCCGGGAAGCGGGTGGAGCAGGGGAAGGAGGAGCGGTGCACGCGTGGTCTACGGAGCTGCTGTCTTGGCGCTCTGGTTTTGGTCCTGCACTTGGTGCATGCACCGAGTTTTTTGCTATTATGGTACCTCTAAGTTGGACTTCGCTGAAACGGTATTTATACTGTGGGCTTCTCCCAAATAGTATCATTGTTGTTAACACCTCTCCAAAATAGTATTCTCAGGGATTTGAACTAATTTTCATTTGATTTTTGAATTTTAACTCCTTCATATGACTAAACTGCCCCTACTCATTTTGTTTCTTCCAGTTCCAGTAGCACGAACGAACTCTTCCATTTCTTTTTGTCTGGCGGCAGCTCCTCCATCCTCACGGCGTGTGGTCCGATCACACCTGCCGCGTACGTGGTCCGGTTGCCCCTGCCGACGTGCGACCGTCCCTGGCTGGCGTGCGATCGTCCGTGGCCTGGGGTGCGCGCACTCCCGTGCGATCCTTGTCGCGCTCTCGCCTGGCGTTGACGGCGCCGCGCCGAGTATTCCGATTGGCCAGTCGGCGTGCCGCCGTCGCCAATGAAACTCAAACGATGTGAAAAGAAGAAAATAAAAGTGATTAGGGTTAAACAAAATGAGCAGGGGCAGTTCAGTCAATTGGGGGAGTACAAATTCGAAAATCAAATTATTTGAGTTAAAATCCCTGAGAATACTATTTGAGAGAAGTCTTAAGTACAAGAGTACTATTTTAGAGAAGCCCACGATGTAGATACCGTTTCGTCGAAGCTCAATTTAGAGGGTACCATAATAGCAAAAAAACTCGCATGCACCGGATCTGCGGATAGCTGGGGAGCTGCGGATGTGTGGGCTGACGTATAGAAATGGAGCCACGGAGGCCTCAACGCGTCATGCTTTGTTGGGCCACGAACATTCATATGGCCCATTAAATTTTCGCGGCGAGGAACGTCCGGCCGGCATTGCCATCCGACGGATCGGAGCACGTTGGCTTGGGCCCGCGTATCGGCCGAATCCTTTAGCCTAGGCCGCGCGTGGGTGGGTGCAGAGCACTTGGAGAATGGTTCTCGTGGGTGGGTGGGTGGGCTAGAAGCCTAGCAATCTTTTAGCCTGCAGATTACACTAAACTGCATGCTTGGCTCGTGGATTATGCAGAATCTCCAGCTGTTTTAACAGCCTCGCTGAAAGGGTCAATCCGGTTAGGCTACCTCTGGCTGCTATCATCAGCCATTCAGCCGCGCTTGCACGCACGTAGGAAAACCCAGACGACTCTCTATTTTTTCTTCCAAAAAACAAAAACAAAACCCATACGACTCGGCAAACTTAATGACCAACATTTTTAAGCACACCTGCACACGCTATCTGTTCATGGGAAAGTTCCAGTCCCTGCATGCGTTATCTGTTCTTGGGACAATCCTGCTGTCATATAAAGCATTAAATTCATTAAGAGCTATTGCACAACCTATTTAAAGTATTGCAACCAATGGGACTTTTTAGGTGTACTCCATGTCTTTTCATGGTTTGTTATCCTAGAGTCTACTTCACGAGATCTGTGTTCTTTTAGAATAAGTTACCACCGTTAAAAACCTTCAAATGGATATAAGCTCTATTCCCTTTGATGCTACAAGAATGATCTTTCTCACTATTTCTTTAGTGAAAGAATCTGCTAGATTTTTCAGATCGGATGGATTCCGCGGTGATTACACCCGTCTCTTTAACATGTCGAACCGACTTTAGTCGTCTTTTTATGTGTTTTGAAGACTTCATATTGTCTTTTCTACTCGTTGCCTTAACCAACATGGTTTGGTTATTAGTAGGTTAAAACAGCTGAAATTATCTTTTCCAATACTAGTAGGTCGAAAAGAAGCTCTTTGAGCTATATTCCACCTCTACTGTCACTGAGTCAAGTGCTACTAGTTTAACCTCCATGGTGAACCATGTAAGGATAATCTATTTATAAGATTTTCACGCAACAACCCCACCTGCTAGAGCGAAAATATATCCACTCGTAACCTTCATATCATCTGAGTCACTAATATAGTTAGAGTCATTGAATCCTTCAAGGACTACCGGATAGCTAGAATAATGTATATCCAAATTCTTGGTTCCTTTCAGGTACCTAAATACTTTTTTTAGTGCTATCCAATGATCATCTCATGGATTGTCCATATACCGGCTCAATCTGCTTACATCGTATGAGATGTCAGGCCTCGTTGCACTGGTAAAATGCATTAAGGATCTAATTATTTGTGAATATTTAAGCTAGTCTTTTTCATATTTAGTGTTTTTATGTAACTTGGCATTTGGATCATAGAGTGTGGCAACAGGTTTAGCATCCATGAATACAAAGCAGTTCAAGATCTTATCCACATTCAGGGAGATGAAAAGACTTAGTATTATTGATTACATCCATATTGGTCCCGAACAACAATATGTCATCCACGTAAAAACAAAAGATGACACATTTACTCCTATTAAATCGATAGTATACATATTTATCGGATTTGTTTACGCAAAACCCCAACAAAGTCAACTTACTATTAAATTTCCCATGCCATTACTTGGACGCTTATTTTAGACCTTACATGGATTTAATCAAATGACATACTTTCTTTTCTTGCCCTTCAACCACAAAACCATCATGTTGCTGCATATAAATCTCTTCATCTAACTCTCCATTTAGGAAAGCGATTTTCACATCCATTTGATATACTAGCAGTTTATATAAGGCAGCTAGTGCTAAAAGCCTCGAATTATGGTTAAACGAGCTATAGAAGAGTATGTATCAAAGTGATCTTCACCCTCTTTTTGCATGAAACCCTTATCCACTAAACGGGCCTTATATTTTTTAATAGTACCATCAGGTTTTCGTTTTCATTTGAAAATCCATTTGCAACCCACTGGCTTATGTCCACTTAGAAGTTCAATAATCTCCCAAGTTCTATCAGCTAGGATGGAATTCATCTCATTATGGACTGCTTCCTTCCAATATTCTGCATCTGGAGATGAGTATGCCTCTAAAAGGTTACGTAGTTTATCATCCATGAGGTAGGTGACATAGTCACCACCCAATGATTTTTCTGTTCTCTATCTCTTACTCCTCCTCAACTTCAATGTAGGAGCGGTGTCATCCGCACTAGGAAGAATAGAGTGTTTACATAAACCATCTGGGGCAATAAATTCATTTGCTCTTGTGGGGAACACATTTTCAAAGAAAGTTGCATAACGATATTCCATAAAGACATTTGTAGCGATATGATATCTATACATGGTGTTATGATGCGCATACTCTAGAAAGACACAATCAACAGTCTTAGGATCAGGTTTCCTTTTCTTCGGTAATGGCACATGTAGTTTTGCAAGGCAACCCCAGGTCCGAAGAAAGGACGTATTCTTTTTTTCCCCTTCCATCTTTCATAGGGTGTCCCTCGCGATTATGGGGAGGAATTATATTTAAGATATAATTAGCTATGAGAACAGTCGCACCCCAACATCAATCCAACATACCTGAATTTTATAACATAGCATTCACCAAATCACAAAGAATTCGGCTTTTCTATTTGGCAACTCCATTTGAATGAGATGAATATGATGGAGCAACTTCATGAATTATTCCACCTTCACAAAATTGGGAGAAACTCTTGAAATATATTCACCACCTTGGTCTGATCTTAACCGTTTGATTTTATTTTCTAGTTGGTTTTCCACCTCAGCCTTATATATTTTCAAATATTCTAGTGCTTCATCTTTCAGCTTAAGTAAATAAATATAACAATACTTAGTCACATCATCTATGAGAGTGCATAAATAATGCTTGCCACCTTTTGTTAACATACCATTCATCTCACATACATCATAATGGATCAACTCAAGCGAATAAGTGTCTTGCCTCTCAACATTATAAAAAGGTTTTCGAGGCAGCTTTGCTTGCATACACACACTTCACACTTAGAGCCTTTCTCATAATTATAATTTGAAATTAAATTTATTTTGCTTAACCATGCTATGGCTTGAAAAAACTTAAACGAGAGTACCAAGCATCATGAACTTTATTGCAATGAATAACATTAAAAATATTTGAATTATTAAAATCACGAATAGATAAGTGAAACATGCCTCCGCTATTATAGCTTTTTCCCAAAAAAAAAGTACCAAATTCGGCCAACACAATCTTATTTGACTCAAAAACAAGCTTTACTCCTTGTCTACATAACATGGACTCGATAAGGAGGTTGTGGGACATTGCAGGCACATACATTACATCTCTAAGAATAAGCGTATTGTCAGAAGTGAGCGACAGGCAGGCCTGTCTAATCCCACGTACTGTAGCAGCGACGTTGTTGCCCATTAAAACAGAGCCATCACCTTGACTCTGAAATGAAGAGAAGCACCAACGATCAACACAAATATATCTAGTTACATCTATATCAATCCCCAATCAATTGATAAATTTGCCATAAAGGCCTGAGGTACATACCCATTTGAACTGGGACTGACTAGAACCACATTGGCTTTAGCCTTGCTCTTGTGCTAATCTGGAGATGGTCCTTTTCCCTTGTGGTCACGACACTAGCTAGATTTATGGCCAATCTTGCCACACATGTAGTAGGTAAAAGTCCTCTTCTTGTTCATTGGCTGGGTCTTGGGCTTGTTCTAGGGATAATACATTCTTCCCATTACATTTAGAGTACTTGACTTTAACTAGGTGGGCTTGGACATGCATATTTCCATCACTGCTAGCCCTGGCACACTCCTCCACATTAATCGTGTCTAACAATTCATTAATTATTATGCATTCCTTAACGTGTCTCTGAGTGGTCACAAAGTCCCACCACGAGGGCAGTAACTTGGCCAAGATGATATTACTTGAAAACTCTCTCGTAGAAGACAGCCATACTGATTTAAATCGCGTACATAGAACTATAGCTCATGGAGCTACTCCATCACTGACCCCCCATCTACCATTTTGTAATTCAAGTAATTTATAGTCATAAATGACCCATTCCCATTATCCCCTTTTGAATATTTTTATCTAGCTCATCCCATAACTCTTTAGCCTCCATAAAGGTGACATACACGTCAAAAAGTTGGTTTGATAGAACATCCAAAATCCTAACCAAAGCAGAATGGTTCATGATGAAGATTAAATAATCCTTTAAACATGCAGCCCTCAACATGGACGCATGCATCCGCGCCATGGAACACAACTCTTCTTCCTCATCATCCTCCATCTTAGGCAATCGAAATCTTTCGATCAATAGGGATATGGTAGAGATTAGGGCTAGTTACATCCTTTTGTAATCCTTTAGCGAGAGTGTCTTGTAACCAGTTTATAGCAATAAAGATCATTCCTATTCTATTGTTGAATCATTCCAAAGAATCTAGCATCCTTTCTCACATTTTCGTAAGATTGGCGACTCGATCGTCGACAATTTGTATCCTCCCGACGAGTTTTATCCTTGCCTTTCAAAGGAAGTGTTGGAGGATCAGAAATGACCCAAAATAATTTTAGGTCAATCAACCAAAACTTTGTCTTCACTTGCCAACGTTTAAAGTTAATGCTGTCAAAGATTTTTGGTTTAACGAAATCAGATGATGAAGCCATCTCAACATGAATAGATTTTCTGGAATGTTGTAAAAACCATGATTTTAGCATTAATTTATCCATAATTCTAGAATTGTTAATTATACAAAATATATGATTCCGAGTACAGGATAATGACAGGAATAAATAAAATTATCGCATGACAATAATCTAATCTCAAGTCATATATAGTCAAAATTTTATCAACCAAAGCAATTTAATGATAATACCCAATTAACATATTGGTCAAATTGAGATTTAAGTTTTATTGCTCTTATATGTCGATTACACTTGTATTAGAACAAGGCCACCTCTACGTAAAGGCTTTAATTTACTAATAATGTGACATTAATACCACAAATAAACTCTATATGGAGCATTCTAATTACCAGACAATTAATTGAAAAGATATCTAATAAACAACCAACAGGAGATAAAAAGTGCTAAAAATTAACAACAAAATTTAAGAGACAGCAAGCTAATTATCAAAATTCAATTAATTGTTCTACAACAGTGGTAATGAATCAAAGACTACCAGCTGAATCAAGAGAGATCACTAACAATAGGAGTTCAATGCTTAGAACAATTCAATTACTATCACACTATTCGAAAATAGCCTAATCCTTATCAAGCAATCACAAGCTCACCATTAATCATATCAATTCTCCCAATACTAGTGCTTAATCAATTGAAAAGAACATATGTGAATCTACACTAGTACACAATGTGATAGATTATTCAATATGCCACCGAACGCACCTGTTAACTCATAACCGAGATAGCACTCAAAGCTATCTAAAAGAAACTCAGCTAGGCACGTCGAGGATGACGCTAACCCAGAAAACCTATTATCGCCGCTTGAACCGCAATCATCGGAGTGGTTATCGAAGACACAAAGTCGTCTTCCCACAATAAATAAGAAGTCAAAGTACTGAAGAATGCCGCGTAAGCTCTCGAGAGAGCACACTCACAATAAGATCTTGCCCAAGACAAGGTTGAAGCCAACCATACACCGCCGGCCCTGCAACCCCTCTACGGGAGAGTCAGAGCGAACAAGTCCGCGCAAGGACCCAACTCCAACACCGACCGTGCCCTGGCTCCTTCTCAACTCTGCCCTCACTGAGGCTGGTAAAGGGCCTCAGGTTGCTGGAGATGACCTCTGGGACTTAGTCTGCTACCACCACAACTCACTAGAAAGGCGCTGTCGACCGGTTCCAATCGAATCAAGCAAGCAAATCAGAGAGGTGATAGTAGATGGAAAAGAGGGGAAGAGTTCAGCTTGTAGGAGAAGAACAAACTCGAGTATATGAGGAGGAGGGAGATGGGTACGCTAGCAATTGACGCCGCTGATTTCGTCGGGGTGACGGAGTAGGGATCGAACCGATCCTCATCTCTCGCGCACGCCCGTACGAGAGAAGCCGGCCACGCCTTAGAGGATAAGGCTCCTCCCTCTCCTCTTATCTCTCTCTACCTCTATGACAAGGGGGGCCTACCTCTCCCTTTTTTTCCTCAAAAAACAAATTGAGAAATCCCCAAATTGCCCTCATGTCCAACAGATACAACGAAAGTCATGCCCGAACCGCAACAAGTTCAACGATGCGAATGCGCGACGAAAGCAACACCAGTAGAACAAGTCGTGCAAGTGGGGAATTAATTCAAATGGAAACCAGAGATTCTCTCCAAGTTCATTTATTTTAGAGGAGTCAGCCATGCATGACTTGTTCTTAATGCAGGTTGAGTCTTTGTTTACTAAGCTCAATGATGGTACTGACGCAGGTAAAGTCGAAAAAAATTTGCGCGTCTGATTTCTATATCAGAGGAAAGTACTCATTCTGCAGCAATAGAATCAAAATAAGTAGACGCATGGTATATTCCGCAAAAGATTTTGGTTTCTGAAGCTTCTATTGGTGAGATCGTTACAGAGAGAGAGAGAAGGAAAGAGTATTGGCAATAGCAAAGGTGGTTATGGGCTCCTATTTCCCACACCTACAACTGGATTTTATGTTTTCCTCTCATAATGAAATCTCTACTATATAAAAGAAGGAGTTGGTGGTTGGTACGGCCTCCCACTCCTTTGCTGGCTTAATTATCTTTTCTTTTCTTAATTATTTTTACTTCTTAATTATCTTTCTGACTGATTTCTCCGCCCCCACCGAACCCGTGCGCTCCTCCCCTAATTCTCCGCAGCCGCCTTCCCTCTTAATTTCTCCGCCGCCGCCTGCCTCCGCCACCGAACTCGTGCGCCTCCTCCCTCTGATTTATCCGCCGCCTCCTCCCCTCCCTCCTCCTCCGCCGCCGCCGCCCTGCTCCTCCGCCGCCGCCTCCTCCTCCCCCCACCCCGCGCCGCAGCCGCCAGCTCCTCCTCCCCACCCCGCGCCGCCGCCTCCTCCCCTCCCTCCCACCCCGCGCCGCCGCCGCCTCCCCTCCCACCCACCCCGCGCCGCCGCCTCCTCCCCTCCCTCCAACCCCGCGCCGCCGCCTCCTCCTCCTCCCCACCCCGCGCCGCCGCCTCCTCCCCTTCCTCCCACCCCGCGCCGCCGCCGCCTCCCCTCCCACCCACCCCGCGCCGCCGCCTCCTCCCCTCCTCCCCACCCCGCGCCGTCGCCTCCTCCCCTCCCTCCCCGCGACGCCGTCGCCTCCTCCTCCCCCCACCCATCGCTGCCGCCGCCTCCTCCTCCCTCGCTCCTCCGCGCCGCCACTCTCCCCTCCCCCGTCTCTCCCCCTCCCACTCGACCATGGCAACAAAAATGAGGCGTGGGTTGTGGTGTGCACCAGCTGAGAGCAAGGTGGAGCCAGAGCAGCTGCAGCCTCGGCGGTTACAAAGTGAGGAGTTCTATGGGCGAACGTGGCATAAGAATCGGCGGTTGCAAGCGTGGACGTGTTTGGCAGGCAGTTGCTTTGAGGTAACATGCTTCCCTATTTCTTCCTCTCGTTCTCCTTCTTAGGTTCTTCTCGGTCTCCCATCTCTACTTTCTGTGTTCTGAGAAGAGGTACCTTGGGACGGTCCGGGAGGAAGACACATTGACCTCGCCGAGTGCGCGTGCCGCAGCGTCGTCGTCGCCAACGCCGGGAGGGTCTACTTGGTCGACGTCGCCGACCACGTCGTCGGCCTGGTCATCGACGTGCTCCGCTGCATCACGGCCGTCGAGCGCTACGTCCGGAGCGGGCTCTGGCCGGCCAAGGGGGCGTACCCGCTTGGCTCAAAGGTGTGTGTCCTTTCCTTCTTGGCTTCTTCATTACAGTGGAAACAAAAAGAGGCAAAAATCTTTTTTTCTCTCAAAAGCTGAATTAATTAAGGCATTGGTTACTTACGAATCTTGTCTTTTGCCCCATATACTGATATTGTCGTTGTAAACGAAATTACTTTTTGGTTGATTCAGATGCTTACTTTAGTTGCCAGGATGACTCACATGAGGGTTTTTATTATCTATATGTGTGACTTGCGTGCGATTGTGTGGGAGCACTTGTGTCCTTGCCTTTCAAACGGGGCGAGCATCTTTTCCTTAGGGGTAGAATAGATACAAAATCCGTGTCAATAGAAGGAGAGTTCATACTACAAACACATTGCAAAAAAAGAAAAGAAAAGAAAAAGAATGAGCGTAGTATTTGCCCCATGTGAGTCATGTTTTAGTGAGTTTCGGATAGTATCAGTAAGTTTTAGTCAGTTTTAGACAGTATCTAAAAACATTTCATACAGTTTTTCAAAACTGCAGTGCTCAGTGAGTTTTCATCACATTGAAAACTGCAGTGCTGCTTATAACACCAGAACCTTATCATTACATATTTTCATCACATTGAATACAATGCAGATATTATACTGTGAGCAATTGCTCCTACCAAGCAAAATACCTTCAGTGCATTACCATAAAGTTTTCTGAATTCGTCTCCTAAATCCTATTAATCCACCTACTTCAGTGCTCAGTTAGTCACCTCCAACCATCAGCTCTCTCTATTCAATATAACAGTAAACTTGACTCAAGACTTCCAGTAACCCAGATTGGTATCACAGTATACAGTATACATGGACAAACAAAAAGAAATGTGCGTGCATTAGTCAAGCTTGATAGAGCTTCATGTCAAAAATGACAGGAGCCATCTCTTCTTTAACACTACTATAAACTCTTTGGCCCCAATGAACATCTTATCATGTCACTTAAGTTATACATGCCTTTAACGACATCATGTAGCATTTGATAACTATTGGACCGACATTGCGGTTCATATCATGTGAGGAATCACTGTCCATGCCTCATCTGCAATGTTAACCATCACTTGAAAAAAAAAGCACACTGTTTCATCAACATCACATCCATTTTGTCACGAATAGTGATCCTAGAAACATTTTTCACACCAACCACCCAAATGGGATAGCTAAGCACAGTAGTATATGATTTACTTTCCGGAAGGAGTTTGGTAAGGCTTATTCAGTTATTCTTGATTACATTGTCCAAATTGATTTTGGGACAAATTATGCTCTGCTTATCCACTTCATATTGCTAATTGGGTGTTGCAAGCTTAACAACCTGTGCTGTATTGGATTTGCAACCACCATAATGTTTGTAGAATGGTGTTCCTGTGTTTAGGGATGGCAATCGGGCGCGGCGGGTTCGGGTAGTGCTCGCCCATACCCGTACCCGCGACCCTATTTTTCGCCCACGGGCATACCCGTACCCGCCCACGGGTAAAAAACCCCGCCCATACCCGTCGCCCGCGGGTACCCGTCACCCGCGGGCATACCCGTTTACCCGCGAACTGAGTACATCACATATTCACATTCAAACATAACCAAGTAACAAAGTTCCCAGCTAAAACTTGCACATTTCTGACATATGTAAAGGATTCGGTACATCTCATGACACAAATTAAAAAGGCATACATTACATCCATCGCATAAATTTTGCGCATGCAGCCTCACTATGCTAGAACTACAATCACCATCTAGTGCAATCTCACTGCATCATCTAGTTGCTTCTTGCAAACAAATTATTTGGCCATTGACAGCACATACATACAGAACGGCTAAAACTTGCAAACAGAACTACAATCACCATCTAGAAAGAGCATTTCTCATCACCTAAGCGTGTAGAAAAGAAGGGAGGACCGGAGGAGGCTCACCTGAGGAAAGAAGGGAGGACCGGAGGACCTGGCAGTCGCGGCGGAGAGGGGCGGTGCCGGATCTGGTCGGTGGAGTCGCGGCGGAGAGGGGCGGTGCCGGATCTGTTCGGTGGAGTCACGGCGGAGAGTGGCGGCGCCGGATCTGGTCGGTGGAGTCGCGGCGGAGAGTGGCGGCGCCGGATCTGGTCGGTGGAGTCGCGGCGGAGAGGGGCGGCGCTGGATCTGGTCGGTGGAGTCGCGGCGGAGAGGGGCGGCGCCGGATCTGGTCGGTGGAGTCGCGGCGGAACGAGGGGCGGCGCCGGATCTGGTCGGTGGAGTCGCGGCAGAACGAGGGGCGGCGCCGGATCTGGTCGGTGGAGGAGCGGCGGAACGAGGGGCACCGAGGAGCGGCGAGGGGCGGCGGAACGAGGGGCGGAATGAGGGACGACGAGGGGCGGCGAGGAGCGACAAGGGGGCGGCGAGGGGCGGCGAGGGCGGAGATTTGGTGTGTCGGCGAGGTCGCGAGGAGGAGAGGCGGCGCGTGGGAGGTTTCGGTGGAATGGTCGCGTGGGAGGATTGAGGAGCTCCCGAGATTTGGTCGTTTGGACCTTGGAGGCGTGGTGGGATGTTAGGGTTTACTGGATTAGGAGGGCCCACTTGTCAATCCATTTCACGGGTAAACGGGCGAGACGGGTACGGGTAGAGCTAACCCGTACCCGTACCCGTTTACCCGATGGGCAGAGATATCCTCCCATTTTCCTACCCGTGGGTAAAAAATTCATCCCATACCCGACTCCATTAGGGTATTTACCCACGGGTACACGGGTAATCGGGCACAATTGCCATCCCTACCTGTGTTCCGTTACTGTTCTATTGTTGTGATTTAGATGTCGGTGCTGGCATCTATATTTTTTTGCATTTTCTTTATTTTGCATGGAAACCCCTGGTGTAATCTTAGTACATTAAAAAACCTAAAGTTTCACCAATTTGCCATGTTATCTTTTTTTCGATTACAAAGAAAAAGCACGCGCACATACACCACCACACATGTACGCATAAGTAAATGTACCCTCTAAGCACGCGCCTGGAAATACCGAGGCCAGGGAATAAATCCATGTGTCCTCATAAAGTTTCTACCGAGGAGCACTCGCGTGTATATAAAGGTAGACATTAGGATTTAAACATTTAAACATGAAGTCATACACCCACTACTGCACTATTACACCAATAGATGTTTCCGCCATGTTGTCTTTGACTCTGCGCTTGAACTACAACCATGGTACAATTTGCTATGTTTAATTTGACCTGTGCAAGTACACAAAACATGATCTCCTGCAGGTTCTTGAAAAAAAATGATTGCATGATTTCCTTAATTTGACAACCAACCACATGAATAGAAACAGCAATATTGTACAGCATGTTATATGGAAAACGCTTAGGCTTCGTTTGAAACACAGGATCTTTTCCACGTTTACTAAGGAAATGAATTGTTTCTCGTGAAGTTATTTGTTTTCCAAACAGACCCTCTTTGTAATGACAGATTTGATCACTATAGGTCAATTTTTCATCACAATTGTTACTTTGTGATGAAATTTTCAGCCGTCACTCTTTCCTCACTAACGACATAGCATGATCAAGAGACCTTCGCGGGGAGAGAGAGAGACCTCGTACATATCTAGATTGGTTTTCTCGCTCCGGCATACAAATAGTGACACATCTCGTTATTGCATAAGCCACCTTCCATTTGAGGGTCACAACATGATTTTGGTGGCTTGCTCATTTCCTTTATTTCATCTGCACAGTTGCCACAAGATTCAGTGAAAACCAAATCATATGTGCAATCATGCATTCTCAAAGAAAATTAGCTTGCCTGCATCCATATGATCAATAGGTAAGGACTTGGATCATCAGGTTTCCGTTGGTCAAGTCCTAGCTGTTAATTATTTTCTGAATCAGGAAGGATGTTTTGAAATGCTTAAAAGAAAGATGGCAGTATCTCACCTGTTGCATGAAAGGATGTGAATCTGGAAGTTCATAGCTGCAAGTAGAATCTAATTAACTTCAGCAATAGAAATTAAAGAACTAAACGTTTTCTGGATGAACTTCAGCAATAATATGTATCATTTTTATTTGGTACTCCGTTGCAACGCACGGGCACTTTACTAGTCAGAATAAAGGGAGCATGTTGCAGCCGGGTGGATTAAGAAATTTGGACATGTCGATGATAAACAAAATAAGAAATTTCCCTTATACGAAAAGTTGTTCCCAATTTTACCGTACATTCAGATTGTTCCATTTGAGTCCTAAAACAACCGCTTGTAAAGGAGGAACTGGATCCCAATTTTGCCATCTTAAAATTTTGAATATCTGAACTTCTGTAGGACATGAATGCATTTCGTCTGACAAATTAAAGTAGCTAGTGCCTGATTAATTTGGTAGAGATGAACTATCACACGTCCTGCATACGTAGGGCTGCTGTACCTGCAACATCCCAATTATGAATTAGAGCCAACGAAACAAACAAACACCATCAGCATCTCGTAAAATAAGATTAGCAGAAAGCTTCCAGGAGAGGAAATAATATCGGCGATGCATTACTGGTGCAGAAAAGATTCTTGCTACTGAACATTTATTTTCATCTTCAGTAAGGGGAATCAGGAATACACAAGATTGGGTTTTTTTGTCAGCTATATTTGATGGTTTATAGCTGCGATTGGTGGTTTTTGGCCCTAAGCAAACGTTTGTACGAATGAACCAAATGCCAATAACCCAATAAGTCGCTTCGAATTAACAACAGCGAAGCCGTCTTGTTTATTTATTTAGAAAAAATCATAAGCCATAAACTGAAAATAGCGGCCATTATCTTTGCCAATCTATGCAACCATACACTTCACATACTGTGATATACTATTGAGTCAACAATACTTTCCTTTCTCTCCTGAACCAAACAACAGGAAATGTTTATTGGGCGGAGATTAGCTAGTCGCCGATGATTAAGATGCAGCAAGTTGTGAGCGCACCATCAGGTAGCTTAGGCAGGTTGTACTGACGAGCATAAACAAAAAGACTGCCGTGAGCAGCCACAGTTCGGTAGGCCTTACCACCTTCCAATCCTCGCATGATCAGTGACTGTAGCGTCTCCATATGTATATAGCAAGTGGATAAATACATGGTGTGGTTGCGACCTGCCATTCGTTATAATTATATTCCGTTTCCTGTCTATATGCATGTATTGCTTATAAATGTGATGAACTACTGTACCAGTGAGTATAGTACAGCCTAAAGTTTTATGAGAGTTGAGAGGTGTTTTTATGTTTTTCTCTCTAACAAGGTAATACTAATCTTAAAACACATGAAGAGATAAATAGCATTTATCCACCATTCATCGTGCTTTAAAAATTATGCAAATCACTGTTGAGAAAAGTATAAAAACACATCCCGTATGAGTTTCATGTTCCAACAATTGTAACGTCATGTAATGTGGGTATGGTAAGGCAAAGAGTCCCTAAGTGCAATAATACATGCAGGTACTGTTTATGTTAATGGTATAATGTGTGGTGTAATAGTTTCATGTCCATACGCTTCATATCTATGCAGAAGGAAAGTTCTAGCAGATTTTCATCAATAAAATCTATCTATAATACAAGATTAGTTTTCTTATTTCATATTTAGATTTTTAGAAAACGGTTATCATAAATCCAAGATTATTGTCCACCTTCCTACTTATTTTAGTTCCTTGTTTTTATTTCATTTGGCTATAAAAGGCCATAGAGACCACTCATTGTAATCAAAACATTGATAATGAGAATTCATAGTTTCAGTCAAGATGGTGTTGCCCCCTACCTTAGTGTAGTATGGAGATATCCTTATCTACCTCCGTTCGTGGGTGTTCCTGGATTGGAACGTTTTGAGCACCTAATTTGTGCCTCTAAGCTATCAAGCGTAGTTGTGTGGTTAGTTTCTTCACGATTGTGGATTGGCCAATGCCTCGGATAATAGGCTACGGTTGACTTCCTCTTTGTCAAGTTGCAATCAATTATTTTGGTTCTCACACTGTGAAAATCGGGCTACCCTTAGCGTATGCAGTGATAGCATGCGCATATCACTGGTATCAGAGTAGTCAGGTTGACACGGTGAGAACTAGTTACCCCTTTGTATCCATGCAAACTTGCTTCTCAAATTAGGATGTCAATACCTAGATAGGTGCTGGGTCAAGCCACAATGCTGATAGGGTTGGGTGAGAGTTTCAAACACTAGTTTTCTCTCATCATATCTAGTCAATTGTATGGTATGGTTCTCATTATGTGAAGTTGTATCCTAGTTTGCTCTCATGTTTGTATTGATTGGTTCATGCCTTGAATCTATATTTTCATTTTTATTCCAAATTGGTGTTTGTTGCATCATCGCCCCAAGCTTCTACAACTACATGAGTCGAGGAAGACTTGTTTTGAAGGTGAGAATGATGTGGACATGGAAAGGCAAAAATACCCTATGTGCAACAATACGTGCAGATAATGTTTATGTGAATAATACAATGTGTATTGCAACATTGTCATGTCCACAAACTTCATACCTATGCAAAAGGAAGGTTCCAGCAGATTTCCATCAATAAAATCTATCTATAATGCAAGCTTAGTTTTCGTATTTCAGATTTGGGATTTTAGAAAGTGGTTATCATAAACCAAGATTATTGTCCACCTTTCTACTTGTTTTAGTTCCCTTATTTGTATTTCTTGTGGCTATTAAAGCCCATGGAGACCACCCATTATAATTAGAACATTGATAATGAGAATTCATGGTTTTGCCCCGAGATGGTGCTGCCCCTACCTTAGTGTTGTATGGAGAGATCCTTATCTACCTTCGTTCGCAGCTGTTCCTGGATTTGAACATGTTGGCCACATAATCTGCACCTCTACGCCATCGAGCATAGTTGTGTGGGTTAGTTTCTTCACGATTGTGGATTGGCGAATATCTCGGATAACAGGCTACAGTTGGCTTCCTCATTGTTGAGTTGCAATTAGTTATCTTGGTTCTCATGCCATGAAAATCGGGCTACCCTTAGCATACACAGCAATAGGCGTGCACATATCATCATGCCTAGCTTAAGATTCTGGTTGTATTTGTTGAAATTTTAGAGGCATTTCAGTGATTTCCCAATTGAGAAAGAAAAAAAGGGATGTGGGGCCCACCTGTCAGTGGGCCGAATGGAAGAGATAAGGGGAGGAGACTGCGTCTCCTCCCATGCGTGTGCGCTTGTTAAATCCATTTTCCCTGTGTGTGGCTCGTTCGACAGATCCGATCTGCGGGGCGGCAGCTACTTCGGCGAAGAGTGAACGGATGCTGGCGGCGCATGCGGCCCGGGAGCCTCGGCTCCGGCCATTGGCAGCCACCACGCCGATCGCCTCTACCCCTTCCTCCGCTCAGCTTTTAAAGCAAGTCGCCTCCTCTCGTGAATTGCATCGAAAAACATGAGCACTTTCTCTTCCATTCTTTCTTCTTCCTGATTTGGCTCTGGTTTTGGTCTTTGGAACCTCCTCTTCACTGGCAACTACCGGCCTTGGTGGTGGTTTGAGGTCCCTGGTGCTCGGTAGAGAGACGCACTTAGCTGATGCTTCTCTTGTTCTTGTGTGGCATTTCCTTTACCTCAGCTTTGTCGGTTTGATGATTCCTGAATGACAAAGGTGGTCATTGTATCTCCATCAACCACGCTCCTCTCTCGTAGCGGCACAGAGGGGCGCTAGGTTTTCTAGGTCAGCACCTACGTGTATGCCTTGCTCGGTTCTTGTTGGTGATTTTGCTTCTACTGGCTTGATTCACTTCTGGACGGCTTTGAATGCCATCTGTATCATGAGTATTTTGATTCTTTTGTTTGTAAACATTGGCGGCTGTGCTTGTTCTTTAATTTCTTATTTAAGTTCAAGTACTGGAAGAGGCTATGTTTGCTTGCGGGCTCGGTTCATATGCTCTGTGATGAAATTGTCGAATACTGAGATTGGTCTAGATAACTAGAATAGATTTGAGCTCAAGTGGGTTGCTTTCTACTGTCTATACCGTAGCTATTTGAGTTATCTCTTTCGGTTGATCAGATTTGTTAACTAGCACTGTGATTATTTGACATGCAGTAGTAATATCCTCTATTTAGTTTGATTCAGAAGATATACTTTTCTTTCTGATATTCTTCTTATGAGATTGTATTTTCAATAATCTGGATATTGTCTGTCAGACTACTACTTTAAAATCCTGTGCATGTGAACATTTATTATACCAAAAGTTAGAGATTGCTATCCTTTGTATATGCAAGTTTGTGATAGTAGGAGCATAAATTGGAGCTCAAATCTTGATCACTAGTTGTCTGATCGTTAGTGAAGAGTTTTGACAATGGCATGAGAAGGCCAAGATCAAAAGTCTTGAGTAACTCTGATCCGTTCTAAGAGCAATATTCCAGGAATTCTTGTGCATTATGCTAGAGTTAATTGCTTCCTTGTTCATGGAAATGCATGATATATATTCATTTCAGCAATAATTTGGTTATATGCATTGGGTATATGCTCTTGTATAAATGACATGGCAGAATTACATATTTATATACGATTTATGTCATTTATATTCTGCTGAAAATGTTCTTTAATTATGCTTTATTTTGTTGGAATTAAATCTAAGTATATGCTTACACCGCATTTTCTACAGCAGTATTTACCTAACGAGTTATTTTATTTGCTTGCAAAGAAATGCTCTTGAGTTGTTTCAGACTTCAGTAACTGAAAACTATTGCAACGTCAAGGAAAAATACTGCGGTTCTATCATCTATGAATTGATTACTAGTGTGTCACATTGTGTGTATTATCTCCCACTCATTAACATTTTTCATTACTGTGAGCAAATGTTGTTTCAAAGCTAACAGAGTTTAATGCCTAGATTAATACAAACGTAATCAAAGTTACGTTTCTTTCAATGTAGACACTATGTAGTAATATATATAACTTGCCACCTTATTATATAGATATAAGACTAGACACAATCTTTTCATACATGATATCTAACAACCACCCTACTCAATTAATTTCTTTCCTCTTATCTTACCTCCTCTCTCTCTCCTTTTTACCAATGCACATGCTCTAGTTTTCTGTCATCTTAAATATACAATGTCTTGCATCAGATACTACTATCATCTCTCTCTTCTTAGTTACCCTTTTACATTAGCATTTTGCTTATTTGGCATGCCATAGACACTGCTTATATCACCCTAGTAGGAGTGCCCTTACTAGCTGACCCAAATTGTCAACGGACACACACACACTTCCTAATTACTCCCTCCTTTGAGAAATATAAAGTATATTTTGATTTTGCACAAGAATTAAGGAGGTGGTAAAATCAAGAAAGGTATGAAAGAAAATGACTTAAGTATCCCTTATAATTGTCTTGGAAAGATGGGAAAGGGTGTTTTGTGTGCGTGGTAATAAATAAATACAGACGATATAGAGAAAATAAATATGGACTTAGAAGGGAAAGGCTAATTAAATCTATATGCAAATCCTATATTTAACAAAAACAAACATTAAATCATAGGTTTTATATTTCTCAATGCAATGAACATCCCTCACGACCTGTAAATTGAATGGCACCCCGTGATTCTTGCGTTCCAGTGACTGAGACTCCCACCAAATATGCCGTTTTCTTTGAGCAGAAGTATTGATCACTAATTCCCATCAAAGAAATGATCATCGCTGTAATGCAATTATAGTTCAGAGAATCGCAAGCACTGACAAACACATAGATACATCTCCTGACTCTTAGGCGTGAAGGCTTAGCTAGCTTTGCGGGGGCAAGAAGGTCACTCACGCCCATCAGCCCATGCGAGTCGGCATGCGCTGCGCTGTTGGCTTGGCGCCAGTCTTTCTACCCTGTCACCATTCCCCTCCCATGCGCGCATGGACCAAGCTAGTGGGGGACAAAAATGGGAAGAATAGACCAATGCATGACTAAATTCGCATTCTCCGTTGCTGTTTGGTGCAGCTGCATGCGACATTGAGAAAACTCACACGGTTGAGTTCATCTTTCAAAGGACTATATGGTTCCCGATCAACTCGTATCAACAACGCCAAAATTAAAGGGAGAAAACTTCTAAAGAAATTCAAAGGAAAAAAAAGTGAAGTGGTAGTGGCTAGCGGTAAGTGATATGCACTAAAGACAATCATGGAGATGATTATATCACTTCTATATTTATGATCTTTTGAATAATATATTATTTTATCCCTTGAATAAATGTCTTTCGTATTGATCAATAAGTACGTGACTTATCCGTGGAACTCTTTATTCATGTTTTGATGTTATTCTAATATCTGATCTTATATCATTATGTGGGACAATTATGATTTACAGATCAACACATGTATTGATTGATGATCATATTTTATGGATCATAAATATGGGATATCAAATCAATAATGTGGACATATATTAGAGAACATGATGTTGGGTTGACCTACTATGAGACACTACGGAAATTGTTATATTCTTAAGTGTCATTAGTCGGTCTCATACATAGTGTATATAGAATCCTTAGACCTAAGATTGTCATTATTTTCTATATGTGTAATAGTTTACTTAGGGGTTACCAAACGCTACTCCGTGTCTGGGTGGTCATAAAGGTAGCTTTCGAGTTTACTATGAAACATACGGAGGAATATGAACGATTAAGATGGAATTTGCCCCTCCTATATAACAGAAGTGATATTTCTGGGTCCCTCAATATAGTTGGATTAAGAAAGTGCATGACCATTCCAAATGTGGTTGAGGAGTCAATCACAACTGAGTAATCCATTGCAGGTTCAAGTGAAGGATCGAGCTTTATAAGATGGCACACTTCTCGCCTTGAGTCTGATCTGGTATCATGAGGCAAAGGGATCAATACATAAGCACTATATAGGTTCGTTTGATATGATCTTTATGTATATTTAGGAGTCGTTATATCCTACTAGGGACCGCTACCAACTTATGGACTGGAAAGGAGTTTTCGGACCATGGCCAAATATACATGAACCTACAGGGTCACACACTTAATGGACTGGAATGATAAGGGTTCAGATGGTAGTCTTCGAGTGTGATACGATCTCTACTCGTATCAGATAAAGATCCGATTGAAGGCTATATAAGGAGGTGTGCAGGGGCTAAGGGAGATATCCCAAAACACACCTATCGAAACTCTAGCCACCACCTCTTATAACCCCTACCGTTGCGCTAGTGCTAGCACGCCGACACACGGTATTCCATTCCTGGACGATCACAGAGAGGAGACGATTGGCTGGAGGACGATCGATTACTATCATTACACTGACGCGCTCTTCGTTGAATCGGCTACTTCAATTCTATTTCCACTGCACTGCGTGTCTAGTTGTAACGATCCATGATCTCTTACTCGCATAGCTTCCTGATTTACGCGGTAGAAAATTTTAACTAGTGCTAATGTAACCTACCTATATCCCAACACTAGCGTATCACCATTGGCCTCGGTGGACTTTTGGCACATACAGATAAAGACTTTCACCAACTTATTAAGCTATCTAACCGCGTATCTTCTGTTTGATCCCAATTTCTGAAGGCTCAGTCATTCCAGGCTTCTTCATAGGATCCGATCCATGTACCCCTCCCATCCTCCTGTAGTCCTGTGTACACAATACGTCAGAAACGTTCCCACACGCACGACTCGGCACCAACCAAACAATCGATGGAGTGGGTAAGTACAGAATCAGAGTTTTTGGCCGATTTGTTGGTATTGTGGGTGGTAATTATAAAAAGTAACATCTATCATGAATAAATATAATATTTGACAAGAAGTACGCTATGTCGGAAGACTCCATAAAAAATTTCTTAATTTTTTGAGCTCATCTGTTATATGTAAAAATTACTACAAACAATACAACTAAGTAAATTCGCTAATTATAAATTAACACAGCGAATGATCCTAGCTACCATGCGCGACTGGCCACCACCGCATGGTGACCATGCGGATTTGCCTCCACCGCATGGCGGCCGTGCGGCCGGGGCGTGTGTTGGTCGAAAGGTATCTCCTTGTGGTGGTCTTATGAACTTCCTATCAGATCTACTATTTCTTTACGGTGGACGCTATTTTTATAATTACCATTCGTAATACCTCTAAGGTTGTGATCAAAATGGCTGAAAAGCCTGTGGCTTATGGCTGAAAACACTGTAGCTAGCTGAAAAAAGCACTGTAGCTGACAGAGGCTTATTTACCATAATTAAATTTAAAAAATTTAAAAATAGAAAAAACATGTTAGCCCATTACGTATAATACAAACAAATACGAGGAAAAAAAGAACCGGTAAAAAAACTCAAAAAAAAGCCAAAAGTTCAGAAAAAGACGAAATTTATGAATAGTGCAAAAAAAAGCTGAAGCCAAAAGCTCAAGCCATTTTGATCACAACCTAAATCGGCCAAAAAAAACTCGTAGAATCATACCGAGAACACTCGAGACTGACGACACCAACCTCTACGTACGCACTCCACTCCACTGGACAACAGGCAATTGCCACTGACTAGCACTGGCCGCGGTTCCCTACTCCTAAGGGGGCACAGCAGTAGCAGTGGCAGGGTCAGTATTTTGATGATGAGGTGTGAGCTTAGAATATATCTATTTTAACAAGTTCAAATGATATAGTACAGAAGTTTAAATGTAATAAACTACATATTTACATTATAACTAACATCACAAATATTTTTAGAGAATTATAACTTGATACGATGTTCGTGGTGACTAACTACATTTGTAGATGATAGATCAGAACGACAGAACTTGTTTTTAGTGTCTCAACTTGTTTTTAGAACAATCAGGCCTCACTGGTCACTACACGCAAGTAAGTTAAGGTTATCTTTACAATAATTAAAAGTTTGTTTTTACTTTTTATTGTCTGAACTCTAAAGATGGAGCTACCAATGAGATATATATATATATCTAGTTATCTACCTTGAACTTTGAGATGATGCAGAGAAATAATTTTAATTAATGGAACAATAGTTACAATATAGGTCACCAAGCTGTCTAGCTAGTTGATGGCTACTCGTAACAAGCTAGATCAAAACTTGAACTTACAAAATCATGCTAGATCACTAGACAGTGGTCAGTGGACATGCACTCATTGGATCTGTACTCTGTAGATCTCCCCAAAAAGGTCCCCAGTCCCCACAAAATTTGCTTCCCAACTTAAACTTAAGCTTCTCCTTCTAAGTACTAAACTGCTAACTAGATCTGCACATCAAAACTTCTCCTTCTAAGTATTAAACTGCTAACTAGATCGTCGCCATGGCCCGTCACCGATAGCCCCGCGATGCCGTTGCCATTGCCGGTGGCCAGGCATCGTCAGGCCCTTCACCGAGGCCACCGCCGGTCCACCATGAGGTGGTGTGCAGATCTGATCACGCCAAGATGGATACGGGCGAATGTAACGTATGGAGGTTGGGATCCCGGTGAAGACGAAGAAGCCTAGGAGTGGCACGTACATGCATGGTTAAACATTTCAGCAAATTTTTGGCCGAAATACCAAAATATCATTCGTTTCGGTGGGTGTCAAAAGGAAAACCATTCAACCAAATTTTGGCTGAATTTATCCTCATTTGAAATTTGTCTAAAATTTATCTAAATTTTGGTTAAATTTTGTCAAATTTGAAATGATGTTTGAATATTTTGTCCAAATTTTTAGCTTAAATGAACGAAATTTCGTTATTTCATTTGTTTCGCCACCCTCCCAATTTTTTTGCAAACCGAATTATTTTTCCCCTCGTACATGGTGTTGTTTGAGCTCACCACGCCGAACACCGGCCGCTATCGAGCCGATCTGCGAATCCAGTCGGTGAAGATTGATTCGGAACTGCGATGGGTTGATCGGGAAAGGAAAGGAAAGGGGGGAATTAATCAAGAAGCAAGTACACGTAAAACGGCATCTAGACGCCCGGCTCTCATTGTGCACCGCCCCCGCCCCGCTGTCGTCGCACACCCAGGGCGGTGGCTCGTCGCAGCACAGCCAGGCCCAGGACAAGACCTGCTCTTTTGCCTCACCCGACACTTGGCGGACCCTCGTGGCCAAGACCACCAGCCTCCTCTGGTTCGACGGCGGCTTGGCACACGGCCGACTCTCGCGGCCGCATCTAGCCTGCTCCCCGAGGAGTGGGACGGCTACCAAGGCATCTGGAGCTGCACAAGGACAAGGAGAAGAGAGTGGCAAGGATGCTTGCTTTGAGAGCTGTGCGACTACGGCCTCGTTTGGCAGAGTTCTAACTCTAGGAAATTTGGGGTCATCTGTAGCTCTAGAAAATTCTGAATCTAGAGTTGCAGGCATGTTAAATGCATTCACATGACTCATTTCATTTATATTATATATTAAATAAAAATATTTAAATCACTTTAATTTAGTCAACAAACTATAGATCCAGCATAAATCTCGGAGTTAGAGCTGTGCCAAACGGGATCTACATGACAATATGTGACATGGGTCCTAGAAGATGGGTTCAAGGCCCAATCCCATATAATTTTTTTCCGTCTCGCACACACGCACCGCCTCCCAGTCCCATATATACGCACACGGCACACCTCACAGCTTCCCTATCATAACCACAAGCTCGGACCTCGAACAAACTCGAACCCAGAAGCCTCCAAGAAAAAGGAACGCAAACACTCCGCGCGCACGGCAGAACTGAGGAGCGGCCAGCCGGAGAGCGGGAGAGGATGGGGAGGTCGCCGTGCTGCGAGAAGGCGCACACGAACAAGGGGGCGTGGACCAAGGAGGAGGACCAGCGCCTGATCGCCTACATCAAGGCGCACGGCGACGGGTGCTGGCGCTCGCTGCCCAAGGCCGCGGGCCTCCTCCGCTGCGGCAAGAGCTGCCGCCTCCGCTGGATGAACTACCTCCGCCCCGACCTCAAGCGCGGCAACTTCACCGACGAGGACGACGAGCTTATCATCAAACTCCACGCCCTGCTCGGCAACAAGTAAGCCACCGATTCAGTGCACTCACCCATCAACTCCCATTCTTGTTTCTTGAATTGAAGTATGGGTGATTGATTGGGTATTTGGGTGGTCGCGTCGTACAGGTGGTCGTTGATAGCGGGGCAGCTGCCCGGCCGGACGGACAACGACATCAAGAACTACTGGAACACGCACATCAAGCGCAAGCTCCTGAGCCGTGGCATCGACCCGCAGATGCACCGCCCGATCAGCGCCGGGAGCAGCGCCGGCGCCGCGGGCAGCGGGCTCACGACGGCCAGCACCGCCGGCTTCCCGTCCCCGCCGCCGGCGTCCAGGCTCGCCAACCCGGTCTTCACCGTCCCGAGCAATGCGAACTTCGCGAGGCCGGAGCCGTCGGACGGCGGCCACAGCAGCAGCGGCGGGAGCACGAACAACGCGCCGCGGTGCCCCGACCTGAACCTCGACCTCGACCTGTCCATGGGCCTGCCGTGCTCGCCGCCCAAGACGCCGGCCACCGCGTCGACGCCTACGTCGCAGCAGCAGCAGACCATCTGCCTATGCTACCACCTCGGCGTCCGCAGCGGGGAGGCCTGCAGCTGCAAGACCGCCTCGCCGGCGGGCCCGCGCGCGTTCCGGTTTCTCAGGCCACTGGAGGAGGGCCAGTACATATAGCACAGTAGGCACTAGGAACCCAAGAAAACCTGTAAAAAGCTACAAACAAGAGAAAAAAGAGTTTCTAATGGAGATGACTGATGTGGATTATTTGATTTCCCATGTTTCCCTTTATCCAAATTTGATTAATGTCTTCTCTCCTATTTGTATTTAACGTAGCCGGATAGAAAAATTAGTGGAGATTGGAGAGAGCACACACACAAAATTGGTAGGAGGTATTGTTGATTTGCGCATCCGATTCCGTCGTCTCCTTGCAGTTTGTGACATGTGAGATGTAGCGCGAGAATAGAGCATGTGGTTTATCTTTGGTGGAAGGTATATTGTTCTCCAAGAACTTTTAAAAAACAACTGTAATTTGTGGGAAATTAGGCACGGAATATATTTTAGTGTAATTTCACCGTGACAGTGACATGTAATTGTAAATGTGGTGTTATGGTGGTAGTTAGCCTACCAACCTATGGGGGTTGAAAGTTGGTACGAGGACAAAAGAAGGATAACTACAAGGGGAAGAATCTCACTAGGATAACTACAAGGAGATGAATCTCACTACAGTTAAATTTGCTGAAATAAAGCGAAAAAAATAAGATTCGTTCTCAATGCTTATATTCTGGAGTATATAGCAAAAATCTACGGGCCACACATTTGGCGATCTTAGGGCTATATGTTCATCGTACAGAGGTGTGAACTCGGGTAGAGGTTGGTAGCTTGGTGTTATACATCAACATTTGTTCTGTTTCCTAGGTTTTGGTCGAGGTGTTTTTACAAAGATAGCGAGAGGAATTTTCAGGTGCGTGAACTAGTACTACTCCAAAGGCTGGGCATGTCTGGCCTATTGAGCCGCATGAAACACATCCCTACTGGGAAATGGCTGAATAATCATTGGAACCTTATTTTACTTTTGTTCGCTACCACTTGTCTGGTAAATTTCTTCCCCTTTTGTCAAACCACACAAAAAGGAGTTTCTTGCAGGTAAGTTCGACGTAGACATGGATGATTTTTTTTTTGTAAGACTATCGAAGGTCACACAATAATCTTGGGTTACTCTGCGTGCGCGTGCGAGTAGTTTCCAGTGCTTTTGACATTTGGGCCTGCATCATATGCGAAGAATTTGGAGTGTGAAACAACTTCTACAAAACACTTTGGAAGTTCCGTGTGACAGCTCGTGTGGCATCTGAAGCTGGGAAGATTGATTAAGGAGTCCCCATCTTTTAATTCCATTGTATATGTGTAAAGTCAATGTTTGCTTCATCTGCCATCGTATTTGAAACGAGATATTTGAAGTCAGACGCCACTTTGATTGCTCCAAAACCGAAGGTCAGAACATAAATTATGGTTCCAGGCGACAAGTTGGCCGTTTTAACTCCTGAGACTTGACCAACCAGCCGTCCCATGTTCTTACTCGTTTTGCTTCCTTGCTGCACGCAAACAACTAACAAGTACACCAACAGATCACCAATAATTCGCCTGACTAATGTGATGTTCTTGCTGGCTACGATGTGAACTAACAAACGCAGAGAAGAAAACTTTTTTGAGGATTTGGCACCAAAAGTAGCTGAGTAAGGACTACGGTCTTTAAATATGTACTTGACAGTGTAGATGTGGTTAGCTAAAGAAATTTTCACAGAAACCAAACACAAAGATTTACTTTCTCACCTCCTTGCTCAACCTGTAACGAAACCCTCAAATCTGCACCATAGTAGCAGGGCAGAATTTCCCTGTCGACCTGATCGGTTGAATTTTCTACTTGGGTTCCGTATCTTCTACTCCACAACACAAGTTGCTCACCGATTAATTAAGGAGGCCACCGTTCTTTTCGTAGGTTCTTTTTGCCCACATGTTTTCTTCGTAGCAAGATACTTGTGCAAGTGACAGATTCTGTTACATGTTACTTCACAGAGACAAGTCCCTATACCAAACCACTTTCCCCACCATGAAGGCTCACGCTTACGATCCACCCGTATTTGGACACCTCGATCGGTTACTTGCGCGCGCGCGCCACCACCACAAGCTTGCAAGCTTTTCCATTCTCCCAAGACGTCATCGCGTTCGCGTCCGCGAGCCGTGTGGACATGCCATGGCACGCACAAGTTGGATCCGGCTGACGTGCGGCGCATGGGAACAAAGCAGCGATGCCATTATGCCAAGCGGGACACATGCACCGGGAGAGAGCGTTGTGCACGAGTCGGCGGATCGAGGAAAAATTTTAGGAGGAGCTGAACAAAAGCGATACAGCGACATAACTCCACTATGTCCCTCCTACACCATACATTCATAGCTAAAAATTTATAGAGAGGCTCCAAAGGTTCGATAGCGGTAGGGGGCTCGAGCCCCCGCCCCACCGCTGGATCCGCCCCTGATATCAAGGTTTCACCCAAGGTTGTCACGTCTTCAAACAAACCTGCTCGATTGTATACGAACGAACGGAAATCTTGGCATATGCGAGCCAAAGTTTGTTGTCGGAAAAATACCACCGGATGTCCCACCAAGACTCGTATGCTAGTGTCGCAGATGATGGCACGTTTGCATATCTGGGATCTATCGCGTAACTGTTAACACATCAAGCAAAACAGCGACTAGTCTCGGTGTGATCTAGCGATCTAATCCCTAGGGCGGCAAGTAGTAGACGCGACCCCACACGGATCCAAAGTGCTCAAATCATTCAGTCGGGCCGGCGCTGGGCGGGGGTTTAGATGAGGACAAGTTGGTCCGAAGTTGGGATAGAAACGAAGAACAACGCGAGATCGATGTGGTGGTTGCTGGTTAGTGCGAGGATGACATCACCGGCGACTGCACCTAGCTGATCGATCGATTCGCTGCGAGTTTTCTTTTTTCTCCGCGCTTTTGGCTCCGACGAACGTGATTTCCGGGTCGTGTTTCTCCTTCGAGATTCCTCCGACGCTGCGGCGCTGTAACCGGAAAAACGACCACATGGCACGGAATGGACGTTATCCATATCCGACCAAACCCAAATCTTTCCAACGAAAACTTAGGATCATATACTGATATGTCTAGGACCGATGCCAGTAATTAGAGAGATGTAAATATTTTTAAAACAGTTTTCTAATATATTTGAAATTTTACTCAAGTGATTATGATAGTTACAAAATTCGGATGATACCAATACGACTAAGCAAAACAGAGGTAGAAACAAAGGCCAACAAAATCAGCAAACTCCTGCAGGGGCTGTTCAAATAGCTATTAAAGGACCGGCCAAACCGCTATTGAAGGGCTGGTCTGACCGTTATCCTGGTATCGGTCACACCGGCAGACCAATTTGACTATAGGTTTGGGGTCGGTTCAACCGGTTCTGAAAATCTCTTGGATCAAAAGCTCAAATCTCAAGAACTTGCACAATTTTCATCTAAACACTTTCAAGTTTTTTATGAGACTTGTTCTAGTTAATATGAACCTAAACCAATCAAGAATCATAAAGTTCTTAGATTCTAGTTCACCAAATTGAAGAGAATTGAATCTATTTCACAGGAAGACCAAAAACCCTAAAACATAAATTACTTCTTACTCGTGAGGATCCAAAACATAAGATCTTCCAAATCTATTCTCATATATCCTAGCAAGGTAAATTAAATAAGGATTGGGCCAAAACTCTCATCAACCCGAAATCACAAATCTAACTTAAGAATAGGCAAAACTAAGCTAAAACACAAATAAGAACATGATTAAAGCAAATATTTGATCTATTTCAGTGGAGAATGAGGTTCACATACGTTTGAATAATTATAAGATATAACCAAAACACTATCATTTCCTCTCTCAAGTTTTCTCTCTCACAACAATGAAAAGAGATAACGTGGTAGAGTAAAAACTAAACCCTAAAATCTTTGGATCTACAACCTCCCCTCCCCCTCTAAATAACCAGCACAATTCTAATGGGTCGAACCTATTAAACTTATCTAGGGAACCCGTCAACCCCACTAACATGGATTTTACACACTCACGCACGCTTCTCTAAGTATTTATAAGACTCAACCCGCTAACTGTTTAATAATTGATCCACTTTATCAATTACAGCTCTCCTTGATCTGAACCGCTTCTCCTTTGCACCTCTCCACATCATGGTTTTGATCAAGATACCAACTCGGTATTTGACCAACTATCAAAATACTCTTGATGAAGCTTCCGGACGCCATCCTTGACTCCGTCTTTATCTTCACCTCAGAGTATCTCCGTATGCATTGACATACAATCTAGCCACATTTGTAGGGTACCTCTGAAGCTCTTGCAAATTGATGTAAAAAAAATAGTCTGTACACACTTGAGATCTAGTCTTTCTTATTAAGCCCCAACTTCTGGCTTCGATTGTTGGCTTTCAGCTGCAAATGCATTGTAATTAGATTTTTCAGAGTCAAAAAATAAGGATAAATAAAATAAAATTGAAAATCATGTTATATCGTCACGGATAATAAAAAGGATTTAAGGGGGAAAGGAAAAGGCCAAAAATCCAAAAAAAAACCGAAATTAAGAAGCCGACGCATTCTAAGTGGCTTCTAGCTGGGGCTTTAAGCTGTTTGGAGTAGGGTGGGCTGCTCCAAACGGCTTTTAAGCAGTGGCTTTTGGGTAAAAGTGCACTATGGTGATTGTTATTTTTTCTGAGTCATTTTATTAAAAGGAAATAAAAAATTGAAAATTGAAAAAAAAAATATATCATCACAAACAATACAAAGAAATAAAAAGAAAAATGTAGAAAAAACTAAAAAGCTAAAAAAGCTAAAATTAAGAAATCGATACGTTCTAAGTGGCTTCTAGCGAAACTAAATGCTGAAACTGCTTAAAACAAGCCTGTCTTACGAATCATTGAAAGAAAAGAAAGGGTTCGCCAGAAGCTGAAGACAGGCACCAATCATTAAAAGAAAATAAAGGAAAAGAATTAGGGTTCTTAAAAAAGCTTCAAGTTGATGTGAGCATGGAACAGAAAAGAAAAGGAGGAAGCACTTCAAGTTTATCGAGGGCGGTTGGCTAGATGGGTTGGCCAAGCCCTAGCCCCAGCTATACCTACCATTTTGTCCTTACAATGTGAGCTGTGGCAGGATAGTATAGCAGCAGCCTATCCTGTTCCTCTTCATCTTTCAGGGCATGTGACTAGTGACTTGGTGAACCTCCTCTCAGAAGTTGCAACATTCTTTAATGGCAAGCACCAGTGAGTTAATGGCACATAGCAACAAACAGAATTTTGCATAACTGGTGGAACTTGGTGCACCTACCATTTGGGAGCAGAGGTTAGGTCATGTGCTTTAATAGGGGCAAAGATTGAAACCATGCTAACCTGCAGGTATCTGACATATTTTTAGTCATTCTTGTTGATACCTGCCTTCCATTTGAGAGAAACATATTGACTTTCACTGACAGATTTTCTTTTTTATTATTTTTTTGCGAAAGCAAACGAGTCATTGATCATTCCAGAACATAGAAATCTTTCAGATGCTGAAAAAAAATAGTTATGTTAGCCTCTTATCTTTGTACTTGTACTTCTTATCTTTGTACTTGTACTAACTCCACTAAAAAGTCGTTGAAACATTTCAAATGGCCGGTGCTCAGTACTGTAGTTACGATCTCGTCAAGACGATCGATCAGGAGCGGTACCAATCAGCTTGCAGGTTTTTGGGCTCCATTTAATCTGGGCCGTCCTAAAATTCCAACCTGCGCTGCAGCTTGTGCAGGGCAGTGCAGCGTTGCAGAGGGAGCATAACGGGTGCCCCTCATTGAGCTAAAATAAATTAAATTATAGCTAAAATTATATTATAGCTAAAATTACACTGTAACTGATGGTGACTTATTTGAAATAACTAAATTTTAAAATAGGGAAACATGTTAGCCTATCATAGATAATACAAACGATTACAAAAAAATCGACAAAAAACTCTAAAAAAGGAAAAAAGAAAAAGATGAAATTAGAAATAATAAAAAATAAGTTAAAAATCAGAAACTCAAGCTGAAGTGAACGAAATCTTAGGGGTGTGCTGCCAGCTGCGCTATTGCCACTAGCCAGCCTCCCTGAAGAAACCTCATGAGAACAGTGAAAGCATGGCAAGCGAAAGAATGGTGCAGCCAGGGGGCATTGATAAATTGTTCATATAAATGGCAGTCAATTTTTTTAAATGTAACTTTGCACGTTTGATTTCATAAATCTAGTTTCTCTACAGATTTACTAAGCCTGTTAATTATCTACCGAACCAGGGGAGCTCGATAGGTGTCTACCAAATATAGTAGCTTGGCAGGCGCCTGCCGAGCCTCCTAGTGCAGCAAGTCACCAGACGACACTAATAATAACTTAATTACCGCTAATTTAGTGCTAATTATAACTTAATTATTGCTAATCACCGCACTGCATGGCTCATTCTTGCTGCTGCTGACAGGAGGCTCGACGGGTCACCTACCGAGCTGCTGTAGCTCGACAGGTACTTGCCTAGGTTCCTCAGCTTGATACGTATCTACAAGCTCAGTAGATTTAGGGAGGAGGCTAAATTTACCAAAAAAAACGTTTAGATGCTAAATTTTAAAAAAATATAGCTAGAGTACCATTTACGTGGACAATCTTTGAAATACTCCGGTCGTTTGGAACAGTTGTATTATCATCGTGGGAAGTATTAGTACTATTCTGCCAGGGCCTCTCGTGCATCCGTTAGTTTTTGGCTGTTTTTGTTGGGCTAAGCTTTTCCCGATAAGTGTTTGTGAGATTAGATGAACATTCTTACATGTGGCACCTCTAGGATCGAATCAAAGTTTATAAGATATAATATGAATATATACGGTATTAAAAATGAAGGAGATAAATTTCATAGAGAGAATCAAAATAACGATGTTGAAGCAACTACAATAAGAAAGAAGATCTAGCAAAACCGACCGCAAATTTATTAAGCATAACATTAAAAGAGTACAAAGAATTGTCGCTCTATCATAACTCTTTCGAATCTTTTACAACACTTAGATCTTTACTCTATTTAAGAATCTAATGCTAAAAAATAATCTAACATCTCTCTCATGCACATATACATTTGAATGAATGGTTTCTTTGCTTTGTTACCTGGGTTCTTCATGATTATCCGTTATGGTTTTATATGGTGCTCCTAGCCCTTCTCCAAAGAGTAAAAATTCTACTTTAAAATTAAGTAAGAATCCTAATACTATTAAGATTTATGAGTTCTTTTCGGTTATGGTTTTTGTTTTTAGCTTATGATTTTTGAATTCTAAGTGTTTATGAGAGACAGTATGAAGAAGAAAAAAGTCACATACGATTTTGACTAGTACAGCTGAACTCATTATAATCTATACTATAATTTACCTACAAACACTGTCTTAAAAAACAACATTTAAAAGTGAGTTTCACTAGCATATATACAAAAAGCCAAAGCACAAGCCGTAACGATCCCACCCCTAGACTCCTTGTAACGTACTTTCTGAAATCCTAAAAGATTTCGTACAAGTCACCGCACTCAACAATAAGAGTAAAGATAAAATTGAAGAAAGCATTTGAGTTTTTCTGTTCATGCAAAAACTTTTACTGATTCAACAGCTCGCGACACAAACAAGGTTCAGCATGACACACTTGTGTAGGACATATCGTTCGTCTTCGTCTGCAATGTTTCTCATCAGTCATCAGTTAGGTTTTGTTTGATGCATGGGGGATATTTCTTAGGTTAGATCTGGGCTAGCTTTGCCATCACTGTAACTCTTCTAGAGAAATTAAATCAGCAACTTATAGTGTTCATGTGTCGATTACTGCACACAGTGTGACGTACTTGCTTTCAGTTGTCAATCGACACAAGCCGGCCCGTCCGATAAGTCTTGCTTTCCCATGGATTCACGGTACAGTAATGGGTCTCGCTTTCGACATCGTGGTCGCTTGTGCAGCACAACATATACTGGCAGTTACTTAACAGAAAACTCATCACATTGCCTGCCTTTGCCACGGTCAGATTTCCGTAAACCGCGTCGCCGCTTCAGTTATCTTGATTGTTTTAATTAGCTTGGGGTGCAGGTGCAGCCGTGAAGGTTAGGTTTTGAGAACATGCCCTTCTTGACTCTAAACCCTATTGTATAGGTACTAAAAAAACACCATGCGTTTCTACTGTCCTTTCCATGTCTGTATACCGGCTCGTTTCTTGACTTCCTCGGGCCTTTGTCTCCTGGTTGTGAGACCCCAGAAAGATGCTCCCAAATTTTGGCATGAGATTTGGATCCCTACCTTGCCAAACCTGTTAGTTGTCTGGTGACCGCGCCTTACGTACTGCTACGCCTGCAGCCATTGCTACATTCTATTGCTCCTTTCGTCAAATCTTGAACCATTTGTTTTTCTAATAAAACGGAGTATTACCTTGACTCCCGTGACCTTGGTTCGCGTGTGACAGCTCCCCGGTCAAAACGAGATCCAGCCATGAGGCATCATCCATTGGTGGAACAAAGTATTGTGGTGTACGTACTACAAGGGGCACGGGTAGCAATGTTGCATCGTGATTCGTGACAAGGGAGAAAGGTCGGTCCAGAGAAGAAAGACAGCCCAAGGCAGCCTAGGGCTCTCGTTGAACATCACGTGAGAGCCTGTAAGCCCAAGTGAACAAGCTGGCCCATATAGAGCTTCCCATTTCAATACGACATAACATGTTTACGTGGAGTACTTTTTTAAGCCCATTTACGTGGAGTACCTCCTACCAGTAATTATACCCAGCGGCGGATGGAGCGGTGGGGCGGGGGGCTCGAGCCCCCTATCGCTATCGGACCCTTGGAGTCCCTCTAAATTTTTAGCTATGGATGTATAATGTAGAAGGGGCTGAGGTCGAGCTAAAGGTACTTCAGCCCTTCCAAAAACTTTTCCTGGGCCCGCCACTGATTATACCCACAAAACATCTGCATCAGCAACCATACCTGTAATGTAAAGGAAAAAACAAACGTAGGCAGGTGCTGATTTCGTGTCAGGCCCTACCACTACCGCTGCGCCATATCAAGTCCATTTCCATCTACGATTGTTCCATAAAATATGCATGGCAAGTTTGTGCGCAAGATTGCTCTCGCTCAAGACTAACAAACAAGAGGAAGAAAAACAGAAAAGAAACCAGGCCAGATCAACACTACGCTGTTCGACATACCGAAGTGCGGCAGGGTGCTATAGCGGTATTAGGCACCGGCCATCATCGATCGGTCCAACCACACAACTACTTGTTCCCAGACTGGCATTATGCTAGTACAACCTATATAAACAATGCTACAATAGTGATGCGTAATTGAGGTAAGGTAGGCGCGAAAAGAAAAGGAAAAAAAGGCATGAAATCCAGATGGGATACCGGTCATGTGCCAGCCGAATAATCTTCAGTCTTCGTGACAAACACAACACATAGACGTTAGGGTAGTGTTTGGTTTGGGGTATATCCTGGGATGGGAGGGGGCCAACCCATTTTTTTTAGTGTTTGGTTGTAGGATTTGGTGGGATGGGTTGGACCCAAAAGAGAATATTCTGCTAAAATCTGGGTTGAGATGATACCCCAAAAACGAGCGAACCGTGCCAACCCAGTTCCCTTCGCGCGCACGTACAGCCCTAATCTCACCGCGCCGCTCCCCCATCGCCCGCGCATCTTCCCCATCTCCCGCGCCACCCCGCCCCTCCCCCATCTCCCCGCGCCGCTCCCCCATCTCCCGCGCCGCTCCCCCATCTCCCCGCGTCGCTCCGGGTCTGCTCGGGTCGCCGTCGTCGTCGCCTTGCTCCGGTCGTCCTCGTCGCCGTGCTCCGGTCGTCCTCTCCACCCTCCTTTCCGCCCCGATGCGTCCTCTCCGCCGTCCTCTCCACTACCGGCCTCCATCCAAACAAGAGGTAGGATCACTAGATCTCATTCTATCCCTCCATCCAAACAAAAAACAGGGACTAACCCATCCTTGCAACCAAACAAAAAATGGGATTATCCCATCCCACATATCTGGGATGAAGCTATCCTATCCCACCAAGTCCCCAATCCAAACACCACCTAGGAGTCTCCATACATTGGGGCCCCACATTCCCCGGAATCAAATCAGGGCTGGTTCAGTCAGCAGTGGAGGTCACATTTTAGTTTCCAGGCTCTCCAATTGGCGACATTTTGGTCGATTAAGGTAGGCTGGCACTCAATTAGTGCTTTACGATTCACTTATCTATGCAATATATTCTAATTTGTACCAACTGGTTGGAGCTTTGGCAAAGGGAAAAAATTGGAGTAGGTATAGGCTATGTATTGATTTTGATTTCTAACTTCTACTTAGAAAAGTAAAAGCCAATACGAATACTCGACTTCTCAAAGCGGTTTATTCACTCCTCTCGCTACCGTCTCTCGCTCCAAAAATAAGGTAAGAGGTCACGGGTGCATCAGGCACCCTATTCCTCTCGCTCCCATTACGCGCATATATCTCTCCTTTATTTTTTTCACTGCTCACCCCTTCTTCTATAAGACACTTTTTTCAACCACTATTATTTATTTTTAGCCAAAAGTTATCGATAAAAACTAATATAAACGCTCTGTAATGAAATGATGTGGTCAGGTAATCAGGTTGGTTGTCCCTGCCAGCCTTGAACAAGCTGTACATGGCCTAACTCCCTCCAAACACTGGCTTATTTCAATTGTTGCTGTCACAATCAGTCATCCCAAGACCTTAATTCCAGCATTGTTTTATGTCTGGATCAACCATTGCTCCATTTCGCTTTAGGAGTTGGGACTTGGGAGCTAGCTAATCTATCTCATCTTTGGACTTTGGACTTCAATGGGCTTCGATGTTTTCAGTCTGATAGACAGGACCCATCACAACTCCACGCTGCAATATTTTCGCTGTGCCTGAGAATATGTAACGTTATGCGGGTAGTCAAAGACATATACACTGCACTTACATGTGCATCGGTTAAATACTTAAATGTGTATCCACAAAAAAAAAATTGTCTTTTCATTCTATTTGATCGCATGTGTGTGCTTAAAAAATAAAGAAGAAACAAAAAGTTCAACACGGCAATACACATTATCGGAAAAACGTTGACTATTCCAGATGTCAGTAAAAATATGAAAGCCAAATCTATATTGCATTAGGCATACATGAAAGGTACATCAAGCCAATAAAAGCCAGTAAACTCTTAGCAAAGGTATAACTAGGCAAACCTTTACATGTTTACATGTCGTAGCTAAAGTACAATCCGGCCCAACTCATATCGATTGAGCCCAACACAACCTAAATTTTATAAGAGACCAACTTATCGCAATGACATGCATAGTAGTACTTTTTTTAGAGGCAAAGGCATGGTTCAACTGGTGTTACTTCAACAATATGCTGTCACAACTTAGTCATCTGAACAACAATTCATCCATAGCATATCACGATTTTTTAGCTTTACTGCCCTGAACTAAGTACGTAAAATAGATACTCGAACCGAGCCTAATTCAAATTGGCGTTTGAAATTAACTCAATGATTGCGTGCAGCGTGCTAATTTGATAATCAATAAATGGCTGATAAAAAAACCATGGCTAGAGCTGGCATCCAAATCACACAAGATATGTGCCGAAATATGCTTGCTGTGCGATGTCATGTACCTGCAGCAAATACGAATGTCGATTTCAGCACGCTTACAGGTAGGGATGGCAATTGTACCTGTTTACCCGTATTTCCGTAGGTAAATACCCTAATGGAGCCGGATATGGTATATTTTCTTTATCCACGGGTATGAAAATTGGGGGAACACTCTACCCGTCGGGTAAACGGGCACGGATATGGGTAAGCTTCACCTGTACCCGCCCCGCCCGTTTACCCGCGATATAAATTGACAGGTGGCACAGTCATAGCAATATCTCTAATTACTATTGATTGTTATAAATTTTTTCATATCTCTAATTGCTATCAATTGTTATAATTTTTTGATAGTTATTATATTTTCTAGTAACAGCTGTTGCTTATATATATCTGTCATTAGTTCAACTCTCAAATGGTGACTCTCAGTTCGCGGGTAAACGGGTATGCCCACGGGCGACGGGTATGGACGAAGTTTTTCACCCGTCGTCCTTCGCGGATATACTCGTAGGCGTAAATCGGGGTCATGGATATGAGTATAGACGAGCATTACCCGTACCCGCCGCGCCCGATTGCCATCCCTATTTACAGGTGCAATGCGGTTGTGTGTTACATTCCCAAGCGCATCTCCAGTAAGGCCATGTCAGACGTCGGCTAGCCTTACCACGCCATTGAAATTTTTAGTGGAGGAGAGAGAAAGGAGGTCGTTGTTTATGCAAGTGACAAGTGCGGCACGCGAAACAAGTTCAAAGCGACGAGGAGTTTTGCTGTTAGAGCAAGGCCTACCATTCCATACGCATTTTTGTGGCTCCATCAGTGAAGAAGATAGCAGTGAAACTAAAACAAAAATAATATAGGAGTTTTATACTCTATACATATACTTATTAATGTATCCATTAATAATATAATTGATAGTAACATATTCTAAATTTTATATCTTTAGACTCGTTATACTTAAGTCAATTGCCATACCAATCAAACCATGCAAAATTAAATATTCTCTTTTCCTTCTCAAATATGTTATATGGAGAATCATATGTACGAGGTTGGCAAGGCTCATTATCGAAATACTTTCTTCTTACCACATCTTTTTGATTAAGGAGATAGTCGTCTATTCTTTTCTTTTTTTTCTTGGATCAAACTGAATCTCCTCTTCCCAATTGATTTCTGGACTTTCTGTATTTGTAGCATTTGCACTTGATCCTGATGTCTTTCTTTTTAGAAATAGCTTTATGACTACAGACTACCTTCTATGGGGAGATGACAGTTATTGAAAGTTGGAACACATTGAATTAGATATTGAAACACATTGGAAATTTTTCTAATTTAATTGATGCAAAAATTAAAATAAGACATCATAATCTTAAAGCCCTAACCCACAAATATTTTAAAGTTTATAGAATTGAAACACTAAAATCTAAATCACAAAATTTAGTATCTATTTTAATCGGGTGATCATTACTTCATTAGTTATGAAGATCATTGAACATTTGAACATTGAAAGCATGGAGTTAGGATGAGACGATGAGTGGATGACCTCATCTATTGCTATAACCATTGGCCATACTGCATGCAGCATACATACACTGAGATTTACTCTATTTGCATGTACGCATAGTGAGATTAACACAACAAGAAATCTAACCATACCATTCGACGCAGCAGGCGTAGGCGAGAAGCGGCAGACGTGCTCCCGGACGATGGCAGCTTCGGCGTCGAGCCCGTCACCGCTACAGACGAAAGGTTACATGCGTCGTGTGCCACATTTGGAACTGGGGAAGGTAGGTTAAGCGTCGTCTAGACCTAGCGTTGGCTACTTGGTTGACTCGGGGCTGGTACTGGCTTGGGCCTTAGGTTGGCACTAACTTAGGGTTGGATCGGCTGGTAGCTCATGTTCAATCGATTCAAGTAGCCCCTGTTATTTTGTTCTTCTTTCACCGTCAGTTGATATGCTGTGTTGTGCCAACTTCAACTTACACTTATTTTTTGAGGGTATCTTGCTTTGTCAATGTCATACGAGTTTTTCTTTTCTTTTGTTCCCCTTTTTGTCAACATGTTTAAACCTTCTTTCTTTTAGATAAATGTAATCTTTGACATGTGAGGGCACTAGTTTTTAATATGTGGGGCACACACTGTATAAATCTAATACTTTAAGCAACAAAAATTAAATTGGCCGGGGGCCTGTGCCCCAACTGCCTAATATGCATCCACCCATGGAAGAAGGCATCATGGCTTGCTGTGTCGGCCTCCCTTTGCCTCACCGCAGCTGGTTCTAGACGTTGTGACTCGAATCCAACCACAACGATGAGGGAGGTGAGGTGAGCACCGAGAGCACAACGAGAGCGGCAAAGGCGACAAATCTGGCCAAATCAAGACAATGGTAAGGTGGTTGCAGCCAGATCCTGCCGAATTTGGACTCCAACAAGGTGGATCTGGCCCGAATTTAGAGACAGCAGGGGCAACAAGATAAAAGGGGAAGGGGAGGGAGAGGAGAGGTGGCGACAACAATGGAGGAATGAGCCTCTCTAGTGGCTCGGATTTGGCCTGGCAGCGAGGGTGAAGGGTGCCGGCTAGGTGGCTTGGTGAAACTGAGGAGAGGGAGAGAGGTGAGAGAGAGTTTAATAAAGTAATGAGATTGACATGTAGGTCTTATTATATAGGGCATATTCTTTTCGGCTGCGGTTTATGGATTTTGGCTGAAATTTTTGAATTTAACTGCTTACGGTACAGATTACGGAGAGACAGATACTCACTTGCGATTTTGGCTGGTACAAATGTTGGACTTTTAACATGTAGATTGTTTAACTTGTAGATTCCGTCTTGAGAAAATACTCCGTTGAAAAGTTAGGTACTGTAGCAAAAGCCAAAAGCCGTCGACTTGTGAGGTAAAGAACAAGCCCATAGATCAGTGTCAAGAAATAAGATATTGAAGCAGCCATCTCTAATATTGTTGGTTGATAATATAAACAACTTAGAGACAAATCGTGGCAAATTGTCCTATACGGGCCATTTCGCGACCACATACTGACTCACGAAACAAACTTTGCCCCCCCCCCACCATGTCACTCAAGCATTATCTCGAAATGTGTATAGGGGGCTGCTCGAAGCAGTTTATGGTTGCGGTTTCTGACTGTTGGCTGAAATTATACTATACTGACTATTAGTTTTTTCTGAGTCATTCAATCAATGAAGAATAAAAAAAATAAAAACAAAGTTATATCTACAAACAATACAAAGAAAAAAAACAAAAGTAAAAAAAAACTAAAATTAAAAGCCATGGCGTATTCGAAGCCAGAAGCGAAGCCGCTTGTAGCAGTCTCATCGAAGCCACCCTCCTCTTAGTTTCAAAAAAAAAAGCCACCCTCCTCTCTATTTCCTTCGAGAAATTTCAATATTTGACACTGAATACGTACGACTCTCAACTTTTAACCCCCAATTCGCACGCATTTGAAAATTTAACCCTGTCACTGCGAATTCTTTTGATTCAATGGATTCTTCTCATTTTCTCTCCTTTTATATTTTAACACTTGTCACTGCGAAAATGAAGAGAATCCCTTGAATCAAAAGAATTCGCAGTGACTGGGTTAAATTTTCAAAGACGTGCGAATTAAAGGTTAAAAGTTGAGAGACGCACGTATCCAGTGTCAAATATCGAAATTTCTCATTTCCTTCCCCATCTCCTCCCGTTCCAAATTCGTCTCCAAAATTAATCCCCAAATCGAGCTTTGAGATTTCGCGTCGCCCGGTTCATCCCTTCCGTCCTCGACTCGCACTTCGCCATTGGCGAGCAACTGAGCGCGCGTTCCGAGATTTTTGGTTGACGGATTCGCCCGCTGGATTTGGAATAATGTCTTCGCCGCGCCCGCACGTAAGTTTCGATGCCTTGCCCTTTCCCAAATCGCTTGGTTTTTTTCGGCTCCCCTATTCGACGCCCCGAAGCGATTGCGAGCGTGTCGGATTTTTGCGAGAAGTTGCGCTGTCTGGTCGCGGCCGCAGCCTCCGCCGTAGTCGCGCGCCGCTGCCTGCTCCGCCACCGCGTCACCCGCGCAGCCGCCACCGTCCTCGCGTGCGTCGCATCCTGCTCCTCCGTTGTTAGGCGCCTCGGCTGCAGCGGCCACCTCGGTCGTGGTGTGCCATCGCGTCGCCTGCCGCCGCCTCCGCCTCCTCAGTCGTCAAGCGCTGCCGCCTGCGCCGCCGTCGTGGGGCCTCGCGTAGCCATCCCTTGTCCCGCTGGGTTTCCTAAAGGTGATGACCTTTTTTCTGTGCCTCCTGGAACTCGTGGTTGTAATGCGTATTTTATGGTTACATGTTTGGGATTCTTGCAATGTAGTTTCGATGCAACTTAAGTTTGGAATGCGAGTTGCGTGTACTGTGTCTGGAGATGTCGGATATTCTAATATATTGGTAGATTTATGGTTTGAAAATATTTTGGTTGTTTGGAGATGATATGACTGGCGAACTACATGTGGAATTGGTGCTTGCCGCTGTATAAATTGAGAGGCGTTTGGTGTTGTTTGCACAATCTATGTTGATTAAGGAACACTCTATTGTTGTCACCTTTTAGTTTAGCTGCTCATGTTCCCATTATTTAGTGGAGTATATGATGTATCCCATTATTTAGTGGAGTATATGATGTATCATACACATATTTGATTGTGCTGCCATTCTAGTTTAATTTTTTCCAGAACTTTTTGAATGTTTTGACTTTTGAGCTCAGTGGTGTTATTTTTGTAGCATCCGGTGCTTGTTTGGATTGTTTCTGTTAATTGTGTGCACTATCACTGTAATTCTGATGTGTACTCACTCCTCAGTGAGCTTACGGTTGCATTCCCTAATTTGTTTTAATTTAACTGTTTTACCTGCCGTCTTTAGAGCTTTTAGTTTAATCCACTTTGGTGTTACAGGATGGTGCAACTTGCTAATTATTAATATTATGTTTTCCGTTTCAGAGGGTCTAGTTTGGCTAAACTTCTTTTCCTCGATGTTTGTTGTTCCTGCATGCTCTGTATTTGATATGCGTTCATCAAATTCCTAATTGCACATTCACACTGGCCAAAGGGAGTAAATTGATAAGTTCATAACTTAGCAGCTGGAAATTTGCAAACAGTGAATGACTAGACACGCTCAATGAGAATAATTAATGATTCTTGTTGCCCTGCCTTGGACAGTTGTAAAATGTTATATTGCCATGATGAAGATTTAATATTTGGTGAATAGTCTCTCAGGTTTTGAGTTTAGCAGAGAGGATGATTCCAGGGTTATTTTATTTGCAGGTGGTCATATGAGTGGAGCAATAATTTGGTAAATTTGTATCATGAGTAAAATGTGTCATGCATGTGATTCAGAAGAGGCAACCATGAATGAGGTCCATAACGGCCTTACCTGTAGTGGTTCTTGCGCGAGAAGTGTGGCCATGGTGACAAATCATCAATTATTAATGGTGAGATGGACTGGCTGATAATGGATACAAGCCCTTGCGACACTCCTTACGACACCCCTCTTTTTAGCCGAGAAAGTTTTCTTTCTCAAGCTTTTCTAGTTGCTTTTCAAGCCTTGGTAAGTGTTGCTGCACTGTTCTCTTATAGCTGAAATACTATCTTTTTGCCATTTATGGTTATTTGCTAACATAACCTAATTTCTTTGTCTTATATTTCTCTCAGGTGACTCCCTCATTGATACTGACTCTGAAGAGGAAATTGAGCTCCTAGATACCGGACAACTTCATCCTGATATTCTATTCTGTGATGAATTTATGTAGCAAGGTAAAGGGAATTTAATACAAGTGGAAGAATGTCAACTCAGCCATGCTGCTGTAGATGATGATGGTGCTAGTTTTCCTATTCCAGCAGATCAAAATATTTTATCTGGTCAACTTCAGTTGGAGACAGATCATGACACCACCCAGGGAAATTCTGATGCCTATAATATTATTTTGGATACGAATGTATCTTCTGACCCTCATCAAGAAATCCTACCCAATGATCATTTTACAGAAACACAATTTCGTGAATCAGTGGAAGATATTGAAATTAAACAATCCAATATGATAAATGTTGAAGAGGTCACTAGCCTTCCCATGCCAGGTGGTGAAATAATTCCATTGAATGAACAAGTTATGGATCAACTTGACAGTTCCAAGGAAAATACTATAGTTTACAACAATATATTGAATACTGAGCCAGACATGAAATCGGGTTCTGACTCTGAGAATGGAAGTGACTACCTTTACCCACTAGTATTGCCCAGTTTTGATACAGACCCTCTTATTTGGTTACCACCAGAACCAGCAAATAAAGAAGATGATACTGATATTGTTGCTAATAATGATGATGATAGTGACAATAATGATACTAGGTGGGGTCGCTCAAGTTTCAATGTTAGGTTATTTTCTGGCTGCTGAAGGTTTTCTTTGTCTGATGGAGAAACTGATAAGAGCTGGCTTGATATTGTTGCTTCATTAGCATGGGATGCTGCATTACTCGTCAAGCCTGATGCCAATGCGGGAAATGCAATGGATCCTGGTTTTTATGTAAAGGTGAAATGCATAGCTTCGGGATCTTGCCAGCAGAGGTAACACGCTAACATTCCTCCTTGTACTGCTCATTCCTTTGCCTTATCATGCTTCAACTAGGTCTCCTTTCTCTTTCTTTGATAGTGAAATGATAAAAGGTCTTGTTTTCAAAAAGAGTGCTGCACATAAGCAGATGCATGCCAACATAAAGCATCCTAAATTGTTACTTCTTCATGGCGCCCTTGGCCATTCTTCCACAGGTCTATCATCAATGAATTCAATGAAACAGGTGTGCATGCATGCCCTTAGTCAATTGTATTTGCATTGCATAGCGAAAATACCAGATAAGGAGATTTACAAAATTCGTATTCATCACCATTGATCAGGAAAACGAGCAGTCGGAGAAAACTCAGTGATGTGATAGGCAAATGCCAGCCTGACATTATATTGGTGGAGAAAGCGGTTTCACGAAGTGTAAATGAATATGTTCAGAAACAAGGAGTTACCGTAGTTAGCGACATGAATATCCATCGGCTGGAAAGAATTGCTCGATGCACTGGTTCCCTTATTATCTCACTGCATGATTTTCTTACTAAACCAACCTTATTGAAGATATACGGACCATGCCTATCTACATTGAAGGCAAAATCCAAAACCTCATGGAACGTGCTATTTGGAGTGACACATCTTTCGAAGTTTATGTATGCTTATTGCCAGCAAATGGTTTTCCTTGCGTGTACATGCTTTCTTTCTTTTCATGATAGGAGTATATTTGCATTCTGTTAGCTCTGAAGCTTACAATTTGCATTTCTTATGTTTTCAGCGCATGAATGTCATGGATTACTCCTTGTTTGGTGGAGTGGACAAACAGAAGAAGGAACTTGTATTTGGAATTATTAATTATTTGAGGCAATATACCTGCTGGCAATTGATCATATACCCTCCATTTAGATGGAAATTGAGGATTTACCCTCCTGGCCCACGTGTCAGTGACTTATGATGACCCCACGTGTCATTGAGATGTGGAGGGTAAATCCTCAATTTCCCAGGGATGGTATATTATCCAATCTCCCATATACCTGGGGCAAACAATTGGAGTCTTGAGTGAAGACATCGTGTTCCCAAGAATCTATCTCCGACTGTAATTTCACCAAAGGAGTACAAAATAAGATTCAGGGCATTTATGTCTCAATACTTCCTATCAGTTCCAGATGCTTGAGTGCTGAGGAGCATGAGCATTTTGTGATATTGGTGGCTGAACTTATCTTGAGTATGGTTCATGCTACCGAGGTCTATGTCCTACTGAAAATATGATTGAATCCTTTGTTTAACATGCAGTACAGCATCTTATGTGTCAGCGTTAAGTTTCCTTTTTACCATTTTGTGGTGTATGTCTACCATTATCCATATTGCTTCTCAGCTGTTGTACATAGCATTAGGACATCAGGTTCCCCAGGAAATTGCAAATTTTAAGCAAATGAATGGTGATACACATAACCAAACAAATGTTCTTTATTGACGAGTGTTAGGGTGGAGATCAAGGGTGTTGCAGCCTTGTTGGGGAAGATGAACATTTAATATAGTCTAGTTTGTGTTATTTGGAGTAGATTGCTGAAAGCAAAATCCATACTGTCAAATTTTGAGGCTCCGATTTTTCAGTACTTAAAGAATGAACGGTAATATGTGTCAAAAAATTATCATTTATTTGTTAAGCATTTACGCTTACAGTGGTATGACATGTGTTGTTTTTGTTCTATTGCCACTTTCTTCAGTCAATAATTGTCTCTTATAAACTGGTCTTTACTTATTTGGAAGTTGCCTGTCAAAATAAGACGTGAAAAAAATCTTCAAAATTGTTTCCAAGATTTGTTAAATTTTGGAAAATGGCTGGTGATTAGCCTGCATGTAGCCAGACAACTATATTTTGTTGATTGAACAGTATGGATAGAAACATGAGAGTACGCGGAAAAGGGCGCATTTGATGAATTCTCATTTGTGCCATTTGGAGTAGTTTGATGTTACAACATGAGTATGGTAGATTGGCCTTGTCTTCTCTTAAGAGATTATTGAAGGGTGATATTGTTGAGCGGTTTTTCTGGACCTGCAATACGAAGCAGTTGACATGCATGGCGGAAAGGGCTTTATTGGCAGAAATGTTTTTCCTCCTTTGCCACAATTTGTGTGTAGAAACATAGTATTCAATCTTTTCAGTCATTTTTACCGATACAATTGCTTTCATCCACTCTCTTGTTCCGCTACAGAAGTACGGATTGCTTTCAAGCACCTTGAAATATGCATCTTGGTATGTTTCTAGGCTGTGCTCATCATTACTACAATGTGTAAGCTTCTGCTGTCTTACAATGATTTTATTACATACATGTACGATTGTGATAGTGCTATTTCACTTTCTAGGATCAGGAACCTTTGAGCCCTAATGCCTACTCTGCGAAGTAACGAAGAATCATTGAATCATTTGGCGCTGTCTCTGTTACCTCTCTTACTATTCAACTATTCATGATGCTTTCCAAAATAGGCTATAGATAATTTTGTCAAGAAAGGAACTCCCGACTGTCCCTTTGTAAGGATTTGGTGATGGTTTTCAGGACGATGTAGCTAAACCTTGTTTTGTATTTACTGGAATTGCTTCAGGCCTTCAGTCAACTTGTTTTCAACAGAGGCGTCCCTGAGTTACAGCCTATGGTGTTCCTACAATCCTACTTCCTTAGTAGTCATAAAGAGTAAAGGAGTTGAAAGCTGCCATGGTGGACCGGGTATCTGCAAGCCGCCATAGCCCATAGGCATCTGGCATCTAGAATATCACTTCTGACGGGAGCACACTGTTCACAGCCCTTACGATAAGTGTGCACGAATTCCCTTTTTCATGTCGTCATGTGTTCCAACGACCAGGCAATCTTCTAGCCCAGCTCAAGTTTGCTTCAGCTTTTAGCTTAATTTTGTTTTTTTTCTAGCTTTTTTTTGTCTTATTCTTTTGTATTATGTGTGATGATATAACTTTTTTCCTTTTTATTTTTGAAATTTATTTATATTAAAAAAGCTCATAGCAATTACAATACAAAAATAAGCTCGGAATAGTACCGTATAGTGCCAAAGCTTAAGCCGGCAGCCTACTTGAGTGAGACCATATTGTGGTATTGGCCACAGCAGTGGGTAAATTTTACCCCTTCCCCCCGAGGATAAAGAACAAAGAGAGCTAGGAAAGCTAATAGTGGGAGAGAGTTAGTGAGTAAAATAAATCCGTCCCCCTTGCCTCATACCTCTTTGGAGGTTAATATAAATGAATGGGGCATGATGAAAATTTTCTGTCCTACCTCTTAATAATTGCAAAGGATAAAAATATATCAGTATATTTCTTTAGATATGTCACATTATACTATTGAACTTGCTATAAGGGATTACATGAATTGGCCTGTTATCAATTTATGCATAACTTCTTCGCAGTCGGGCACTAAAATAACCTAAAAATTCAAATTTTTGAACTTTTATTTGAATTTTGCTTGATTTTCCCTCCCTTTCCCAATTTGGCAACTTCCCAGTGAAATGTGCTTTCCCTTTTAGCACTTCCGCCTTCTCCTTTCTTTGGCGCCACCGCGCGAGGGCGCCGCTCCACCGCCTCCACGCGCCACTCCCTCGCCGGCCGATTTTGCGGCCGCCTGTACCCCGCGCGTTCCCACTCATCTTCCCTTGTGCCCCCACTGCTCAGCCACTCGTCCTTGCTCCTCCCTTGCTTCGTGTGCCATCGCTTGCGCGCTTGCCCCTCTCGCTGCATCGTAGATCCTCTTCCTTGCCACTCACGCCGTGCCGCGTCCGGGGTCAAACCTCCATCAGCTTCTGCAGGGAGACAGTGCCACCTCGCCTCTGTTCACTGCGCAGTGGCAGAGCTCGCCCTATCTCCTCGTTCTCGTGCGAGAGACACACTCCTGAACTGCCTCTCTGTAGTTGCCGACACTCTTTGCGTTATAAGCTTTGTGACCACTGTAGAACACTTCGCACCACTCCCACAAACCCCATCGAGCCACCAATTTCAGCTCAAAACGACCGCATCGCCGCCGGTGACCTCCCCTGCGCCCGGTGAGCCCTAGCGACCATCTTGTGAATCTTTCAATTATTTTCTGATTCCTTGCTCTAACACAGTCTTCTTTGCTCTCTGAACATGATGGTGAACTCCCCTGGATGAGAGCTTTCGCCGGAAGCCTTGGCGGCTGAAACCGCCGCCGGCCGAAACACCTCTCCCGTGGCCAGCCCTACTGGGCCTTTCCTGACCTAAACCGCCACTACCATCGTGATCCTGATACTTCCCAGTTGGTTAAACCACTTCCAATTTGGTCGAAAACACACCGAAGCTCCAAGGCGCCGCCGTGAAGGCCGTCGTCTTCTCTCCAGCTGCCAGCCACCGCCGTTCATCCTCACCCCTTCCAAAACCCTAAAATGGAACCCCCAAGCTCAGATAGCTCCCTCTGTGTAACCAATTTCTCCTGGGATGCCCTGATGGCGCCACTTCGCCAGAGCTATCGTGCTCTGTTTTCCCACTGGGAGAGAAGTCCGGAGGTTGAAGACGACCTCCAGGGGGTGACGTGGTCACATCTCGGCCGTCGGCACCCGTTACCTCCTTTCCATCTAAGTAGTCGGTGTCTTTTGAATCCGGGCCGTCGCTCTGTCCGCACGTCGCCCATCGGGCATGGATGCGCGTGCGCTGGGCCTTCGGCCGGTCAGCCTGCTCGGCCTGTTACTGTTTATCCGAGAAAGTTTAGAAAATTAATTAAAATCCCAGAAAAATCTAGAAAATTCCAAAAATCCCAAAAATACACCATTTTGATCATCTCGACGCCGTGAATTCATTTTGACCTCCGTTCCACCAAATTCAATTCCAAATAAATTCAAACTCCTCTATTTGAATTTTATGCAATTTTCTCCTTTTTAATTAGATTATTTTTCCTAGCTTGATTAGATTCAAGTGTGGACTTATGTTGTTATTTTATGTGTTTGCGCTAGCTTCCGATCCCTCCGAAGCGACATTTCAAGGATCAGACCCAAGCACCGAAGTCTACGAACTCGTTGAAGTGACAGAGCAGCAAGGCAAGTTACAAGTTTTTGATCATGTTGAATCCCATGAAATTTACATTATTTAATTAATGTATTTTCATTAATGCTAGTTATGAAATGTTAATTTGACTAAAATAAATGTTTAGAATGGCATGCTAAATTAGCTAAATCTGCCACTGAAAAATGCCCTGTTTAAATTTGAGGCCACATTCACCTTGACAGCCTTAGTAATAATTAAAATATTGGATAAATATTCATAGATTATCTCATTCAAAACTTGAACTACTAAGTGATTTGGTCGTTGGCCGATAGGATTTATAAAACTGGTACTAGGGTAAGGGTGTGCTTTGGAAAGCCACAAGGTGATCTCTGCCCATGACCTTGCCCTAGGGTGGAGGCTGGTTTGGAAAGGTGGTAGTACTATTGAGCATAGATGGGAACGTGGTTGGTGCCTCAAGTGAAAATTTAAGGACGATAACCTTATGCTGAGTAAAAGACACAGTAATCGCTCAACCATAGGAGTTGACTTGTCAACCCTGGTTTAGTAGCTGCTCAACTCAATTGAATCTCTACAGGATGTGAGTGTGTTTATGGTGGGGAGTTAGGTATGCAGAACGGTAAAACCATACCTAACAACGATAGAGATCACTTAGAGCGGGCAAAGGAGTTTAGGGTTAGTTGTGAGCCGTGTCTGAGTTATTCTATCAGGTAGAGCCTATATAAAGAATTGATCAGTGAAATGACCTAGTTTTCCTAACTCTGTCGCGTGAGTTAAGAAATCGTATGGGTAAAGTTGAGCAACTCTGCAGAGTGAAATTAATGGTATTCGAATACGTCGTGCTTCTGGTTAATGAAGCTGTGTTAATTGGGTGATTCCAGCAACAAAGCATAAGTAGAGTTTGAAATGTTTTAATTGGTGTAACTGTGAATTAATTGTTGAAAGGAAACCCCTTTACTCTTAATGAGAACTGTTTTAATCTTTCATGTCTGTAAATAAAATTGCACCCACTTAGTATAATAAAATCAGTATATTCCCACCATTGAATATCCTTACAAGTAGTAAATTAGGGTTTACCCTTGTGACTTGCTGGGTACGGTTGTACTCATAACTTGCTAAACAACAGTAGAAAATCAATAGAACCAAGAAACCCCAGTCGAAGACGAGGTTCCCAAAGAGCCTTTCTTCTTTGAGGAAGAGTGGTTTTAGGTCTCAGTTGTGCTTAGGCCGTTTGGGAGTTTTGTGATGTAAGATAGTTTTGGACTTGTACGCCTGCTGAGAAAACTAGCTGTTAAACCGTATGTTGTAATAAAAGTTGGATTTTTTGCTGTAAACTTGTGTTGTTGTGGTACGCACTCATGTTCAGTACTCCGCAACTGTTTATTTTTAAATAGTTATGGGGATTACTAGCGACCTCAGAAATAGAGGCGTTATAGGCTCTTGCAAGTTTTATGCACATACTTTGAGTTCTTGTTCAGCGTTGGCCATCCGAAGCATACGCTGGATCCCTAGGCAATAAGGATGTGTTTGGTTGGAGGGATGGGATGTGATGGTTCTTTTGACCAAATCTATCTGTGTGTTTGGTTGGAGGGATAGAGTGGGATGGAATGGTCCAAAGTGGGATGAGCCTGTGCAAATTTAGAGAATATTCTTCTTAGATGCTGGATCATGTGGTTCCACTTTTTTTGTGGAACTATCTCATCCCATCCCCATCCTATCCCATCTCACCCTATCTCTCCAACCAAACACATCCTAAGTCCTAAGATACTACCATTTGCAGTAGTCTAGAAAAAGAATAGTTCTGTTCTCATTTTTCGGTCGTGAAATCATCCAGGGCGTCATGCGCTGAAATATGAAATATCCCTGACTTTGTTTGTGGTACAGATCCATTGAACCTGGGCTTGGTTGTCTGGCTAAGACGAGGGAAGGTTCAACGTAGCTATGACGTGTGTGGTGGAAGCTCAACTTCGTTGCTATGTTTAATGCTTTACTGGCAAGTCTCTTTCCCCGTTTCGTGGGCAGGACGCTAGCAATTGGTACTGTTTTGAACGGGGCAGGCACAGCTTGTGCTGGGTCTCACGTTGGGAACACACTTCTATTGACGCTGGAAGTGGTACGTACGCTACTGCGCTGTACCTGTACGCAGACGAAAGGGATTGGCTAGGATACAGCTTGTTTGGCAACATGAAAAGTGCAGAGTTGGAGAAGTTTATCTTGTTTTGGCAAAGAAGCTCCAGTTGTTCTGTACACACTCAATTCTTGTTACATACGACAGCCAAGATCAAACGCCTTCGTATTGAATCTTGCTGAAAACATAAGCAGATTCATCCACCGAATTCAGAAAGTCGAACTATGCAAAGCACATGGGTGTCCCAATTCAACATCTACTGCTCATTCGAGCCACAAAAAAGTGACATTTCAGGAATATATATTATATATATAAACTTATTATTGTTGGTTATCGATATTTTTTAATGATCAGGCTATCGATATCCTTACGATGATTAAATCGAACATATAAAAATAATATGAGTAGTTTTTTACAAATACTTTTATAATATTATAGTTTTATTAAATTATATAATATATTATAATAAAAAATTCACGTCAAAATTGTGTGTTGTGGACCGTTTCGTCGCGGAGAACTCAAATATTATATCCGTTATTAGTACTGGTCATTGGTCAATGCACTTAGAGCAACTCCAAGAGATTAGCCAAAAGAAGTATCTAAATTTAGTGATTTAGCTATTCTCTAAAATGAATCTCACCCAAAAAAACAAGACTACTCCAACAGGCTATCTAAACTAGAGGGCGCGCGGTGGGTCGCGTACGAGCGGGAATGGGGCGCAGCGTGCGGGAAGGAAACGCCGACCGCGCCAAGAGGCTGGATGGTGAGCGAGGTAGGCTATCCAAAAATAGAGAGCGAAGGAGGAGGGATGGAGAGCTACTAAATTTGAAGAGTCATTTACAGAGTCTATTGGAGACGTTTTTTCTCCAATAATAGCCAAATTTACTTTTAGAAAATGATTTAGCTCTTCTCTTGGAGTTGCTCTTACCCCTCCTCCTTCGCTCTCTATTTTTGGATAGCCTGCCTCGCTCGCCATCCATCCTCTTGGCGCGGTCGGCGTTTCCTTCCCGCGCGCTGCGCCCCATTCCCGTGCGTACGCGACCCACCGCGCGCCCTCTAGTTCTTCTTCTGCGCGCCTCTGCTGCTTCCGCCGTCGGCTCGCAGGGCTCCTTCCGCCGCCAGCTCGCAGGGCCTCTTCCGCTGCCCGCACGCATCTTCCGCCCGGCGCCCGCTCCCCCTGCAAGCGCCGCCATGTCCCTGCTGCCGCATCCTCGTGTTCCAAGCACCGCAGATCCCTACCGCGAGGACCTTGTGGATTTGGATTGGATGGAGAACGGAGGGGTCGGTGGCCAGGCACCGCAGATCCCTTTCCCAGACGCCGGCCAGCCGCCGCAGTTCCCCTACCCAGATGCAGCACAGGGCGTCGTCGAGGCTGCACCCGTGTGGCTGGACGAGTCTACGGCGGCCGGAACCAGCGGCCAGGACAACGTGAGAAAACCTGGCCGAGCGGATGACGAGATCTTCGCGATGGATCCGAAAAGACGAAAGGTCCTGATGACGTGGCAGGTTTGAATATGGAGAGTCCCAGTTTAGATAGCCTGTTGGAGTAGTTTAGTTTTTTTGAGTGAGATTCATTTTAGAGAATAGCTAAATCATTAAATTTAGATACTTTTTTTGGCTAATCTCTTGAAGTTGCTCTTACAACTCATCTTTCATCAATAAAAAATAGGACGCTTTACACTGATCACGTTGGACCGTCGTCTCATCGGACGACCAGAAACCCTAGCGGGCGCAGCCAGGTCATCGAACTGACTGGAGCGGGCCCACCTCCCAGCCACCCAAAAACAAGCCCACCACGAACCCAACAGCCCGCATCCAAACCCGACCGCCACGTGCCCGATGGCCACAGCGCCCACCGCCTCCGTCCGGTTTCCCATCCAGGTGCTTCCTCCGCCCCTTCCCACTTCCCAGTTCCATTCCGCAGCCACACCGCATCACCACGGGCCACACCACCAACCCTTGCCAGCCTTGCCGTGCCTGGCCTGCCTTCATCAATACGATAGTCCACAAATCCCCACTTCCCGTCTCCCTCCCAACGTCTCAGATTCCAACGCCGCGTCGCGTGCTTGCAAAATTCCAAACCCCAATTCCCCAAGGCTCATGGTTCTCTCCGCCGCCGCCCGCCTCCGCTGCTGTCGTTGCCTCTGCCCCGGCTGCCCTTGTTGTTGCTGCTGTTAGACTTGTTAGCTAGGGTTGTGATTTCGCGGTTTCGCATCGATCGATCGCTCGGGCATTTTGAAGGCGGGCATGGATCTCCCCCGGCCCGAATCGTCGGACCTCTCGCTCGGCCTCCACACGCACGCCCACGCCCGCGGGCACACCCTCGTCGCGCCGTTGCGGCTGTTTGACGACTCGGAGGACGCCAAGCCGGAGGGTATCGGAGGTGGAGATGGCGAGGAGAGGGATGACGAGGGGGGCGACCAGCACTTCTCCCTCCTTGGCCACTCGCTCTGCGTCAAGCGCCCGCGCCGCGCGCTCTACGGCGGGGGAGGGGGAGGAGGTGGGGAGGCGTCCTCCTGCTCGTCCTCGTCCGCGGCGCTGCACCCCCCGAAGCGGCAGGCGACGGGGGAGTGCGGCGGCGCGGATCTGGAGGCCCGTCGCGGCGCGGTCCGCGCGTGGGGCAACCAGACGATGGCGGAGGCCGACCCGGACGTGCACGCCCTGATGGAGCGCGAGCTGGAGCGACAGGTGCGGGGCATCGAGCTGATCGCGTCGGAGAACTTCGTCTGCCGCGCGGTGCTCGACGCGCTCGGCAGCCACCTCACCAACAAGTACTCCGAAGGGCTCCCGGGGACGCGCTACTACGGCGGGAACCAGCACATCGACGCCATCGAGCGTCTGTGCCATGAGCGCGCCCTCGCCGCCTTCGGCCTCGACCCCGCCTGCTGGGGGGTCAACGTCCAGCCCTACTCCTGCACCTCCGCAAACTTAGCTGTGTACACAGGGCTCCTCCTCCCCAAAGACCGCATCATGGGGCTCGAGCCGCCGTCCGGCGGCCATGTCAGCCACGGGTACTACACTCCGAGCGGTAAGAAGGTGTCTGGCGCGTCTATATTCTTCGAGAGCTTGTCATACAAGGTGAATCCACAGACTGGTTATATTGATTATGACAAGCTTGAGGATCGGGCAATGGATTTCCACCCCAAGATTCTTATCTGTGGTGGGAGCTCGTACCCCAGGGAGTGGGACTTTGCACGGATGAGGCTGATCGCTGATAAGTGCGGTGCGGTGCTCATGTGCGACATGGCTCATATTAGCGGGCTCGTTGCGGCAAAGGTACATGATTTCTTCGAGGCACATCTATTTATCTTGCGGTTAGTTTGATTGTATCTTGTGGGTAGAATGTAGTAGGGATATGACTCACAGCAGTGTATTCAGACAACCACAACCTAGATATTGAAAAACTAGTTGCCGTTGCATCAATTGCAAGCGAGCCGCCAGCTGCCCTGAAACTCTGATGCGTAAATGTTTCAGGCTTTTGTTGCCATTTAGATTACCTAACTATATTGAGGTCTGTAGATTTAATCTTTCAACTTCACCACGCATGCTTGTACCCTGGTAACGGGAAGCTATTGTTGATCTTCGGATTTGGATATCAATTGTTTGGAGTCCAGTGAACATGTGTGATGTTAATAGTCTGTATTGATTAGGTTGGTACTGTAGTCCTGAAACTATTTAACAATCAGCTACGATTGTACCATACTGAGTTTGAACATAGCTTGTTATAGAAAGATCTAAGGTAATATTTCTGGTTATGTTTGTGTTAGTCCAAGGTAGCTCAGCTGACATGTGAATGAGCTTGGCTAATCCCCATTGATAGAAAATTGGCCTACGTAGTTGTTTTGTTGGTTTGTCCAAATCAGAGATGATGATGTAATTCAATTCAAATAATAAGGTAGGCAAGTAGGAGCTTTTGGAGTTGTCTGTCATGGTGATTCTTCGTGCTTGACATACTTTATTATATATCATTGCAACTTTTCTGGTGACAGTATCCGATTCTACTGATCCTGATGACATCGTAATAATTTAGTCTATGCATGTGAGCAGTACAAAATCAGACCACCTGTCTCAAGCAGCACTTATTTTACAACAAAAGGAGCATTGCAAAAGACAAGCATATTTTTCTGCTGCGTCATATCATGATTGCCTCACTGCTTTATTTGCTGATACCTGATATTTATAATTTGAAATGAATTTAGAGACAACAATGTGGTAATTATTCATATGGAGCATTTAGAGCTTGACAATCTCCTTAGATCACAACAACCATCACCCAACGAAGCCATTCAACGCATTTTTCCCAAGATATGTAACAGCAGCATTAGAACTTCTCTCAGTCTGAAAGAGCAGATTCTTAAGCATTAAAATGTTTCCATATTGGTATTAACATGCTACTTATGAGTGTTCTGGGTGATGGAATTCATGCTGATGAACTAAGTAATCAAAACATGTATTCTTGTCCTTGACTTGAAGATCCTGTTGATTTTATATTAGAACCATCCTGAATCTGTTTGTTGCACTTTCGTGTTTGCTTGTATCTACACTTGCTGCCCTCCAGAAAGGTCTTCTTAATTGCTTCTACTGCTTAATCTGGCTAGTTCATGCTCTTGATGTTCATACCATATGAACATTGTTGTTGTTTGTTCCTTTCTGTTTCTGATCTTGTTATTTGCACAAGGGCATTCATACATTGCTTGTTGAGCATTACTGTTTACTGACAGTTGTTTCTTGTTGCTTTCGCAGGAATGTCGCAGTCCCTTTGACTATTGTGATGTTGTTACATCAACTACTCACAAGAACCTAAGGGGTCCTAGAGGTGGCATAATATTTTTTAGGAAAGGAAAAAATTTAAGGAAACGAACTGGATCGTTTTCTCAAGGGGATGGAAATGACTATGACTTTGAGGAGAGGATAAACTTTGCTGTTTTCCCTTCAATGCAAGGAGGGCCTCATAATAATCATATTGCTGCCTTGGCAATAACTCTGAAGCAAGTTGCAACACCTGAATATAAAGCATACATTCAACAAGTCAAGAAAAATGCTCAAGCTTTGGCATCGGCCTTGCTCAGAAGAAAATGCAGATTGGTTACTGGTGGCACAGATAATCACTTGATACTGTGGGACCTCAGAAATTTTGGCTTGACTGGTATAGTTCTGCCTACTAATTTGTAGTGAATCTGTCTTTGCTATCACGATGTGTATGAATTAATTTCCAGTTTTTTGAAGAAAAAAAGATGCAAATTTTCATTCCGTCTTGCTTACTTGACATTAATTGGAAAATTGAAATGTTTTGGTATATGGTCATGTGGTTTGCAAATGTTCAAACAATAATGTCTGGTAGATACCACTTTTAATTTCTCAAAGTAATATCTGTGGTTCTATTTTTTCATGGACACTTTCAATGATTATAAATATTTTGTGGCTTATGAAGTTGCTGTGCTACAAATTTTGACAGGGAAGAACTTTGAGAAGGTCTGTGAGGCATGCCGCATCTCTATTAACAAGACACCAATATATGGGGATAATGGCTCAATATCTCCGGGGGGTGTGCGAATTGGTTAGTTTTTACGTACAAGATGACATTTTGTTTACTCTCTACCATTTGTTTGTGCATAAATAAAAATAATATTGTACTGCTTATTGTCATGTTGCTGCAGGAACACCTGCAATGACTACTAGAGGTTGCTTGGAGGATGACTTCGAGGTGATCGCAGACTTCCTCATCAGGGCGACACAGATAGCTAGCAATGTTTTGAAAGAACATGGAAAAGTGCAGAAGGAATTTCTTAGAGGCCTACAGAACAATAAGGACATTGTAGAACTCCGTAATCAGGTCGAGACTTTTGCGTCGCAGTTTGCGATGCCAGGTTTTGATGTATGAATGTGCATATATTAATATATACATATCTTGGTGGGGATTGTCCAGTTTCATCAGCAAATAGCAGTTGTTTTGTCATCCCGCGGTTCACAAATAATGCAATTGTTGCTTTCGGCATCAGCAGAGTTGGAAAGGATTTTTTTTAGCTGGATATCGGTCTTGACTCTTTTGACTCTCAACAAATCGTGTACAGGCTTACTGCCTAAGTTGCGATTTGTAGTGAACCTTCACATCACGAAGTTTTATAGGATATATGTTTCTTCATGTTATTTATTACCCTACAACAGTACTTAGCTGCTATTGGAACCTGTAAGGTGTCCAGGATGGATGGGCTTACACATTTGAGCTCACTTACGGTTAATTACAAAGATGGAATGTGGTAAACTTCTTATTCAGTGTGCAGTCTGTTGGATCAATTGCATATTAAGCCGTTGATGTGCTTGTTTCCGCCCCATATTCTTCTCGATGGTGATGAGTAAGAGAAGCATTAGTAAGTACTTGTACGACTACTTTGTTCATCAGCTGTTCGTGGCTTAATTATTCATGTATCCAGCATTATATTGCAGATTTCTCCTCTACTTCGTCGTTTCATGATTCAGTAAATGCTTTGTCAAATCTGTATTGATATTTAATTTAGATCTTGTGGGGTAGTAGTTCTGCACAACAACACAACAGTATAGCCCTGTTTGTAACAGCTTCTAAAAACCGTTTTTCTACGATACTTAGCTTTCAAACAGATTATTTGAGTCTATTAGTCAATTATAATAGACACTACAATGACTTCATTTATATCGGTTAAAATCGTATGTAAGTAACTTTCTTTGTATGATTTTACTAAAGTTATTACTATTTATAAACCAAAACTGAAAGCCACCGATAAAATCCAACATAAACGGCTCATATACGGCATTTTGTCAACATTTTCCGGATTGATTCTTACATGACCCCCTGGTGCGCCGTGCCTGTATGTGTTCATCAGTTCATTGCCTGTCCTAGACGTTTCAATGTGCATTAGTAGTGGACTAGTAGTAGTGTAGTACTGACATTGACATGGATGTCAAGATTTTTGAGCTGCTGAATGCTGCAACAGTGCAGGTGACATCATGAGACTCCTTTGTTTGTTGGGGAGGGGGACCATCATGAAAATTTGGTGGCTGGTTTGGTCGGTAGCAGCCTAATTCCAGTCGCAGCTCAGGGGTGTTATCATCTCTCTTTTGACTCATGCCCCCCTCGGTTTTGTTTTTTCCAGCTTACCATGAGCGATACGTTTCGTTTCTGTCATGATTTGCTTGGATCAGCTGTCCATGGACATCACATCGGCGGCTCCGTTTTTCCTCCAGGGAAATGATGGTGCGGCGTCGATCGAGCGGGCGAGCAAGGCGAAGAAAGATAGCCAAAGGTCTTTTTCTTCAATGCGCAGCTTCCAGCTGCCGTTCCAGAAGCCCTTTCTTTGTAGCTGCAGTTGATGCTGTGTGATGTTACTCCGTTTCTTTTGGCGTTGTTTTACAGTACGTTAGTTAATGTTTTAAAACTTCCACCGCTAATATAAAAAAATACTTAGATTTAATACATAAAATGTTATTATTAGATTTACCGTGAAAAATGCTTTCATATTATTATATTTTGATCGCGTACGTTTTCTCCTCCTTCAGTGGATATAAGGAATTTAAGGTGGTGATCAGTTAGGCTAGGCCCTGATCAATATGACTTCAGCTTCTGGCTTCAGCTTATTTTTGCACTATTCATAAATTTCGTCTTTTTCTGAACTTTTGGCTTTTTTTGAGTTTTTTTACCGGTTCTTTTTTTCCTCGTATTTGTTTACATTATACGTGATGGGCTAATATGTTTTTTCTATTTTTAAATTTAATTATGGTAAATAAGCCTCTGTCAGCTACAGTGCTTTTTTCAGCCATGAGGCTTTCAGCCGAACCGATCACCACCTTAAAAGCTCATAGCTTATGGCTGAAAACTCTGTAGCTGGCTGAAAAAACACTGTAGCTGACAGAGGCTTATTTAGCATAATTAAATTTAAAAAAATTTAAAAATATAAAAAATATGTTAGCCCAATATGTATAATACAAACGAATACAGGAAAAAAGAACCGGCAAAAAAGCTCAATAAAAGGCCAAAAGTTCAGAAAAAGATAAAATTTATAAATAGTGAAAAATAAACCAGAAGTCAGAAACTCAAGTTGAACCGATCAGGTCCTTAAAGCCTACACATTTCTCCCCCTATTCTTGCTCTAGTGGAGTCCTTGATGATGGCTTTACGAGGAAAGTAAGCTCGCCACTGCAAGTAAAGAATTATGGTCACTAGGTGAGGAAAAAAACAATTGCAAGCGATCTTGGCATTTCACACTTGGCTTTTCAGAGTCTTTCTACGGAATAGTGCTTGGCCCAAAGTGGCACCCATAAAATGGTTCTAATAATGCACACGCCGCTCGGTTTTTGTTTTCTAGTTTCGCGGTGAGCACCTGGCTCGGAAAAAGAAATCCATAATAGCTTGGCTTTGCCGGCCATGGATGTCAAGCGTAGGTTCTGGCAGTACACGAGATATGATTTGACATGCAGCTGAGGTTGTTAAACCAGCACTATCATTACGGCGGCCTTTAGGAACCCTAGGCTCAACCCTGTTGTAAGTTATGCTAGTTCTAGTATGAACATGATATATACCAAGTTAGTTTCTTTACCATTTAGAGGCAAAAGAGATTAGTATGGTAGACGTAATTTTCATGCAGATGCCTCGTGCTTCCAAGGGCAAAGAACTGAGAGACTCCTGAAGCAGAAGCAGGGAGGAGAGACAGGAAAAGAAGGTGTAAAGAGAACCAAAGTTCACCCGTTGCCTTCTTTTTCCTCTGCGACACTAGCAAGAGTCCAGCCTACGCCACCCCTGTCCTCCAGGCGAGCAAACAAAAGCAACCTTTCGTTGTGCAACTGCTTGCGCCGCTACTGCAACAAGATTTCTCTCTCTCCCTCTCAGCTTAGTTGCCTCTTCCCTCCAAACAAACTCGCCTTTTCTTGCGACCTTCTCTGTCTCTCTCTCTCTCTCATCATGTCTCTCCTTTCATAGCAGAGACACAGCAGCAAGAAAGGAACAACATCATGACCAAAATGCTGTGATACTCTCCATCCCCAGTACTACTGCATGCTAATTAAAGATGCTACTACTACGTACTACTACATGGAACAGTATTACTTGTACTACCATGCAAGCAAGAAATCAAGCAACATCCATGGCGATGATGATGACCTGTGTGGTCTGATGAGCTGTGATCGATCGCTGATCAGTGGCTGCACAGGTCGGACAGCTCCTTCCTGCCCTCGACAATGTCGTCCAAGAAGTCGTCGAGCTGGCACACCAGGCTCTCCGTGCCGGTCCGGAGCACGTCGAGCCACGCCTTGAGCTCGTCCACCTTGTCCTTGACGCCGCCGTCCTCGCACTTGCTGCCCGTGGCCACGGCCCGATCCACCTCATCGCGCGCCGCCTCCGCGGCAGCGCGAGCGCACCGGAACTCGTACATCCTGATACCCGGAGCGCCGAAGCCGGCGCTGGTGCTGTTGGCCTCGACCTGATCGGCCTCCTCCGCCATCCTCTGCTGCAGCATTGCGATGGACGCCATGAACCCGCCGGCGTCCGTGCTGCAGCCGGCCGCGCCCTCCGCCGAGCACGGCCCGGCGGCGCAGGAGACGGCGCCGCAGGCGAGGATGAGCAGGAGCAGGGAGCTGGCGTTGTGCAGCGCGTAGAGGAGCCCGCGGAAGCCGTTGAAGCCGCTGAGCCTGGCGTCCGCGGCGCGCAGCAGCAGCCGCTCGTCGAGCTGCAGCGAGAGCGGCACGATCCTTGCCTCGGACAGCGCCCGGTTCTCCTCCTCCGCGGCCATCGCCTCCCTCCTCGCTGCAGAGATCGCCCTCATCACCTGTGCCAATGCACCCGATTAGATTAAAACAGAGCATGCAAGAAACACATAGCGATGATGCACAAACACAGGCCAAAAGGACATTCCAAGAGTCAGAGCAACTGAGCAAGAAACCATTAATGGCGCAAGACGAGGTTGCACAGTGCAGAAAGAAGTTTCAAAGAACAGGACAGGAATCAACAAAGGTGAGCATGATCATATTTACTACTCGCGGAGGATATTTCATCAAGAAAGCAAGAACCAACCAACCTGGCGAGTGGAGAGGGGGGAGGGGTCCTGGAGCCAGTCCTCCAGGGCGGCGGCTGCGCAGGATGCGGCGGCGCAGTAGCGCTCGACGGCAGCGAGGCCGAGCTTGACGGCGAGGCAGGCGTCCCAGAGGCGCGCAGTCTCGTCCATGTACTCGTCGAGCCACCGGCCGCCGGGCGGCAGGTGGAGCTGGCCCACCATCAGCGTGAGCTGCGAGTGCAGCCCCTTGAGCAGCGCCGCGGCCCGGAGCAACGCCGGCAGCGACGACAACCCTCCGCCGCTGCTGAGGTCGTCGAGCCCGCGCGCCAGGGACGTGAAGAAGGCGTTCATGGCTCTGCAGTAGTACGCTGCGATAAGGAGGTTGGAGGCGGGAAGCGTAGGGCGGCTGGCTATATATAGCTAGCGCGCGGTGCCGGGGAAGAGGAGGAGGAGGAGAGGAGAGGGACACGAGACACGACACGATCGGAGCGGAGCGTGGAGTGCAATGATGGATGTCTAGAGGAGGGGGAGAAGGGCGATGATGAGGTTGGGGGGAGGCAGCGGCGGAACCATGGGTGCTTGCTTCTGCTGCTCCAGTGTTGTGCTCTCCTCTTGCCCGCTCGCTCGGCTTGTGTCCGTGTTGTGTGTACGACTGGGCGTGTTTAAATTCTGCCGCTTGTGCGTTGGCCGCTCAATACGGCTTAAGGATTCAGCTTTTAGCTTTTCGCTAAAATTGCACTGCAACAATGATATTAAACCATATAGGGTCTCTTCTTTTTAGCTGCGGCTTATGACTTTTGATTGAATTTTTTGAATTTTGGCTGTTTACGGTACAGATTACGGAGAGATCGATACTCACTTGCGATTTTGGTTGGTACAGATGTTGGACTTTTAACGTGTACTACGTTTAACTTGTAGACCCCGTCTTGAGAAAATACTCCGTTTAAAAATTATGTACTGTAGCGGCTGCCAAAAGCCGGGCGGCTTGTGCCCTGCCGAACACCCCCATAGATAGTTATAAATAAGGTGAAGATAAACAATTGACATTTGGATTATTTTGGATTTTGCGTTTGTGAAAGTTTTGGTCGATTGGGGTCGAAAGTTAAGTTCACATGGTTTTAGTCTACTCCAAGTAGTTTTTATCTTCTTCGAGTGTTTTTGGTTGCTTCGAGTAGTTTTAGACCAGTCCAATCCAAGTGGCATCGAATGATATTCGGGTAGCTTTGGAGCATTAGAGGGCTTTCGAGCTGCATTGGAATATTGGACGGCACTCGATTGGCATCAGAAGATCGCACGGCTGAATGACCACGGCATACTTTGACCACAGTGGCTTTCGATCACAGCAGACTTCGACTGCATTAGACTTCGATCACGGCAAACTTCAATCACGTCAGACTTCGACTGCGGAATATCCACTAAGATAGTTCGACCACGACAGAACAACCACTGAAGGTAATAGTAACTATAGTACTTTTTTATGGTCGTAGCTACAGTACCTGGTCAGTACTCGATTGTCATAGGTTTTACTGATTGATAATTGAAAGCTTTGCAATCGATGGTCGTAGACTTTACAGACTGTGTTATAGTTGCAGACTTTGCAGTCTGTTGTTATTGTCTTCAGTAGTTGAAGACTTTGCGATCGGTTGTTGTATACTTTGCAGTCGGTACTCGTAGACTTCATGGTCGGTATGAGTGCTTTAATTTCTGTGATCTTTGAGTATCTTGAGTACTCGTTTTGGGTCAGTGGTTGACTGATCTGGTCGTAGCGGTTGTCGATGATACTTGGTGCTCGGTGATCAATGATGTGGTGATTGGTTCATGATCTATAGTCATAGACTTGGCGCTCGGTACTTGATGGTTTTGGTCGTAGCGATGCGTGATATCCCTGAGTGTTTGGAGCGGAGCGATAGTATTTCCTGAGTACTCGTTGTGGAAAACTTGTGCCGAGAAACATTTGTTCGGTGTTTGCATGTTCAGGATGGCGTGGAGACGATCATGGTCGATGACGAGGAAGACCAGGACTAGAATGAGGAGATCCGAGCGAGCGAGCGATCGAACGACTTACGGTCGAAATCTACATTCGGTAATTTAGATTGCTTTTTTTTTGTTAAAGATTTATTTTTAGGTATCAAAAGGCAGAGGCAATCATTCACCCCCCTCTGATTGTGCCGTACAATCCTGCAGATGGTTAGGTTATTTTAAAAAATAAAAAAACGTTATATCATCATGAACAATGTAAATGAATATGAGAAAAAAGAAAAGGCAAAAATATCAAAATAAACGAAAATTAGAAGCCGGTAAATTTTAGGTAATTTCGGATTTAAATAGACGAAAAACTGAAAAAAGCTAGAAATTGAAGTCAATTGGAATGGAACAAATTAATTTCTTGCCCGGGTGGTGTGCTGTGTTCTTTGGATGAGGCGATTTTTTTGGTCAGGGTAAGCGGGCCCCGCCGGAGGCTTCCCTGTCCGCAGGGTTTGTGAGTGTAGTGGTGTATACATACCATGCGTCGTATTTTTTTTTAAAAAAAATACTTTACGGTGTGTTATTTCGGAACACATGAATTTTTTGGAAAATTCATATGAACCATTTTAATTTCCGTAAGAACTGTGAAAAGTTGTTGCGTTCTAAACATGTCTAAGCCGGGGTACTAAATTTAGGGGTTTTCTTGAAAACATAGTAAGAATTTGTCAAATTAACTAGAGTAAAGCTCGTGCAACATGAAAATTGAGGAGCGAATTTTAGTGATATCACCGAATAACTCTGCACCAACTCACGGAGTTTGCCTTGTGAATTACTCAGTAGTCAGTACATGATGTACTACACAAGTAATGGTTGATTCCTTTTTTTTCATCCCAATTTCTCATGCCTGTTTGTGAGATTTAGTACAGTTAACGGACAAATTATATCGATCTTAAGTTCTTCCACTCCTGAATTTGTAAACTAACTACGTTTGCTCGTGCAAATATGATATCAACAGAAAAATCAGTTGCCTAAATCGGTTGTGGATCAGACTCCAACAGTACAACCTAGTGTTAATTAAGCTATGCGATATTTAGTACAATCAATCTCATCAGTTTATTTGACATCCCAAGCATGCGTTATTCGATTCTATCTTGTACCATCCTTTCCGCCTCCTTTATTCCCTGTCCAACTCAGAGATGCAAACCTTATCCCGCCAACGCCACTACCCATAGCTCCCTCAAATTCTTCTACAGTTCGCTCCAACTCCCGTCAGTAAGGAGCTAAAGATCTTCCATCCTTTTAGTAGAAATGTTCTACCATTCGATATCCTTATGATCACAAGAGCGCTGTAATGTATACAAAATTGTGAATAATTCCTTTCATAAATAGTGAAGACAACATGTGCAATTCAGTTGGATCTACCTGCCAGTGAATGTACCGACAACTGAACCTTATTGTTGATACATGCAATTTAGTCGGAAATATCTTTTGAGTTATGCCATATGACTTAAAATTTTAAATTTTGGATGTTCGTAAAAGACATTACACAGAGGAAAATAGTCGTATACGATTTTGGCAGATACAGCTGAACTCAGTACATTTTTTACTATAATCTTTTTTGTTGATCTTGTCTTTAAAAAACACACAACTTAAAAGCTAAGTTACTATATAATAAGTCTCAAGTGATAAGTGAAAACAGAAAACACCCTATATATCCGTTGACAAGTGCTATTTAGCGGATCTGCCCGTCAGTGACTGTTCACGGCGGTTTGCCATTGTTTGTACGCGGATTACCCCCTCTTCGGAGAAACAATTACCCGACATGCATGAGATTAGCATGGTTCTGGTCTGAGCAGCGAAGCTGTTGTGATGGAGCTTTGCGCTTTATGTTCCCATCTTGTCACACACTGAAAGATCAATCTTAACTTTGTGTGCGTAAAGCCTGTAGAGACATGTAAACACTCGGTAGAGCAGAGCAGCAGGCATATGATGATACACGCCATGGCAGCTCCCGAGCAAAAGGACAAAATTGGAAGGGTTTTGTCCATGTCAGTATCATCCCTGAACTTGGGCCCCATTTCTTCTTGACAACCTCAATTTTTAGGATTTATATTTGAAGTTAATTCATGAAAATTACTGCATTTATTTTATAAAATTTGTATCATGCAACTAGGCATCAAGCACCTTTTTTTGTTAGTGATAAGTAAAGTTTTCATTTATCAAATGAACATCCAACAACTGAAATACACAGCTTCAAGCACATATAACAGCCAAAAAAAAATTCGATTTCATTTTTAAAAAAACATCAGGCGTCTAACAGTCTGCAAAACTATTTTTTGTACTGTATCTATTTGTAATGCCATATTTTCAAACAACTCTAGCAATTCTTAGCATTAACCAACTAGTGCTCAAGCTGTAATGGTCAACAATATCATGCTTAAGGTCCCCCGGCCGATCGACACTTTTGACTAAGATTGGCAGCAACAGCCAATCGTTCTTTCCACTTGATATATTCCTCTGCTCTTTATTTAACGACGCTTTTTTCCTTTGATATACTCATCAAGGAACCGTGTCGCCATCATGCATATCAACAAACGAACAGATGCAATCGCTAACCACATGGATAAATCTTCGCAAAAGGGAGAGATTTTGGGGGTGTGCGGTTAGGGCTACCCGTGGGATCTTGGAGAATGTGATGCTTTCTTCCTTCCCCGGCGAAAGAAGCACTTAAACAACACATGCTGCCCCTATAAACAAACCCTTTTCCTAAACCGTGATCTCGCGTAATCTAATCAGGGTTTATTGTAATGCAAACATGTGATAGGTGTCTAGAAGCTAGAATTTTAAAATAAAGGAAGATTGATTTGCCTCTGCCAATGTGATCCAAACAAGAGAATTCGGTTTGTATCTTTCCCAAAATTAGGTGCTATCTAATACTCTATTATTATGTGCGCAATGAGGCAGTTTATGCATGCTTACTGCCCAAAATGCCTTGTGTGACTAGGCACAATCCGCTACAAACGACCATTTTTTTTATACAAAACACATGAGGAAATCAGCATGTATACAGTATACATGAGTATACAATCCCATCTTCCTTTGTTGTGCAAAGATAGGAATGGGATTGGAAGCATGAGTATACAATCCCACTGCACCCACCCACATGGATCAGGGGACAAAGGGAGCATTTTATTGACTTAAAGAAACCAGAAGTCAATATAAATATCTGATTTTTCAAAGCGGTTTTCTTACTCCTTTCTCCTCCATTTTGCTCCAGGAATAAGACAAAGGGAGACACGTCATACACTCTACTCCTCTCACTCCGTCTCGCATGTATCTCTCCTTAGTTTTTCTTACCACTCATGTTTTTCTTTTAAAAACCATTTCTTTCAATCAATACTACTTATTTTTAATTAAAAGTCATCCGCCACCGCCAATACGAGGCCGCTGCCAAGCCTCTCGAGTGAGTCCCATCATGATCACTCATGGCAGTAATTATGGCCGTAATTATGCCTGCCCAAAAGCCCACAGGGGCAAGCTAGGCAGCCCTAATGGAGGGGATTAGCAATAATTGCCTCATTGAGCCTTTGACCACCGATAATCGCCACTAATCACAGGGCCCTGGGGCTCCATGCATGATGGTGCTGCACTTGTAGGGCGCCCGGCCGAGACAGAAACCCCAGAAAGGCTGCAGCCATCAGCTGAAGCTTTGATTCTTTTTGGACAATGCATGATGGCTAATGCCGCTGGCCTAATTCAACCGGCCCCCTATTTAATACTGCGGCTCTTGCTTTTCCTGCAGGGCTTGTCTTGGCCGGTGGGTAACACAATCTCAGAGTCAGTACTAATGATCTGCTTGTCTTTAATACTAATTACTACTACTCCAGTAGCCGTGAGTTGTGAAGAGGACGAGCAGCTGCTGCTCTCGTAGTGTGCATGGCTTAGCTAGCCTAGGCTGTAAAGATCGCGGAGCACGAGTATTTTCCTTTCTTTTCCTTTCTCTTTCAGACGAATGGATGGGTGCAGGGCAGGGCAGGGCGCCACCATCATGTGGTTCAATATTGGGGCGAGCGAGATCTATCATTTGTCGGGGCGACACGCCAGCATGGACGCTGCTGCGCCTCCGGCGAATGGACGGAGGTGAGTACGTGGCCATGATTCGGTTCGGCTCGGTTGCCGTTGCCGTTGCATCGGCGATTTGGCGTCGTTGGCATATGGTGCTGTGGCGACAGGTATGGTGCAGTGTATGCGTACAGTGACGAATCCAGGAAATTTTTTTGGAGGGGCTGAAGTACCATCTCAGCCCCTGCTACATTATACATCCATAGCTAAAAATTTAGGAGGGGCTTCAGAGGGGCTCCAAGGGTCCGGTAGCGATAGGGGGGGCTCGAGCCCCCCGCCCCACTGCTGGATCCGCCCCTGTATGCGTACGTTTTGTTACTTGCTGATCGAAGAGTGGTGCTTGCCTGTCGTGGTAGTTGGTGCCATGGTGGTGCTTTGCGAGTTGCGATCGATCCTGCCGGATTTGACGTGGTTCCCCTCCTTCCTCGGCGTTGGTGGTAGAGATTTGGTTTTGGGCAGTTTTTGGTACGCGTCAGGATGGCCTGGTGTGTTTTGCGTCAGAAGTGGTCGCCGGCCGGGTGGGTCGAGTCGGTAGGGGCCAAGAAGATCACGGCGGATGTCCCCATTGCCGTGCCGGCGCACATGCCCGCCCGCCCGCCTTGCTTTCATCTGCCGTGCAAAGGTCATGGCCCTCAATAAGTGAAGTGAATGAAACTCGAATTTCGTAGCTTGCTCTTCAATTTGACGGCTCTCATCAGCGCTTGATCAGGAATTGGACGCCAAAGTGTGCAACTGGACAGGCCGGCGCGGTCCTTCCAACGGCCCGGTCCAGTAATAACGAATGAAGCAGCACAACGGGCCACACCCATGTCATCCACTGTCGTTTTTGAGTCAAACTAGACCGAAACCAGGCCGTCGTATCAGGCTATCAGCCCCCTACGTACTTGAGGCCGAACAATCCCGCGCGGACCGCCATATACCGCCAACTGACTAAGAGGGCGATTACGCTAAGGCCCTCTCTCGGTTGTGCTGAAAGCTGTGGTTTATGACTGAAATTATACTGTAGTGGTTAAATTTTTACTGTATCTGAAGGTAACTTATTTGGCATAATTTAATTTTAAAAAATTTAAAAATAGAAAAAATATGCTAACTCATCACGGACAACACAAACGAATACGGGAAAAAAGAACTGGCAAAAAAGCTCAAAAAAGCCAAAAGTTCAGAAAAAGACGAAATTTATTAATAGTGAAAAATAAGCCAGAAGCTGAAGCCGAAATGAGCGGGGCGGCTGCAACTGTTGTCGTGTGTCTGACCTACCTGCGTTTGAACCTAGGTTTGATATGTGCTCGGTGGGAAAAATATCCGCCCTTGGTGAGATATTAGATAAATCTAGGATTTATCCAACGACATCTATTCTAGATCTAACGTGTATTTGAATAGAAAGTATATATGTATGTATAGTATAAGTGCGGTATGTATGAGTGGGCGATCTTTGTCTCTACCCCTCTATAATACACCAAAATTTTCTTTACTAAATCCACCCCCCTCAACCACCCCACAGTCATGCCTAATCTAAGTCCATCCAGATTTGTGTACCAAAGTAATCCAACTTCATACAAATGAATGACCTGGATCTCTTCTCAAGCCTTCTTCTCTTACTCATTGAAGATCCTAAGGCCAAAATCATCCGGATCATGCACATCATTGAACCCAGAACCCCACCCCGCGCCCACGCACCGCCCCCTGCGTACGATGACCTGCTGGGGGGGTACGGGAGGACGGCGGAGGCCAGTGAGGCTCCAGCGGCGGGGCGGCAGACGCGCGCGGCGGAGTCGGTACGGCTGGAGCACCAGCTGGTGCGGGTGCCCCTGGAGGCGCTCAAGTCCACCGCCCGCGCCAACCACCGCCTCACCGAGAAGGAGATCGCTGTTGTCCTCTCCTCCACCTCCTCAGTCGCCGCCGCCCCGGGCGACAACGGCGCCGCTGCCGTCGACCACCTCACCTCCCGTCGTATAAAGTGGTGGCGTCGTCGCGTCGACGTGGGCCGTGGTTCATCCTCTTCTCTCTCCTCACACCTGCGCCGACCTGATCTGCCTCCCGATCCATTTTCTCCTTCCCCACCTCACCGCTGTCGCCGCGCTCCTCCGGCATTCCCTCCGTCCTCCATTCTCTCCTTCCCCACCTCGCCGCTCCTTCCCCTCCCCGACGCCTCCGCTCTCCAACGCCTCTTCGAGATCTCTCCGGCCTCATACGCGAAGAGAAAATATTGCGTTGATCTATGAGGAGAAGGCTGCTGGAAGGGCCGTTGATGTCGGTGAGGGATGGTGGTGGCGGCGACGCTGCCGCAGACGATGGAGGCGCTCACATGGCGGGTGACCATGCTCACGACTCGCTGCAGAAGAGCCATGGTAACATGGGGGGAATGGTCACCATCCTGGGATCCTTCGACCACCGCCTCACCGCGCTCGAGGCCGCCATGCACCCCACCCAGGTCCCCCATCCCGTCCTTCCTATTTGGGTTATTTTCGATTGATTCGGCAAAATTTGAGAGAGGCTGATTTGTATAGCCTGTACGATTCTGAATTTGGGCTGCAGGTGAGGACGCACGCGATCCGGCTGGCGCATGAGAACATAGACAAGACGCTCAAGGCTGCGGACCGGCATCCTTTCGAAGTTTGACCTTGCCCGTCGGGTGCGTGTACTAATTCACCGTGAAATTGCCAACATTTTAGCTGAATTTGGTGGTGAATTTTGTATGTTTGGGTTGGAAGAGGTTGTGGCATTGTGTGGATCTGGAGGGGATTGCATGTGTGCCGGGTGCTTGCATTGATTTCTTGTTAGTTTGTCAATTTTTCTTTCCTGGATCGGATGATGGAGTTAATGAGTTTGGGTTAAAATGTGTTGCGATATATTATAAGTTTGGTGTGGACTTAAGCTGTATATACTGTTAATTAGGTTCAACGCTGCCGTCATTGAAACAAATATGGTTTTTTCACTGGCAACAATATTACCACTGAAGAAACGGGGAAATTGAACATATACCCCATAGTTAGCAGGCACTTGTAAGTTTGCCCCACACTTGAGTGGCCTTGTAATTTTGCCCCATACTTGACATGCCCCCTTATTATTTTGCCCCATTGCCCATTTAGTTGTTATTTTAATTTCACTTTTTATTTTTTGGGGCAGGAAATAACAGTAAAACCCTTTAATTGGTGAACCTCCTCTCTTAGCTGTGTGTACAGATGCACAAAAAGGTTTAGAAAATACAGTAAAAATATTTTTTAATGTCATTTCCTGCCCCAAAAAATGAAAAACGAAATTAAAATAACAACTAAATGGGCAATGGGGCAAAATAATAAGGGGACATGTCAAGTATGGGGCAAAATTACAAGGCTACTCAAGTGTGGGGCAAACTTACAAGTGCCTACTAACTATGGGGTATATGTACAATAACTGAGCCTAACTTGGTGAGAGGTATGGGTGTACACCCCTACCACCCACGGTCAAGTCCTCTTCGGCTTAAATTTGGGTGCCTATTTTCTTCTTAATTAAAAAGATACTTCCTTCTAGGTATTCTCGTTTTTTTTAATATTATCACTGATAAGCTTCTGTTCTTTAGGAGATAATTGGTCCCCATGAGGATTGAGAGTTACCTGGAGGCAGTGGATCTGCCTAAAGGCATCGTTAGCTTCTTCTCCTCAAATAAGAACTTCAAGAGCAGTGAAGGAGTTCTCATTCATGTCAACAATCTGTTAGCTAAGTCTGCTCTGAAGATCGAAGAGGAATTTAGGCAGCTGATGAGTACGTACAGGTGAGATTGTCAATTCTTAGTGCACACCCACACATGAACTATTTTCATGTTTATTGATCCTATATCAGTAAAAGAACAGTTAGTTTATGTTGTTTTATCTGTTCTTTCAGCAAACCTATTGAGCCCGATCGCCTCTTTGATTTTCTTCCCAAGTTTCTGCGGCCACCAAAGGACGGCCCTGAGGCTGATCAAGGGAATGCTAGCCACTCAGCATCCATCCAAAAGCTTGGATACTGCTATATACAGGACCCCAACACTAATTCCTCCAAGAATATTGCCACTCATGAATGACATAGCTCAGCAGTTGGTTCAGACTGGAAATCAGCAGTCATGCTATAAAATTTACAGGTAGGTTTGGATAATGGTTCCACATCTATTCTGAGTTTTCTTCTTTCCTTATCAATTCTTGTTTCCACCTTTATTTACTATGAATCTAAGATCTTTTGAGAAAAGTCCTTTGGGAGCAGTTGTGTAGTTCAGGTCTTAAGGTTGATTGTTGGTTACCAAAAAGATAGTCCCAGTGAGATTATGGTTCGAAAAATAGTGTTTTTCACTGCAAAACCTTTCATTTTCCTCTAGAGCATATTTGTAGGAAATGACAGAACACAAAGGATTCCCTGTCTATCCTATTTCACTGGGGATTAGTTCTCTTGGAGGTTACGTTTTGTGGAGCTTGGAATCTGATTATGTTTAGAGCTGTTCACGAAATTAATAGTTTGTGCAGTTTCTCCATTTCGTTGTGCAAATGCTACAATTTTGCCAAGTTTTTGAAGAAATACAAAATTGGCCTTACTGATCATTGAAAATCTCATCTCTACTCCTCTATAATACACCAAAATTTTCTTTACTAAATCCACCCCCCTCAACCACCCCCACAGTCATGCCTAATCTAAGTCCATCCAGATTTGTGTACCAAAGTAATCCAGGCATGTCCTCGTCCTTCTTCCCGCCGATCAGCCTGGCAGGGTTCCCCACCGCCGTGCTCCTCGCCGGCACATCTATCAGCACCACCGAGCCAGCCCCAATCTTGGCCCCGGCTCCAATCTTCACGTTGCCAAGAATCGTCGCTCCTGCGCCTATCAGCACCCCATCCCCGATCTTGGGGTGCCGGTCGCCCACCGCCTTCCCAGTCCCACCCAAGGTGACGTGGTGGAGAATGGATACGTTGTCGCTGACGACGGCGGTCTCGCCGATGATGACGCCGGTGGCATGGGCGAGGAAGAGGTCATAGAGGAGCGTGGAGAGGAGGGTGGAGGAGCAGAGCTTGTTGGCGAGGTGGAAGGAGAGGGAGCGCGGCAGGGAGGGGTGGGAGAGCACGGTGGCGTAGAGGAAGGAGGCGAGGGTCGACATTTTGAAGTGCAGTGCAAATGAATGTAAAGATATTATCCCTGCAGAACTCCACGACCTACTTAAGCAAATCAGAAATTAGATGGTTGATGCGAGACATGACTTATTATTGCCTTGTTATTTATGCATTATATTTGGTTATACAATATATGAGACGTGAATCTTAATGAATTTGATTGTTCGTTTTATTTTTTACAAATTTTATCTTGTTTTATATTTTATCGTAGCGTTAGCACGGGCACATTCCTAGTAATTAAGAAAAGACCAAAACGACGTGCGGGCCGGCCAACACAGAGTGGGCCTCACGTACGCGCCGGGCGGCATGCAAACGGTGAAAGCCTGGCCTTGCTGGGCCGCCGTTCCCGCTTCCCAGCGTACGCGAGCACTTCGCGCGGTCGTATGGGCCTTCACGAGGTGGGGATCTCTGCTGGCTCGGGCTACACCGCGTGACTGACTGAGCACGGGCCGGCCAACTTGCACCGGCTGTCGCGGCCTCACCCGCCAGTTCGCAACCGAATCACCCGGGCGCTGCCATGCGATGAGGCATGAGCTGATGAGCTAGCCATTGCGGATTCGGAAGACGAAATACTAGTGATAATACAACTATGGATGGACGAATACTGGAACAGGAACTAGTCGATTTCGCCGGGGATAAAGCAGGAAGATTCAAAGTAGCTTGCATTTGCGTGCATCGTTGATTTGATGGTCGCGTTGCAAACACGCGGTTGTTCAAAGCTTGAACCTTCAGGCTGAGAACATGGAGAGCAGAACAGGGTGTGTTGTTGTTTGTTGTCTGCTTCCCGTTGTCGATTGGGATTCGGGAACAGCCACTGCACCATGGAGTAATCAATATAACTGCGGTGTTGGCACTCACTCCCAACGCAACCGACAGTCCGTGCAACCTGCACTCTTTTGCAAAGCAGGACGTTGGAACAGTCCCAAATTCGAGTACTGCTGCCACTCGATCCGTAACTGCAACTAGTGGCCGTCATATTTGTTATAGTCGATATTTTTTAAACTATGGGTGATTATGACTTTTACTTAAAAATAAACAACAGTGGTTGAAAGAAGTGTTTTTAAAGATAAGTATGTCAAAAAAAATGTACATACCATACCTAAAAATTGTTCATACCACTAAATGATCTTACATACTCATATACTACACATACATACCCTTCGTTACGCAAAATACTTTTTACGTTGTGAGATACGACATAAGATGTAATTACACACAGAAGTAGAAAAGATGCTTCCTATATATATATGTATATAAAATACAGAAGAAAGAAAGCAAAAAATACGTAATATATCCGTAACCTCAGTCTTAGCCTGTAGCAGCCGTGCCTGAAGCGGATTCGTAAGCTAATATGAACGGCCCGGTAAATACTCGGACTCAGGTCTCAAACGTGCAGCTATTCCAGCGGTGTATCCACAAATTCTCCGGGTAAAAACACAAGCTGTCGATGCGCGCAGATGAACGGCGAAGAGGCCTCGGGATCCGGTGCGTCCGGGACCGACCAGGCTGCGGCCTGCTCGTGGTAGTCACGAAGCGAAATACCCGGGGAGCATTCAATTCCGCTGCGCACCCTGTCAGGCTGCCCCTGCCCCCGCATCCGCTGCGACTACGGGCTCTGTGGCTTCCTCCAATGCTCGTGTCGCGTACCACCACGCGCAGATCTGGTGATCGCCTGACGCATCAGCATGCAATGGGGATTGGGCGATGGTCCCGGCCGGCCGGCCGGCCGTTCGTTCCGTCCTTCCCCCTCCGAGCATCCGGACGTGAAGGCTGAAGGATTTTGTTGGTACGCCGCGCGCGGGTGCACGCACGGATAGCGCAGCTTTTTGTCCCTTTTTTGGGACGTGACGTGCCGATCCTATTGCTTAGCTTATCCTCTCCATGTAAGAAGGGCATGTTGCAAGATATCATTAAAAAAAGAGAAGTCTGTGTGAGGTTACATCTTATTAACTTTAATATTTGTCTTATATTAGTGACGTAATTGCTATCTCGAAATGCAAACATACAATATGTAATCATGTTATCAGTACAAGTAATCCAAGTATGACCTCCATATATTCTTGCTATTAGATCAATCCGCTTCGGATTCTAATCTTTCGATCCATATTTGTTTGCATGATTTCGCTAGACGTCGCCACGCTTTGGCTTCGTCGACCGAACCACGGAGGAGACGCACGCGCGGCGACCACGATCACCTTCGTGAAGAAGCCGCCCTCATCTACTCATCCTCCCGTGCATACATGCAACAAGCAAGCCGAAGCCATCATCCATCTAAGCCGTCACGAACGGCAACCAAGATGGCATCTACTCCTTTTCTTTTTTATGATTGCTTTTTACTTGCTTGCTGGACTAATCCATTGTCTTATGTGTTTTCTGATTGGTCATGACTAGGGATGGTAATTATGTCCATTTAACTATGTGTCTATGGATAAATATCCTAATAGAGTCAGATATAGGATATTAGGATGTTTTATTTGCCCAAGGCATAAAAATAGGGGGAATTCTCTACCGATCGAGTAAACAGGCACGGGGGTATGGGTAAGCTCCACTCATACTCGTCTCGCCCATTTACCCGCAACTTGACAGGTGGACCAGTCCAACAATCAAAATAGTGTGAAACCTTAGTCTTCCCGAGACCCCAAGTCCCTAAATCCAAAATCTAGCCGCTTGCCACCACCAAGCGAAGCGTCGAAGCCTCATCCTCCAAGCGTCTTCGTCTTTTCGATGGTTTGACCTCATTCTCCATTCCTCCTCAATCCTCCCAGCCATCCCTCGTCACCACCAAGCGTCCAAGCCGCCAGGCCCGTCACCAAGCGTCTTCGGACTCATCCTCCTCCCCACCACCCTTGCCACCACCAAGCGTCTTCGGCCTCATCCTCCTCCTGCCCACCCCTCGTTGCCTCATCTTCCAGATCTAACCGCCACCAAGCCACCTTATTCTCTAGATCCAGCCTCCACCAAACGTCTTCAGCCTCATCCTCCTCCCGAGCACCCCTCACCGCCTCATCCTCTAGATCCAACCGCCATCGAGTCGCCTTATCCTCCAGATCCAGCTGCCACCAAGCTTCTTCGGCCTCATCCTCCTCTCGGCCATCCCTCACCCCCACCCAACCAGTTGCATCCCTTGCCCCCCACCTAGCCAGCTGGCCGGCTGCTGCCCCTCGCCCCCAGCCCCCACTCGACCTGATTATATATATTTATGGGCTTTGGGAGGCACATTATCCATTACCGAAGTACAATCTTTGTTGTATTTTATATTTTTAATATGTCACTATTCTAATTATGTGTGATTTTAGATTGCAAAATATAGTTCACTTTATGTTTAGTATGTTTATCTTTTGAACGTTATGTCCCACCACCCCCCCCTAAAATTTGGTTCTGGGTCCGCCACTGTGGACAGAGCAATCACCAAATAAGCAACAAATCAAATCCATAAATCAAAAATAACTAAAAGCATACAAAGAGTATAAGGAAATAAGTTAATAAAGGGGAAGAAAGGAGAGGGGAAGACTCACCGGAGGCCATGAAGCTGGGGTTTTGTCGGCACTGGGGATGGCCAGAGGAGGCGCAGGGGCCAGAGCCGGGGCCGGAGGATGCGTAGGGGGGTGGAGCCGAGCTGGAGGAGGCGTAGGGGGTCAGGGTCGGACTGCCGAAGGAGGCGCAGGGGTCGGCCCAAAGGAGGCACAGGGGGTCGGGGCTGAAGGAGGTGCAGCCACGCAAGGGGTCGGGGCTGCTGGAGGCGCAGGAGGTCGAGGCCGGAGGAGGCGCAGGAGGTCGAGGCCGGAGGAGGCGCAAGAGGTCAGGGCCGGAGGACACGCAGGGAGTTGGAGCCGGGGCCGGATGAGGCACAGGGGGTTAGGGTTGAAGGAGGCGTAGCCGCGCAGGGGTCAGGGCCGAAGGAGGTGCAAGGGGTTGGGACTGGAGGAGGCAGAGGGGGCCGGAGCGCGGCCGAAGGAGGTGCAGGGGGTCAGGGCCGGAGGAGGCGCAAAGGGTCGGGGCTGGACCGTCGGAGGAGGCGCACGGGGGCAGAGCTGGGTCCGGAGGAGGCACAGCCGTGCAGGCCCGGATCTGGTGCCTGGTGGAGTGGTGGTGGTGGGGAAATTTGGGGAGTAGTAAACGAGTGGCGGTGGGTGGTTTGGTCGCCTCGCCTGTAGACCGTTGTCTTGAGGACCTGAGGACTGATTGACCGAGGAGCTGAGTTTTGGTTGAACCATTCGAGTTCGGCTCGAACAGACCCGCGAGCTCACGATAGGGATCGAGCTCGGCTCGTTGTAAGCTCAAGCTGAGCTCGAATCGAGTCTAGACCAAGCCAAGTCTCGAGTTTTTTTTACAACCCTACGTGGATGGAGACATGTTGTCATCGGTTAGGGTTTGGCACCGTAGTCGATCTACGGTGCGGCGAGACAATCCATCAAGAGAAATCGGTAGAGGGGATGGAGAGAAGGCGGTAGGACTCGCCGCTGGCTTAGGAGTTGGCTGAAGCCGGCTGAATCGATGGCGGCGACTGCTGTGTTTTGGGGAGAGAAGGGAGCGATGCAAGATAGACGAGAGAGCAATGCAACAGAGATTAATGCTCGCAGTGCGGGGTTTTTTATTTTATATGTGGTGGGTCTCACTAGGAGATAAAAGATAGTGTTAACCACTGGAGAAAAAAAAAGTAAATCTAACACCTAGATATCATGGCAGTGAGTGGTGAATTTGACACTGCCTCACATTGTATATGGGCTTACCTGGCGATTTTAATTTCGCGTTTAAATAGGGCTCTGACAGCCAGCACGTATCGATCTGATGATCTGGTGACGGAAGCTTCACCACACGCCTTTTGATTGCTTGTGCCGGGAGGGAAAAGATAAATCTGGCCTTCATCACAGCTCACGAGCGAACGCAAGCGAGTCACAGCACTGTAACATTTCTGCTTGCTCGGCTGTATAGTTTTTGACCTTTTTATATATAGTTTTTGATTTTTATTGTAGTTATTTTATACTATAGTAGCAGGTAGTTTTTTTTATGTAATTAAATTTAAGATAAATCAAAAATTTAAAAACAAGTTATCCTATTATGAATAATTCAAAGGAACATGATAAAAAAGGTAAAAAAGCTTAAAAACTAAAAAATAACGAAATTAAAGAATAGTGAATTAGAAATCAGAAGTCAGAAGCTAAAGCTGAGACAAGCATGTCTTAAGTACACCCTACGTCCTTGTCGGTGCATCAATGCATGCCATATGTATAGATCCACGACAGCTCAAAGCACATGAAGATGTTTTTAGCAAATTGTGCATACTCAGCGTAATCTCAATTATGCACCGTTTTGTAGTTACAGGATTGCAACGGTAACACCCGCAAAACTTTCGAGACTATATTTGTAGATGTGCGGTATTGAGGTCTAATGTCTCAGTAGCTATACGTGTCAAATCTTGAGGCGCGACACCAGCCACCGTGTGGCCACCAGTGTTATTGAAATCGGACCGAGACGCCAGTTCGACCGGAAAGAAAAACGGAACCGAAGCCTACTCCGATCCGACTCTGAAGCGAAAAAAATCCTGGCCGGTTTCGTACCAAACCGCTTGGAAAACCGGCAAGGGATTTGACCCCAACACTTTGGGCCTCGTTCAAAAGGTAAGCCACTAATGAAAAGTCAGATCATGCTAATTTTTAATATATTTTTTGAAAAATGATACAGACACTCTATCTACTGGTGACTAACCCACCACTTTCTGCCAACCACGCATTATTCTTTATCTCTTCTTCCTGCCAACCATCGCTTCCCCTTTTCCTTAGGACATCTGTAATGTATGAAAAGAAGAGATCTTAAGCCACCTTAAGGTCAACCTTATACATTACAGGGGTGACCTTAAGCAAAAAAAGCTTAAGGCTGGTCCTCAAGCTAAAGATCTGGCCATAAGCATTAAAATACAATTTTTCTTTATCTGCCAAGTGGGACCGTCTTAAGGCCTCTTGTGTTATATACACTATGGAGTTGGTCTTAAGATTTAGATGAGACCCACCTTAAGACCCTTTGGGTTATATACACTACAGATGCCCTTATCTCTTCTTGCTCATAGCTATGGCTTTTCTTCATTCTTACTCTTGTGATTTCGTTGCTTCTCTAACCAAATTCCCATGGCGCCTCCACCCACCGGCACCTTGGGCTCGGCCCCAAGCCACCGTGCCTCTCTAGCGCCACCCCATGGCTCTTCCCCTTAGGTCGGCTGCTACCAGCTCCTCCTCTGCATGGGTCGACTGGGACTGCCAATGCCAGCGAGGGCAGAGATCGCGTTGGAGGAGGCGGCTGCGAGGTGGGCGTTGGGGGCGGAATTGGGGAGGAGGCCAATGAAGCCCCAGTTCATGCCCATAGCGGCGGCCGCAAGCTAGTAGGGCTTTATTACTTCCCTTGCGTTGTGCGCTTGTCCCCGAGTTTTTGCTTGTTCTTTCCATGTGTAGTTCAAGTGTTCCAGCTATGCTACACTATGCATGTATGTTTTTGTTGCAGACGTTTGCTGGATTGTTGTAAACATTTATTTAGTTTGTTGCACGAATTCAATCAAAATGTTACAACCTCTCAGCCGATATGTTTGATGTTTGCACGATTTTGTTTGCTGCATGTATTTTTCGATTTTGTTACAATCCTTTTCTCTAATGTTGTAAAATTGTTATAGCCCTTCTCAAGTTGTTGTATATTTATTACAAAAATGTTGCAAGGGTTGTATGATATTGGCCCTGATCAATATGGCTTCAGCTTCTGGCTTCAGCTTATTTTTGCACTATTCATAAATTTCGTCTTTTTCTGAACTTTTGGTTTTTTTTGAGTTTTTTTACCGGTTCTTTTTTTCCTCGTATTTGTTTACATTATACGTGATGGGCTAATATGTTTTTTCTATTTTTAAATTTTTTTAAATTTAATTATGGTAAATAAGCCTCTGTCAGCTACAGTGCTTTTTTCAGCCAACTACAGTATTTTCAGCCATAAGCCATGAGGCTTTCAGCCGAACCGATCACCACCATTGTTGCACATGTTTGAGGTTTTTTGTTGCACATGTTGTATCATGTTGCAATCATTGTCAGAAAATGTTTCAACCCGAGCGTACGATGGTAGCGCTCGGATTGGACGTCCGGGCGCTAGCAACTCCCTAATTTTTTTTCTTTTTTTATTATCTGTGAAGATATAGTGGCGATTTTTGTTTTTTTCTCTTTATTTTTCTTTAATTAGATACATCAGAAAAAACGAATAATCCCTATAATACTATTTCAGTCAAAAGTCACAGTACATTGCAACAGAACCTTAAACTGCTTGTGCTGCCTGCACGAGCTTGTTTGTTGTGTGTTTGGTTCGTAGACGACTTACAATCTACTAATAGAATACAGGATCACCGGTCTAACCAGTGTCAACCGCCGGTTAGACCCAAAAACCGGAAGCCTCAACGTGTCAGCACCGTGCGTTAATTGTTAGATAGATGCCTCAAATTTATTCATCAAGCAGGTCGATTTTGACACACGCGATCGTCCGCTTCTCGCCGGCTTTCATTTCCCATTTCCATTCGGATGCTCTCAGAAAACCCCACACACAATGTAGCAGCAGTAGCCCACGAGCAGCATGTTCCCCTGTAACTCTGTAACTAAGCAGGCATAGGCCTCGCAATAGATGAGCACTGTGGCGCGCATGCATGCACTGCATATGCATATGCATCGCATCTGCATTTGCCATTTGCGACGCCTGCCAGCCCATCGCGACCACCTTATGCAGATCGATCGATCGATCATGGAAGATCACGGCGCCCTCAGCAATGATGCTTCCAAAAATTGGCAAGGCTGTTTCGTCACAAGGAGTGGTTGAGAAGCCATGCTGCGAGCCTGCAACCATGCAGAATGCAGAGCACAAGGACCGGCCATCTCGATCGAACGAACGCTCGTCCATCAATTCACTCACTGCCCTCAAATGAATCAGGCTAGATATGCGCGTGCATCCAGCTAGTAGCGTGTGATAGATCGATGCCATTGCCAGAGGCAGGAAAGTATTACTACTTGCTAGGTGTTAATTTGTAGACTGGTCCCAGCAAATCCTGTTGGATTTAATTTGAGCTGGGTCCATTTTTAATTCAACAATTAAATCAAATAAATCCTAAGGCCCATATTAAATGCTAAGTGCATGGATTGATGAAGGCATTAAGTGAGCAGTTACCGGAATTGATTCCGTCGGTTTCAAGTAGTAATTGTGCGAGAGTTACTGTCCGTTACTTGCGATTACTCCCTGTCCCGGTAACGCTTCCTGTCTCTTCATCTTCTTGGCACGCGTATAAGCTTGGGAGTCGACAGTAGCCTCGAGCGAGACACAGAAACCACACCTTCTCCTCTCTGTTGAGCTGCTCCTCCGAGTTTTTCCCCGTCCCAGCTCCTGCGCGCACAGGCGTTTGGGAGAGCAGGCCTCCGAAACCACGTCCAGCTGTGACATCTGCACGGATAGGCGGGCGATCAGGTTTTTGGGAAGTGCTTAGCACGACTGCTCGCTTCTATACACGACGTGATCGGCTAATTCCCGGCGGCATTCCATTACACGGCAAGTACAACTACTTCCAGAAGGCCGTTCAAGGGACTGCACTGCGTACCTCGTCCTGCACCAACTGAGATCGACTACATCGAACAGCTGCTCATGTCAACTGAGCAGAACGGCGCCTCCGGTGCCTCCGGCACTGGCCCCGCCTCTGGGTATAACATTTTGTTCCTGATCTTTACAGTATTGTTCATAGAGTTAGTTGCACTGTTTAGTGTTCTAAAAATGAACAGTACTAGCACAACTCTTGTCATGATTTTAATTGATAATTTCTGGATTAAATTATGTCATAAGTTGCCTAAATTTCTAACAATCCAAAAACCTGATTTTAGGCACTTTTCGGTTAGTGGTTTTGCTGCTGCTCTTAAGCCGAATACATTTGATGGTTCAAATTACAAGCGGTGGCGTGCTAAGATGGTCTTGTGGTTGACGGCTATGAGCGTTTACCACGTCGTGCAGGGGCTTCCTGAACAATTTACTCCAGAGGAGGAGAAAATGTTCAAGGTTGCTGATAACCTGTTTTGAGGCGCCGTGGTTAGCGTTCTCGCTGAAAACATAGTGGACGTCTACATGTTACTGCCGTCTGGCAAAGAGATGTGGGAAGCACTTGAGAAAAAGTTTGGTATTTCCGATGCTGGTAGTGAGCTGTACGTCATGGAGCAGCTGTATGACTACAAGATGGTTGATAACCGATCTGTAGTGGAACAGGCTCATGAGATACATGCACTGGCAAAGGAACTCGAGCATTTTCCATGCGTGTTACCCGACAAGTTTGTGGCTGGCGGTATTATCGCCAAGTTACCACCTTCTTGGAGGGATTTTGCCACTTCTCTAAAACACAAGAGACAAGAGTTCAGTGTCGCTGACCTCATTGGGTCTCTTGATGTTGAGGAGAAGGCGAGGGCAAAAGACACTCGTGGGAAAGGAGTTGAGTCTTCTAGTGCCAATTTGGTGCAGAAGAAAAACTTCAATGCTTCTCGCAACCAGAAGAAGAAGAACAAGCAAGAGAACAAACCAAAGACTAAGCAAACAACCACGTTTAAGAAGAAAAAGAACAAAGGGAACTGCTTTGTTTGCGGAAGCGAGGATCACTGGGCAAGTGAGTGCCCAGACCGCAAATTTAAGCAGGACAAGAAGTCTGCAAACATGGTTGTTAGCGAGACTGATGCAGGAACATCGGGGTATGGTAATTCTTTACCTACTGTTCTTTCAGTCTGTCATTCGCCTGAGTGGTGGATGGATACTGGAGCTAATATTCATGTGTGTGCTGATATTTCTTTGTTTTCTTCTTACCAGAATGGCGGGACTGGAACCTTGCTGATGGGGAACGGATCGCATGCGCGTGTTCTTGGTGCTGGTACGGTCATTCTGAAGCTCACTTCGGGAAAGACCGTGCAATTGAAGAACGTGCAGCATGTCCCCTCAATAAAAAAGAATCTAGTTAGCGGCTCTCTACTATGTAGAGATGGTTTTAAATTAGTCTTTGAATCGAATAAATGTGTACTTTCTAAGTATGGGACATTTGTTGGAAAAGGTTATGATTGCGGAGGCTTGTTCCGCTTATCTTTGTCTGATGTGTGTAATAATGTTGTAAACAATGTTACTAATTCGAATGAATCGAATATTTGGCATTCACGGCTTTGTCATGTTAATTTTGGCTGTTTGACGCGGCTAGCAAATCTGAATTTAATCTCGAAATTTACCTTAGTCAAAGGTTCTAAGTGCCATGTGTGTGTGCAATCTAAGAAACCACGCAAGCCTCACAAGGCAGCAGAGGCGAGGAACTTGGCACCATTAGAACTAGTTCATTCTGATTTGTGCGAGATGAACGGCGAGTTGACTAAAGGTGGCAAAAGATATTTCATGACACTTATAGATGATTGTACTAGATTTTGCTACGTGTACTTGCTAAAATCAAAAGATGAAGCGTTAAATTATTTTAAGATCTATAAAGCTGAAGTAGAAAATCAACTTGAGAGGAAAATTAAACGATTAAGATCTGATCGCGGTGGAGAGTATTTTTCAAATGAATTTTCTGAATTCTGCATGGAACATGGAATTATTCATGAAAGGACACCGCCATACTCACCACAATCAAATGGGATTGCCGAAAGAAAGAATCGCACTCTAACTGAGTTGGTTAATGCCATGTTAGAGACAGCGGGACTATCTAAGGAATGGTGGGGTGAGGCTATATTGACTGCTTGTCATGTCCTGAATAGAGTTCCTACAAAGAATAAAGAAATTACACCATTCGAGGAATGGGAAAAGAAAAGATTGAATCTCTCCTACTTGCGCACTTGGGGTTGCTTGGCCAAGGTGAATGTGCCAATCAACAAAAAGCGCAAACTTGGACCTAAAACTGTTGATTGTGTTTTCCTTGATTATGCTATACACAGCGTGGGATATAGGTTTTTAATAATAAACTCTGAAGTACCTGACATGCATGTTGGTACTATTATGGAGTCCAGAGATACTACATTTTTTGAGAATGAATTTCCTATGAAAGAAACACCTAGCACGTCTAGTCATGAACCTATAATACCCCATGAGCAACATATTCCAATAGAACACTTTGAGGAAACCCGTGTGCAAAATCCTGAGGAGGATGACACTGTAGTCGCTCGAAAGAGTAAGAGACAAAGGACTGCAAAGTCTTTTGGTGATGACTACATTGTGTACCTTGTGGATGACACTCCAAGAACCATTAAAGAGGCATATTCTTCTCCTGATGCTGACTTTTGGAAGGAAGCAGTACGGAGTGAGATGGATTCTATTATGTCTAATGGAACTTGGGAAGTTGTTGATCGTCCTTACGGGTGCAAACCTGTAGGTTGCAAATGGGTGTTCAAGAAAAAGCTTAGGCCTGATGGTACTATTGAAAAGTACAAGGCAAGACTTGTGGCCAAGGGTTACACCCAGAAAGAAGGCGAAGATTTCTTTGATACTTATTCACCTGTTGCTCGATTGACCACAATTCGAGTATTACTTTCCTTGGCAGCCTCTCATGGTCTTCTCGTTCATCAGATGGACGTTAAGACAGCTTTCCTAAATGGGGAGTTAGAGGAGGAGATCTATATGGATCAGCCAGATGGGTTTGTAGCAAATGGTCAAGAAGGCATGGTGTGTAAATTATTGAAGTCTTTGTATGGCCTGAAGCAAGCGCCTAAGCAATGGCATGAGAGGTTCGATAGAACATTAACGTCTGCTAGCTTTGTTGTGAATGAAGCTGATAAATGTGTGTACTATCGCTATGGCGGGGGTGAAGGTGTGATCTTGTGTTTGTATGTTGACGACATACTGATCTTTGGAACCAGCCTTAATGTGATTAAGGAGATTAAGGACTTTTTGTCCAATAATTTTGAGATGAAGGATTTGGGAGTAGCTGATGTTATTCTTAATATCAAGCTACTGAGAGAAGGCAATGGTGGGGTGACACTTCTGCAATCTCACTATGTGGAAAAAGTGTTGAGTCGCTTTGGGTATAGTGATTGCAAACTTGCTCCAACGCCTTATGATCCTAGTGTGCTATTAAGGAAAAATCGAAAAATAGCAAGGGATCAATTAAGATACTCCCAAATCATTGGCTCGCTTATGTATCTAGCTAGCGCAACGAGACCTGACATCTCGTTTGCTGTGAGCAAACTAAGCCGGTTTGTATCACATCCGGGAGATGATCACTGGCGTGCTCTTGAGAGAGTGATGCGCTATCTAAAAGGTACTATGAGCTATGGGATTCACTATGCTGGGTATCCAAGGGTACTTGAGGGCTATAGTGATTCCAATTGGATATCTGATGCTGATGAGATTTATGCCACAAGTGGATATGTGTTTACACTTGGAGGTGGCGCTGTTTCATGGAAGTCTTGCAAGCAGACCATCTTAACGAGGTCAACAATGGAAGCAGAACTCACAGCATTGGATACTGCCACTGTTGAGGCTGAATGGCTTCGTGAACTCCTTATGGATTTACCGGTGGTTGAAAAACCTATACCGGCTATTTCTATGAACTGTGATAATCAGACGGTGATTGTCAAAGTGAACAGTTCTAAGGACAACATGAAGTCATCAAGGCATATAAAGAGGCGGTTGAAATCTGTCAGGAAATTGAGAAACTCCGGAGTGATAGCGTTGGACTATGTCCATACGTCTAAGAATCTGGCAGATCAATTCACTAAGGGTTTGTCACGTAATGTGATAGATGGTGCATCGAGTGAGATGGGCTTGAGACCCACGTGAAGTCTATCATAGTGGTAACCTGTCCTATGTGATCGGAGATCCCGTGAAGTAGGATGGTGAAACAAGCTAGTGGTAGACTATGAGGAGAGACCCTTAACAAGGTCCATGTCGTATGAGATGCACTTCTCTCCTATCCTGTAAGGCAGGTTGGTTTATACCTTAATGTGATCCGAGTGGCTTGTTGAAGCAGAGATGTTGTCCTACAGAACATCTTATGAGGAACACACACCTATATGAGTTTGACTGCTGGTCACAGTCTATGAGATTTGGGTGATCTCTAGATACTCATGAAAGGCCAAGGAGTTTGACTTATATGCTCCAACCAGAGGGGATGCTTTAGGCAGCCTAGTATCAGTAAAGGACTTAGGTGAAACTTATTTCGCACAAAACTGTCAATTCAAGGCATAGTCCATTGTTCAGTTGTGAAGAAGTGTAACTTTTGTTCTAGGTGGATGTTCAACTTAACAGTCTCCATCGAAACACTGGTATATCAAATAACAGAGAGAATTGAGAGTATTTCATATGTGCCCTAGAATTTGGTGGGGATTGTTGGATTTAATTTGAGCTGGGTCCATTTTTAATTCAACAATTAAATCAAATAAATCCTAAGGCCCATATTAAATGCTAAGTGCATGGATTGATGAAGGCATTAAGTGAGCAGTTACCGGAATTGATTCTGTCGGTTTCAAGTAGTAATTGTGCGAGAGTTACTGTCCGTTACTTGCGATTACTCCCTGTCCCGGTAACGCTTCCTGTCTCTTCATCTTCTTGGCACGCGTATAAGCTTGGGAGTCGACAGTAGCCTCGAGCGAGACACAGAAACCACACCTTCTCCTCTCTGTTGAGCTGCTCCTCCGAGTTTTTCCCCGTCCCAGCTCCTGCGCGCACAGGCGTTTGGGAGAGCAGGCCTCCGAAACCACGTCCAGCTGTGACATCTGCACGGATAGGCGGGCGATCAGGTTTTTGGGAAGTGCTTAGCACGACTGCTCGCTTCTATACACGACGTGATCGGCTAATTCCCGGCGGCATTCCATTACACGGCAAGTACAACTACTTCCAGAAGGCCGTTCAAGGGACTGCACTGCGTACCTCGTCCTGCACCAACTGAGATCGACTACATCGAACAGCTGCTCATGTCAACTGAGCAGAACGGCGCCTCCGGTGCCTCCGGCACTGGCCCCGCCTCTGGGTATAACATTTTGTTCCTGATCTTTACAGTATTGTTCATAGAGTTAGTTGCACTGTTTAGTGTTCTAAAAATGAACAGTACTAGCACAACTCTTGTCATGATTTTAATTGATAATTTCTGGATTAAATTATGTCATAAGTTGCCTAAATTTCTAACAAATCCATGGGATTTATCTTTTTTTAGAGCTGTGAGGACAGTGTTTATTCTTTTCTTCGCTGACCTGGCTTAAAAAAGATCCAAAAATGCGTAGGGCTAGGCTAGACTTGTAGCATATGTATAAAAAACAAGAGTACTTCTGTCACATAAAAAACATTTGGAATGCATACATATATGATATGAATGGAAATACAGCCAAGAATTCCGCACGTTACGATTGATGCCGTATTGACCAATCCATGATTATGAGATCTTGTGAAGGTCATCTTGTAGTTATGATGAGAAATTGATTTTTGGTTCAAGAGATTGTAGAGTTTAAATTTGGTTTTTAAGAATTTATAAAGTTGTCGAATTTTTCGGATGACCAGTAAACATGTCGGTTTGATTGACCAAAGGGTGGTGGTTAGATCGGAGGCCACCAACGGTTCAACCAATGCTGATTTTTTTATTCAAACCAGTCAGTGCCAGCAGTCTAACCGCTGTAGGGGTGCGGTCAGACCGACTCAGCAGTGAGGCTCGGTTAGGTTTTTGGTCTTTGAGGATTTTGAGTCGTGGGATGAGTTTGAGTGATCTAGATTGTTGTTTGTGTGCACATGGGTTTATTGTTTGGTCCTAGATTTAGAATAAGTGATTTAGTTATATATATTTTGCATAGTGCATTAAAATAGATTAATTGTATCAATTGATAACGTTTTGCATTGTGCAGTGCTATGTGACGGCTTGTTCGTTTATGTTGGTTGTAGAACTCCGAAGCTACATCATGATGAGACGAATAGGATCAGAACTAAGCTATGAGAGTTCAGGTCCAAAGCGGTCAAGGAATCGGGACTATGTTCATGAGGTGCCAAGGTTCAAACAATCAAGAAAGCCACCGAAGATAACTGAGCCTTGCAAGGTGCTTATAAGCTGGGACGACGAGGAACTGAAGTGAGAGCTACCAGTGGTGCACATGAAGGGCAATGACAAGTTGAATCGGGACTAAGCTCAGGGAGGAGCTGAGATCTAAAGCGGTTAAGAAAGCCGGATGACATCATGTGCAAGGAAAATCATGTAGTGCGCTAAGTGACTTGAGTCATTTGCAAGTGTGTATAGTTCGGTGGGATTCAGACGTGTGAGAGGCTTGACAGCAAGTCACTGGGGCCACATAGAAGATAGCGAAACATAGGCGATGTTTCGTGAAAAAGAAAATAGTACTAAAATTGCTTTGTTTCTGTGTTGAATTAAGCGTTCACCTGGTCTGACTGATACTGTTCATTCGGTCTGACCGTTTGGACACATCAGAGCGTGTTTTGCTCGATTTTGATGGTATCTTTTTTCTTGTGATTATTTGTCTTTAATCTTTATAGCTACTATAGTGAAGAGTTTTGCTTTCACTAAATTTTTTTTAAAATCCTTAAAATTAATTTATATTTCTATTCACCTTTCTGTAGTGCTATCATCCGTCCTAGATCTTTTATTTTGCTGCTACTCATACGAACGAAAGCTGGCATATTCTCTTGCGCGCGCAGCTACGAAAACTTCCGTACACGTGTGAACATGGTAGGCCAAGCCGAATCGGCACCCTGATCACCTGATGTATGCATATTACTATTTACCACCTCAGCTTCATGTCACCGCTACAGCCAGAAATTTTCTCTAACACTGATACTAGATCATAGATAAGGGCACTGGGCCTAGTCAAATACTCTAGCATGCTGTCAGTGAGTCAGGCTTCCCTCACTGTGTATTAGAGAAAAAACTGCATGCAATATAACTGCAAATGTGTAGCAATTCTCTTCTTATACACTTGCATTATTTCTTCGGTTTTACTACCAGTACTGGTACTATTACTGTAGTATTTAACTAGTGGTAATTAAGCTCTAAATTAATTAAGTTTGCAGTGCTGGTGCAATGCCTTGCAGTATTTCTTCTGTTTTACTACTAGTACTAGTACTCTTGCTGTAGTATTTTAACTAATGGTAATTAAGCTCTAAATTAATTAAGTTTGCAGTGCTGGTGCAATGCGCTCGTGACCACCCCCATCCCCTCCGTGGCTCCCTGTCCGGCTCTCCTATTCAATTCGGTTGTGACTTTCGGCTGAAATAAAATTGTAGCGACTACAAAAAGTCACAACTAAACGTAAGAATGTTCGATTCGGCTATTGGCTTAACTGATTTGGAAAAGAAAAAAAAAGAAAAGATATGGTACAAATTGAAAAGGATTAAATAAACATAAAAGGGGATAAAAATGAAAGAAAAAAGGAAAACAAGGAAAAAAATGGCCATCTCACACAAGAGACAAATAGAGCTTGAAACATGGGAGAACAGGGGAGGGGCGGCAGCGGTACTAGATGGCGATAGCGAGAGCGGTGCCGCTGACATGGGTAAGGGTCAAAAGGAATGGAGGGACCACGGGAAAACAATGTGAGGTGGTGCGCAGGCAACAGTGAGCGGCGGCCGGGGCAGAGAAGGCACGACAACGACAGTGCTCCGGTCACGATCTTCGGGAAGTAGAGTGAGCATAAGCTTGGCGATGATGTAGGGAGTATTCCAGTGCAAGGAATTGAGAAATAACTCACCAAGGGTGACAGCGCGAGTTGGTTCGGTCAGCGCCGGAGAAAAAGCTTGATTTTCCAGTGATTTGCTACAAGAAAATCCAATTAATTTGAGAGGAAGACTCAAGGAGCTGGGGAACACAAGATGATACGAAAAGAATTACAAGAGCTTCACTGGACAGAGAGATTGGGGGTGCCAAAGTAGTAGCCTAGGGGAAGCAGCAGGGCGTGCACTGCGATGCCCGAGATGGAGAACGGCGATTGGTAGCCCCCAACTTCGTCTCCACTTCCCCAACCCGCTATTTTCCCAAGAGCACTGCCGAAGCACCGTCATCGCCAAGAGCCTGCGCCATGGGTGTTGCCCCAATGCCACATGCACCACTACTAAGCTTGTCTGCTCGTGCCACCGTCTATAGCTCTCTCGAGATCAGGTCAATCCATTTTATCTTCGATCGCACCGTCTGAGCTGCCGTTCGCCGTTGTCGTCTACTGCCAGAGCCTGTGTTTGTCCTTATCTACTGTCTCAAGAATAGGTACAATTCCAATAAAAATATATTCTCAGAAATCTTGCAAAAACCTACCGATTCCAACCGATTTTTGGCTGCCGACACGGATTGGAACGGCTCCTTTAAGCAGCCTTGTCCAATAAAAATATGTTCTCAGAAATCATTGCAAAAACCTACCGATTCCAACCGATTTTTGGCTGCCGAGACGGATTGGAACGGCTCCTTTAAGCAGCCTTGTCTTTTCCTCGTCCTCTCCACCCTTATATCGCTCGCCTCGCTGCACATAACCATCACAGTATCGCACCGCGCCAAGTACAGCGAGTGCATTGCATTACACTACATTACGTTAGCCAGCAGCTAGGAGAGAAGAAGGGGGGGGGGGGGGGGGGGGGCGTAGATGGCGAGCGGCGCCGGGGAGCATTTTCTGAATCAGCTTAGCGCGAGCAACGGGGTCGGCGGTGGGCTGCAGGCCGCGCAGGAGGAGTACGGGGGGTGGAGGGGCTCGAGGCGGTGGTCCAAGAAGAGGGCGGCGAGGGGGTACGGTGATGGCGGCGAGAAGGGGGAGGCCGCGGCGTCGGGGAGGAAGCGGGTGATGGTGGTTGTGGACGACAGCTCGGGGGCCAAGCACGCCATGATGTGGGCGCTCACGCACGTCGCCAACAAGGGGGACTTCCTCACGTTGCTCCACGTCCTGCCGCACTGCGGCGGCGGCGGCAGAGGGGAGGAGGCCTCTTCCCTCGCCAACTCGCTCGGCACGCTCTGCAAGGCCTGCAGGCCTGAGGTACTGTACGTGCCATCTGTGTGCACTAGCTACTTCACTGTGCTCTGTGACTTGAAATTACAAATTTTTAGGCGCTTAGTAGTGAGTCATCACTCATCAGCCATGTCTCTCTACTCTCTAGTCTCTAACTTATGTGAGTAGCTTGGTTATTGGCTTCCCTTTGGAAGCATGTGCTTGGATGCATGCACACAAGAGAATTGCTAGTTCACAAAATTTTAGACAAAAAAGAAATGTTTTAGTGTACTTCATGTTTACTAGCCAGCATAGTTCATAAAAAGTAGACCTAGAGAAAATGTTTAGGTCCTTTTTGGAAGGCAGGAATGAAAATAAAGGGAAAATGCATTAATAGGATAGTGTAGAGTTTTGGTTCTCAGTAATCCTGGAGTTCACCTGAGGGAAAGACTTGCAGTACTTGATGTATGGATTCATAGATCATATTACTAACATACACGAAAAGGGACATCTCAAGCATAGTCCACTTTTCATGCATGAGTGGATCATGGATCTTGGCAGGCCTAAAAGGTCCCTCAGCCTTCCTAAAGAAATGGATTAGGAAACAACAAGTTGGGCCTCTTCTTTTTTACTTCTAAAAATCATTTTTCTACTGTAATTATCTTTAAACATAGTATCTTTTTAAGACGATGTCTACTGATCGATTGTAGTAACACTATAGCGACTTCATTTATATCGATTAAAATCGTATGTGAGTATCTCTCTTCGTACTCTCTCATAAACAGGTAAAAAGTAAAAACAACAATATAAAAGAATAGACCCGTTGAACCGGGTTCCCCTCCTAGGTCCCATAGCCATTTGCAAAATCCCACCTAAACCGGCCATAAACAATGGCATTACGAAATCGAATCTTGTCGTGATTTGCTTGCTTGAATACAAAGCCAAGTGTACTTCCCTGCGTAAGTGTAACAGTACGTGCATGAACTATTCCTTTGTCCTCTTGCCTGTAAAAAGCAGGGCTCATACGAAATGGGTGTGAATGTTGTTAGGTGGAAGTTGAAGCGCTTGTGATCCAAGGGCCCAAGCTAGCCACTATCCTCAGCCAAGTGAAGAAGCTGGAGGCCTCTGTGCTGGTGATCAGCCGAAGCAAGCCCTCTCCTCTCTGCTGGCTAAGCTGGTAAACAACTCACCACACACGCTACTACTGTAGTTATGTCTATCTTATCCTATTGTGTGTATGTGGTAAAAATGTGAAGCTCAGGTCAACTGTGAATAGAAACCGGATGGGAGAATCTATCATGGTGTCAGTCTATAGTGTTCCATTAAAAAAAGAGGAAGTCCAGAGCCGTTCCTACCTGGATCCCAATAGGAACCTTCTACACTGTCATTATTGTATTGTTTCGAGTATAAGTTCAAGCCTATCCTTTCAGGGTACAAATCTAAAAAATACCAGATTTGGCATTTTGGAGTGAACTGATTTGATTACCACTAGATTTGCACTAGCATTTTGGGAAAATAACACTAGACTGCAGCTCCATGTGCTATCCATGAAATCACAGATGCTTTTCTTGTCCTTTTAGTCTCAACTCAACAAAATAAAGCAAGAATCCTACACATACCTATCATTGTCGCAATGTTCATGTGGTGAAGGTAATAATGTAGTATATCATATGAAAATTGAGTCAGGGGAGGTTAGTTTTAATCCCGTCATTGCTAGCTAGTCCTTGTTGAGCAAATGCAAATGTGTCATGCGTTGCTGCAACTTGCAGCTTCCTGCGAAGCAGCAGCGAGGAGTTCGTGGAGCAATGCATCAACCAGGCTGAGTGCCTGACGTTGGCAGTGAGGAAGCAGAGCAAAGGCGTCGGTGGGTACCTCATCAGCACCCGGTGGCAGAAGAACTTCTGGCTCCTGGCTTGACAAGCCTACTGAATAAATTTTAGCTTCGCTGCCCAAGCTTTCCATTTCTACATGATCATATTTTTACTCCCACATATCCTCTGTTATTCTGTTTAACTGAGTACATCATAAAAAACCTCCCTGCTGCCACGCTGTGTGTCACTATGGATCGTGTTGCTTCTTCCCGTTGTAAAGCCAAAATTAAGATCCCTAGATCTGACCCTCCTACTACCAACCTACCTTCTTTTCAGTGTCTGTAATCTTCGGTGCATTGTACCATCGTGTAATGTCTGCATAAATGGCCAATTCTGTTGTGATGTGTTTCTTGCTTGCATATTTGAGTTTTTACCACTACTACCAGTCTACCACTACCCAATAGCTTGATTGCTTAATCCCCACAAGAAAACCAGTGCATCATGAGGTTACTTTTTCACGACTAAATGCCACATTTCCAATGCAATATAGCTGGAAAATGAACATATAAAACTGACGACCTTGGCATTAGAATGACATCGAAAGACCAAAGCTGTAGCGTTGACTATGAGGGAGGGGAGGGGGTGCGCTCGTGTAACTCTCACTAGAAGTTTCCCGTTGAAAAAACTCTCATTTGAAGTCTGGGAGCAGGAGGTGCAGTGGCATTGGCTAGGCTTGGGCGCTTGGCCGTGGTCCGCATGCCGCTGTTCTCTGAATCCCAGCACACCCGTGGGGCATCTCCTTTAATGGTCGTGGGGTTGGGGGGCAACCGTGCAAGAATTAGAAGATCTGCTAGATGTAAATATTTGCAATGCATCAGGTAAAAACCTCATCTCTCACTGAGAAGTGGTGAAGTCACAATGCGAGTCGTCCGATCAATTTAAGGACAGATTGTTGCCCACTAGATCATGAGGATGCTAACGTCGCAAGCTCCCCATCGTCTCAATCCAACAATGCTAATTATCTTTCACTTTGCATATCCTTCTATGATCTAGATGGTATAGAAGCTCCCGTATCAAAGATCTATTGCAGTCATAGGAGAAACAGATCACTATTCACCGCCACCAAAAAAATTTATCTACTCCATATATTACCATCCCTGATTCAGGTTGCTATGGCCATGTCTCTCCCCAAGACCGTCTCCAGTACACTGCCCCCTTTTAGCATAACAGCGTATTTACCAAGATCGTCCGCGCCGGGACAGAGACCCTGAGCACGGCGACAGCTGCACTCCTATCCATGGACCATAACTTGTCCTGGTTCCTACATAGAGATGCCATATAGGCTGCACTGCAGCACCATTATGATACTCGAAATGATACGTTGGGAGAGCCAGTCAGCCAGAGGCTAGCTAGCCTCATCACCACACCACCATACTGTCACTAGTAACTCAGCCCAGTTAAGTCCCCCATGGGAGGCCAGGGCAAGCTCATGATTCTACCGGCCTATTAACTGTAGAGAAACACTGCCCATGCAAGCTGGAAGCCAGATAGTGGGGGTAAAATTTGATGGGCTAAAATAACAGTGCCAAGCTTCAAGTGTCACATTGAAATGCACACAGGTGAAGGTTCAGAAACAATTAATGTAACTTGCAAAAGGTTGAAATCGCTTCAAGCTCGGGCATTTTTGCAGTGTTCTAAGCAGATACCGGGGTTGTCCTGGTCATTTTTGTATGCTAGCGTGCGCAGTTAATAGCACTTAACAAAAAAAGGAGGGCCTCTTAACTCAAGTCTGCCGAACACTATACTGGAAAGAACTACCTGTGTCTGCGTCTCTTGGCATTTTCGTCTGTGAAGGATTCCCACACACTGTGGTTCAGCTTGCTAAAATCTTCTAGCTCTGCAATGGTAAGCAGGTACTGTGTAAGCTTCACCAGCTCTTGATCACCGTTTCTGTTCGAATGGGCTTTTCTTGAATGGTCTAATCACAAGACCATTCTGTGGGTTCATGACAAAATTCCTTTTGAGGTCATCAAACATGATTGTGTTCTTTTCATTGTAGTACTGCATATGGAAAAGGCAGGAGCAATGAGAAAATTACTCAACGAAAATCCCTCACAGATACATTAGTAATACACTAAGCATAGAATGCTAACCTCAGGGAACTGAGCCCAAATGACACCAAGAGGCTTGCAGTCAAAAGTTTTCTTTTCAGACTGTTTTTCAGATTGCACAGTTATCATCGCCAAGTGATCCAGAAGAGCAGTAATTTTGTAGTTGGGGTTGCTAAGAACTCCAAGTTGCCCCATCTTCAACTCCACCCATTTCATGCTGCATTCAAGGGTCAATGGTATTTTTACTACCTATTTCACATCAATCATAACCACTTAACTGATAGTTAAGGTGGCAAAAGGCTTACCCAGTTGCTGACCATATGATGATATCATACTCTGAATATGCAGCAGAGAGGAACTGGTGAAGATCTGCAAAGGGGATTATGGCATGAAACTTTACGACAGCTCATTAGAAAACATCATAGTTGTGATGAAAAGTGCCCTTACATGGACGCATGAGTTCCTCAGGATTCTCAGCTGCAGACCTATGGTCAAACAGTGTATAGTCAATGTCTAAAACGAGCAGTCTTTTTCCATTGCGGCATGGATTCAATAGCTTGATCTACAGGAATAGTCCAGAAAGATATGTTAACCACCACTTAGGTTTAACAAGATAGTAAGAGCTAAACAACTTCCTTTCACAACCAACAGCATGCATTCCTCCATAATGGTTGCTTCTGTTGTTGTCTCGACAGTATCAGTGCCCACCCAAGCAGAGAAAACAATTGTTGTCAGTTTGTTACTGTAACCGCTGTTGATCCATGATATCAGTGCCCACCCAAGCAGAGAAAACAATTGTTGTCAGTTTGTTACTGTAACCGCTGTTGATCCATGATCAAGGGAAATCACATGATATTTTCTACTATCAATGTGTTGAAACTACTCACAACCGGAACCATGCAGGAAATCAGACCAATTTCACATAGGTTGAAGGGAGTGCAGGCACTAAGAAGCACATCAGAACTAACAATAAAAAGGTACAAGTGGAGAACCATAAAAGCATGCACATGGAAGAAGCATATAACAGGAAAAACAGGAAATGACAATGACAAGGAAATATACCTTATACTGACTTGCACGCCGTGCTAATTTTTTCTTGTAGACATCTTTATCCTTGATAGCAGTAACTTCATTCTGGCCTAATTCATGATCATCACGTATATCTGGATCATCTTCTTGGTCCACAAATATTTCATCTTCAACAGTACTGAAAATTTAGTGCAAGACAATTCAATATACATATAAATTACTGTGAAGGGAACAGTGGGCACCTTCCAAATGGGAGGAAACTCCAATTCAAAATTTTGAACAAAAGCATATTGTTTGAGATACAATGCAGCAAAAGAGTGTTTCAAAACCTTGAAAGAAACCTCAAAACTTGTAATGCGCTGCTGTTGAGTAAAGCTAAAGTGATACAATGCTGATGATTTGTTAAGAGTAAAACGTTTGCAGATAGTCAGCTCTGATTTCTCCCAGTGGTTTTTCATTTTTCCTTTTGTAAATATATCTGTACAGTTTTGTCGTACTCTAATATATTCTAACAGTAGGGCTCTCCCCTACTTTTTTCCCTTCTAAAAAAAATTAAGAAGAGGTCCATTTTCACACAGTACGTACTTCACAATGATGCCACTTTTCTGGTTCAGAGAAATGATCCCAACCCAAAATGCTTTACTAAAAAGCCACAAACATCAACTCCCAAGTGTATATTCAATAAATGTATAACTAGATTTCACAAGCTTTCTCAATGTCCTCCCAATCAAGCATTTTTCCCCCAAAATCACAAACTTTGGAGTGGCATGCAACTAAAAATTCTTAAATATTATCCTATCAAATTAGCAGCTATACAGCCATACTATATACTCTGTTACATGCATAGTTCAACGTGAACACAAAATAAATAGGGGATGGCTATTGTACATGCATGTGTAATTTATGCAATTTACATACACTACACCCTCCATTAACTAACAATGTTGGATCTTTCTACCCTGCCATATGAAGGTTATCACACAATAGTAATCTACACTCAATGTGCAAAATGTATCATGACACTATATATTAAGAAAGTCATGAAATAATGATCCACATGTATGAAGAAAACCAAATTACCTCAGTGCGCACTGTAAATAAGCATACGCAGACTTATGCAGCTTAATATAATTCAGGAAGAAATCATACAAATTCTAAAATTTGGCAAACGTGTCAAAGAATAATGGGAAGCTGACACCAGAAAACGGAATAAATAGGAGCTGACCAAACTGAATTAAATCCATTTGAGAAATTATGCACACAAAGGGGTCCAACAAAACAAGCTTTGAGATTAGGATGCACCACAGGCCCACACGACACCATCCAAACAGAATTAGTTTGCTCTCAAATTATCATTCAGATTCAGTAACCATCTCCACAACATGTCAAACTGACCATAGCACATTACTGTCTGCTGTCACTAACAGACAAAAACCACCCAAACAGTACCACAACTCAGTAACACATCAAGACAAAATGATCACAGACCTCTAGGATTTAGAGAGAGAATAGCACGCTGTTCTCATCCAAAAGCAAAAAAAATCAGGTCAACAAAGTCATATTGCAGCCATCAGTAACAATTATCCATCAAGTTAACAATAACTTCGCAGGCTTCACAGATGGTTTGGTGCACTAAACCTAGTCCAACTCCAAATGAGATGCTTATCGCAGCACACCAATGTGATCAGACTGCAAGGGCTTAAAGTTTGAGCAGGAAATCTCATCCCACTCAGCTGAAACCTCCTACTACTATTCTAATCTTTATAGGCACCAAACTGAAGTATTTGTCAGTTGATCACGCACTTCTGCCATCATCACCCACATTGTTCCCCATTCATTCATTCATTCATTCATCGAACCTGTCAAATAGACAAACAATTCCATATACGGGCATACTAAATATCTAGATCCCCAACCACATATGCGGCTCCCACTATCCCAGAACATAAGAAACCAAGCACCAAGTTCAAACCAACAACACGAAGCAAACAGACGAACCAAAAGAGGCCATACAAGCTAGGGTTTAGCGATTGGACCTTCGAGGCTTCGAGCTCTCCGAATGTCGTCATCCCATCTCAAAACCGGAGCATTAGCCCTCGATCAACACCAAGCGCGCATCTCCTATCGATTCACGAACCGAAACCTAACGTTTCCGCGGATGGTTACAAAACAATCAACCAATTACACGCGACTATACTGTTTTTTTGTAGACACGCATCAGAACAGCGCAAGTGAGGATACGCGACTAAAACTTGTTAGGTAATTATCATATCACTTATGCTTATCTGATTATTATTATATCAGTAAATCTTATTATTATCATATCATTAATACTTGCTGGGTTATTATTATATTGTAATGCTTGCTTGGTTATAGACTGCTAACATAGTGTTTATACCATGATATTCTAGATTATATAATTTTACATACATTTAGATTGTTGGGAATGCTCAGTTATTGATGTTTTAAAATTCATGCTTTTAATTAATATTTTAGAATTCATACTTAAATCATTGATGGGGGTAGCGTATAGAACATGTTCAAATATAGGGTTAAACCATTAATAACCTTTTAATATTAAGGCTGCTATGTTTATGTTTCCCTATTATCATGATTCGTTACTCGTATGATATCGCTTGTGAGTCATGATTGATATAAGTATGATACCTATTCATCTAACTAATAACCACTCATCACATAATAAAACCTAGATGATTAATAACCCTTGTGTGAGCTATACTATAATGCCTTCTTAGAATAATTAGTAGATCACAATCACCATATCATCATCTCTTATCACGTCATATCAGGATTTGTGCTTTTCCGTTCTCTACCTTAGCCAATCCTTCTTCATATCATAACTTTATTCTAGTCTTCTCTTAATTACCTCAATCTATTACCATATATTTTGGTAATAATATAATGGTTATTTGGCCTAAGGTTACCCACATATAGGGGAGATTGCCACCCACTTAGTAACGTACGGGGGCCGTACACATTCGTTACTCAAGATATTACATTCCGTCGGCGGTTATACAGTTGAGGACAGTGATGTGCCTAACTATTCTTGTATAACCGGGTATGTAGGAAGTGATCATCAGTGCTATTGTTATAACTTGCTAAATAACAGTTATCTTTGATTTCATCGTTCCTATTATCTCGTTACTCATGATATTATACCCCGTCTGTGGTTATACAGTCGAGGACAGTGTTGTGTCTGACTACTCTCGTATAATTGGGTATGTGGGAAGTGATCACTGGTACCATTGCCATAACTCACTAAATAACAATTATCTTTGATTCCACCATTCCTATTGTCTCGTTACTCAAGATATTATACCTCGTCTGTAGTTATACAGTCGAGAACAATGTTGTGCCTGATTACTCTCATATAATCGGGTATGTGAGAAGTGTTTGCCAGTGCTATTGCCATAACTTGCTAAATAACAAATATCCTTAATTCCAACGTTCCAGTTATCTCTATCCCCAATTTTTACCAGTGTTTTCGATAATTTAGTTTCATTGCACTTAACTTGTATCAATTACTTGTATTACTTGTCCTTTACACACCTTACTTGCAATCGTTGTTAGGTACTTACTGAAATTTCCAAATTTTACGCCGGATCTTTCCTTTCTCAGGTAAAAGGTCAGTGGAGTGATAGTAACATGTATGGGTGGGAGTTCTTAAGTTTTCAGCACCGTAGATTGCAATTGTTTATGTTGTCTTATTTACTCTTTATTTGGTTAGAAGAGGACCGGTCCCATGTTTCAAACATTTATTTTAGCTTTCACTAGTTCATTAATAAAGTACTCTTAAATGTTTAATTCCCTTGCAATTTCTATTGTTGCTTTTATTATTTTTATTTCTTATTTTGGAGGATCCATTCACGCATGCAATTTGATATTCGCAGATAAATACTTGCAATTCATTCTATTGTGATCCATTCAAGCCATACTTACCAACCAAGCAATTTGGGCAGAGCATTGGCTAGGATGGTAATGCAAGCAACATATTACATTTAGTACTTCTCATGTTGTTGTTTATAACACAATATGGAGCAATTTGTATACATTATTTTTCTTCATCTTCTTTATTCTCAAAGTGAAGTTAAATGATCTGCTGCTGCTTGTTTCTTTCGATTTTTTCTTTAGGTTCCAGACTTTTGGTGAAAATAATGCTCACAGACCCCCCTGAAGATGTTGCATTTGCTGTTGCACGCTTTTTTTTAAGAAAGGTGACAGTGTTCAGAATTACTATGTGGTATTGCCTTTGCACAATTCATATTCTAACTTGACAAATGTTATAGTACATATTTGATACGATTATAAGAGATAGAATAGAATTAATTAGGATGATTATATATGATATGGTTTATTTCATATCTCTGGTAACCTTCCATATTTGTATTAGATTAACTTGATCTCCAAATCACATTGTACTCTACAAATACACTCTCCGAGGCTCAAGCAATACACCCAACATTTATTTTGGCTATTTTATGTTCCTACATGATATTTGAGCGGGTTCATTTATGTGCCTGTTCCTAGCTATTGTGGGGGGCTCAGCCCCTTGGGTCGTTAGGATTAGCTGATGGGTCTTGATACAAGCTCAATAGTATAGTATGGCATATCTAAATGGATGAATTGCAAATACTTTTCTTCATGATCAGCTTCTAAGTTTCTGATTAAAAAACATTAGATGTATTAGGTAGCGGTTTATTTTTATTAGAAACAATATGCATTTCTAGAAACGAAGTTACCTGATAGTTCAATTGACATGTGCGAGCTCTTATGATACCTTGCAGGTATATATGTTCAGATGATCAGATCTATTGGTTGTATGTATGGAAGTGATGTCCTCATCACTCTGGGCTTATTTGGTGCTATGTTGGCCAACATAACTCACGCACAAAGCTTAGCAATTGCGAAGAAATCCGAAGATCTTAGAAATGAGGCCGTCACAAAGCACTAATGCTATGTTTGCACGATGCTTGCTCCAAAATCCAAACGAATGAGCAACCAACCTACGATACATGTCGTGCCCTGTGCATGCTCGCTCTTGTCGTGCCCGCTGCGGCCACTTGCTGCAGTGTGGGATAATGCAGAGCCAATGAGAGCAGCCGACACTGGAACGAGACGCCGAGGGAGGCGGCTGTTGCCGAGATTCGCTAGGGAGAGGAGAGACAGGATGCGGCCGTGGCAAACATGGGGACTAGAGGAGGGAGTAGGAGACGCAAGGGCTTGTTTGGTGGGTCCCACATCATTATTTTATTTTTGCTGAATTCAATGTACGTATTCCTGGTAGGCACGGCACGTCAGCGGACATGGTCTTTTAGGATGCCACGTAGACGAAAATCAAGATCACATCAGAGAAAACTTGAGTGGTTCGTCAAAACTTGAGGGGTTCTTGACGAAGGGGATGTTTTTGTACCGGTTTTAATGGATAAGAAGTATAAAATGAAACAGTTTTATAGATGAAGGTTGTTTTTCAGACTCAATTAATAGTTAAGCTTGTAAATTGATCTTTTTCTAAAATTTTATTATCGTTTCAAATGTTCATGCTCACAGACCTATACATCCTAATTCTTATATAAAATATTCTAAATCACCTAAGTTGCATCTTTGATATAAAAATAATAATAAATTTAGTCGCGCAAATGCGTAGACCACCCTGCTAGTTTTGAGTAAAATGTGACTAAAATGTCCTCCAATTTTTGGTAAAAACCCATCAAGTTTTTTTATAACCGAGTGGGTAATGCGTTTTAAACAATGACGGAGTAATTAAACCGTTGCTCTCAAGCGCAATTCACACTGTACATCTTCATTCACTTATCCTTTTAAATTGAGCCGTTGCTCTCTTGGGTGTTCTTCATTGACTCCTTGACAATACATCACAAGTAGGCGACTTCTCAGCGAACAGAATCATTTCCCCCAGCTCTGACCTGTAGCATGGACTTAAATGGGGCTTCAAATATTCAAGACCATATGCGCTTTTGTTCATGCAGGGCTTCCCTCTGATGAAAACATCCAATGAAAACTTTCAGACTTTCTCAGCAAACAGAAAAACATGTCATACAATTTTTCATATTCTTTTCCAGCAAAGTCTGTTGGGAGAACCAGAATTTGTTTTGCCAAAGCATCTGGATTGTTGCAAAATATTTTCTGCGTTTAGAGACTTGTCAAATAAGCCTTAAAAATTTAGTTGTTCTGAAGACTAGCCAACAACTTGTTGTAGCTAAGATTAGCCAGGTTGTTCAACTGCCATCCATTTCTTAACTCCATACATGGAGCAGTATTATGAGACACCGAGACAGCATACCAAGTGTATTTTGTATACTATGACTGTAGCCTTAGATTGGAACATCCAGCTTAGATAGGCAAGGCAGGCCCAGCCTTTTCTTTGCTGTGAGCGATATAAGAGATAATACAAACCAAGTGTGCTGCGTGCATATTATGACTAGTCAGTATTGGATTATTCGGCATACATATGCAGGGCCCAGAACGTGATTGCTCTCTGCTATCTTTTAACACAAGCCTTTCATCTGAAGACTGATGGCAACAAGCAAAATGATACTTTTAGCAATCACATCCAACAGGGTATTTTTAGTAGAAGTTTCTTGTTTTTGTCAATTGTTCAAGGCTTCAATCAACTGTTCCTGATGACATTCAGGCCAATCAGAGCTTTTTTCTGAAAGTTCTCGTGGAATATATATACATTTTGTTTTGATTTATAGGGGTTCTACATAATTGGAGGATCTAGGCAGAATGGAAAATAGATATCTTTTCCCCATCTGCCTCTGTTATTATAATGTCGTGTACTGATGTTGCATCAGGTCGTTTCACCGGTTTCAGCAACGACATGAAGGAAAACCAAATCAAGAAAACGAAAGAAAGAAATGATTCAAATAACAGCCGCACTGTTCAATTACCTTAGAGCTGATGGATCAGCTGATTTGGACGCCAGAAGAGTGCGTTCCAGACTGTCATCACATTGCTCTAATTCTATTAATTTGCAGAACTGACGTAACGGAGAATCGAACCATGCTCTCCTCCTCGCTCATCACTGTCAAGTGACACTATTCTAAGCAGCCTTTGCTACTATACAGCTTCCAGTAGGAGAGGAAAGGACAAGATCAAGGACACCAACCAGGGAGGCATATCTTAATTTTTCTATTAGAAAAAGGCAAAAGGGAGATGAAAAATACAACACCAACTAAGTCGATAGGCTCCAAGAACTTGTAAGAAATATACATGTGTCGTTGATTTGCTAAACGAATTGTATATTGTCGTATTGTCAACTTTAGATTTTTTTTTTATCGAGATTAATGAATTGGAGGTCCCCTCTCTAGCCACAACTTGAGAATTTTGTTATGTCTTTGGTAACTGTAAGAATACTACTGTTCAGGAAATGGAAACAGCTTTTCCATGATTGATAATGTAATACTGCTGTTCAAGAAATGGAGACACCAAATGTTGAGATGAAAAAAGTGCTGTTTATCTATTCGGCTACTCCATCTTTAAATTAAAAAGGGTTGGAAATTTCATGGTTATTTCCCAGTCATTTTGTGTCATTTCAAATTGGTTAAGAGCCTATTTAAAGAAACAATGTATGCTTCTAAGGAAAAGAAAAGTGATTGATATTCCTCACAACAAATAAAATAAAAGAAGACAATTGATTGGTGTATGCGTAACTCTATCTGAGGCTCAGAGAGTATTTCGCCTGAAAGAAACGAGCTTTCTAGCAATAAATATTTTCCTGAAATAAATAAAACCCCGGGAATATCGTTTTCAAATACTACTAAAAAAGCGAAGTAAAAAACAAGCGAAAATGACCAGATCATCCCGCAAACCATTGGATTCTTTCGGGTTCAATAAATCATAGGATTCCATCGATCTTGTCTCGACTTTACTACAAGTTTTTCTCCAAGGGGGAACGAAGAAATGCTGATCCGATCACAACCAGCAGAGATGCTGCACGCATGATTGTCCACTCACTGCTGACATAGCTCAACGATTCGGATCGTCCTTTCCACTGGCGTCTACAGAGTTTCACCCCTATGGTCTCTTCCGTAACTAACCTTCGTTGGAGTGTCAAAATCAAGTGCTAATACTGATTTGATCTGGACTTGTAATGGGGTGAAACCAGTCCACGTTTCATGGTCCACTCAGCCACAATGCCCTACTGGAACTTTTCTTGCTACTGCTACCTATTGTCTTTCTGGTATGACTTAATTTGATTTCTGTAGGTTTGGTGCGGACATTTGCTCCTCCAGGAGATGAAGCCAGTGACGTGTGAGCCGATAATTCTCCATGGATTTGGATCAAGAAATGCGTAACATTGAATTCTTGGGCTTTAATATGGTTTCAATTTGGCAGCGCTGTCGGCCAAAAGTGACCCCCCAACTGCAAGCGGTGGCCTTCTCTTTCTTGGCCCTTCCCTCCCTCTTTTCACGTGAGGTCGGGATTCGTTCCAAGTCATTCACGTGCTGATACGATCTCCTTGTATAAAAGCCGTACGCGAGTCTAAACCGAACCAAGAAGCGCGGGACGGCCACCGAATCCACTGGAATCGAACCAAACTCACCGCGCCGAGACGTGACGATCGACACGCCGCTGATGAGCAACCACCGCGCGCGCAGTTAAGCCTCGGCCCTGGCCAACCTACAGCTACACGGCCGCGCCGCGCGGCCTTCCCCTCGCGACGAGCCCCGCGCGCACGGTGAAATCCACTCGATATACACGGCCACGCCCGTGACCCGTACGTTAGCTCCCTCCCTCCCCGGCCGGTGCGGGGCACCGTCCCCCGCCTTGCCCGACCACACCGCGCGCGGCGACGGCGACGATTTGATTGGACAAGGCAGGCAAGCGAGAACGTGCGCGTGACACCTTGATTTTTCTCCGTGCGAGGTGTTGGGAGCCACTGCAATCGCTAGTCAGTCAGCCCTGCGAAGTGTGGCATGTGACGAAACATGTTTGGTTACTGCAGGGATGATTCGGTTGTAGTTTACGATGATCATGGGTGCTTGTTAATTGGGTTCTCCTGCGCAAATACACCAATCGAGGCTAACTAATTGGTTCTCGAAACCTGAAATCGCCATTCGATTTCCCGTATAGTAATATAGCACGTGCCTTGGATTGGATTGCCGAGGCGCGCGCGTCAATTTCATCTCATCGAGAGTTGTATTTTTTTTAAGACCAAGTACAATAGTATAGCCAACTAGTGACTATAACACTTTCCATTTCATCTATAGCCTTCAAAAAAATAGTTCATACAATAAGGTAGCTATTACAATAACTATTTGGCCCTACGTGTAAGAGAGTGAAATGCATATTTTTACGTGTTATAGCTAGCTGTAATTTAGTAGCCAGCTTCCTTCTCTCTCTTCCTTTCTCTCTCTGCCACGTAAAATTTTGTTGATATTATATTTGCTATAGCCTGCTGACTAAGCCTTATCAGGGCCGTCTCCAGAAATTTGAGGCCCCAGGGCGAATTGCAAAATGAGGCCCTCAATTTTTAAAAAATATTGGTCTAATATAACTAAGATATACTATCGCACAATCATGTAAGATGTAAGAGCATCTCCAACAGCTCCTCAAATCAACTTGCTATCCTTATAAATTTGGCAAAACCACAAAAATCCCCCTCCAACAGTTCCTCAAATCAACTTGCTATCTTTGGCAAGTTGCCATCCACCGGCCTCGCACGCGCATATTTCCGCGCGCGGTGTGGACTTGCCATCGCGAAATTTCTCCGCCATCGCCCGCTGTCCCGCGCGATCGCCTCCTCTCCCGCGCCCGCGAAAGGCTTCGCGCGTTTCTTGCCCCCGTCCCCGCGCGAAAGACCGACGTCTCCTCTCCCGCGCTTCATCTTCGTCCGCGCGTGAGGAACTGGTCGCGACGTCGATTCTCAGGTTTTGTGCTGATTTTTTTCGGATGGTGATTCTGGTTTGGGAATTTGAGTGATTTGATGGGTGTTCTTGAATCGTTTGCTTCTGATTCGAGTGTGCTCCAATCCGTTTCTGCAATCTCGTTTCAGCGATCAAGCCCTTGCATTTCCTGAGCAAGCAATCCGCCCGCGCCCCGTCTGTTCCGCTCTCTTCTCACACGGATCGACGAGACAGGAATTCAGAAGCTTCTAGGTACGAATCCCATGCCGTTTCACAATTTACTGCAATCATTAGCGCAACTTCTTGCCTTTCCTGCTCTATCTGGTCAAATGCCTTTTCTGTGTTTGCGTAAATGCTCCAAAGAAGAAAGAATTAGTGAGTTCGTGTTTGTGCTTGCCTCATCTTGCGTCTTACTGTGTTTTTGTTACTCCTGCGACCTTGCAATGATTCAGATATGCCAAACCCCATGACCATTTCACAGGTTGTTGCAAATTTGCAACTACTAGCGCATGTTATTGTCTTTCCTGAAGTATCCCGTCAAATGCTAACTCAGTACCGATGGTCTAATGTCCTGATGCATTTTGATTTGGCTCCACAATTTTGTGTTTTTGTAAATGCTGATGCGAAAGGATGAGTCGCTAGGGTTTAGGGTTCTTGTTGCTCATGGATTCTTGTCGGTATGGGTTCTTGGTAGTCGCTAGGGTTTAGGATTCTTGTTGCTCATGCATTGTTGTCGATCTTCATGCCCAGCTATGCCGCCGCTGATCTGTTATTTTCTTCATGATGGATTCTTGACGCAATTATGATGGACGGATAGCTAGGGTTCTTGATCTGATCTTCTCATTTGTACTTTTTGTAAATTTTTTTTGTAGACTGATTATGATGGAAGGAGAAGATGGAAATTTCTTGTCGGACATTCTTCTCAATGGAGAAGACGCTCATGTTGCTGGTTTGGACGAGATGAACATTTCAAACACTCAAGACAGTCAGATTAGTGTTGACGAAGTGCAGGCAAGCCGCAGTACAAAGGGAACAAGGAGGTCCAAAAATTTTCATTGGAAGGAGGACGAAGTTGTTTGCTCGGGCTGGTTGACTGTTAGCAAGGATCCCATAAACGGGGCTAATCAATCGCGTACCACATTTTGGGGAAGAGTTCATGCTTACTATGAGGAACACAATGAAACTGCAGTTCCTCGTACAGAGAGTTCCATTATGCATAGGTGGCTGACAATTCAGTTGCAAGTGAACAAGTTCTGTTCATGCTATGAGGCCATTCTACGTAGGAATCAAAGTGGCACAACTATCCAAGATAAGGTATGAAATATGTGATGAATGTTTTACTTGAACTTTTTTATTTGAAAATGTATATACATTGACAATATCTCTGTACAGCTTAACGCAGCAAAAAAGATGTACACAGACTTAGACAAGGACAACAAAACTTTTGTTCTTGATCATTGCTGGAACATACTGAAGGGGGAAGACAAGTGGAAAACCAAGATGGCAGAACTTGTCGAGCTGGAGAAACTAGCAGCAAGCAAGAAGAAAAAGAAGGCCGCAAAGGTGTCCAGGCCAAGGGATGAAGGAGCCACTAATAATGATCAAGTCATAGCTGCTGATGCTGAAGAAACCGAACCAAGGAAGAGGCCAGATGGGATAAAGAAAGTAAAAGAAAATCATAGGCGAGGAGGTGGTGAGGCTTGCATGGAAGCTTTGGACAAGATGTGGTCAAAGAAGGAGGCATTCGACAAGGTAAAGGAGAAGGCCAAAGAGGAGAGGTTCATGGCTACACTACAGATGGAAAAGGCAGCACTAGAGCTAGAGAAGAAGCGGGTGGAAAATGAAGCAAAAAAAGCTGAAGCCGACTTGATGAAAGAAGAAAAAGAAATTATGTTTGCGGACATGACCTCCATCAACCCGACGCAACGTTCTTGGATTGAGATTATGCAGAAGAAGATTCTCGCGAGGCATGCTGAAAATTAAGTTTAGTTCTTGTCATATGAGTTATTGAATTATGAAGCGTTTACTTTGATCAGCACACTTGCCAAATTGGAATGGCAAACTATTGAATTATGAAAATAAGTTTAGTTATTGAGTTGGATTTGGTACTACGTGGGCCTACTTTTTTGATTTTACCAAGTTGGAATGGCAAACTATTGGAGAGAGTTCTTTTTTTCACTTGCCAAATAAATTAGCAACTTGCCAAAACACAAGATTTGGCAAGTGAATTTTACCAAACTCTTGGAGATGCTCTAACTTCAATATGTATTACTCCAACCATTGCTGATCAATCTAATCACTAATTAAACCTGATCAACGAAATTCGTAGATGCCCTGATTAACCAGCCTCTACTCCAACCACAGTATATACGTTAATTTCCTATGTGCGAAAATAGTTTCTACTTTCTAGGCTTCTAGCTAGTTACGTAGTGCTATATGAATCGAGCCTGAGTAGCTTGCGAGAGTCTCGAGCTTTTCATCAACTTACCGTAACTGAAACATATTGTATATAATCCTTGGATGCAATACAAAAGCTAGCATCCAGAATGTATATGAAGTTCAGAGACAAAACAGTGCCAGCTGATCATTAATCTGAAATCAAGGGTAAGGAGACTAATACAACGAGTTTGGTTAATGCTTAATTTTGCCTTAGCTCTACACTTTACCAGAATTAGGTTTCAATTAAGCAGTGACCATGTTGGATTTGATTTCAGGATCCACTACTTGCACTTGATCATCGCACGCAAAAGCTATTTTGGACTGGCCATACTTCATCCAACTTCATTTATTCAATATATATATACATACATCCATAAAAATGAGATGACATGACTGCGTGCGAGCGAAACTGGGAATTACTAGCAAGTTTCAAGGTTTTGCACATGTATGAGATAATACGTACGTACCGGAGGTCTCCTGGGAAGTCTGCGGTCTGCGCCAGGACTTGCGCTCGCTTGCGTCGCCCGTGTCGCCGACAGGGTTTAATCTTTCGTGCTAAAAAAAATTCGCCGGTGAATGAAAGGAACGAAAAACGAAATTTCGTCCATTTCGTTCAAAAATCTGGACGAAAATTTCAAATTTTTTGATGAAATTTAATGAAAATTTAGATAAAACTTAGACAAAAAATTAAATATGGAAATTTCGGCAAACATTTGACCGAATTGCTGTGCTTTCGGAGGGCAACGAAAGCAGCGAAATTTCGTTCTTTCGGCGAAATTCCGGCCGAAAGATTCAACCCTGGTCGCCGAAGGATGGGAACGCGCCGGCCGCGGCGACGAAGGCGTCGTATGAACCACTGATGCTAGCGGCACCACCGTCGTCACTCGTCAGTTGGTCACCACATCAGCGGCCGCAGAATTGAAGAAACCCTAGCAGCGCATCGGCAGGAGCGGAGGAGCCGTAGGACCGGGACCGGCTGGCGGCTGTACAATGTACATAATACATATACGTATTGGTTTGGAGGCCTCACCAATTTGGAGGCCCTGTGCCATCGCTCAGCTTGCACTCCCTCATCAACGGGTCTGAGCCTTATTATACCTGCTCTAACTCGCAGCTAGTCTATAGTCTACTACTCCAAATTTACAACGTGAGATCACAATATCACATTACATTCATACTCCATTTATGTTTACCATTCCCCTGCGATTCGAATTTACTGCTGCCAGTCGTCGTCGCTTTGACTCGAAGTTGTATCATCTGTACACCGCTGGATTTTGTTGGTACCCTACGTTAGGGGTGAAAACGGGCCGGGTATTTCCCGTCTACCTGCCCGCCCGTATTAAAGCGGGTTAAATTCGGGTCGTAAATTCGGGTACCCGGAAACTTATACGGATATTGGATCCGAATACAGGTATTTTTTTGCGGATACGGTATCGGGTTTGGGAGGTCGGTATCCGACGGATACGGATTATCCGGTATAAAATTCGGATATTACCCGCTTAACTATTCGGGTATTACCCGGATTACTTTGCCAGTCCGAACTTCCGAATCATCCGAACGGAGGGGAAGACTGGATGACATCAACGGCTCGAACAAGTCTGCGATCTCGAGCTACATCGAGGGCAAGTACGGCGACCTCCCACCCGCGCACGCCTCGCTCCTCACGGCGCACCTCGCCAGCATGAAGGAGACCGGCGAGCTCGTCTTCTCGAAGAACAACTACTTTCGCGCCGAGGCTCCCGGCGTGTCGCCCAAGCGCGGACGCGGCCGCCCCCCCAAGCCCAAGGACCCCAGCGCAACCGCCGCCGCCGCTGCGCGGGAGCCCGCCTCCTCGCCGCGCCCCCCGGCGGGCAAAAGCCCACACCCAAAATTTATTTAGGGTTACCGATAATGGCGCGAAGAGCAGGGGTCAGCGAGATGCCGGAGAGGTTGACGCCGGGGAGGAGCTGAGGGGCGAGGGTAGGATGGCGGGGCGGCACGGTGCGGCGTCGCTAGGACCGAAGCCGGTGGTAGGGGCGTTGAGGCCGGAGGTCGGAGAAGTCGACGACGGTGCGGCGCCGCTAGGGCCGGCGACGCGAGGGGAGGGCGCGACGGCAGGGCGGCGCAAGGGAGAAGGCGCGTGAGGGGGAGCCGAACCAGGCGGCGCGGCGCGTCGCCACTGGAATCGGCGGCGCTCGAGGACGGGCGTCGAGGAGGCGTGAGACGCGGGGGTGGAGGCGCCGAGACGCGGGGGCGGAGGAGCGGAGGCGTGATGTCGGTGTGGAGGGAGACCGGGGGAGAGAGGAAATGGGGGAGGGGAGGAGATGAAGTAGACGTCGGCAATGGTGAGGGGAAAGAACTGAGGAGGCGTCGGCGGTAGGAGCAGAAAAGGAGGAGGTGAGTCGGCTTCGGCCGAAGGCAGCAAGAAAAAGAGGGGGCTGGGTAGAAGAAAGAAAATAAAAAGAGGAGTGGGAAAATTTAGAAATGTAAAGAGTTAGAGTTGCTAAATTTAAGGATACTCTTAAATATGCATTGTAACTATTTTGCCGTAGCAGATTGTATAAGTAAGTAATGAACTACAGATATTAGAAACCTTGTAAAGGAATTCCAATCGCATCAACATAATAGATATCAGTAAAATTGAACTAAGAATTAATGTGAACTTTGGTGTAGTATAATACCGTAGATCGTAGACATTTAGGTCTTATTGAGCGGAGTATAAGCGGATTGAGAAATTAGAAATACCTACAGGCACATTTAGTATGATTCGTCTAATTACATAAACCATAGCATCTCTTCGACGCCATAGATTAAGCCAGAAGTCCAGAATATTTCTTAAGTTTTTATAATACATGTAATACTTGGATTAAAACTAATACACAAGTGTATGAAAGTTTGGGTATTGTCGTTTAAACCATTCATGGTATATTTAACTATTCAAACAATTTGGTTAGTAGCATTTTTTGCGAGGACTAATATGGTGACATGTCATCAATAGTCATATAAATGTATCTTTTGCCTTGACTGTACCTCTGATCTAAATGTGAGGTTATGACTCATGAGGCTGATATTCTTAGTGTTAAAACTACTAATGAGTAATGATGTATGTCCAGTGATGCTACGACTTTAGTACCGATGTATTGTTGCATTATGGATGTATGGAATGGTTGCATTGCTATTGTCTATGCGGTATAAAATGGTTGTTGCATCGACTTGATATCCGAATAAATATTCGTGACCGATAGTGTCCGTATCCGTCTTGGTACGTATTTGTTCCATATTTGTGCCCGACATTATCCGTATTTGTATTCGTATTCGATACTATCCGTATTCGACCCGAATCCGATTAGAAAATGTGGGTTAGGATATGGGAAAGGTGATATCCGACCGTATCCGACCCGATCTCACCCCTACCCTACGTGCTCATTCAATTCTCGGAACAAAACCGGTCCTTGAGTACGTGGCATGGCATCTTCAATGAGACGAGCAAGGTGGTAATAGGCACTTGATGAGGCGTTCGTCCATTTTTCTATCCTCCTATCTCCCACTTTGCACATGGATATGGCCGTTAGGGCTGTAAACGAACTGAGTTTGAGCGAACCTGACCTTTCGGACTCGAGCTTGCTGAGCTCGAGTTAGGATTCAAGCCTGCGTTCGAGCTCGGCTCGATCTAATCTCGAGTAGACTCGAGTTTGGCTCATTGAAACTCGATAATAATTCAAATAATTTATTATGTATTAATTTTCAACAATAAGAAAAGTTCGAACTCAAGCTCAGATCGAGTAAGCTCGATAACAGTCAAAATAATTCAATCATACGCTAATTTTTAACAATAAGAAAAGCTTGAGCTCGAATTCGGCTTGGATAAGCTCGGCTCAAGTTAATATGTATCACTATTTAAACTCGAATCGAGACTCACGAACTATTCGAGCTCAGCTTAGTGGAGCTCATGAGCTCGAAATCAAGCTCGAGTTTGACTCGTGTAAAGTTTAAGCCGAGCTTGAATCGAGCCTAGAAAGAACTGAGCTCGAGTATCTCACGAGCCTCAAGCTTTTTTACAACACTAATGGCCATGCCGGAATAATCCAAGGAGAGCATGGCCATTGACCAATGGTAAATGCGTCTCACTGCCTCATTGTAGGACTGATATGCAATAGAGGAGTGGTGCCTTTAAATTTTTTCCCCTAAATATTCACCAATTATTACACTCCAACAGCTATAAAAAACTATGAAAATCAAGAATCTAAAATTTTGTAAAATATCGGTGCTATAGAAATTTCAGCCTCGTGAACAATAAATTCAGCACTATTTCAAAAATAAAAATATATATAACTTTTAATCCATAAATCTAAGAGACTTGAGACTTGAACCAAAAATTCACCTTACGAATCTATTCCAACCAAAAATCTTGAAAGAAATTTAAAAAATTGGGATATTTTGGTTCGTGAAGTTCTGCTACACCAAAATTAGTCTAAAATATAAAATTGAGCTAACTCCAAAACCAAAACTTTAAATCACTTCAAATTTAATATGCACATTCTCTAAGATGTCAGGAATCTATTTTAATTAAGAAAATTATTGCCAAAATTCTGACATTTTTTCGTTTGAAAGAATGTTGCACCCAAAACTAAAAAGGTAAATATGACTTACTCGTGGGTGAATGATGACCAAGATGGTTTTAGATATATTCTCATATGTCATAGCAAATTAGAATACCAAAAAAATTGAGATAAAAATAGTTGAATTAAGAAATCACTTGAAGAGGCTAAAAAGAGTAAAAACTGGGTTTTCTTATGAACTTGCCAACCAAGTGCTTAGGTAGGTGAAGATTGATTTTCAGATGTCATCTCCATCTTTTACACATCCCTAACATAACAAAATCAAGAAGAAGAGAGAAAAAAGCAAAAACAAACTACATCAAGAGCAAATTAATCAACACAAGATGAATCTATGGAAGATGAATAAGGATTGATATATTGCTACTTGAAATTAAAGGTTTTATGGACACTCCACCTGGAGGACAAGAGAGCATACCAGAGTACTCAACTTTTCTTAAACCCTAACCCTAGAACTCATGAACACTTGATCTCAAGAGAGGATGGTTGAATGGATAACACAAGTCTCCATCTCAACCCGTTAAATAGATGGGCTAGCCAGCTCCATCTAACTCTTAGTAAATACTATATATCCACTTAGCACATGGGTAACCCCACACACATGGGTTTTAACTCACACACACTACATTTATGCATGTTTTTTAAAGTACATAAACCCGAATCTGCTAGTCTTTAGCCTTGATTCGATCTGATCTTCTCAACTTCTCCTTAACCCAAACCTCTCTCCTAAGTGTCGTGGTTTTGCTCCAAGATAGTATATGATATTTTAATCAAGCTACCAAAATACCCTTTCTTGACCTGAACATCTCCTTCCATTGCAGGCAATCACTATGTTTGTCATATGTAGGTGCACCACTAGCTTGCCACACGTCGGCAATTTTCTCAAATGTTGGCTCCACCGGATCACACCTTACTTGGACCGACCAAGACATATGGTGCAACTCGTCACTCGAACTTTCCTTCAATATTTTTTGGCGTCCTTATACCATGCTTGAACTCATTCATTTTATCCAGCATTCTTGATCATTCTGGACCTCGGCTAGCCTCAATCCTCGTCGTTGGCCATGGTTGACTCCAACGGACTCTGTACATTCAAAGACAAAAAAAATCATTTCTAAACATAAATTCTTCATAACTTGACTTATATTAGCAATAACATATCTTATACAACATATAGTCACTGACATAGGTCATCAATTCATCTCATGACTTAAATTTCACTCCTATAATAACAATAGTGCATCGTAATAAAATCACAAACCTTCTCGTGGTCCTTCACTCACTGGAGTAAACGAGCAGAATATCAATCCATCCAGAATAATATGGGGGTGATCGGTTGGGCTTCAGCTTTTAGCTTCCGGCTTATTTTTCACTATTTATAAATTTCATCTTTTTCTGAACTTTTGGCTTTTTGTTTAGCTTTTTTGCCGGTTCTTTTTTCCCGTATTTGTTTGTATTATATGTAATGGGCTAACATATTTTTTATATTTTTTTAAATTTAATTATGCTAAATAAGTCTCTGTCAGCTACATTGCTTTTTTCAACCAGTTACAGTGCTTTTCAGCCATAAACCACCAAAAATAAGCCTAAATGATCACCATATATTTGGTTTCTATGGACCAAAGCGACTTAAGAGAAAAAATATTGGTGACTCAGCCAGCGTGACAGGCTGACAGCAGCACAGTGCGAGGGACGGCTTGGTCTGGATGAATCAGGCCGCATGTCAAGTAGCGACACGGCATGCACGAGTAGCACATAGTTATTTTGCCAACACGGACAATAATTGCTTAACCATGCCGTACTTATTCGCCAATCATTCACCTGCAAAAGATGGAAGCATGCATGATCATGCAACATTGATACTGCAGCCAGAACAGTGATACTAAGAGCAGGTACAATAAAGCTTAGTCAGCAGACTATAGTAAATATAATATCAACCAAATCTTACGTGGCAGAGAGAGAAAGGAAGAGAGAGAAGGAAGCTGGCTACTAAATTACAGCTAGTTATAGCACGTAAAAATATGCATTTCACTCTCTTACACGTGGGGCTAAATAGTTATTGTAATAGCTACCTTATTGTATAAACTATTTTTTTGAAGGCTATAGATGAAATGGACAAGTGTTATAGTCACTAGTTGGCTATACTATTGTCCAATGATGATTTATGAGCTAGTTCTAAACATATTATTTCATATTTTAATAGAAGAGAGAGAAAAGCTAGCTCTTGATCAAGAGCTAGTCTCATACACACATTCCAAGATTATATGAGGATGTCATGTGGGACTATTCATGTTATGAGCTATGTGCTAAAAGTTAATATCATTGGAGAAGTTAGCTTAGAGCTAGTAACTAGCTCATACCATTGTACATGCCCTAAGAGCATCTCCAATAGTTCTAGCTAGCAACTAACTAAAAGATTTCCACATCATTTATATAGTACACACTAAGAACTATCTATAAGGATAGCTATTTGATGCTTACATGCACACACAGAAAAGGACTATCATTTATAGAGGCTGCCTCATTTTGCGTTATAGACTAGTGCTTAGAGCAAGTATTATAAGATGCTGTAAGCTGGTTGTATGCTGAGGTGGAGGAGAGAGAGGAGAGAAGAGAGGTGGGTTGTAAGCTTACAGCCAGCTGAAGCACAAGAACCAAGAAACTTTGTGAGATGAAGGGGTAGGTCATACAGCCATCAGCTGGCTGTAACTACTATATGAGTAGGCTGATAAGTGGGCTGTAAGTATCCATACAGCCAGCTGAAGGCTGTATTATAAGACTTGCTCTTAAGGAAGAGCTGGCTCGATTATTTTTTCATACTCTCTTTCCTCCACATAGGATATATGCTGATGTGTACATACATATAGCTAGCTGAATCAGACCATTGGAGATGCCCTAATACACGCAGCGAGTTGTGGGCACCTCTCCTTTTCACACGCTCACGCCTGGGCTTGGAGTGGCGTGTCGAGCGATCAGTCTATACCAAGGAGTAACGCGGTACAAGTGTACAACTAGCTGTTCGTTACACCGGATCGAAAGTTTTTGGTATTTTTAGCCCCGTATTTATTAAAAATAATTATAGTCATATAATAAAGATAAAGTATTATTTTTACCACACGACCACCAGACAGCAGCTCTTAGAGGGCGACACGTGTCTCGGTCGCACGGCCACTGTGCGATGCGCAAAGGCCGCACTTCCACCATGCGGCCCACCCCTCTACCCCCAGCCACTAGACGGGAGCTATTTAAATCGGCTAATTACCTGACTCAATTAGCTACCTCAATTACTCATTATATGTACTATTTGTTTGATTTTTTAAATATAATAATTGAACTTAAAATTATAAAAATTTGTGTGCAAACTTCTGGCACAACGTACTTGATTATGTATTTTTTTATAATTTTATCTACTCTGAATGTTGCTCAAAAATTCATAAAATTATGCTATTTGTAGGAGTTGTTATATATAACAGATGAGCTCTAAAAATTATAACATTTTATGTGCAGTCTCCTAACACAATCAAACTAATTGTTTAATTTTTTGGGAATTTATCCATAATGAAATTTGCTCAAAAATTTATACAAATGAATTGTACGTACAATTTTTTAATGCAAAAATTAAGGTGCAAACATTAGAATTTTTTTCTAAAGCCTCCGTATGGAATGTACTTGATGGTTTAATTTTTGTAGGATTTTATATGTACATAAAATAACAAGTAGCCTATAACGAAGAGAGCAGCTGCAATAAACAAAAAATCTCATTAAAATATAACCTTATGCATATATTAAAGCACAATGAACCATGGGTCATTGGTAATTAAAAATAATCTAGCTAAAATTTACCATTAATGGCAATGATTTGATAAATAATCATATACGATAATAGATTACGAAGTTCATTATTTAAGTAATCAATTGATTAATTGCAATTACAACCACATAAAATACTACATCTCGAATTAGTAGAAATATGAATTAATTTGATAAATTAAAAGATACATTTAGTATTTTAGTTGGTGCTCGGACACTATTAGTGTGTGCATTACATGAATCTTTTGCACATGAACCTGGCTAGTACTATGGTACGGAACGACATAAGAAATTTAATTTGCCCAAATTGAATTGGACTTGTAAAACGCACGTCACGTCGGCTAAGCCTATAAGTAATGCCTCTTCCGCAACATGTTTTCCTGCACCACAACTGTAACACTACATCGCTAGTATGGAGAAGCAATGGGAGGAGATCACCCGACTCGCAAGGACTACTGCAGCCCGGGAGGAGCAAGTGGAGCATATCAGGAGGCCACCTACCCGAAGCGAAGCCCCCTACCTCCAACCCCAACCCATATCTCAATGTTCCCACCGAGCGTTTGCCGCAACATACGCCCTTGGGGGAGACGCCCCTCTCTGCTTGTGCAGGGACGCATGCAAGTTCTTCAAGTAAGCTTGGCATGTGTTAGTGGGGTTGCTGTTGCTGTAACTACGCATAGGACTATCCCAACCAGCGTTGGGACATAGCCCACTACCAGCAGCCGGTAAGGAAGGGTTACAATATATTTCTCTATTAGTTATCTTCTATGGCACGTACTAACAAGCTCTCCCCTCTTTCTGTAGTCTTCAGATTTGCTATGCGCGTACCGCAAATGGATCAACCGGAAGATCCACCCGCACGACCAGTGGATTCTGGACTGTGAGGAGTGGGATGCCCAGACGACACATGAGATGATGGAGGAGCGGTGGCGCAGTGAAGATAGAAGTGAGCGTATCCGATGGGAAACACAAACTCAATTGGAGGCGTGTAGGTGCAGGGAGCGTGAGGCTCGTAAGGAGAACAAGAGAAAGTGTAAACTGGTAACCAAGGCCAGGGTCACCGATGAGGACTACAACGCTGACCTCACGAGGAAGGGTAAATGGCCGTGGTCCACGCAATATACCGCACCATTCCGTAGTACCCCGCCATCCTACTTGCAAAGATATTTCTTTCTCCAAAATACATGTATTTCTACATGCTCTGGGTGCATATGTCACTTCGTATCCTTGTAGTACCATGGTTGAAAATAAAATGCAATGAACAGGTTTCCTCCTAACTAAACCACGAATTAAATGAGCATCGCATGTCGCTAATTATGATTAAATTAATATAAATTAACATGGAAAATTTGGAGCACGTAAAATTCCTAAAAAATTTTAGATAATTAGGTTAACTATGTCGGAAGGCTGCACATAAAATTTCGTAATTTTTAGAGCTTGTTTACTATATGTAACAATTCCTACAAATAGCATAATTTTATGAATTTTTTAGCAATATTTAAAATTGGTAAAATTATGAAAAAAAATTACACAATCAAATACATTATATCAGAAGGTTACGCATAAAATTTCATAATTTTTGAACTTATTTTCTATATTTAAAAAATCAAACAATTAGAACACAGAATCATAATTAGGATAGCTAATTAAGCTAGCTTAATTCGCTGTTGTCTGGTGGTTGGGACGTAGAGAAGAGGGCCACATGTTGGCCATGCTGCCGAGGCACATGTCGCCCTCTCAGGGCTACCGTCCGGTGATATTATGGTAAAAGTGATATTTTTGTAAATATCGCATGACTACCGCTATTTTTGTAAATATAAGATCATAAGAGACCAAAAGTGCCTAAAACTCCCGGATCTGCTGATTTAGTAGAGTAACTTCACAAGTACCACCAAAGTACTATGCTCCTGATACTTTGTTTGAAGCAGTTAACCGAGTGTTAAATAGCATGGCTCCGTGGCACACAGGTACACTTCGTGGACCTGATGATTTTGGTTTACCATGAATTTTGTTACTCCGTCGTAGCGCAATAAATGGAGCTCTCAAAATTGAATGCAAAAACAATTTTCGTTCGGATTTTTGGAAATATGGACTTTCAACTGCGATTAAAACAAACCATCGATTGCGATCTAAGAACTTTCAACTGTGAACTTTCAATTGGAATTGGTGGGAAAATTTTAGCTTTCAACTGAGTTTGGCAGTAGAGTATATTACTTCACCATGGTTTTTTTATTGTAACTTCACCATCGATACCTAAGAATTCACGCTCATACAATTGTACCTCATTAAAAATGTTATAAATATAACTTGTACAAAGATGTGATCATTGTAACGCCCTGCTTTTGGGAACATGTCCGTCATACGTCTCGTAACAGTTCAGGAGTTCTGTTACGGATGGAAGAAGTATCATGCCTGCTTACGAATATTTAAACAGAATTAATTTGATTAAAATAAAACCTAACGGTCAACTTTAGAAATTTTAAAGGCATCTAAGCCCAAAACTTAACTTATAATCAGAAGAACCGAAGAAAAATTCTCACAGGAATACTTGAGTGCGGTCATAACCCTAACACGAATACTTGCAACAATTCTTTCTTCTCCTGATCTCTGTGTTGGGTGAAAATAAAGCAAAACTGAGTACAACCAACCGTACTCAACAAGTCACATGTGAAAATGCTATACAACTACTTGCTAGGATTTCCAAGGGATAGGTATATATAGGTTTTATTAAGTATTTGTGAATACAATTTTATTTATAAATTTTTTTCAAACACAAAAGAACAATAACTTCTCAATGAATTGGGGTTTCAAAACTTGATTATCATACTTCAATATTTCCAAATCATTTCTAAATATACTTATGCGTTGTTATTGAATTCACCTATTAAATACAGTTTTATTTTCAGAAGCACAGCGTATTCGAATACTATTAATCATGACTCTGCAAAGTTGCACATCTTTACCCATAAGATTCCATAACCCTCATGACTGAGTTAAGAAAACAAGACTTTTTACTGCTCAATTCTTTATATAGTCTCTATCCAGTAGGTGATGTTTCCCAACAAACTCGAGTGTATCTACTGTTATTAAGTATGGTTTTACCATTTTCATACCACAAAACTCTCTCAGTCTCCCTTCACCCTTTATATATATTCAGTCAAATTTGAGCAGCTACTAAATTAGGTTTGACGAATCAACGCTTGTGGTTGAGCGATCACTATGTTTTTACTTGACATAAGGTTCTAGTCCTTATATTTTCACCGAGGCAACTTCCATTCACAAACCATTGTTTCAATGCCAATCAGCACTGCCACCTTTTCAGTCCAAACCTCCACCCTAGAATAAGATCATAGGACCCAACCATCTCGTGGCCTCCCGTGATATCTCCTTATCCTAGAACCACATTTAAAATTTTACTAACAAAATGCCACATCTCTTAGTAGTATCAAAATGTTGAGTTCCTACTCTAACATGATTATTTAAATAGTATATTTAATATTACTAAGTCTTGTTAAGGTGAATATGGCCGTCAAATTAATCTGGGCTTTATCAGGTGGTAGGACATAACATGTCATTCAAAACATTTATTGTACACAAAATATTAGTGCATAAATAACATAATAAAAATGTTGATAATTAAATATTTAAGGAAATGTAGGTTCAACATGATAAAAAAACATGTGACTTGCCTCTTTGTCCATAGTCTCTGATAATCTTACTGTAGTCTTTAGATTGGATAACTTCTTTAATTGCTCTTATAGCTCTTTTGTTGACCAACTCGTGTGGCCTAAATACTAGTGTAGAAGATGAATATAAATAAGTTCCTGCTTTGCAGAATGCAAGCTGGGAATAAAATACAATAAAATAACCAAAAGACACAAAGAAAAAATGTTTGGGTGGTGTTTGATTTGGTTGAACAGAGTTGGGATCAGGCTAAATGGGTTTGAGATGGTCAAAGAAATATATCGGTGTTATATGGATTTCTGTGAATGGCTACGGGTATGGATGGTATTGAGTTTGGAGTCATAATATTATTTGGGTGGTTTATAGCTTTATCGGAGTCTAGGATGGTGGAATGGAGTTAGGAATGGCGTAGATGGACTCAAGACAATCAAAACAAATATATAAGTGTTTTTAGGGTTTCGATGAATAATAATGGTTGAAACGATACTAGACATGGGTTTAGAATAGTGTTTGAGCTAATTAGGATTTTATTGGTAGCTAACTTGTCCAAACAAAACTAAAAATGGGCCTTGTGAACAGTACTAGGGTTCTACTATTCACTTCGGGTTGGGTTACTATGCAAAACGGGTCCCATGCTACAATGATTAATAGTAAATAGAATGGCCTGATTTGCTAATTGATTCGGCCTGCTACTGTGCGGCCCAAAAACGTGTATTGTCCACCTTCTTTTTCCCCTGTGCTGATACTGTAGCGCCAAAAGTAAAGGAAAAAGGCGACGGCGAATGGCGGGGCTACAGTGACTTACGACACAAAACGAGGCTATGGTTGGGTTCCTGGGACCTTTGGGAATCCATTTTAGGGTTCGATCGCGGATAGAAATTAGGCGATCGCCAGCGGTGAGGTAGATTGTCTTCAGGACTTTTGAATGGCACAGGGGGTGATAGTGGGTTATAAGGACAATAGCATAAGCGTTTGAGTATCTCTGGGGTTAGAGGAGGCTCAGGGGAGTGGCGGCTTGGGTCAGGGTTCCCTAGGTTGGGCTACCCACGGCAGCCTCCTAAGGTCGGGCGGCGACGCTAGTCGCCAGGGCAATAGAGGGCTTAGGAAGCTAGAGCCTTGCTACGGGGGTGCCATTATGGGCATGAGGAGGCTACAGACTTAAGCAATTGGAATGTAATCAACTAGATAACTTGAATTGAAACTTGACTTATTTTGGAGCTTTTGGGTGAACGTCGGCGTTGTGGTGGTCGTCAGAGCAATCGGGGGTATGTGGCTCACCTTGGGTACCGGTGCTTTCAAATAGAGGGGTTCGGCACAGGGCCTAGGGCATGGCAGCGGCGCCGCGTGGTAGGGGTCGGGAAGGTGCAGGAGGGCACGGCACAGCTGGCGGTGGTGATCTTTGTGCTATCTCGGGCATAACATTGTGGCGGTGAAAAGTTGCAGAGCTTGTCAGGTCAGCTGTAAGTGAGCTGAGGGCAGAGAGAGAGCAGAGAGGTCAGCGACGGGGTATCATCCAGGGTAGTTTGATCAAGTGGCGGCTATGGCCATACTTCGGCTTAGCAGCAGCTGGTTGGGTGGTGAGGTGGTTTATGACACTTCTTGGCGGCAGTGAGATAGAAACAGGGTGGCGGTGGCCATGGCTGCTTTGGCCGATTCGACGTGCGGCTAGGAGCAGTTAAGAGGGTGTCAGGGTGGAAAGGACAAAGGAGTACGGTCTCTAACCGATTTGCAGTGGTGTGGTAGCGTGGGAAGAAACGGGAAGGCGCGGCGACAGAAAGATCGGGACGGTGGTCAGGTCAACAGAGATTTTTCGGACGATGAACAGTGGGCGTGCGCAAAAGAACGGAGGGGATGGCTTGGTAGAGGATTCATGACGTGAATGGCTAATATGAGTGATGATTTGGGCCGAAACTCAAATAAAATCAATATCAAACAAAGATTCAAATTACTTTTAAAATTCGGTTTTGTTTCAATCATCAAGCACTTATGTCCCTCGTCTCGTCATAACAATGTGTGGTGGTGCAAACGCAAAGCTACAAATCCCACACCATCACATCCTATTATCGTGGTCTTCCTTACCCTAGTAGCCAGTCCTTGTCCATGTCCACTGCCAATTCACCCTCATGACCTCCATGGCCCCCACATGCACTACCACTAGACACTAGTGCATGCATTTCACAATTCATACCAAGACACTCTTCCCCTCCTCCATTCTCTCTCTCTCTAAAAACCAGTTCAAATAAATGCCCCTACATAAAAGCCACTCATCTATCTCGCTCTATTTCTCGTCTCCCTCTGTGCCACTAACCACCTTCCCTCTGCAAAAAACCCACCACTCCTCGGTTCCTCTGTTCCTCCCCTGCGACCGCGAGCCGCTCAAGAACCCTCGTCCCCCCATCCCCTCCAATGGGGAACCCACCCGAACTGTACCACCGGATCCTGAACATCCCCAGGGAGACCTCGCCGCAGGAAATCCGCGCCGCGTACAAGAGCCTCGTCAAGAAATGGCACCCCGACAAGCACCCGCCGTCGTCCAAGCCCGAGGCCGAGGCGCGCTTCAAGGCCATCACCGAGGCCTACGAGGTGAGTGCGATGACCTCCTTGCAGAGGCCTGTGGATGTGTGTTATGAATTGCAATGTGTCGTGATGTTGTTCTTGCGCGTGGGCTTCTTGCGCAGGCGCTCCTGGACCAGCAGGCGAACAGGGCGGTGTTCGGGGTGTGCAACGACGGCCGGGCGGGCAAGAAGGCCGGGGCGGTCGGCGGCGGGGTGCGCATGGAGAGGACGCGCAGCGACGACTTTGGCACGAGGAGCGCGCCCGGCACGCCGGCGAGGGAGTTCAAGAAGGTGTACAGCTCCGGCAACTCGGGCGGGCGGCGCGCGTTCGCCGAGTTCTCCAGCTCCATCATGCGCAAGGCGCCGCCGCTGGAGCGCAAGCTCGCGTGCACCCTCGAGGAGCTCTGCCACGGCTGCAAGAAGGAGGGCAAGTTCACCCGCGACGTCGTCACCAAGAATGGGTAGTGTTTTTTCCCCTAACGCGGTTACACCTAATCCACGGACAAGATTGATTGAAACTTCACCTGAATTCTGACGAGCAATCGCTTGTCATCTGTTTCTTTTTCATTAAAAACCAAAAAAATTAATTCAAGCGGAACAGCCTTGATTGTTAAGTTAATCTTGTTGCTACTGTATAAGACAAAGTTATGAGCAGCTAGTGTGAACATTTAGTAACTAGCCGTATAAAACAAGAGAGCTATGATGAGTAATGTAAGCGAATGCATGAAGGAGTGTAGCAGTAAGCCTTCTGTGTACTTAATGTTGTAGCCTTCTCCTTCCCACTGCTGCCCAAAATTTTCCTCTTGTCTCCTTGCTTCCTACTTGTGAGTGCCAACCATACATGAGTGTTCCAACAATTGGTATGAGATCTTTAAATGGCTTAATGCCGATTCATGCTGCCGACAAAATTACAACTAGAAATCTCTCCACAAAACATAACTTTATGTCAAGAATATTTGTGAACAAGCTCTGATACCAATTCTTGTGTGTTCTAACAATGATGTCATTCACTCGCATACATGTGACTCCAATGGATCGATGCTTGGAAATTCAGGGTAGGCAAGAATTCAGAATTTGTTCCGACGGTGACATGCATTCCACTTTGTGCCCACAATTCTCTGCACGGTTTAGAATTGCTGGATAAATAGTAAACCAGCGCGATCGCTTTCTTCTTTTCCAGGCTATGGCGCACTTCTTTCTTACAGTGGGGTGTCCGCTTTATAGGCTGCATTTGTCAGTGTAATATTTAGCTTCCTTTGGAACATAGGCATGAAACCTTTACACAAGTGCCGTTTGGTGTGTGCCTTTCACCTTCCGGGTATCTATCCTATTCTTGAAAGATTATCCTACCTAACACAAGACATAATAATAATGTTTTTGAACAGGGTTTTGTGTTATTAGGACCCTGTCTTGAGGAGATGATTCTTAGGCTTCAAGTTGCTTTCTTTGCCACATATGTGTAAACATGTTTGTTGGGGCTTTGAATACCCTACTTTTGGATCTTTCATCTAGCAAAGAAGTGGTCCTTTGAGCCATACGCAGTATTCGTATTTCTTTTTACAAGTGAGGGTGGTGGCCTAGAAGGATTCAGATTTCAGACACAGTGACTCATGAGCTTCCTTCCTCCTTAGACTCTCTCTTGGAGCATTATTGGACTAATCACCTTCACTGGATTAATGTTTTGGACAGGTCAATAGTTAAGGAGGAGGTGAGCCAGATGATCCTGGTGAAACCAGGGTGGAAGAAAGGGCACAAGGTCACCTTTGAAGGCATGGGGGATGAGAGGCCGGGATGCCTACCTGCCGATGCGGTCTTCACCATATCCGAGAAGAAGCACCCGATGTTCAAGAGGGTAGGCAACGACCTAGTGCTGAAAGCCGAGGTGCCATTGGTGGGCGCGCTCACCGGTTGGTCCTTCTCATTCAGGCTTCTGAGTGGCAAGAAGGTGAGCTGCTCATTTCAGGATGAAATCATCTGTCCGGGGTATGAGAAGGTCATCGAAGGGGAAGGGATGCCCATTGTCGAACAGAAAGGTGCGCGGGGCGATCTAAGGGTGAAGTTTGAGATCGTCTTCCCGAAGCAGCTGACCGACGAGCAGCGCAACAGTCTTGCTAACATTCTGAAAGGCTGTGACTGACTTGCAATGCCAGGCCCAACTGTATCAAATTTTATTGGCCTTGTGTTTATACTCAAACCGCGAGCACATAAAGAGGGTCGTCCTTGTACATACGATCAAATGATATATAATTAATACATGTCTACAATTAAACTATCATTAAAAAAACTATAATTCAAATTTTAGTTCAAACTTATCTAAACTAGTTAATAAACTAGTTAAACTCGACATCTAAAAAAATTTAATTTTTTTTTGCACATGATACATAGAAAAATACATACTTTAAATTATAGTACTAAGATACTATGGTGTCCCCGTTAGATCATAGAATTACTATTATTCGCGCAGGTATAAAATGCGAGCAGGAAATTTACTGCCATGTGCGAGTGAAGTTACTACCAAACACATTAGAGCTATTGTTAGTTATAACACTATAAAACTACCAGTAATCCTATATGTATTTGATAGTAACTTTATTCGTGCACGACAATAAATTTTCGTGCGCACAATACATACAGGCGCAGAATAGCGCTATATATATAATGTACATATATAATGTGAGCCAAGCATTCCGTGGATACGTACATGCTTGCTGAATGAGCTGTATGCGACTGTTCTGATGAGATGTCGCCTTGTTTTTTTTTTCTCCTTGTTGCCTTTTGATTACTTTCACTTCATTTATTTCATTAACTAAAGTGTCGCTTAAAAGCATTCTACTACCATACCAAATGCCACTCCCATCCCACCTGCTAAGGCCACCTGCTCTCCAGACTCCAGGCCTTTTGTCTTTCGCAAGAAGCGGGAGTAATGTTTTGCCTAATTGGTGATTAGTTCATCAGTTACGATGGACGTGCTTATGACAGCTTTGTCTAATTCCTTCCGTGGCTGAGAAATTGCAGCTTTGCTTTTGTGCTTGTTGGAGGAGTGGCATCCACCTTGATTCGGATGGCCTACTGTACTAAGAGCCCCGTTAAGCGTGTCACCACATGGATGGCCCAAAAAGACCGTTATAAGAGAAAAGATATATTTACCTCTACAATTATATATCCCAATAGAGGTGTTTTTATAATCAATCTTTTTATGGCTATAAATATGTGCTTTTGAATGCTATGAGAGGAGGATTCATTTTTTCTAGAGATAAGACTATGCAATAGACCACACATTTATACACACATCTTCTACATTCAATCTCTACAATTTCTTAGGTTTCGAGCAGCCTTTTGTGGCTTCCCTATCGCCCTTATTGTTCATTATTTGATCTGTAACCACAACATTGCTTTCTCTGCTTTTGTGGCACTAATTGACAGGCTGCTGTTGCTGAAATCTCAAGGGATTCGGGATTATTACCACAGTTCTTACGCCGCTGCCGATGGCCCATTTCTTGGGCCAGCGAAGCCTGGCCGATCCGTAAAAATCGATGAACCGGACCACAGCTATGAATTGCTCATACCCGAGTGAAGTGCCAAAATTGAATGCAATGATCTAGTTGTTGGAACACAAAGGAGCGGAAGAGCTGGAATGGTTGGTGCAGTGCAGGCTCCCCAGCAGATGTTGGGGCCCTGATGTTCCTTGATTAGAAAGCACAACCAAATCAACCCTGTTGCCCGCCGTGGTGGTTCAATGCCAATTGGCCTTTGCCAGCCAGCGACTTGTGCACTGCAAGTGGGTGCTGCACGAATACCATGGGACAACCCGGGGCAGGGCGGATCCAAGATTTCATATCAATGGTGTCACCAATATGATGGGCTCAGGAGATTGGAGAGTCATGGGCCATCGGGTCGTCGGCCGACAGGCCGAACATTATCCAAATAAAAAGTTGTGGGCTGCTTTTTAGAGAGACATTGAGGTCACATGGCAGGTTAGGTTGCCGTTATCAATAAAAAATGAGAGAGGGGTACACAGACCTGGTTCAAAAGCATTGCTGTCCTGTGACAGCACAGGTTGCAGGTGGATCCGCCTCTGACCCGGGGTCCTGATTAGTCAATGAGGTGTATACTACATTTGCAATTATGCCTAACCGGCTCTTGACGTCCCACTGTAGCAAATCCTATAAGATGCCGGCAAATGAACAATTTTAGTTTATTCACCGGTTACAGTTGATACCTGACAAGGTTGTAAATCCTAAGTTACAAACACGGAAGCACCCGCGTTGTTGTCGACGGCGAAAGCTAGTACTGCATGACCGTCGACGAGATGTTGAGCAGCGGCTCCAACGTGTCAGGCGAGAACTTCCTCGCAAAGAGGAAGCATGTCGACGTCGGCCGAGAATTGTACATGCAGGGTTTTTGGCTCTTCCTGATGCTCTGGATCAGGTCCACCGTGACATCGCCGGCGCCGTACATGGCCGGGTGAGGACCCCCTTTGGACCAGTCGACGTACGTCACGGTGCGGTTCGAGTTCAGGCCGCCGTGCAGCATGTTCACAAACGTCGGGAGGTAGTGCTCGTCCGGGTAGCACGACGGCCGGCAGTGCTTCCTGAAGAGGGGATAGTACTTGGTGTCCGTCAGGACGCTCGTGGCCAGGTCCCGGCTGAGCTCGAACCACTGGGAGCCTTTCCTCCACTGCGGCAGCGTGATGACCGGCGCCATGCGGCGGCTATACCGGCCGCGGCATTGCTTGTCCTGATGGTAGTAGGCCTCCACGAAGCTGTGTCGCGAGCCGACGAGGTACTCGTAGACCGTCGGGAAGCTCTGCACCGGTATGCAGCTCTCCGAGAGGAGCACAAACCGCTCGTTGGAGAAGTCGAGCAGCGCGTTCGCGAGCAGCCGCTTCTCGGCGTCCATGAGTGATATAGAACCCCATGAGGTTTCCTGGGGAAAAGGGAAAGCAAGCCATGGAATGGAAGGGATCAGATGCGGCGATCGTGAGTTAATGAGCGGCATAGGGCGCCAGTAATGGCGGCGGCATTGTGTCGTGCACCTGGCTGGGGATCTGCCTGCCGTAGAACGGCGAGTCCTTGGAGACGTTGAGAGCCACCCCCGGCGGCGCGTGGACGTAGACGGAGAAGAACCCCTCGTGGCCGCGGAAGAAGCGCTCCCAGAGTGGCGCAAGGGGCAGTTCGCCGCGACCGGCGAGGAACATGAAAGCCATCTTGGGCACATGCTTGAACGGGTACGCGATGGCGGCCGGCACCATCGTGGCGCGCCAGAACAGCTGCTCGTCCGTCATGTCGTGCATGAGGCGCGTCGGGGTCACGAACTCCGCGAAGCCGGCGTCCTCGTCGGGACGGCAGCATACCCCGCCGTCGATGCCGGCGGGGGCGGCGTAAACGGTGGTACTCGGGAACATGATGCTGGTGTAGGTGCTGTGGTACTGGCTGGGTCCGGTGGCGGCCCATAGGCCGGCGACCACGCCGAGCGCGAAGATCACAAGAAAAGCGACCGTCTTTGCGAGGCCGGTGAAGGACTCCTTCCTCGTGAACACAACCTTGACGTCGTCAAGCGCGGCCTTCATGCTTGTCACAGTGGAATGCAACAAACGCATACGTACGAGTAGCTAAACGGCAAAAGGTAAGTGCTAACTAGGCACTAGCTAGTGATATAAACATGAACAGCTTGACACGGACTAGAAGGTGATTTAAACGATGAACAAACGAATAGCTTGTGCGATTTGCTTAGCATACGATGCCAGGATGAACTATACACTCCAATCTCCGATTCCCGATTCCCAGGAACTTCATGAGCAAGGCATGGATAGAGCAAGAGAAAGGTACATATAGTTTGATCAGCATCTCAAACAAATGCAAAGTGGTTCAAAGTAGTAAACCACGAAAATAAGCCGATAAAAGGCCAAAAAGAGAGGAGAGATCAAGGAAATGGCAGGTGCAGCAGCGAGGGATGCATGTTCGAAATACCCTGGAAAGTACAAGATGTACATTTGGAAAGGTGATTTATGATAGGCGTGATCCGGGATAAAGATGAATTCTCTTTGCCTGTTTGATATGGTTGTGACTTTTGGCTGAAATTTTTGAATTTTAATTGTTTGTGAGAGATATTATGAAGATAGAGATACCCGCTTGCGATTTTGGTTCATACAGATGTTGAGCTTTTAACGTATACTACAATTAACTTTTAGACCCCGTCTTGAGAAAATATTTTATTTAAAAGTTAGGTACTATAGTAAAAAAAATCAAAAGTCACTTTTAAAAACTGTAAAAAACAGGGCCTTTGTAATGTCAGCCCTAGCTAGGTATGTACAAGAAGCTGTCCAGCTCGCAGGATGGCAGTTAATTTCGAGGGCATGCATAGGAATCCACTAAAAGGGCAGTAAACAAGGTCCGGATCATGCAAGCTTGTAATCACAATCTTCGAACGAATAAAACCAGCCCTGCCCCCAATAAGATGTGGAATCTGCGCAATGCGTTTCGAGATTTCCATGACAATATTTGGGGAATTTGCCCTTTTTTATTTCAAACTAGGAATTTGCCCGTTTTCACTCCGATGGTTTGTGATCGGAGCGGCCCACTTGGGCGGTGCGCAGCCCAGGTGGATGTGGATTGAGCCCGCGCCGTTCCACGCGCCGTCTCACGTCACGGCCGATGCGAGAGGAGAGAAGCGGAAGGGTTTTTCCGAGCGGACCGGCGGGGGAAAACGGGCGGTGCGGCCCGATGATTTCGCCGAGTCGTACGCGCGGCGAAAGGGGGAGGCGCCCGGCGCGGGCCCGGCCCATAGCCCCCATAGGAAGGCGAAACGCGGAGGACGCGGCCCGCCGCGCGGTGCGGGCAACGTAGTGCTAGTGCAGCGGGGCGCGCGTGGTACTGTGGTGAGGCCCGAGAGAGCTTGGCAGGGCCAGAAGAATCTGTATAGGTAAAGATGTTACATACAAAAAGTAAAAGGTGTCCAAATGTATAGGTGCCTTCATGTACAGATGTCTTTCCAGACAGACATCTATTCAAGCTACCCCATGATCATCTATATATATATATGTATCAACATGTACAGATTCTAGACTAATGAATGGATCAACAGTTCATCACATACACTTGTACTCTTTCTCTTGCAATACGTTATCGGCACGATTCTCTCTAAATCGAGCAACACGCACACATACATTCACACAAGTGACACAGAGCAAGAAAAACAGAAGGTATGATATTTTTCCTGAATGTTCTTGCTTTGACGGTGCGTCCTCACGGCGCGACCGGCGAGCCCGGCACGGCCGGCGCAGCACCCGCGGCCGGTGGTTCGGCGCGTCCTCATGGCGCGGTCCGGCGCGGCCCGGCGAAGCGCGTCCTCATGGCGCGACACGGCACGGCGCCTGAAGCAGCGTCAACCGGCGGTGACACGCGACGCTCGAAGCCCGGCGGTGGCGCACGGCGTCCTCATGGCGCGGTCCGGCGCGGCTCGGCGAAGCGCGTCCTCATGGCGCGACACGGCGCGGCGCCTGAAGCAGCGTCAACCGGCGGCGACACGCGACGCTCGAAGCCCGGCGGGGGCGCACGGCGTCTTCATGGCGCGAGCGGCGTAGCCCGGTGCGAGGCGCAGCCCGCACGGCATGCGGCCCGGCACGGTGGCGCGCGGCGGCGGGCGCAGAGACCGGACGCGGGCGGTGAAGGCGGCGGTGGCGGTTCCCCGACGGCGAGGCACGGTGTGGCCGGCGAGCCCGACGCGGCGCGACCAGCGCACGGCCCGGTGCGGCTGGCGCCCGAGCCCACGGCCACCGCGGCCAGCGGCGCACGAGCCCGGAGCGACCGGCGTGGCGACGGAAACGGCGCGGACGACCCAGCGCGGCCGGCGCGGCGGCGTGACGACGAGTCCGGCCCCGCACGGCGCGGGCCCTCGGCACGGCAAGACCAGGCGTGGCGGCCGGCGCGAGGCGTGGGCCGGTGCTGCGACGCCCGGCGGCGCGTGGAGGCGTTTCCCCGGTGGCGAGGCGCGCCCGGTGGCGCCCGACGGCCAGCGGCGGCGGCGCCCAAGGCAGGTGGCGGCTGGCGGTTTGGGTTAGGGGAAACCCTAACCTCCCCACCCCAACTTTTATATTGGCTGCCTCTAGAAATGGGCTTTGGCCCAAATTGCTCCACCTCCCCTCATGGGCCGAATGGCCGAATGGGCTTCAGCCCAAGTTTTGGGAATTTTGCAATTTCCCCCCTTCTTTTTCATCATAATGCAGACTTTTATTGTAAAATAAATTTCTATTGTACATATTTTGCAGTATAGTCCTTATGCTAAAATAAATTAGCATTTCAGTCCCTACAGGATCTGAAAATTATGTAATTGTTCAAATAAATGTGCATGCACATTTCTATAACTTTTACATATTTAGGATTATTTTATTGCAATTTATTTACAATATGAATGGCGACCATCTTTAAATTTGCTATCTTTCGCAAATTTAAAATTTAAAATTCTCATTTAATGAGTACAATTGTACTTCATAATTTGGAATTTTTGCAAAATATTACACCTATCATAAATACCATAAAATCACAATTTATGGCACATTGCTTGTACGCTATGCCATACAAATTGGTGTCCACCACCAATATTGTGATTAAACGATATTATAAATATAACCTCATGTTATATTTAATTTGGGTATATATTCTTTCGGATTACAATACTCATATTGTTTTCCATATATTTTGCATTTTATTACAACATTACCATACACATTAATTTACCTCATGTAAATTAATCATATATGGTGTACTTTTCATGTAGGTTTAAATGGCTACCAAAGATTTTGAGCCTCTCGCTCTCGATGGTTCCAACTACCCTACATGGGCTATGGACTTAAAAATCAACCTCACCACACGTGGGTTGCAAAGGGTAATATTTGATCCTCCAAATGATCAAATTCCGTCGAATATTGTGATATATTCCGTTTTAAGCATAATACGGAATCACATCCATCCCGATTTAAAGGCGGAATATTTGTATGAGGAGAATCCACCACATTATGGTTAGCCCTCAAAAATAGATATGAACAGCAGAAAGCTGTTATATTACCTGAGGCTAATCATGAATGGGCACATCTTAGACTCCAAGATTTCAAATCTGTTGGAGAATATAACCATGCCCTTCATACAATTTGCTCCAAATTGCGTTTTTGTGAAAAGGAACCGACGGATGCGGATAACATAGAGAAGACTCTCTCGACTATGCTCCCATCTGACAGGGTCCTACAGCAGCAATGACGTGCTGCAAATTACCCAACTTATTTTGATCTTATGCATACTATGCTTCAGGCAGAAAAGCATGCTGAACTTCTTTTAAAGAACAATCAGCAACGTCCCATTGGGGCTGCTCCACTTCCTGAAGTTCATGCTAATCAAAATAACAACAAGTTCAGTGGTTCACACAATCACTCAAAGAACTTTACAGGTAAACACAAACACAATAAGAAGCAAAAACCAAGTGGATTCAAGAAAGGTAAAGGCAATTCTGGTAAGAGAATTGACAAAACTGAAATTTGTCAAAAATGTGGTTGCTACAACCATCCTACCAAGAAATACCGCACCCCGAAGCATCTTGTGAACCTCTACCTCCAGTCTTTGGCTCACGGCAAGAATGCTCAAGAGAAGAGATTTGAAGCACACTTCAATCTCACATCCAACAATAATGAAGCCGGATGCTCTCGACAGTTCCTTCAAGAACTCAAAGACACATGTGCTTCTACAAAGAAGGATGATCTCATGTGCACCGAGGACACCCATGAAGAATTTCATTCTCAAGACATGTTTGGAGATCTCAGTTAGACTCCTCGTTCCATAGCTAATAAGTACTATAGTGTTGTAATATAAATAAAGTTGCCATCTATATTGTAAGCTTGTATGCTACAATCATATATCGAACACATTCGGTATTGTAAATAAAGTTTGTATGTATTCTATATATACCACTATAAGAATTTCATCAAATTTTTCTTTGTGTATATAGATTTTTGGAGTCAATCCAATGGAGGAGGAATTATGCCTTGTGGATAGTGGTACCACAAACTCTATACTTAGGGACACAAAATATTTCCTAACTCTTACTAGGAGGAAAGGAAATGTTTTAACCATCGCTGGACGCGATGCAACGATAGTAGGCTCTGGTCGCGCCTCTATCACTCTCCCTATGGGTACACAATTGGAAATTACGGATGCACTCTGGTATCCCGATTAAACACGTACCCTACTTAGTTATAGAGATATCCGTCAGAATGGTTTCCATGTTGAAACCCGCAATGACAACAAAGAGGAATATCTCCTCTTAACCAAAAACAACGGATATGGCAAACAAGTACTAGAAAAAATTCCATCTTTAAACTCCGGATTGTACTATACATACATCAAACCCATTTAACATATTGCGTACAAAGTAATTTTCCAAAACACTAACACATTCCAAACATGGCATGATCGCCTTGGCCATCTAGGCATTGGAATGATGAGAAAAATTATTAGCAATTCAATTGGTCATACATACCTCAATACAAAATTTTTGGAATCCTTAGATTTGTGTGCACTTCTTGTGCCACCGGAAAATTGATTTTAAGACCCTCTTATCTTAAAATCAGAATTGAACCACTTAAATTTCTTGAACGCATTCAAGGAGATATATGTGGTCCTATACAACCATTATGTGGACCGTTCAGATATTTCATGGTTCTCATCGACGCATCTACTAGATGGTCACATGTGTGTCTTTTATCCACACGAAACCATGCATTTGCTAAGTTAATTGGTCAAATAATCCAATTACGAGCACAATATCCTGAATATCGAATTAAATCAATTCGAATGGACAATGCTGCTGAATTTACATCGCATGCCTTCAATGACGATTGTATGGCTCTTGGGATACAAGTTCAACACTCTGTTCCATATGTCCATACACAAAATGGTTTAGCAGAATCTCTTATCAAGAGAATCAAGCTCATTGCAAGACCATTACTACAGAATTACAACTTACCAACGTCATGTTGGGGTCATGCAGTTTTACACGCTGCTGACTTAATCCAATTGCGTCCAACTGCTTATCATAGCAATTCCCCGCTACAATTAGTACGTGGAAATCCATCAGATATTTCCCATCTGCGAAAGTTCGGTTGCGCTACATACGTACCGATCTCACCACCGCAGCGTACCTCAATGGGACCGCACAGGAAACTTGGGATCTATGTTGGGTATAAATCTCCGTCAATCATAAAATACCTCGAGCCCCTAACAGGGGACCTGTTTACGGTCCGGTACGCTGATTGCATATTCAATGAGGAACATTTCCCGGCATTAGGGGGAGACAACAAGTACCAAACTGAATGCCAGGAAATTAATTGGAATGTACAAGGGATTCCTGCCTCAGACCCACGTACCAGAGAGACTGAACTTCAAGTTCAGAAACTCATTCATTTGCAACACATTGCAAATAACCTGCCAGATGCATTTACTGATTATAAGGGTGTCACAAAATCCTATAATCCTGCCAGAAATGTACCTGAAAGAGTGGAGGTACCGCAAAATACCACTCAACTCCCAGTTCAAAATAAGAGGGGGAGAAGTACGACACAAATGGCGGATACAGCTTCTAACAAGCGACAAAGGAAATAAAAGAATGTAAATGCAGATCAACCTCAAGTTGATAGACACCAAAGGATCCTTAAACCCAGATCAACAGTGCACTCAATTACTGATCCTGGGACATCGGAATACCCTGACTCAAATGTTTTGGGAAATAACATTGAGTCATCAGGGGTCCAAGAAATTTCCACAAACTATACTGATTCTGGAGAATCATACGATCGTAAGACAACAATTGTCGACATTTATTTCTCCACAACAATTGCAAACAACCTTCAAAATGATCCAGATCCCAAGACCATGGCAGAGTGCAAACAGCGCTCGGACTGGACTCAATGGAAGGATGCAATTCAAGAGGAGTTAGCCTCGCTCAAGAAAAGAAATGTATTCACCAATGTGATACATACACCTCCCAAAGTATTCCCTGTCGGTTTCAAATGGGTTTTCGTCCGCAAATGGAATGAAAACAATGAGGTGGTGAGATACAAAGCAAGACTTGTAGCACAAGGGTTCACGCAGAGACCCGACATTGATTTCAATGAAACTTATTCTCCAGTAATGAGTGGAATAACATTCCGATACTTAATCTCATTGGCAGTACAAAATCATCTATCTTTTCAGTTGATGGATGTAGTGACCGTATATCTTTATGGGTCACTTGATTCGGACATATACATGAAAGTTCCCGATGGAATTTCAATTCCGAATCCAAACGCAAATCGCAATATGTATTATGTAAAATTGAACAAGTCTTTATACGGCTTGAAACAGTCGGGAAGAATTTGGTACAACCGACTAAGTGAGTTCCTAACCAAAAAGGGATACTCCAACAATGATGATTGCCCATGCGTGTTCATCAAAAGATCCTCAACAGGATTTTGCATTATATCTGTGTATGTTGATGATCTCAACATCATTGGTAACACACAAGATATAGATGAAGCACGTAATCATTTTATGACGGAATTTGAAATGAAGGATTTGGGTAAAATCAAATTTTACTTAGGTATACAACTTGAGCACCTTCATACATGCATCATAGTGCATCAATCAGCCTATGTCCAGAAAATATTGGAGAAATTCAATATGGACAAAGCATATCCATCGAAAACCTCCATGGTTGTTCGATCTCTCGACAGGGACAAAGATCCATTTAGACCCCGAGGTTCCATATCTCAGTGCCATCGGAGCGCTTATGTACCTTGCAAATTGCACCCGACCGGATATCGCATTTGCAGTAAATCTACTTGCTAGATATAGCGCTGCTCCAACCAAAAGACATTGGGTAGGAGTGATGAATATCCTTAGATATCTTCAAGGCACTAAAGATCTCGGTCTATTCTTCCAGAAGAATAAAAATATGGATTTAATAGGATATACTGATGCTGGCTATTTATCAGATCCCCATAATGCCAGATCTCAAACAGGTTTTGTATTTTTACATGGTGGAACAGCCATCTCTTGGAAGTCTTCGAAACAGACTCTAGTGGCTACATCCACTAATCATTCTAAAATAATTGCATTATATGAAGCATCACGTGAATGTGTTTGGCTTCGCAGAATGATTAACCACATACAACAATCATGTGGTATAGGTGCTATCGCATCACCTACCATTATCTACGAAGATAATGCTGCTTGCGTTGTTCAAATGCAAACGGGTTATATAAAGAGCAATATCACTAAACATATTGCACATAAACTATTTTACCCACATGAATTGCAAGAGAGTGAGGAAATAAATATTTTGCAAACTACGTCTTGTGATAATCTCGCAGACTTATTCACTAAGTCATTACCAACCTCTACATTCCAAAAATGTGTTTATGGAATTGGTATGCAAGACTACGTGATTTGCAGATGTCAGGGGGAGAAATCTCCTAAGACTTAACCCGTTCAATATAAATATTGTACTCTTTTCCCTTTATGAGTTTTCCCTCTAAGATTTCTCATTAAGGTTTTTAATGAGGCAATATGACAACGTAATCATAAATATATTATATCTCTATTTTCCCCACAGAGGTTTTTAAGGAGATATAATCAAATATATGCCATATCAAATTTTCTCATTAAATTTTCCATTGGGTTTTAAAGGAGTTTTTCATGGCATATCTACTCTATTGGTTCTCCTCAAATTTTTCCTACAGGGTTTTGGAGGAGTTTTTCCAAGATAATGAATCAAGATGATCATATGAAGATACATTGGTCAAGGGGGAGTGTTACATGCAAAAAGTAAAAGGTGCCCAAATGTAATAGGTGCCTCCATGTACAGATGTCTTTCCAGACAGACATCTATTCAAGCCACCCTATGATCATCTATATATATGTATCAACATGTACAGATTCTAGACTAATGAATGGATCAACAGTTCATCATATACACTTGTACTCTTTCTCTTGCAATAAAAGAGATGAAGCTCAGATCCTGTTTGATGTTATGACGTGGATTTATTTGCAGTGTCCATCAAGGCACTGCACGTACGATCACACGCGAGGATTTCGTGCACTTGACCAGGTAACAAACTATACGTACATACATAGAAACATTCCCCAACACATCTATAATTATAGTATATAAAGTATCCACAGCATTTTTCTCCACAAAATACGTCGATAATCTTTCCTTTTTTTCGAGAGATAATGCGTACGTGGATAATCTTAGCGGTAGGCAGCATATATTGGATTACCATGCGAGCCACGACGATCACCGGACGGCCTGTTCCTTCTGCAAAACCTAATGAAGGAACCTGCCAATTAAATCTCGCATGGAGCATGCTAATCATACTTCCTAGCTTACCGCCGTTTCCTCCGCGCCTCACCACCAAATCACCCTTGCCTTGCAATTCTAGCCAGACCACATCGCTTCGCAGCGCCCATATCCTTTCTTCTTCGCGCGCCCGCGTGGACGAACGCTGAATCCTCTCTGCTTCGCCGTGGAATCGACCTAACCGGACGGTGCGTGACCCGAGGACGGGAGGAGATTGATCAAGATTGGATGTGGGAGTGTTTGGATCGGTCAGTTACAATTAATCAATCGTACGCTTATTGGTATTTTTCCTGTTAAATGTTGCTGCTACAAGCTAGTTTGAATGGTGACGAGTTACATGAATGCGTATGTTGGGTAGAATAATCGTCATCGATATGGTGTTATAGATTGGTCTTGATCAGTGAAAGAGACATCTATTCTCTCGATGGTAATTAAATTGGTTAAAGCTAGATTTTCAATTTGTTCTTGGAATGGCAAGCACAAGTTTAGTCACGAGCCATTGCATTGGCGCATTGCCACACTTTTTAGCTGTAATTGGCATTATGAACAAGACAATTAATCTAGTTGTTGAAGTGCTTGGAAAACCTGAACGAAAAGAAAGAGTGAGACATAATTGGATTAATTACTGGGTGTGTTTGAAAAAAAATGGTACATGTTTCCAATGTTGTCGAAGACGACAAATAATAGATTTTTCCTAAAATGTTTTTTCAGCTTAATTCGACAAAATGAGATCGGCTTATCTCCTAGTTAGTTAGATTAATAAAATAGGTCTCAAAAAATAACTTCCAGGTCATGTTTTACTCGATCTTCTTTCACTATCACTATCGCAACAACTATCACAAACTTCTTCTAATCTCCCGTTTGTCTCGACATTGCATGTGTCTATATTTTGTAGGGTCCAAGAGCAGGACGAAGAACACACGACCTCTCTTGATTATAAAACCTTCAGATAGTAACTGAATTTAACTACCTGTAAGTGGGAATAATCCAGGGTGATGGCCGAGAGCTCCTGCTCAACGCCATTGGCGACGCCGATGTCGGCGATGTCGACGAGGTCGGTGAGGTGGGAGAGGGACGTCGAGGAGGCGACCGGGCTGGAGCGGCCGCTGCTACACCACAGTAGCCAATAATAATGGGCTTGGCCAAGCCACATGAATGTAAGTGCTGCCATGGTGTTGGACCTCAGTACATAGTTTGGTATAAATTAAGAGCTTTGCCTATGTGGCATGCGTGGATGCATGGATTGTGCAGGCTAAGTGAACTTTTAGCATTGCTACCATGAATTCGGCAGGTTTTATCCAAGATAATGAGTTCAGCAGATTTGGGCCATTTTCTTTTCTGCAGTTCCTTATGCTGTTTTACTGATAATTTCAGGATGGTGGAGAATGATGTGTACAAGCAGGACTGGAGATCAAGGGGAAAGATTCAGATCTTTCACTACCAGGTCCTTAAATGGGTCCTAGCACTTCTTGTAGGATCAGTCGTTGGCCTAGTAGGATTCTTCAACAACATTGCCGTCGAAAATATAGCTGGGTTTAAGCTGCTCCTGACGAGCAATCTCGTGCTCCAGAACAGGTAGAAATCACACACTACTGCCACTTGCCAACAATGCACGGACAAGACACATATCTTTTTTTGGCTTAACATTGCTTGGTGATTCAGGTACAAGGCTGCATTCCTGTTGTACACCTGTTGCAATGCAGTATTGGCGGCTGCCGCTGCTGCATTGTGCGCTTACATTGCTCCGGCAGCAGACGGCTCTGGCATACCTGAGGTGAAGGCTTACCTTGATGGCATCGATGCGCACCCCATCTTAGCACCCAGCACCCTTTTCGTGAAGGTCCGATCCTAAAACCTCCAAGCTCCCGTATTTTATTCATTGCGATATTATGTCTCGATTTGCATTAGATTATGTTGTGACTAGCGGTCTGCAGATTGTTGGTTCTATATTGAAAAAATTGATCATATACCCTCCAATGGAAATTGAGGATTTACCCTCTGACCCATGTGTTCTATATTTGGGGGGGCCTGCCGGGTTTGTGCTGGGCAAGGAAGGGCCACGCTGGTGCTTGCATTGCATCAGGTACTTGAAGAACGATCTAGACCGCAGGGATCTGATCACCTGTGGGGCTGCAGCGGGCGTCACGGCAGCTTTTCGTGCCCCTGTCAGTGTCAGCGGTGTTCTCTTTGCGCTTGAAGAAGCAGCATTAGAGATGGCAATGGGTACCCGATACCCGAATACCCGACGGATTTTACCCGATAAAGAGACGGGTATGGAAAATTTTATGTACCCATGGGTACGTTATTGGGCGAAATCCTCTACCCGCCGGGTAGGCGGGTGCGGGTGTGGGTATATACTACCCATACCCGCCTACCCGCGGGTAATGAATACCCGCATTAGACAACTAGACATCCCACTCAAATGCTAATTTTATTATCTACTTGTTGATTGTTTATTTGTTTGTCATATGTTGATATAGTCATGTCAAGTATGTTTATGTGATGTACTAATTTTGATCATTAGACGCTTTTGTGCTTGGCATGTATGATTAATGATTGTCTAAATTGATGATATTCTTATGTGTTGAACCGGGTATGCTTGCGGGTACGGGTTACCCGTCGGGTAGTAATACCCGCGCGGGTACGGGTATGGGTAAATTTTCCTACCCGCGTGCGGATACGGGTAACCCGACGGGTAAATTTACACCTAGCGGGTACGGGTATGGAATAGCAATACCCGATGGGTATTTACCCGTTGCCATCTCTAAGCAGCATCCTGGTAAATGGTAATCCCCCAAAACCAAAACCGTAGTTCATCAAAAATACCATTTTGCTTCTTTTAAAAAAAAACCATTTTGCCGGATATGCTACAATGCACCTAGTATATCTCATACTCTCTCCGTTCTTTTTTATTTGACTTCCTATAATCTATACCATCAAACTTTCTAAATTTTGACTATCAATAGTTTTAAAATTATCTAGATTGGCTATACAAAAATTATATTATTAGATTTGTGTTAAAAATATTTTTATTTTATTAGTTTGTCTTAGTGTAAAGTTATAAAAAGTAATAATCAAAATCGCATTTTGAAGATCGTGAAAATAAAAAAATGTGCATGAAAGATGCATGCACATTTCATTAGTGTTAAATAATGTAAACATCATTAGAGAAACTAACTTTTAAATTTTAAATTTAAATTAAATAAAAACTATCGATTTTTATTCTACCGGTAGCCATCTATAGAACCGATTACCGCCGGGTCGTTGAATCTTGGTTGAGTCCATGTGCGCCGGGCAAGACGCCCACCCAAAAGTAAGAGCATCCATAGCACAACGCTCACGGCAAGATATATTACTCCATCTTCTCCTGGTAATCATACATGAAAACACATAGGGACCATGCCTTGGTTTCTTAAACTTCTAAAGAAGTTGCCATGCTCCAGCTGCATGCACATGCTTTCCAGGTCGATCTGCTTCTACATTCTTCTGGAGTGGACCATGGACCAGAGTAAAATAATCTAGTTCTAGTCTGTTGCAGCTTTAAAATGACCACATTAGCACAATGTACACCTTTTCCGCCCTCCAAATTGAGATCACTGATGACGTTAGATAAATATACTGAAAATTTGTTGATGTAATTGATTCTGAATTGGAAGCCTCATGCACTTACAATGTGCGGCCGCGATTATATGGAGTTGAATACATACATCACTGTATTACCAAAACGGAGGCTATAATGCAACTGCTCAGCAGCAACACAAGCCATCCAGATTTTACGCTATGGAACTTTTCAAAATCATATAATCTACAAATTTTGGATACCATACCTATGGACAACTTAGCAACCGCCAAACATCCAAAAACAAAACTCAAAAATATAACAGCAAAGCTCCTATGCTCCAAGTCAACCTGCTTTTCCCGAAATCTTTCAAGTTCTGATCTGCAGAGACATCACAGCATGATTCACAAAGTTATAATCATACCAAACCAATATCATGCTCTGTTGACACAAATGCCAATCCATGAAGTTTTATCTGAAGTCTTTTGTCCTCACATTTAAAAAATAAATAAATAATATATATAATAATCATCAAATTAATAAATTATGCTGACGACTAAAATCCGTTAAAATATATACCTCTTCTAGAATAACCGGTTTAAAGAAACAATACACTGGAGATAAGGAAATGACCTGAAGAGATACGTGTGATCATTAGCCACGATCATGGCAGATTGATTATAATATTTCAACCATGTTGATCGACCATGATAGTTTGATCATGATGGTCGATCATGATATGTCGACCACCTTGGTCAATCAGGATATTTCAACCACGTTGGTCGGCCATGATAGTCTGATCATGTTCGACCATGTTGATCGATCATGATATTTTTGACCACGTTGGTTGACCATGATAATTTAACCATGACAGTTGACCATGATATTTTGACCACATTAGTTGATCATGATAGTTCGATCACGTTGGTTCACCATGATAGTTCGACCACGACGTTCAACCATGATATTTTCGGCCACGTTGGTTCACCATGATATTTCGACCATATCGATCGATCATGATATTTTTGACCACGTGATCGACCATGATATTTTGACCACGACCGTCGATCATGATATTTTGACTATGTTGTTGGATCATGATAGTTCGACCATGACAGTTGACTGTGATATTTTGACCATATTGGTCGACCATAATAGTTTAACCATGTCAATCGACTATGATATTTCGACCATGTGGTTCGACCATGATATTTTCAACCATGTGGTTCGACCATAATATGTTCAACCACGACGTCGAACATGATATTTCGCCACGTTGGTTGATGATGATATTTCGACCATGCTGGCCGATCACCATATTTCGACCACATTAGTCGACCATGATATTTTGACCACGTGGTTCGACTATAATATTTTTGACCACAACGGTCGACCATGATATTTCGATCACGTTGGCCAACGACAATACTTCGACCACGTTGGTCAACCACCATATTTCGACCATGTTGGCCAATCATTTTATGTCGACCATGATGTTTCAACCACATGTTCAACCATGTTTTTTTAGCGTGCAGTGAACGGCGTGTTGATATCTCACATATTGATAGGAAAGTGGTGCCATAACTGCATGCATGCAAAACCATAATACACGAAAATCAAAAGAACGCCTAGAAGTCCCAAATAATGCACATTCAGCAACTGTCAACCGCAGCTGGAGCACTGTGCGCTCGATCAAGTAACCAACGAATGGAGTCCAAATAGCCCACGTCCTGCACGATCGTGCGCGACGCCGGTTGCAGCATTGGAACTACCCATTAGCAGAGGGAAGAAGTCAAAAAAAGGTTGACGTAACTTCCCTCAAAGCAACCACCCTCTCACTCTTGCTCTATAAATAGGGGCGAGGAGGAAGGACATGCATGGAGGAAAAAGCACGAACGGAGAATCTCTAGCAAGAGAAGGAAATGCTGGGCAAACTCTGGAAAAAAGCGAGAGCAGCCAATCCAGAAAGAAAGTGAAGTTCTTGCTCTTCTTCTTCCTCTCTCTCCCTCTACTCTTTGGTTCGGCCATCGCGGTACGAATCAAGGAGCATTCTCCATATCCGCCCTGTCGTCCTTCGGTTTGCCCCTCCCTTGATTCGGTCCTATTAGTGGATACAAACCAGAAGAACGAGTGCTTGACCCTTCATTTCTTAGATTCGGTCCTTACAAATAGATACAAAACAAGGCGAGGCATGAAGACTTCTTCTGTTCGGTTCGGTCTCTTGCAAATGGATACAAGCTGAAGATAAGAAGTTGAAAGAGTCCCCATTTCCTCAATTTGGTCTTCTCAAATGGATACGGATTAATAATGGGTATACGCTACGTGCAAAGCACTTAACATCTGCAAATGCTATGCAGTGCTAGTAGTAATACAGGGCGAAGTAAAACAATAAATGATGGAAGAAAAGGAAATACTTTCGCTTTGGTTATATGCATACAAGCGCTCGATATTCATGAGCACTATGTAATGATGTAGCTATGACTATCTTTCAAGACCGTAGCTACGACTATCTTTAAAATATTATAGCTACGACTATCTTTAAAATATTATAGCTACGACTATCTTTAAAATATTATAGCTTCGACTACCTCCAAAGTACCGTAGTTACGACCATCTCCAAAATACCGTAGTTACGACCATCTCCAAAATACCGTAGTTACGACCATTTCTAAATACTGTAGCTACAAACATCTACAAGATCTTGAAGCTACGACCATCTCCAAAAATCCGGTGGCTACGACCATGATAGCCACGACCATCAAACCGAGTAAACATCCATCAGCAATAATAAGATTGAAGATCATTTTTCTTACATTTTGTAATTGTCGTATGCTGTATTTTATTATAATATGTATGTTGGAATTTTTAATTAGGGTTTTGCTTGCAAAGAGATGTAATTAACATAATTTTTATGTAAATATATTAATTCTAGAAGTAATGGACCTGCAATTTCTGATTTATGTATTTCATTTTTAATTAAATTTAATCAACTTGTTTCTAATGACGTCGAGGCGGGTTGCTGCCCACTTTCCCGTCATCAGTGTCCTTTAGAAATTCCAATCTAATTAGCTAATAGAAAAATACTGAAAAACATTATTGGATGAGCAGGCACTGAATTAACTCAAGAAGGGTCTATATTATCAAGTACAAAAAATCTGAAAATAGACGAAAAGGTAAAGGGGGGAAAATGTAACTATGCGAACCTGATCATGGCATTATCCAGGAGTAGCTGGTTTAACTGTGAGGAAGCAACTAGCTTCCATGAGAGAATCCCTTCAATTTCCTTCGCCTGAAACCAATGAATATATGATAAGATACAGAAATTAAAGCCATGAATAGCTGAAAGAAAGGAATAAGTGAATAGAATTGCATACAAAATTATCTTTGCTGCTCTCGACAAACTTCAACTCCAATTTGATTGTCTCCAGCAGAGCATCTTTGCTATCAATATCAGCATCAAAATCCTTAAAAATTTGCCCATATCTGCTGTTAAGCTCCTCTAGGTACCGCTCCAAGACAGAGAAATTCACATCAAGAGATTGAACTTTCTGCATTAGCACCTTAAGAACTGTATCTCCAGGAATCCTGCCGGCCTGAATTGTTCTGGGCTCTGCCATTTGATCATGAGCACCATTCTTCGTTGAATCAACACTTGTTTTATCATCTTCTAGTTCAAATTCATCTTCATCAAGGGGTTCTTGTGAGGAGTCTTTTCCACCAGTAGGGTCCTTCAAAGGCGTTTGCTCAACTGGCTCCTTGATTTTGTCATCAGGTTCCACTTTTTTATTCTCAACTGGAATCAAGTTCTCAAGCATCTTCTCTACGGCATCCATTCCATACACTTCAAGCATACTGAGTGTACAGTAGAACTCAGAACCATAATGGCTTACCAAGTTGAGCTTCAAATATCTAGCCCACTTCGGCTCGGGAAAAGTGAAATTCTGAGCATGCTTGGCATTTGCAACAGTGAATCTCCCAAGTGTTTCCCAGTTTCCTGTGGGATAAGTCAGACTGCTCAGCATTTCAAAATCTTTTAAATTAGAAGAATAGTGCTCAAAATTTGCAATTGCAATGGTATCCACTAATGTTTCTTCAGAAAGTTCTATGACGACAAATTTCCCCTCAGCTGAGCAAGGATTGCGCAGATACTTGTCCTTGTCTTTGTCTAGGATGTTGGGAGCACCCTTGGCCTCCTTGTTGAAATCCAGGACCTTAGCCCCTTTAGCTGCTGAAGCGTAATTGTACAACTTCCCACTAGGCTCCCTTCGGTGGATCACATTGCCGGTTTGATTAGAGGCATCTTTTCCCCTTTCAGCGATTGCTCTTGTCTTGAATTCATCGAGACCAGGTGGGACAACTCGTGATAATCTTGCTGGTCTCGGAACTTCTTCACCCTCCACCTTCCCCAATGGATGAACTCCAGAATCGACGTTTGTCAGAGGAAGACTCTCACCCTGACCTTCTGAAAGCTCAACCTGACTATCCTTGGTTAGAGCTTCGGCGTCATCACTTTGCGCCTCATCCTTGGAGCACAGTTGATCTTCCTGCAGCAGTGTCTCTTCTGAAAGCGCAACAGTTTCATCAAGTTTAACACAAGTATCACCTGATACTGCGAAATTCTCCTCATGCTCCCGCTGTACACCGGGATTAACAGAATCTTCATTCAAGGTAGGCTCAACGACGGCAAGAGTAACAGCAGAGCCTCCTCCATCTGCAGAAATCAGACACCACCAATGTAATCCCAAAATCGACACGGAACTTAGTACCCAAATTTGGAAACAGATGGAGAAAATTAGCAACTTGAGGACAGAAGGACGCGGAATTTTCATCAACCCATCTAACAACCAGCAACTCCTATTCAGAATAACAACCGCACACGGATCTAACTAGGTTCGATTGCGCTGCGATTTCATCGACTCACGGAGAAACTGCGGTCCAAGCCATCATCTAGCGATCACCTCACCACACAACCACCCACCCACCCACACGATTCATCAAGTTCGATTTCAGAAACAGCAGAGACGAAGGCCAAACCATACCGCGTTGACCGTCGCCGTGGCCTACGAGCGAGTTGAATAGAAGTAGGACGACCCACGACGCGACGACCACCGAGGCGGAGAAGCCGTACAGCCGCCTCTTCCTCCCGACAGCCGCGCCCACGCTCTGCTCCGCCGCCGCCGCCTTCCTCTCCAGAAGGGCTCTCCGCGACCTCTGCATTTCTCCCGCCTCACATCTGCGCCAGAACTGCACCCCGCAGCAGCAAACTCGGTTCGACCCAGCGAATCCTAGTCGGGGGCGCTCATAATCGCAGAGTCCGATGCGAATCAGCACGGATCGGGGGCTGCGGCTTCATGGGAGGGGCCGCGTGGTAGTGGTGGAGCGGGCGGCGGATGGGTGGGGGCTTTTGAAATGGCCGAAGCTCCATTGGGGGAAGCCAGGCAGGGAGGAGTAGGAGAAGAGGAAGGCGTTAAACGTCTTATCGGCTTCTACCAACCGCACTGTCATTTGTGAGTGTGAAACCTGTCTCCAACCTGTGCGTTGTAATCAGGGGCGGATTTAATGGTATTCCTGGGTATTCCCAGGAATACCTAACTTTTTAGGTGTAATTTTTAGTATATATGTATATATACTTATATATATAAATGTATAATGATGTATTCTGTGATATTTTCGCCACAGAGGCCCACTGCCCACAGCCCACTGCCCACAGCGGCCCAAAAAAACAGCGTATTGGCCATTTGGCCTGGCTCGATGGCTCCCAATCCCATCCTCCGAGCTGCGGCGGCGGCGGCTGCCTCCCGGCTCCCGATTCCTTCCTGAATCCACGCCTCCACGCGGCGTCGCGGCCACGCCTCCACGCGGCGTCGCGGGCTCGCGGCCACGCCTCCACCCGACCACCCCTAGTCCCCTACCAACCAGCGCCAGGCGCCAGCGCGAGGAGCCGAGGACGCCGTCGCCGTGTCGCCGACTCGCCGTGACCCGTGAACTCTCTCGCCACTCGCCACTTCGCCAGCGCCTCTGTGAGCTGTCCCGGTGTCCCCTGTCTTCATCATGCTTTTGAGCTTTTCCCTGATCCTCTATGAAGGCTTCTATTCAGTTGTGAATTTTTGTGATTTGTGTGGGTTGGTCTCTGATCGACTGATCCTCTGTCTTTCTCCTTCTCTAAAGCATGCTCTTTTTAACTAGTAGCAGTGAAGACTGAAGAATTGTTCAGTGGTTCAGAGGATAACAAATTTACAAAGTGAGTTGTTGAGTATTGAGTATTGACTTGTATGCACAACGCACTAATGCATTATTGGTTGATTATTGGTTACATTTATTGAGCGGGAGTTCTTTCTACAAGTTAAGGACAAAGACATCATCAACCGCTTTCAAGCCATGAAGAATCGCAAGGTTAAAGCAACATTATAATATTTTGTAAGTTCTCTTCATTACTTATTAGTTTGTTTCATGCATATCTTAGAGCTGAACAATTTGTTATTTGACTATTTTTGTGACTTTAATTATCGATAACGTACTACTTTGAACTATATTTTAAATCTATGGATTGGATTTTTTTTATGTGAGAGTGAGAATACCCAAGGTTGAAATCCTGGCTCCGCCACTGGTTGTAATGAGGTGGATCTTCTGGACACTGTTTATTCTTTCCAGCGTGGAATAGTACTGCTGCTTACCGTTGTCATAGTTCAAGTTCAAACTGCAAAGTTCAAATCAGGGAGGAAAAAACGTGTGTATAATGCTATAAGCCGTGTCTATCTCTAACGAGGTGATTTTTTTCTGGCGAGGCTCTAACGAGGTGATCTGATCATATGAGGTGGTGCTCATTTGGGCTTTTTTTGTGGTTTATAGCTGAAAAGTATTGTAGCTGGCTGAAAAAATATTATAGATGACAGAGACTTATTTAGTATAATTAAATTTAAAAAAATTTAAAAATATAAAAAATATGTTAGCCCATTACATATAATACAAACAAATATGGGAAAAAGAACCGGCAAAAAAACTCAACAAAAAGTCAAAAGTTTAGAAAAGACGAAATTTATGAATAGTGAAAAATAAACCGAAAGCTAAAAGCTAGAGCCAAAACGATCACAGCTTTGCACAAATTGAGATGATTACACCATATATACTCATTTATACATAAACTTACTACAGTACATACGTGGATAAAAAAGAGGATAAGAAATCTTGCACGTCTATCACACTCAGGAAGAAGAAGAAATGTTTGCAACTTTGCATATCAATCAATCTATAGTACATCGTCGTATAGACTTGTCGGGTTGTAGCTGGATAGTTCCACGTCAACTGACACTTGATGTGGCGGCTATTTAGATTGTACATGCACGTCACAGTTGTGTCTGGCTGGTACATTAGAGTGCACGCCACGTGTGCCAGCCAATAGCAAGCCTCCACGTGGCCTTAGCCACGCATACCCTCACTTCGGGCTCGTTCATTTCTTCTTTTGCTTAGACGGGACCCGTGAGGGCTTCAGGAGTGTATGGCCCTGTTTGGGACTGCTCTATTCCAGATTTTGCAATTTCGTTTCACCTTTGTCTTATCAACCACCTCCAGCTCCTAAAACTCCGCTCCAAGAAAAAGGTGGAGTTGAGGACCAACTCCACCTTTTTTGTGGAGCACCTCAAGGGGTACTCCAGGATTTGGATTTTTGCACTCTCTTATGGAGTTGGGGTAAAATTACCAACACTTGCCACTCGTTAATGAAAACACGGATTCCCTTTCTCCCTCCGTCGGTTTGCCTCCCGTACGCCCGCCCGCGGCCGACGCCGGTACTTGGCCTCGGTAGGCGCCGGTGCAGATTTGCCGATGCTGTTCGACGGCAGCGGGGACCAAGCCGAGGCGGACCCCTCCATGCTCGCCGGCCTCAGCTCGTTCTCCGTCAACTCCGTCCGCGAGATCAACCTGCTTTCCGCGAGATCGGCCTGCTGTCCGCAAGCGTCCGCGTGATCGACCTCCGTCCACGAGATCGACCTACTGCTCGACGACGCCGTTGCAGACCTCCGCGCCTTTGCACAGACCTCCGTCGCCCACTCCATTCCGTTCATCGGCAGGACTCGCACAAACATGAACTAACAGATCGAGGTGGATGGGTCATATATACGCTAGCTAGAAAATATGAAATATCTGAGAAATTTCACTTGTAGCAGGCAGTCGATCAAGTGGGATTCTCTGTATGAGAAGTGCATAATTCCCGTGAGAAAACTAGGGTTTTTTTTCATTTATGTTATACGAAAACATATGCAAAAATTATTTTTAAAATAATAAGAATAACTTACAAAAGCTAAATATGTCAAAACATTTACATACAATATCCCAAGGGCATAAATGGTTATACACACCAAAACCTCCAATCACTAGAGCTAGAGCAGAGCTACAAGTCAAACAGGTGCACCTGCTCCATAAACTCCATAGTGGAGCTACTCCATGGTGGAGTTGGTGGAGCGGAGCTGGTTTTTATGATGCAGAGCAGTCCCAAACAGGCCCTATATATCGTAATGGATCTTAAGGTGGACCTCACCTAATAGTTAAGGCCAACTCGTTATGTTTGAGGCCACCGCTCGGCTGTAACAAGGGTCCCACTTGGCTACACGTGGTAGTTGGTAGTTGGCTGGTGGGGGGAGAGAGAACAACAGGATTAAAAGAAAATTGTATTTTAATGCTTGTGGTTAGGTCTTTAGCTTGAGGACTGGTCTTAAATCTTTTTTGCTTATGGCCTGCTTAAGATCGATCGTGTAATATATAAGGTCGACCTTAAGATGACTTATACCCCCTATTTTCATACACTCCGAATGCCCTGAGTTGTTTAACGTGCGACCACCTCCCCACTCACTGACAGTCGGATCCACGCCAGCGCCCCGGACCATCCTTTCTGCTTGGCCTCGGAGTTCGAGACCGTGCCGCATTCCGAATCGCGGGGCAGCACGAAACAAATAGCCATCGACGGCCAGGCCCAAACGAAATGCTGCGGTCATTTGTGCTTGCTACATCAGATTTTTTGTGAGTGGAAGAGAGCAAAGAGAGTGAATGGGTTTGATACTTGCCTAAATATCAAACCTTTTTAGTAAACAAAAAAATAGTAGTAATAAATAGTGTGTTGGAAAGACATGATGCTGTGGTAAAAGTATCCCTCTCTCCAGGAAAGAATCTAATATGCAATGGTGATACAACCGAGTTGGTGTAACAAGCCAATGGGACTGTGACATGTGGCAATATACACTGTAGCAGCCATTAAAAACAAATAAAATATTGCTTTTGTACTGCTACAGTGAATTTTTGCCCACATGGCAGCCCCGGATTGGCTTGTGATACAAAGTCGGTTGTGCAACGGTGACACAGTAGAATTTCTTCTCTCTCCAGAGATGGAATCTATGCAATAATACGAAGCAGTTAGCATAAAGATTTAATATCAAATCTTTTGTGGGTAGTGATTCTATGCACTTGGTGCATAGTAAATTATATTAATATTGATATATATTTAAAGGATGATTCTAACTACTTATTTCTAAAGTATATCAAAATTAGTTTAAGCTACTGTAAGAAAAGAAAGCATGGAGTCAATCTGACCGCTCTCTCCTCTAGTATCAACCACTGTGAGTGCCCTAACCGCCTAGCCCTAGCGGGTGCAACTCCACTTCCTACGCCTGATTTTCCCGTCCAGTTGTGTGGACTCCTTCCTCCATTCGGCTGCCGCCTCCTGGTTGCGGCGCGACCGCGAGCACGGAGCTTGTCGCCCAGATCCAGTCCACATGGCGAGGAACCCGGGCTGCACTGTGACGCCCTCATTTCTGAAGGCGCTGGTAATCCCCACAATTATCCAAGATTGAACAGTTGTAGAGTACTACACATGAGTGTACACCATAACAACACATGCTTACAGCAAAAAGAGTTAAACTTTAATTACAAACATAAGATTTAACAGCCTACTTTTTACACAGCGGGAGTGTAAGCCCAAAACTATTTTACAATACAAGAAACTCCCAGGCGAACTTGAGCGCAGCTAAGACCTAAAATCAATCATCCTCAGAAAAGAAAGGTTCTTCAGGAACTTCATCTTCGGTTTGGACATCCTGATTTCACCGGTCCTCTGTTTGTTGTTTAGCAAGTAATGAGTACAACTGTACCTAACAAGTCACAAGAGTAAACCCTAATTTAACTACTTGCAGGGATAAACAAAGGGATGGAGTATACTGGTTCTAATAAATTGAGTGGATATAGTTTTATTTGCAAACAAGTAAAACAAAAACGGTTCTCCTTAATATTAAAGGGGTTTCCTTTCAACAGTTAATTATACAACTGCATAGATTAAAACATTATGAAATCTACTTATGCTTCATTGCTGGAATCACCCAATTAACATAGTTTCATTAACCGGAAGCACGTCGTATTCGAATACCATTGATTTCACTCTACAGAGTTGCCCAGCTTTACCTACAATATTTCTTAACTTCCGCGACAGAGTTAAAAAAAACTAGGTCGTTTCACTTCTCAATTTTTTATATAGACTCTACCTGATAGAATCACTCAGACACGGATCACACACTAACTCTAAACTCTTCTGCCCACTCTGAGTGACATCTATTGTTGTTAGGTATGGTTTTATCGTTTCGTATACCTAACTCCCCATCATCAACACTCCCACCTCCTGTAGAGATTCAATCGAGTTGAGCAGCTACTAAACCAAGGTTGACAAGTCAACTCCTGTGGTTGAGCGATTACTGTGTCTTTTACTCAGCATATGGTTCTCGTCCTTATTTTTCACTTGAGGTACCAACCACATTGCCAACAACTGTGCTCGACAACATTATTACCTTCCATTCAAGCCTCCACTCTAGGGTAAGGTCATGGACGAAGGTCACCTTGTGGCTTTTCACTGCACACCCTTACCCTATACCAGTTTTACAAATTCAACTGGCCAACAGTCAAGTCACTTAGTAGTACAAGATTTTGACTGAGCTGGTCTACAATTATTTATACAATAATTTAATTATTACTAAGGTTGTCAAGGTGAATATGGTTTTAAATTAAACATGGTATTTTTCAGTGGTAGGACATAACTAATTAGCATGTCATTTTAAACATTTATTTTAATCAATTAACATTTCACAATTAAGAATAATACAAATACGATAATTAAATAATTTAAATTTCATGCGATTCAAAATGATAAAAAACTTGTAACTTGCCTTGCCGCTCTGAAACTTCCAGTAGCTCGTAAACTTCACTACCTAGTTCCGGTCCTTGTACCGTTGCTTCGGAGAGGTCGGAAGCTAGCACAAACATACATAAAATAATATAAGTCCACACTTGAATCTAATCAAGTTAGGAAAAATAAACTAAATTAAAAAAGAGTAAAATGCAATAAAATTCAAATAAAGGGGTTTGGATTTATTTGGAGCTCAATTTGGTGGAATGGAGGTCAAAAATGGATTCGTGGCGTCGAAACGATCACGACAATGTATTTTTGGAATTTTCTACATTTTCCCCCGCGTTTTTTTGGAATTTTCCTGGGTGAACATTACTGGACGACCCACCAGCATAGTGCGGCCTGGCCGCGGTTTTCCTTCCGCGTGGCCGACAGGGCCGACCAGCCTCGGCCCATGCCACGTGCGATCACGAGGGCCAGCGCGCGTGCGCACACGCGCCTGATGGGTGACGCGCAGACGGTGCGGACAGTTCCGATACAACGAGTGCAAGCGCTCGGGATGAGGCAACAACGACGGGCATGGATGGCTGTCATGGAGCCACGTCGTGCCCCTGAGTTGTCTTCAACCTCCGGCCTCATCCCCTGATGAAAAAACAGAGCACGACAACGCTCTGCAATTCCGCTTCAGTAGTGCTCGCCAGCGAAAAAGGGAAGCATGGCTGGGTTCCTCAAGTACAGGGAGTCCATTTTGGGGCTTTGGATGGTGGGGAGATGGGTGGTGGTGACTGGCGATAGGAGAGAGGGTGGCGGACTCCACGGTGGCTCAGGGCTACTCCGGTGACTCTCAAGCGAAATGGGATGCGGTTTGACCATCAATAGGGTATAGGTTCCACGGTGGTGGCGGTTTGGGTGAGGAAAAGCTCAGCGAAGCTGTCCACAAGAGAGGCATTTCGTCCAACGATAGCTTCCGCCGCCAGGGATTCTGGCGAATGCTCGCGTCCAGGCGAGCATGTCAGCGTGTTCAGGGAGCAAAGTAGACCATGTCAGCGAATGCAATCGAAAAATAATCGATAAGGGAGCAAGATTGCTGTTGGAGTTCACCGGGCGCAGGGTAGGTCTCCGACGGCGATGCGGTGAGTGAGAGGTCAAATTGGCGGCTCTGAAGGATACTAGGGAGTGGTGTGAAGTGCTTAACAGTGGCAATAGGGCTTTAAAAGTGGCACAAGGCGGTGGCAACAGTGAGGCGGTTCAAACGCATCTCTCGCATGCGGGCGAGGAGACAAGGGCGGGCTCTGCGATGGAAGCGACAACACAGTGAGGTGGCTCTGCAAGCTTTGCGGGAGCTGGTGAAGAAGTAATGGCGGCAGTACAGCGCAGGCGCATGCGACAAGGGAGTGAGGTGGTGAGCCACGACGAGAGAAATGAGCGCGCGAAGCAAGGGGCGCTGGGAGCTGGGCGACTGAGCAGTGGGACCATGGAGTAGAGCTGGTGTGTAGGGGTGGGCACTTTAAACCCGAGAACCGAACACCGAACCGAACCCGGATAGACCGAATTGTCAGTCTATTCGGGTTTCGGGGTTCGGGTTCGGTCAATATTTTAATTTAGTTCGGTCTTCGGGTTCGGGTTCGGTCTTTGGCTTACAAAACCCGAATAGACCAAATAACCCGAATTATTTGATGTCTCTTGTTTCTTGAATTCATGAACTTAATATGTGATGTATGTACTTATTTGATATGTCTATCATCTATTTACTGGCTGGCTATTCATTGCTTTATGCATGAATATTATTTGTTTTGTTTAGCTCATTACAATTTACAAAGATTTTGAGGGGTGACAAGGATCCCCATCTTATTTCGGTCAATTCGGTGGACCGAATAGACCGAACAAAAAATTCGGTCTATTTGGGTTCGGTCCTTATTTTTTTTCTGAGAAATTTGGTCCTCATTTTTTAGAACCCGAATTTTTCAAAGACCGAATAGACTGAACCGAATAGACCGAAAAAACCGAATGCCCGGCCCTACCGGTGTGAACACATGGGAATGGGCGGCCGCAATCTCGGCCGGCGACGGTGCGGCGCGTGGACAGCGCTACAGGGAGGCGGCGTCGCTCGGGAGCGCCAGTGGGAAGGAGACGGCGGAAAGACCCAGAAGGAAAGCACACTTTTAAGGAAAGTTGCCAAATTGGGAAGGTTTGAGAAATTCAAGCAAAATTCAAGAAAAATGCAAAATTTTGAAAATTTTGGGGCATTTCATGCACCGTCTACATAGGTGAGTCCCCTTCGCTCTCCCCCCCCCCCCCCCCTCCCCTCCCGTACGAGCCGCGGATCGCCGCATCTACCCCTGATTTTGGAGTTCTTTTAGTTCGGATTGAATTAGCTGCGTGGTCGCATTGAGCGGTTTGTTCGATGTGTGTCTCGGTGGTTGATCGATCGGTTAGTTAGGTTGGCTGCGCGAACGGTTCTATGTTTGATCTGCCATTGTTCTTTGCTTACCGGACCGGCGGATACGACGGTATCCGTGGCTGTCTGATGCGGTCCATGACTTTGTTTAGGACTGGGAAGAAGAATAGTTGTTTTTGAGTAACTAGTGATTCATTCCTTCTGAGTTTATAGTAGGTTTGTGGTTTAATCTTGTTTAGTGGCTGCTTTGTATGCCGCTGTGGTGTCACCGGTTAGTGTTAGCATATGTGATTATCCATTTGCTATTTTGCTTAATTTCTGCTGTTCTGACTGTGACTTCGAAGGCATGTTTGGTTCTAATTTGCCGGCGAAAGGATTCAAGATCTTTCAATTTACTTTAGTGATCGCCTTGCTAGAATGATTGTATGATTAGAACCGTAAGCAACTTCAAAGATTTTGTATCATGCTGCAATGCTTATGAACTTTTTCTCAATGACGATAAACAGATTAGTATAATCATCATATATGGTTGTATTTTGGGCAAATAACATTTTAAATTTTACATGTACTCGAAACTTCCCCGACATGGACGTGCTAAGCTATTCCATTTTTTTGTTACATTGGTTAATTTATAGCATTGGTGAATTTATAGCTGGGTCTGTTGCCTTGTTCCCTCGTGGATTGTCTAGTTTTGCTGGCCACTTTCTAGGCTGTGGCGCTGTGCTGCTTTTTTCAGAACCTTATCAATTCATATGTATGTTATGTTCTGTAGGGACAATGCTAGTATTCTCTAGTACGATTGGCGATTGCTTTGTATGTGGTTCTTTAACACCTTCGCGTAACTCCAGGCAGCCGCTTTCTGTTGTATCGATTCACTAATGCTTTGTGTTTTATTAATTTTACCAACCTATTTTTCTCAATAGGTAACTTGGATGAAAAGGTGCCTGAAAGAGTCTTGTATGAGGTTCTTATTCAGGTAGATCATGTAGTAGACCTATACATACCGTGACAAGGAAACTGGTTGTCCCAAAGGTTATGCTTTTGCTGAGTATGAGACACAGGAATTCGCCCAGTATGCTATTGGACTTTCTTCAGGATTTGCTCAGCTTCATGGCAAAACACCTAAATTTGCGGTATGTTTCCTTTTTTATACTCTTCAATTTGGATACGTTGCTTCTATACTAATCATTAGTTTACCATGATAACACTGTGCTAATATGGTCACAACATACCTAGTTAGAGTACACTAGTAGCTGTTATTATGTCCTGTGTCATACTATTTACTAAGTTCCTAGTTTCTTTCATTTCCTTTATACCTTGTGGCATTTTGACATTTTGTTATTACTTTGTATATTTATCTATATTGGTGCTGATATAAGCAAGATCGAACCCCTAATTTTTTTTTATCTTTTTGACATATTTCTGGACAAGACAAACCCTCATCAAATGGCAGTAATCCAGTAATGCCTAAACTCAACCCTATACCATTAGCAAAGCAGCCTCAATTTGTGCATTGTAGTGATATGCCTGTCTCGCATAACCCAGCATATCCGTTGGTAAATGGCAGGAGGGCAGATTATGGTTTTTCTCACAATTATTATCCTTACGGTGTTCACCCTATTATTTCCTGGGCCTGTTTGCGCATATACCAGCATATATATCACTATTGATCAAATCATGTTTCTTTTTTGTTTTCTCTTCTGACCAGCATTATCAGCAGGACCGGTGCATAGCCATGGAGTGTTCAGCAATGGTACGGATGATTATAGTAGGCACGTATTTGGTTCTGTTCTGAATGCTAGCTAGGGAGGTTCTGTTTTGAATGCTAGCTAGGGAGGTTCTGTTCCGAATGCTAGCTCGGGAGGTTCTGTTCTGAATGCTGTTGGCCATGGAGCTCCGATGCAACCAATCATGTACCCGTCCTACTAGCACCAAAGAATGGAATCTGGTATGTTGACAAATTAGGCAGATTGACCATAGCTTCTTAGCTCAGCAAAATTTCAGAAACGTCTGGATTGTACTTCACCTTCATGCATGTAAATATGGCTATGTTCTATTTTATAAATGATAAATTGGTACTAGAAGACTGCCCATCCTTGTCTTGAAGACAGCTTCTTATGGGCTAATGAGGAACGATGGAGGTTGTAAGAGTAGATTATAGGTGGTCTAACTCTGAATGACCGGCGGCGAGAGGAAGCCAATTGACCGGCAGTGCCGTGTGCCCGTGCGCCTGGGAAACGGCAGGAAGAGAGGAAGAAAGGTAATGTCTTTCTTTCTTGTCTTTTGCAAAAGCTACGGCAATCCCATATATGGATTAGCCCCTAACAATCAAATCTAAACTAAATAGAACTCTATCTTTAATGTCATACCTAATACTAGGAAAGCAAATCTCTTAATTAAGAAATCCCGGACTATTCCAATTCGGCTTCTCTGCCTGCGCTGGACTGTAGTCCATCCGGCACACTTGCCGCTACTGTGCACAAGGTCTTGTCCCTCTTGCACACCTGTGGTCATCTGCGCTCTACGGCGCGTATAGCATTGTTCGACCATAACATTTCTCTCGTCCTCTGGAAATAGCTTGTCCTTGAGCTGAAAGTCGGGATAACGCTTCTGAAATTCCACAACATCTTCCCAAGTAGCATTAGTCATAGACACACCTACCCACGCAATAAGAACTTGCCACTTACCCCGCGCCAATCGTCCGTGGATAGCTCTGGCCAACGTAGGAATAACACGGCCATGCGGTAGTAGCAGCAATGTAGTTGGAGGAACACCGCGGAACTTTTTAAGAACGCTAACATGGAAGACATCATGAATATGCGCACCGGTTGGAAGGCGAAGATGATAGGCCATAGAACCAATGCGTAAAGTAATTCGGTAAGGTCCATAATAACGCGGACTCAACTTGCCGGATGGTGATGTCGGATGGTAATTGTATGTCACTTCTTGAACTGAAATATGTGGTATACAATAAATTGTGCTCTTGAATAGAAATTTGTATGTCATGTTTTATTGTGTAGGCATTAATAAGTGTGATTTTAATTAGATGTCACCCCATTCTTTCCCTTCTCAACTCAAGTTGTCATAGCTTGCTGCATCCTGTATAATTGGGTTCGTTCCCAAGGGACTAACCCCCATAGGACAGCAAGGGAGCAAACAAATGACTATAGAGCCATGGTTGATCAGAGACAAACTCTTGCTAATCAAATGTGGGCAGCTCGTCACAACTACCAAGACCATTAAATGTGAATTTCGTGTAAACCTATTATGTGTGATGAGTTCTTTATGAACCTTTTATTTAAACTTATTATGTGTGTTGCGTTCTGTATAAATCTTTCATGTAAACATATTGTGTGTTATGAATTCTATGCGAACCTTTCATTTGAACTTATTATGTGTGCGTTTTTTACCATGGGTGGGCAACATTTTACTCATTTGATTACAGCTCTTTTTAAACCTTAATAGACAATGGACAATGAACAACATGGGGATAACATATGGCATAACAATGTTCGTGGAGTCATTTGGACAAATACAATGTCTACATTTGTGCTTAACTACTTGGCTAATCTTGTGGCTAGTGGCACTAAAACCTGGCTTCAAGAAAGTACACCTTAACAATTGTGCAATGGCCTTGAATGAGTATTTATACCTAATCTGTTCTAACACACTGTAGTGCGGTCAATGTTTACAGAAACCTTAATAAACATCAGTTCTCTTTTGGCAGAAGGTGAGTTAAGTCATGAACCTGGGGCAGTCACATGTTTTGCATCAACACAATGTATTTGCTACCACAAATGATCGCACTAAACAATTGCATGTCACTTACCTGATGTACACCAACAAGCTTGTAAAGCTGCTGAACTAACTTCTCAATAGTTTCGTTAGTTACAGGGACAACTGTTGTAATACGCGAAATACCTGTCTTTTCAGCTGGGCCAACAGCGAGGCTCTGGCCAGTAGTATGGTCTCATTAACAACAAGTTTGGCACTATATAACAACAAGAAACTGAATTTTTTGATTGAGAAACCTGTATATTGTAGCCCCTGCGAGCAAAGACCCCAGTTACAATGTTGAGGACACCAGGACAATCATTCACAAGGATGGAGAGAGTACGCAAGCGAAGTCCACTTGACTGTACCAGACAAAGTCGTAGTTACATTAGCAGCTGCACAATTACTACAGTATACACTAGCATGCAAATTAAGCATCATGACTATTGCTTAAAGTTACAGAGGCCTTTGTTTATATTTGAGAACTCACTACAGTCACATTAGGCTTAGACTCCCAGTGGTAACCTCACCATAGGTTATTCTATTCATCATCATCATCTATCTTTATCCCTTAAACCAAACATAGAATTAGATAATTCCATCCACCCTCATCCTACCTAGGGGTGCAATTGAAGTGGATATAAATGGATATCACTTATCATATATCCTATTCCTATTTTTTTCTTCGGAGTCGGAGTCGGATACAGATAATGCTGGATATTCATTTCTCCACTCTATATCCATTTCATAATCTTTCAGACGACCGGTTGGACGGAAATTATCCGCTTCTTTGCACAGGACATTGGACAGTATGGTACAATTAGAGCGAACATGGAAAGATTAATTATTGAGGTGTTGAAGGAAGAACACTTAGTACTCCAGCCTGTTTAGATGTGACAATCTGCCTATATGTTATTTTGTTCATAGGTGAAGTCACAACAAACTTTCTCATATCACTTGGCATATAGATATATACAGATGGATATTACTTATCCCATATCTTTTTTTTTCATATTTTTCCTTCGGAGTCAGAGTCGAACACGGATAGTACCAGTCGGACACGTATAGTGCCGGATACCCATCTATCCCTTCTATATTTGTTCCGCAAACCTTCGGTCGGTCGGATGGATGTAAATTATCAGCTCTATTTGCACCCCTAATCCCACCAACTAAACAGCGACCGGCATTATCCTATCCCCTAAACCAAATAGATAACTCAGATCATCTCATCAAATCCTGAATCATCCTATCTACCATCATCCATCCAATCAAACACACCCTTAATCATTGCAAGCTTACATGCAAGTGATACTACCTCAACGACCAGCCATACACGGACACATGCATGTACGAGAACTCCTCTTGATGCAACTCTTCTCAAATCCATTGGAGTCTGCATGCTCTCGCGTCGATCAAAGCCAAGATGAAGGTGGAGAACTCGGGAAGCAGGTACTGTCCATGAAGACCTTGCCCGTCTTCTAAACAATCTTAGCAACATACAATTAGATCGATTTAGGGAACTAAGCTTGTGGCATGCTTCAACAATAGTCACTTGTTTGAGCAGGAGATGGATCATCTACATTAATATTCAAAATGCGGGCCCTGAATTACAAGCAGCCCATCGCCATCCAATCAAAATCCAATGGTTTTGGATCGCGCAGTACACAGTACTTGTGCTACAGTACATGACAATTATGCTATAATACTAGATTGCCGAGATGATCTTCTTTGATTAATGGTTGTGTGGAAATTGTATGGTACTTCCCTGCAGAGAAAAAGGAGAGGATTTGTATGGTACTTGTAACGCGGGGAATTTGTTTCTGTTTCGGCACTACTTGTCTATAATATATTTTCTGCATTTGAGGCATTGCATGCTCCTTTATCGTCATATGGAACAGCTCATGGTCGGCTTGTTTGTTGCCCTTGTTTCAACTATGAACTGCCAGAGGCTTGTTGTCACCTGTCAGTTCGTCCTTGGGCAATGCAGTCTCTTTGGGCACTTTTAGATGTTGCTGGCTGGCAGCATCTGTCGGTTGTCACAAGCCTGTGCTACCTTTACCTATTTTTATTCAGGTACAAGAGAAACAGTACTCAATAGCGTACTAGCAGTTCGAGATGGAAGCAGTGTTAAACATGTGACTCAGCCGATCAAGTACGTCCAGAAAACGGAGCAGCTCTGAAAAATCACAGGCGACTCTCTGAAATCTCACTGTCAAAACAATCACAGTTACACAGTAACTTGTAGGTAGCTATAGCCTCATATCAACACTTGAAAAATACTTGGATAATTGCAGAGACAAAATATGTCAGTGTGAAGTAAGAACATATTTTGGACCATTGTATAATTTGTATCTGGGCAACTGATTTACAAAGTAATATCAGGTTTATACGGCCCATTTGAAGGTCCATTAGGCCCAGGTGCCGATAATCTTCAGCAGGCTGACGTATTTTTCTAAGGCAGTGAGTGGTTGGGCAGCGGTGGTTGATCAATCCAGCTATCCAACTCTCCAGACCATAAAGGGGAAAATACCTCTTAACCCTACGAGCCTATGACTTGGGCAGAAGATCTGCATCAACTTTGTTGCAGTAGTAGTGCTAGTACCAGCTCTCCTTCCTTGAGAGACAGGAAAGAAAAGAGCACAACTTTTGCAGCTCGTTGTTGGTGAAGTTGAACCAACACACCCATATTAAAAAAAAATCCACGATGGTTTGTACTAGTGCTCAATTTGCTTACATCAAAATCAAGTCATCTATCTACATGATCTTCCATTGCTTAGCTACCAAAAACCAAAGAACAAGGCATGCTCGATCTCTCGGTGCAAGCGAAGCAACACCCCTGCAAAACAGAGGGGCGTTTCAGTCTCAGGCTTATCAGATTCAGAACGGGCGCTGCCTTTACCCGGCCATCATATGCAGCGATGATGAGCACCTTCAATACGAACAGTTGCTGCAGCCTGCCTGCAGCAACGTCATAAAATGCTTTTGCTACGCCTCAGAAGATTGGTCTCCTAGTCTCTTCTGCTCGTGCTGTGTGGTGTACTACTGAAACTGAATAACTGAATTGAGCGGTAGTATTCTATTGCGAACCTGCGGTGTTGTGTCGCTGAAGCTGTTTAACTGCATGTTCTGCTGCTGCTGCGTCGGGTGAGTTGAGTGCTTGCTGCGCTGTCACCTTCTCCGGTCAAAGAAGCTTCCCTCTTTCCAGTTGGAGCCAGCTGCCACCGACTATTTTATACTTCTACTTAGGAGCTTTTGTCTTCTATTTAGAAAAATCACAACATGACATGAACACCTAATTTTGTAAAACGATTTTTTTCTTGTTTTATCTCGCTCCGTGGATAAGTTATGGAGACATCACGTACCCCATTCCTCTCGCTCCCATCTCACGCACGCATCTCTCCTCTATCTTCCCCACCGCTCACCCCCTCCTTCTAAAATCACTTCGTTCAGCCACTATTATTTATTTTTAGTTAAAAGCTATTAATCGTAGCTAAAAATAATTAGCTGCAGCTGATATGAACAGACCCCACACCACTTTGACTTGTGTCCATGCCCCTCTTGGCCGCTTCTGGAGTAGTACTAACTGACATTTCACCCCATGCACGCACCATGTAATTGATCTACGTAAACTTGAACCCAGTTTCTCTTACCCAGGTGGCTACTTAGAACTTACTATTTTATTGGTTTTGTAATTAGATGGGCCTTACAAGCGTGTGGTTGTGCTGCTGATACGCGTGTATCGCATCTCAACTTTCTCCCGTGCAAATCGCAGAATGCTGGTGCATCTACGGATTCACGTCTGCTTGGCGCTTAGCTTGCACCATTTGCGTGCGAAAGACAACAGTAGTGGAAATGATGCCAGATGTGAAGGATAAACGAATGTCCGAGAGCTGTGACGAATTCATCCAATTGTTTGGTCCGGAAAAGGTGTGGTTGTTTGCTGATCTTTCTCAGTTCCCCAGTCGGGACGCAAGATGAGTGCTCGATCGATCGGTGCGCTGTTGGTGACACACATGTATGTATGGACTCGATCGCGCAATGCCATTATGCCACGATGGAGATCTTAGAGCTGTCGGGTTCGTTTTATTGTTCTCTAGGCCCCCCGTTTCTTTAGTTTCAGATTATAAAGAGATCAGGTTAGGTTGGATCGATCATGCATGGGATCATCAATCATGGATCCATGTGTTTGTCCTTATAGACGTACGTACAGCTGCTTATATATATGGCTGGCTGTAGATTAATTATATTCCGGCCGTCGTCATCAGGGGCGGAGGGCCCGATAGGGCAAGGTATGGCCCAAGCCATACCTTGATTTTTTTCTTCCCCCACTACCCTAGGCCCCAGTAACTCTTCGTCTGCTCCCACTCTCCGTCCGCGTCCGCCCCCTCTCGCACTCTCAGTCTCGCCGCCGCCTCTTCCTCCTCCGCCCCCACCGGCCACCGGCCTCCTCCACCGCCCCCAAATCCGTCGCCTCCGACCCACCCAGACGCCGGCCTCCTCCTCCGCCCGCACCCGGTCGCCGGCCTCCTCCTCCGCCCCCCACCCGACCGCCTCCTCCGCCCGCACCCGGCCGTCGGCCTCCTCCTCCGCCCCCCACCCGGCCGCCTCCTCCGCCCCCAGATCTGCCTCCTCTGCCCGCACCCGGCCGCCGCCCCCCACCCGGCCTCCTCCTCCGCCCCCAAATCCGCCGCCTCCGATCCACCCAGCCGCCGGCCTCCTCCTCCGCCCGCACCCGGCCACCGCCCTCCTCCTCCGCCCCCACCCGGCCTCCTCCTCCGCCCGCACCCGGCCGCCGGCCTCCTCCTCTGCCCCCCACCCGACCGCCTCCTCCCGTCCTCCGCCCGCACCCGGCTGTCGGCCTCCTCCTCCCGGACGTCGTCATGGTTGGAGGCGGGCGGGCGGGCGTAGCCGGCGGCGGGCGGGACTCGGGAGGCGGGCGGGCGTCCCCAAAATCCCCGATCCCAGCCGCCTCCCCAAAATCCCCGATCCCAGGCTCCCAGCCGCCGCCCTCGCCTCCTCCTTGCGGCCTCCGGCGCCGCCCTCGCCTCCTCCGGCTCCCTGCATGGCTGCGCCGCCCCTCCCTGCGCTTGATCCAGCTGAGGTATGTGGTGCACTGGTGCTCATTCCTTTTTCCCTTTCTCCATATACTGTCTTGATGGTCTAATATTCATATTTGAATGCTAAATTTCCATTCGTGGGCGGCGGGAGGCGGGCGGCCGGCGGCCGGCGGGAGGCAGGCCGCCGCCACTCTCTGCTTTGCCTCTCGATCCGCCCCACCTCATTTTTTTCCCGTCCTCCGCCACTGGTCGTCATCTAGCGTAACAAACACTCGAGAGGTAGCCATGGCTCATGACTCGTGGTGTAAAAAAAAAGGTAGTACTAGTATTAGCAGTGCAGGAGGAAAAGGAGCAATGCTTGTGGGATCAAGCGTGTGGGCTGTAGGTGATGTTGGTGGCGCCTGACAATACAAACAAGGTGCTGCCTGCATGCCACGTCAGCGGCGTCCTAACTGGAAGATTTCGTTAGCTGACTAACCACCTGTGGCTGTGGCGCTGTACGGAGGAGGGAGCGGTCAAGCATGCAGTATTCGATCGGTTTTTTTCTCTCTGTGGCGTGGAGGAGGAGACAGCGAGAGAGAGGGAGCGAGGCCTCCTCGGTTGGCCTACGGCGGAAGGGGCGGCGGCACTAGAATCTGCGACGCTTGTCTCGGCCGGGCCCCACGCCTCGAGATCTACACCCGCAATGATTTGTCCCGTCCCGTAAGTGGGGACCACGCCGCACTGGCGCCGAAGTGCCGAACCAAGGAAATGCTGGGTAGCGCCCGATCGCCGCGTTGCTCGCCGAAACCTTGGGCAGCTCTAAGCTGTGGGTTCGGTGCGGCCATTTGGACAGCTAATTGTTCCTGCAAACTCCTGTAATTTAGTTGGTAAAATTCGATTCTCCGACGTGTTCCAGGATAGGAGTTGATACCATGGGCTAAGGGTATATTTGATTTGAGCCCAAATCAATCTTATTAAAAATTTAGATACGATCAAAACAAGATCATAATCAAAAGGTTGGTATAGTGAATCTATTTAGGATGTGTTTGGTTGGAGGGATGAGGTGGGATGGGATGTGATGGTTCCTTTGACCAAGTCTATCTATGTGTTTTGTTGGAGGGATGAGGTGGGATGGAATGGTCCAAAGTGGGATGAGCCTGTGCAAATTTAGAGAATATTCTTCTTAGATGTTGGACCATGTGGTTCCACTTTTTTTGTGGAACTATCTCATCCCATACCACCCCATCCCTCCAACCAAACACATCCTTAGATTGCAATCAGAATGGCAACAGGGGCATTTCCCGCCGGAGAGTAGGGGAATGCCCCCATCCCCGAGTGCATGAAAATCCCTCGATCCCCATCCCCATCCCTGGTCATGGGGATGACAAAACCCCGTTTCCCGCCCCAATAGGGGATCGGGTACCCGTGGGGCACTCCCAATTTTTGGCCAGCACACCTTTGTGACTATTTCTTTGTGACAGACAATTCAGTTAACAACTAGAGTTATATAAATCAAGTGAGTACAAGTATAAGAGTTCTTTGAACTCAGAATTTTCCGGATGTGAGTATGACATATGGGTCCTACATGGCATCTAATTTTTTTGCACCAATATATATCTTGTTTTGTTGATTAATTGAAAGGAATACAATGATTCAAACGGATCACAAATCAAACACACAGCTTAGAAGATATCATTATTTAAAGTTTGCTAATAAAAAAATAGAAGCATTAAATGCAACGAACCAGCTAATGCCACCTCATGGATGCAACCAACCTTGCCTCACCAAAATTTTGTCGCACAAATCTGCCGCCCAAAATTTGCCCACTGATTGCATTGCATTGTCAAATTTTTTGAGGCTAGCCAAAGTTTTGGTATCAATCTAAACGCTAACCAAATCATTAAGGCACGACAATATTTTGATTTGGCATATATCCATATATATCCTAAGCTACTAGTACAAGTGAGAGCATAAACACTAGTGGGCAAGCGAAAAGCAAAGAACCAAAACAACGAGAGTGCACCATACCATATATGTCACCGTATGAATATAGGAGAACCGCTTGGACTCGTATATACGGGTTATACTACAAGTGAGATTGAAATAGGCATGGCGTCCTACGTCACCCCTAGCTAAACATGGCCATGAGAAGCAACATGCTCACATTCTCATTTTCATTAGATGGTAGCGCAACAAATAGTGTAACTAAATGAGTTTACTATCGACTAATCTTCCAACCATCTAAGCTCAACCTGCACATCAGGGAGATTGGATGGTTGCATACTTGTTTGCGTCGTTGGTTAAATTTTATAGATAAGAGTATAATTTTACTAGAGGAGTTGGCTGCTGAGATTTTCCTATGAAAGACCACTAATGAGTTGGTATGATGTGTTTATATAAAGAGAGATGATATAATACATAGTCCAAACATAATAAACTGACTATAGCCCTATTTATATTAGATTATATTTCTAACTTTTATTTAGAAAAACCAATATGGATCTGGGTCCTTCACTTCTCTCGCTATAGTTTTACTCCGAAGATAAAGCAGAGAAACACAGATATATCACACACCCACTCCTCTCGCTCCTGTTATGCATATGTATCTCTCTTTTACCTTTTTCACCGCTCGCCTCATCTCCTAAAGATCCTTTTTTAATCATTACTATTTATTTTTAACTAAAAATCATAAATCACAGCTAAAAATCATCAGCAAAACTTATACAAACGTCCTCTGCACCTACTGAAGCCGTTAGATCGAATAGTATGGTGCAGTACTTGAGGAACACTTTCTTCATGCGTGATCTCGCTTGGAGGTGGAGAGAGCGAGCGCAGCGTAGCCACAACTCGGAGTGCAGGGAGGGCAAGCTGTGTGTGCAGGTAATAGTTTGCTCGGCGCCGACGCAAGCTAAGAGGAATCCGCTCAGCACGCGGGCCGTACCTGAGCCGCACGTGCCGCCGAGCCCGCGCAGGGAGGCAGACCGGCAGTGGACGGTGGCTTTTTGGGCACTAGTGGCCTCGATAGCCGCGCCGGGGAAGGTGGGCCCGCCGCCGCGCCGGGGCCCGCTTTACAGCTGGTTTCTCCTTCCCCGCAGGTGAGGGGGAGGGGAGAGGGGGGACACTCTGCAATCACGTGGGACAGCCGACAGCCCCAGCGGGTGTGCGTCCCCTCCGGAACGCGCCAATTATTTCCAGAATTATTGCATCCGACTAAACCACGCCTGGCCCACAGCCAGACGTTGAGAGATATATAGTTAGGACCGTTCCAAATAACATGGTTTTTAGAAGCTAGAATTAACTTTTTAATATATTTTCCTTTGCATTATTCAGAGATATATAATATTGTTTTTTATTTTTCTTGAATTGAATAATTTAGAAAAGTTAACAGCCACTACATTACCTGAAAAGTCAAAAGCCACGGTGTTTTAGAACTGTTTTTTTCTCCCTTTATTCTTTTACAATGTCTGTGCTGATATAACGGTTTTTTGTTTTCCCCATTTTTTAACTCCAAAAAACTAACAGTTGCCACATTGCATTTACAGCCAAAACCTAATAACCGAAGCCAGAAGTCAGGGTGTTTAGGCCTCACTCCAAATGACTTCTGCTTCTAGCTTCTGGAACATGTGCGACTTCTTAATTTCTTCTCTCTTTTTTTTACTTTTTAGTCTTTTCTTTTCTCTCCTTATTATTTTGCATTGTTCGTGATGATATAATTTTTATTTTTAAATTTAATCACTCAAAAAACTAATAGTCATTATAATACATTTTCAGCAACTATAATATATTTCAAGCTATAAGCCAGAAGTTGGAAGTCACTGCCTAAGGTGCCGCTCGGTTGGGCTGAAATAAGCTGGTTTATGGCTAAAATTACACTGTAGCTGGCTGAAATTACACTATAACTGATAATGGCTTATTTGGTATAACTAAATTAAAAAAATAAAAATAGAAAAAATATGTTAGCTCATCACGGATAATGCAAACGAATACGGGAAAAAAGAACCGGCAAAAAAGCTCAAAAAAGCTAAAAAGTCAGACAAAACGAAATTTAGTTTCCTGTGGAATTGAATGAATATGAAAATATTCCAATATATTATACCACTTCAATCCTACAAATCTAAGAGGGCTTAAAAATGCACAATAGGCTATATAATATAGTAACTTTCTGTAAGTCTCATACCCGAGCATGAAAAAAAAGGGCAATAAGAAATTTTAAAAGGGTCTATATCTCAATCCGTATTATGAATAATCGTACCCTAGGAGTGGTTGCCAATATCTCAATACGTATAAGGAGACCTTACAATCCTACGTTTCTACAAGAGATCATTTGGATCCCAATTCTCTATTACGTTTAAACATATAAAACCGCTAGCCGTCCTCCAAACTTAAAATTCTTTGTATTCACGCTTCCCGAGGTATGATCCTAGGATCCTGATACTGTCAACATAAAAATGATCCTACTTAGAATCCTAATTTTACTCAGTTATGTAAGCGCTCTTAAACGGGACATCTTAGGGTGATATTGAGCTCGACGTCGAACTAGCTGCCAAAAATTCATTGCTTTACCAACCAAAACTTCAGATTATTCTCTTCACGGCAACCCTTTCCTTCCATTGGATGGGAAATTTAACTTTTTGCCACTCTTAACATTGCCACCTACTCAAATATCATCCTCTACATTGCAATTAATATTTTGCCACTCTCCTGCCTACGTGGCGCCTAGTCACCGCCATGTCACGTCCGCGCCTCCCCGCGCCCGCGCCGCCCGCGCCTGCGCAGGGGAGGCCGGGCGGCGGCGCGGGGAGGCGCGGGGAGGCCGGGCGGCGGCGCGGGCAGCGCGGGCGCGGGGAGGCGCGGGCGTGACATGGCGGTGACTAGGCGCCACGTAGGCAGGAGAGTGGTAAAATATTAATTGCAATGTAGAGGATGACATTTGAGTAGGTGACAATGTTAAAAGTGGCAAAAAGTTAAATTTCCCCATTGGAAAGATTATCAAGCCCGTTCCTACGTCACTGGCACCACCCAAAATAGCCTACCAGAAGAGGTTGAAAACTTGCAGAGTGGGATCCGAAATGCTGCGCAGTATGGGCACGAGCCAATGACCCTTCCCAATAATCGCCGCTAATCTTTTCCCTGTTCACTGGGTGAAAATGTGACACACGCACGATGGATGGAATACTAGTCAACTCAAACCTCCTCAGTAGCAAGTGCCAGTTTTCCACTACCAAATAAAACGTGTTTCCAAAACGAGACAGTAATCGGCCAAAAACATTGTCCAATATAGATATGGAAAGATAAACGACAGGAGCACCGGTTTCAAACGGAATTTCACGAGAAACAGTTTAATTCCCACAGTAATAAAAAAACTCCTGCATTTTCAAAATAGAATTTCACAAGAAATAGTTTAATTCCTACAGTAATAAAAAACTCCTGTAATTCAAACAAGGGCTCAATTCCATTTCCAGCGCGGGATCCAAACATAGTCTTTATGCTCATTTAGGCTTAGAAGCCTGAGCTTCTAGCTTATTTAGTTAGTACTGTAGTCTTTTGATACTATAGCTGCTGGTGATATTTTCAGCATAATTAAATTTAAAAAAGTAAAAAAATATATCATCAGAAATAATGTAAAGCAATAAGGGAAAAAGAAAAGACAAAAGAGTTAAAAATAAAAAATCAGACAAAGACAAAATTAAAAAAAAATTAGAAGCTCTAACTAGCACAGCCTTAAACCCATTTGAAATACGAGAATTGCAGCAGGGCCTTAGACCCCATTTTATACGCGTGAATTTCAACAGGGCCTTGCATCACAAGCGTGATTGGGCAAGCCGAGAATTAATACTTGGATGCAACGAAACCAAATTGATACTAGTACCAACTTACCAAGTTTTCAGAATCATGGTTCAGAGTATCCAATGTTCCAAGCTGCAGAGCGCGCGGGGAAGATCAAAATTGGCTGTGAACACTGAACGCCAGGCACCAAGGGACTGATGCCTAACATGTCCGAAATTACCCCGGTGCCCTTGTTCCAGGTCAGTCTCAGTCGACCGGTCAACAAGGACAGCCGGCCTGGGAGATGTTAATCTAGGACACTGATACGTACTGATACACACGTCAGAATATACTGGACCAAACTTTAGATTCCTCCCTTGCTCGGAGAGGAAATACTCCCAGCGATTGTAAAAGAATATTCCCTTTGCTATGAAGGCGGTAGCGAAATGATTAGAGATAGAACCATATGGGGAACAAGAGAGCTGTTGAAAATTAGCCGGATTTAGTAATATTTCTGTTTTAATTTTAATTATGATTAAGCATAAAAAATATAGCAATAACAGTATAAAAATGATATGATCATATTTATCTTATCTCTCAAAGTAGACAAATAATTCATATCATTAATATGCTATAATATACTTAACAGAACACACATGTGAGCATATAAATTTTGCATAATGCACAAATTTAACATTTGAAGTATTGTTCTGAGGGAGAAGTTGCACAAGTTCAAAAAAAGACTTGGCCTTCTATCACTCTTGTCAGTTTTTCAACAAACACAGTGACAATTCCTTAAACTTCTGCTAGTTTGATTAAGCAAATATTACCTCCGTTTAGTATCAATGTCAAGAGCATACAAAGATAATAGATTCTAACCGAAAACACAAACTAGTAACAGAGCAATGATACTGCTGAAACAGCATATATTTCGGCAAAATCTAAAACAACAGTAATCAAGATTGAATAGAAACTGCGCCAATGCAATTGACAGAGCTAGCAACTACACAGCAGAGATAAACAAGTATATGAACAAATCACACTAGCAGAACGGATCTAAATTGTCACTGTGGTTTCAATTTGACAAATATATCCTCATCGAGCATTCACAAGCCCACAGATTATCATGTATAAGTCCTCCCTGTGCTAGAACTTCCCACAAGTTTCATATGTAAATTGGTATGAACTAGCACGGTTGACAAATGTACAACAAGAATAAAAGGAGTAGAGAGCAAGCTCACAGAGCAGCGGTACTCCAAGCCACCGTGACGGCCGAAAGGGGCTAGGCTCATCGAAGACGATGTCTCAGAAAACCAATCACCGATGAATACCAGAGAATCACTAGAGAGGCAATCGGAGATACAAAGCCCTACTCCACAAATCAATCTCACCAATTCGTGGAGCCGAGGTACAAGTCAATGCCGCATAAAGCCAACAAGAAGATGAAATCCCGTCGCATTTCACCCAGCCAAAGCCGAGCCAAAGAACCAAAGGAACATCGAGTGCGAGCACACGGTCCAGAGAGCGAGATCTGCAAGCCAGAAGTAAGAGCGTCACAGTCCGACGACCACGCGAGCACTGCCGCCGCCGAGCTCTCCCCAAATTCTCAAGACCGAACAGTCGATGGAGCTTTGGATCTTAGTGGTAAGCTCTCGTTCTTCTCCCCCCTAAACTCATATCTCCCATCTCATTCTTCTCAAAAAAAAATTACCACAAAAATGCCTGTGACGTGAAGAATTTATAAAAATTTCCTGCCACAAATATGTACATTTTGTCCAAAATAGAAGCTGGGTGGCCTCAAATCGCACGTTCACACTTCCGTCGGCCAAAAGCCAGACCATGGCCCCCATACTGATATTCATACTGCGAACCGTCTCTGATCAGGCAGGGACATTCCACCTCATTGATTTCTCTAATGTCTCCTACACGTATTCCTATATCTCCCACATGATTTTTAGCCGTCTCTTCTCCTATCAATAGGATTAGACACTATGAGAACAAGAATCTACTGGAGACCACTTTTAGTACATGTCCCTAAAGGGAGATGCTTTTATAAGCCTCACTCATTTTAGCTTCAACTTTTAACTTTTGATTTATTTTCACTATTCATAAATTTCCTTTTTTCTAAACTTTTGACTTTTTTAGCTTTTTTTACGGTTCTTTTTTTCCTATATTCATTCGCGTTGTCCGTAATTAGCTAACATATTTTTCTATTTTTAAATTTAATTACGCTAAATAAGCCATCTTCAGCTACAGTAAAATTTCAGCTGCTACAGCGCAATTTCAGGCATAAGCCACAGCTTTTCAGCCCAACCGAGCAGGTATTTTTCTCAATAATAATTTACATAATTTTTAAAGCATAATAAATAGTAGATAGACATTACTTGAATAAACACTTCTAACAGTATGAAATACTTGCACATAAGCATACGCACATAATTACTTCAATTCCTATGTTAGTAAATCTAGTAATCTTTATGAGCCATGGTAACCTTACATCATACACTTTTCGTATGTTCTTTTATATTATTCGCCTGGAAAAGAAAGGGATAACTATTAGTCGGCAGCAAGATTTGCATGGATAGGTACAAACACACGGGCATCAAGGATTGTATTGTTGCTGTCTGAGAGAAACCAAGTGATGGAGAAAGATGTTGCTATCAGAGCCTCAGAGGTGGCCTAAGCCAAGAGTTAGGAGCTAGTGATAGGCAAAAGCTTTGGCACTGCGCCCTTGTCGACGCTCGGAATAGTTCATTCCCCCCGACCACTCCAATTGGGCTGGCAACCCCAGCCGTTCATCTCCAGATCAGATCTGATGTCACATCATGCATTCCCCTCAATTTGCCAGGCAGTGCACATCGTCAAATATCTCTGTTCACGTATTTGGCATGCATTCCCCTCAATTTGCCAGCAGTGCACATCATCAAATATCTCTGTTCATGTATTTAGTATTATAGCCACTTTTTTTTAAAAAAAATTGACTCCTGGACATCTTTTTTTTTTTTGCAAAATAGCCCTATTCCCTAGCTCAGAAGACGTGGCATGTAGACAACACCTGTCACCTATCGCACCTGGGGAGCTCGGCAGGAACGGGGGGTGCGGCAGGATGGGTTGGCATGATAGGTGGTGGGCCTGGATGCACTGTTGAGCTACAGCTGCTCGGCAGCAGCCTGCCGAGCCGCCCCTGCTCAGTAAGGCGTTGCCGAGCAGCTACAGCTCAGCAGGTGGCCAGGGCAGCGGGTAGGGGGCCAAAGGAGGCGCTCAATTGCAGCACTAGGTCAGCAATGCACACGGGAAGTTAAGTTTTTTTTTGTAACAAGGTGAACACCTGTACAAACCAGTTAAAAACACGTACTTTAATACACGTTAAGAAATCATATTGTGCATACAATGTTTTGTTACCGTGCGCGTAAAACTTTTTAAGGAAGGTACATGAGAGTTTGAAGGGGCAAATGAACCATCATCACTAACTCCCTATATTAAGTAGTAGAGATATGTTATTGCAAACAGTTGTCGTAATGGACCATGTGTACGACGACAAAGCACTTCGCAATAAGGTGCGAATTATATAGCATATAGGGTTTGGTTAGGTGCGTATGTTTGTATCGCTACTTGTACGATACAAATGGCAACATGCGCGAACCATCAACCCCAACTACATTTAAGATACACGTGCGTCTTTTGAACATCATGGTTGCAGTCATTAGTCGTACACATTTGGGTCCATTGGTGCCTTTCCCTTCTCTCCTTTGCAGGCTTTAGCCCTCGCGACCTGGGCCCAGTACTTGACTTCCATAACTTGTGTAAATTTGTCCCAGTCGGAAATAACTTGGCATTCTGCGAGGCTTCGGGGACCATTAGCACCTTACCCTTATCCTCCGGCATCCTGGCAATTCCGTTGTCATTCGAGGTGTAAGATTTTCAGCGTGTGAATCTCCAGTGCCACCAGGTAGTTGAGCATGTATTTTTGCTCGATAAATGCCCTATCTTATATAACTAGGCCATCAATCCAATATAAGAAGTAACAATGCTCTTGGTCTGTCAGCATCAACGAAATGAGTTAGAGATATGTGAAATGAAACATGCAATGTGAAAATGCCAATACGTGCTTATAAGAACTTCATCGCATGTGTAGTGAGTCCAGGCGACTATTCTCAGGTACGTGAACTGAATGATATGAGCTAGATTGCCACGGTCGCACTGCAGTCACGGAAACTCCGACGGCACGTGTACATCCTTACAAGAATTATCATGGTATGATCCATTTTTCTTGGCTACCCACTTCCGCTTGCGAACATCTCTCCGTAGTTTGACATCCTTACCAATGGCGCAGTGACGTCATGCATCTCTCCTTTTCCCCTAGTTTTGATATCAGCTTGATCGGAGTCTTGGATCTGGTTGTAGGGGCTGGCTGGATTTTATAAGCTGTCATTATGCACTATTCGGGAGTAAAGTTTGTACGTGTTGTCATTTTACTGGAGAAAACTGGTACATGCTATCAACTTGCTATGAAAAGTTGTTATGTGGTGTCAAGTCGCTGCGAAAAGCTAGTATGTATTGTCCACTCGCTGCGAAAAGCTAGTACATGTTGTCAAATCATTGAGGAAAGCTGATATGTGATGTGAACTCGCTGTGAAAAGCTGGTATATGTTGTAAACTAACTACGAGAAGCTAGTACGTGATGTTCACTCGCTGCAAAAAAAAACTGGTATGTGTCATCAAATCACTGGGAAAAGCTCGTGTGTGATGTGAATTCGCTGCGAAAAGCTGGTATGTGCTGTCAATTTATTGCGAAAAGCTAGTACGCGCTATCTACTCACTGTGAAAAGCCGGTACATGTTATTAAATCACTAGGAAAGCTAGTACGTGCTGTGAAGTCACTGAGAAAAGCTAGTTCATGTTGTCAAATCACTAGGGAAAGATAATGCATGCTGTGAACTCACTGAGAAGTACTGGTACATATTGTCAAATCACATGAAAATGCTGATGCATGTTATCAAATCATTGGGAGAACCCTGACATTGTAGAATTGCACTACACTTATCAACAAATTCCATTTCAGATTGTTACAATGGGAACAAAGGATTTGTGAGAAGGCCTGGCGTGTGTGAAGGTTGGAGCTTACCTACCCAAAGTGGGGAAGAGCAACCACTAGTGGACTTGATGCGTTTGGCTTAATTCATAGAGCCAGTCCAATTCGTTTGGACATACCTCAATGTGAACTAGGGGATACCGGCAAGTTTCCGAACACCATGGTAAAAATGAACTGTGTCATTGTGGTTTGTTTTCTTGTGCTCAATTTACATTCAAGTAATTTATATTTATAGAATTAAATTGACTACTTGTCATTCTAAGATTGCAAATCTTTGACATAGACTTAGATTGTTAGTGCACCTAGTGAGATTAGTTGATTTATGCCTTAATTGTGCAAAACCGATTTGGTTACTCTTCTGCATTATAAACTTGATTTTAGTCAAAGAAATTTTAAAACCACATATTCACCCCATTTAGTCAGCCTCCTCGATATTATGTCATCGTGGCCTCTCCCTAGACCATCCTAGCTCATTGGCAGTCCAACGAGTACCCATGGTGGATCCATCTACTGGGTCATTGCCATCGCTGACATAGTAGAATCGTGCCTTCAACTATTATAGGTGCACCTGCACCTAAAAGTACGATCGACCAACAGGGAAATGCTCCCACAATCACAGTTGCAACAAGATATAACAGAATTTTGGACACTATTGGACTTCATGGACACCCGAAATTCCAGTTTTGGCCCCCAAATCAAAAAAATTCCAGATTTGGACCCCTCTTCACCGCGCGTTTACCACCAGCGTGACACGTGTCCGGTCGTGCGGTACCAGACCGCACGACCCCGCTGCCCTCCGCGCCGCCCGCGCGACTCGCGTCCGCGCCCGCCCGAGCGCGCGTCCGCGCCGTCCGCTCCCGCCCGAGCGCGCGTCCGCGCCCGCCGAGCGCGCGTCCGCTCCCGCCCGAGCGCGCGTCCGCGCCGGTCGTGCGGTGAGGGAGGCGATCGCGCGGGCGGCGCGGAGGGCAGCTGGGTCGTGCGGTGTGGTACCGCACGACCGGACACGTGTCGCGCTGGCGTTAAACGCGCGGTGAGGAGGGGTCCAAATCTGGAATTTTTTTCATTTGGGAGCCAAAACTGGAATTTCGGGTGTCCATGGGTCCAATAGTGTCCAAACCGACGAGGTTTGGCTCGCTAGTGGCACACTGTGAGCCGTCACACAAACCTAGGTTGTGCACAGAACAGCTAAGCCCCAGTTGTATGGCGGGACCTCATCAGGCTTGGCGTTAAATAGGGACTTAACGATGTGGGTGTAGCTGGAGTACATCCAGTCTCATTGAGTCATAGGAAATATGACCCACCTGAACGTGAAGAGCAAGTAAGCAACTAGGTGGGACCACAATCTACGAAGGTGTGTCTGCTGAGTATTGTCTATACCGTCGCAACCATGAATATGGCACTCCATGGATCTTATTTAGAATGTAGTGACCAAATCGGTGCAGCAGATGTGCCTTCCAATTGGGTGATCTAGGAGGTGGAACCACGGACAACCCCATAGTGGCAAACCGGTGAGGTACGCAATATTCTGCAGGGTGATGGTCATCTCTCCCATCAAAAGTGAAACATGTGGGTCTCCAGCCTCCACCGATCAACGAGTGCCGATAGAAGCGGCGAGTCCAACGTGAATGACCGCCCAAGTACATCATCCTCGCTATGGGCAGCAACTCGGCCCACTATAGAACTAAAACGTATCAACCGTCGAGAGGTCGTCCTCCCGAGCTCCCTGGAGAACAAAGGGGGCATTCTGTCACTACTCAACCACACCCGACAATGATGCTGCCCATCCTAAGATGGGTTCAGCAATGTGCCACACTCATGACCACCACTAGCAGCCATTCTCTGCAGTACAAAAATAGTATATCAATGTTCAACAGTGCTAAATTCAAATGACCATAAACAATCATGTTGCATACTTATGTACATATTTTCCAAATTGCACACGCACTAGGAACACTAAGATTTCATTTTCTTGGACCGATGGATAAAAGAGTTTCCTTTTCTGAGACTGATGGATAAAAGTTTCTTGGACCGAAGGACAAAAGAGTTTCCTTTTCTTTAACCAATGGACAAAAAAGGGTTTCTTTTTCTTTCTCTCTCTCCTAATGCAAGAGAAACAATGCGGTCTTTGGACCGAAAGGAAAATGGGTACTGTGATTAAATATGCACTAATTAAATAAAAAATGATAAATTTAATGCTTTAATTTGCACTAATTAAATACAATTAGGACTAACTAAAAAGGTAATTAATATTAATTAATTATGATTAGTGCTAATTAAATACTATTAGTGCTAATTAGATGAGATTAGCACTAATTAAAATATTAATTAGGCATGCACAATAGCTGACTGGCTGCTACCATGCAGGGGGCTCGACAGGTGACCTGTTGACAGACACTACACTAACAGTGCATTCCAAACCATCGTTTTCTACAATTTTCTATAATCGCACTGGAGTAATAAATATATACATGCAGACATGCTAAAAAGTATTTTAGCTATTTTTTCAACCCCTATTTTTGCAGATATTTACAATAAATAATCATTCTTACACACTAGTCCGTCCTAAATATGGCTAATTACATAAACACATTGGTCAACTAAACATGATTATGTAGTGGATTACACATTACAAAACCATAGTTACGCTAATGAAACAATAACAATATATTAAACACGTTGCTCGTATGCGAATGAAACATACCTTTTCCTGAAGGTCTTCACCCTTCTACAATGCTTTCAACTGCTAAGGATCGTACATCACAACTGAACCACCTCGAAATTATATTACAAACTCGTCTTTCAATCTCTCTTTCCTTTTCCTCCCTCGTTCGACTAGAAACAAATCGAGCATAGTTTGGTTGAGAGGGTAAGCCGAGGCCTCCCATTTTGTGTGCACGGGAATACATTCAAGACGACATTCCCACATGAGCGCACGTGAGCACAAACAGCAGCACAATCACTAAGCGAATAAAACGAGAATACAATGTCACATCACATCACGTTGTGTTGTCGCCCATGCAACATGGATTCCCTCTTCGCTAGCAACCAAGCTAGCTAGCAAAACCACCTTCTGCCCGTTGCCCTGGCCACCTGCCGAGCTACAACTACTCAGCAGCGGCTTACCGAGCAAGGGCGGCTCGGCAGGCTACTACCGAGCAGTTGTAGCCCTGCAGTGCTTTTAGGCCTGCCACCTGCCATGCCGCGCACCCCCGTCCCTGTCGAGCTCCCAGGCACGGTAGGTGACATGTGTCACCTGCTATGCCTTTTGAGCTTAGGAATAGGGCTATTTTATATAAAAAAAGGTGTTCAGAGGTTAAAATTGAAAAAAGTGTCTACGGTGCCAAATACACATGAACAGTTTATCCACTGGTGGGGCATGCTTTTGTATGTGCTTGATAAACAAGGAAAATAGCTTCCACCATGGTTTGTTGCTCTAACTCTCAAAGTGCCTAAGATCATGAGCTAGCGCCTCACGATGATCTCCAACTATTGCTCGATTGATTTTCATTTGCTAAAATGTATACATATATTTCTTAAAATAACACAATTTTAGTTGGTTAAAAAATATTTTTCAGGATTGTTGACCCAATGTCTTTTGTAGGAATTAGGATAAGGGAACAACTAATACACAGTTGCTTGAGTATTTTTTTTCAATCACAATCGATTTTTGGCAACCATTGGATCAAAATCTTGTGGCTCAAATCCTCTCCCTCCCTCCCTATATATTCCCCCACGGTCACACCCTAAACCTAACCCACTCACACCCAGTTGCAGCGGATGGGAGCTGTCGTCATCCGTGTGGCAGCCGTCTATGGCCCCTCTGACGAGCCCCTCCCCCGTCGCTACTGCCTTCTCCTCCCCCTAATGCGTACGCATGCACCTCCTCTCTCACCACTGCTGCCCTCGCCTATGCCCTTCTTCCCCATCTCCAGCGACTACTGCCGCCGGATCCGCCACCGCCTCCCGCTACCACCTAACATTCTCCTCATTCTTCTTGTCAAGCCGCCAGCTGATCCCGCCTACTGCCCTCTGATGATACCACAGCTAAGGCATCGCACCGCCTTGACCGTCGTCCACCGCCATGCCGCCGCCGACTCGACCTCCCTACCACCGTCGCCGAGAGCTGGAGATGTGAAAGACCACCTAGTTGGAGCATGGATCTCTACGCCGATCTAAAGGTGAGAAAATCGATTGAGTTTGTAAATTTTTAGGCACTTGTGAAATGGCAAATCCGTTCGCATAATTCACGCGCGGGTTGGAGAAATGGGGTGAGGGGCAACATGGATCACCTTCACTATAAACAGCCTATAAATTTGCACAAAGGATCGACTTCAGAAAGCTCCAGCTATGAGTAGAATCGACAGTCACGAGGTGTAGTTGTAATTGCAGTTCTATCAGGCATAAACTCTTGCCACCTAGAAATATTGCAAGGAATAACCTACATTACAGTGATGCACTAGTTTAAACTATTTATGCAGACTTCCTCAACCCAAATTTGTCTGCCACCTTGCAAGCAAACAATACTCAGAATATCTCTACATAAAAAATTACGCTCGATAGCAGAGTACGTACCAACTACGTTGTTGCCGTAGTCAACTCCGTAAGCCTCCAACTACGCAAGAACACAGACCTTAGATCATCCATACCCACCCACTCGGTGCTCTGTTCCGTTAGATATGATAATACAAGCAAGAACTATGTCAAAATTGTTTCCCTAATATTGTAGCACTGGTTGATTACACATGATCATCTAGCAATGAAGACTCAGATCCAAACACCAGGAAAAAAAAAGAGATTGGGATAAGCTCACAAAGATCGTATCCTACAAATCCTCCTAAGCTCCCCTAATTCCCGCTGTGATCCTTCCCTAACACCGTTCCGGTTTTACAAGGATACCCAACGCCACCCTGTAACATCTCTTCAATCCTAGGGGCAGTTGGGTCATTTTACTGACGCTTGGCGGGGGTGGGTGTGTCTCCCGGTGTGTAGTATTATTATATGAGCATGGCTTGGACCAAAAGGACAAGGATGGTGCATTATAGCAAACACTAGTATATATTGTTCCTCTGTATCCTCCCTTCCCCTCTCTCTTCTACCCCCTTCCTCTAACCTTTAGCTTTTCCTCCCTCCCTCTCTCCCTCCTCTTTTCTCCTCTGTACTCTTCCCTTACTCTAACAAGAACTAGTCCTAGCCGAATTTAGATCCTTAGTTGCTGGTTTTGTTGTTTCTTTTCGGAGTTGGATTTGTTGTTGCTGAGGTGAAGTTAGTATCATGAGTCCACCCAGTGTGATGGGGCAGTTTGGAGACACAACCTACACCAAGGTGTTTGTAGGGGGGCTGGCATGGGAGACCCAGAAGGAGACCATGAGGAAGTACTTTGAGCAGTTTGGGGAGATCCTGGAAGCAGTTGTCATCACTGACAAGAACACTGGCAAATCCAAGGGCTACGGATTTGTATGATCCTACACAGTTCTTTTCCTTTGTGTGCACTCAATTGCAGTTTAGTTAATTTGCAAACTTGCTAGTTTTTAGTCCATGTGTTTTTTCTTCCTTTTTTGTTTGCCGAAATATCAATGTGGCTTAATTTCATTCAATTATGCACCATGAATTCATATTGTAGGTTACCTTCCGGGACCCGGATGCGGCGATGAGGGCTTGCGTTGATCCCGCGCCGGTGATCGACGGGAGGAGGGCTAACTGTAATCTGGCTTCCCTTGGGGTTCAGAGATCTAGGCTCCCAGCCCCACAGCATGGTTAGACATTTGCCATTATCTCACCAGCTACACAAAGTAACATAGAAGAAACAGTTAGCTAGCTTCTCTTTGATTGCCTTTGATGACAAATTCTCTTGAGTTGAAGACAGCCCATCACTAAAAGCTCTTGAAAAAGAAAAGTAATAATCATTATAGATGCACTACCTCTTGCATTTTTCTATGATTTCTATATATAGTTCCATGATCACGAACTTAGCTATTTATGATTTTATGCGCAAAAAGTTCCTTCGTGCCATTAGAATCGAAGAGCTTAAAGAACAAGACATCAAGTTTGCCAAACTTTGCTAATGCAAAACCCTAAGTGCTAAATAAGGATCTTGTGTTGGGCATCTAGTAGAGACTAGAGACTAAAAAGCTTAAAATGCCTAACTTTAGCTTAGTGCTAGCTGATTTTCCTAAGTACAGTACATTAATGATCACTGAAATTGCCCTTCAGCTCGACAAATAAATAGATGGCCATAGCCTTAAAAGGATATCCTCTTGGCATTTACTTGCTGGAAAAAGCAGATAAGGGGGAGAAACAACGTAGTACTACAAAGATGTTAGTTATCCTTGAAAGAAGTGCCTTGTTTTGGATAATGTGCTATACTAATTATAACTCCAAGACTTAAATAATAAATCAAACCGATGAAGCCTTAATCCTAAATTAATCAGGGCCAGATTCGAGAATCTTTTACTTCTATTATGTCGTCTTGCAATTCAGAGACTGAAGATCAATGGCATGAGTCTCTGAATAAATTCATCAGTTGTGCATCGGAACAAGTGCATACCTGCTAAAGAAGTGTGTCTTTTGTTGATAACGTTAGCAAGCATTGTGGGTAAATTTGCTTTTCGTTTTCTTGATGATGTTGCTACAGGAGGGGCTAGGAGCTTTAGGGTGATGAAGTCCTTTAGCCAGCAGGCAGGGATCCAAGGTGGGCTGGGTGCAGCTTTTCCTCCTCATGCCACCTTCCCTCATTATGCTATCCCACAAGGCCTCCCTTACCATGTCTATGGGTAAGTACTCTCTCTCTCTCTCTCTCTCTCTCTCTCTCTCTCTCTCTCTCTCTCTCTCTCTCTCTCTCTCTCGTGTGGTGAGGACCCTATGAAACTTAAAAGTGTCCAAGGACTCTATGGGTAAGTACTCTCTCTCACGGGGGCTTATCACATGCATGACATGTGCATTATGACCTGCCACCTTGGTCAATGGTGAATGGCATGTAAGCTTTTAGCTTGCATCACTGGCGGAGCGCTGTTCGGGCCAAACAGGGCTCCGGCCTCCCCTTCCTCAATTTTTTTCGTAGTATGTAGTTATATTATATATACTTGTCTATGTAGTATTGGCCTATTTTTATATTCCAGAACAGTAACACAGTTCACTTCATTCCTCTTGATGACGCACCCGTAGATCCACTCGTACCTTCTGATCTCCTTTCTTCCCATGTATGACAAAGTGACACCAATTTCTGGTCGAGCTACTGTTGAATGTGTATTTTCTAGTTTGAATATCATAAAGACAAGGCCATGTATATAAGATGGAAGATAATTTTCTTGCTAGTAATTCGCTATTATATATAAAAAGGTGAAACAACAGCTAAGTTTACAGGTACGAAGACATATTTGCTGATTTTAATAATCCGAAGAAAAGAAGAGCATACCTTTAATCAGTGTAGTTTTCATGGTTCACTTGTTGACTGGCATTAGAAAATTGGCCACCTCTTGTGCTTGTCTCAGGCTCCGCCACTGGCTTGCCACCCCACCCCCCCACCACACACGCACGGGCACGCAAGGCGCTAAGCTAGCTGGCTAATCAAGTAGATCTTTCAATACTTCATAATTAATTTGTAGCAAACAAAACTAATGTTTCTCTCCTTCACTGCTGCAGGTACTCTCCCTATTCTCCAGACTACAGTTATCCCACAGTAAGTTCACCCTTCGCATTGTCAGTAACTTCTATTAAATTGACCAACAGTTACATAATGCTGTTGTTTAGGTTCATTTTACTGAGATCAATTTGTGGAGACCAGAGGCAAATATAAAGCACATGACCTTTAAGTTTCATGCCATTATGCCAATACTTTATAAGTGGATCAGAAGTATGTTTGCATTATGCATTTATCATAAGAACCATGGTATGATACACCATGCATGGAAAACAGCAGTACACAAATGTTTACTGGCTAAAAATAGGCATTATGTGACATAAAATACTGCTCCAGGAAATAAAATACTATAATGTACTATAACAAAAAAAAAAGACATGCAAGAAATGCTCACCATTTTAGCCTCTGCAAGCTTTCAAGCCGTCCTGGAGGATTGGTGTTGATACTCTCATTGAACTCTTTCTTCGTTTATGCTGGAAACAATTCCTGCATAAGCTTTACTTAAAACTGACATCTTGCATGCGACTCCTCTTAAAAGCTGAACTGTTTATCAAACTTGAAATATTGACAGCTCCCATTAAAGCATACATATTGCACCAATGTTACCTCAAATGCCATCATCCTTTGTTTCTAATGGAGGCACAGAATTAACAGTAAGTCCACCACTAATGGCTTGAACATGAATAAAATATTACTTTCTACTAGTCTCCATCACTAAATAAATATAATAACGGGAAGATGAAAAAAAGTGATCTGCACAATCATGCTTCCTATTGGAAAAAAAATCCTAGTGATTTCAATGTTACTGAACCATTTGAACTACCACATGCTCCCCATAAATGATGCATGGTCTACTCATGTTGTTTTGTTGCTGATATAGATTTCCTTTTTTCCTTTGGCACTGGAGAGTAATGTGAAAATAAAAGGCATATGTTGGAGTACAACTACAACCAGCACAGTGCCAGTGAAGTAGTTTTTAGATGACACATCACTGCAAAAACTCTTTTACCATATCTTTTTTTTATCTCAAACAAGCATGAGCAAGCCAAAGATTCATCATGTGCCCAGCTGTCCTGCATGTTCTTTGACAATAACATGAATTGACAGCCTCTAAACTATCCTTTCAAAACCATTCCTTTTCGTCTACTTTTGAGGGTGTAACAGGTATTGTTGGCCGTTTTTTTTTTGTTTTCGGCTTATTTAAATTAGAAGCTATTTAGAACGTATTAGTTTCTATTTTTTGTTTTTTTTAAAGTTTTTGTCTTTTTTTTCTTTTTTCTTTGCATTGTTCGTGATAATATAATGGTTTTTTCAAATTTTCCTTTATTTTTTGTCACAAAAAACTAGTAGTAACTACAGTGTAATTTCAACCAAAAGACATAGCCAAAGGCTAATTGGAGCACTATCTCACATCTAGCTTCTGGTCATGGATAGACGGTTGCTTTCCCATCTCTCCATCAAAACAATGGTTCCATATGATGAAGGGCTCTGTCTACAACGCCCACGTCTACGGAAAAACACCAATCAATTATGTATCCTCTATGAAGCAGTGCACTGCTAAAAGTGTAGTGCCTTCTGGTCCTAGCAACTTCTATCTTACCTTGTACAGGCGCACATGGCATGGGCCCTAGTTTGTCCAGACCAAACCTGCTAAACACTTAGTCCATCTTTCCATCAGCTAGACTCCCTTGTTAACCCAATAAACTTATGGCAGCGCATGCTTGGGTCCCAATTCTATACAAAGCCAAACCTCTGTTTGGCTCCATAAGGACCCAAATTACCTGCTGGGACTTTGAATCGTGGACCCGAATGTAGGCCAGAGTACAGGTTTGCAATTAGTGCTGCAACTCAGCTATGGCCCAGTTTGATCCACTGCTTATGACACATACGGCCATACGGGCAGGCAGCAGTGAATCTGTAGTCTGTTCTACAGGCAAATGATTGTCTTGAAGTCAAATATAAAGAATATAAAAATCTTGACATTTCAATACTGTTTGCATGAACTAGACAAAAATCTTGAGGTACATCGCTATAGCAACAGAACTAGTGTTTTTCCTTCCAGCACATGCCTTGCATTTTGACATTATCCCTTAAGTACTATGTTTAAAAAAAGAGAAGTAAAACAAATTAATGTTTGAATATGGCAGGATATTTACTGGCATAATGTAACAGAGCATGGTTTTAAAAGTAGGCATATGCATGTGCAGAGCGATTATCATAGCAAGAATTATATTATAATTTTATTTTAATTAGCAGATGCTGTATTAAGGTAATGTGTTTCTGCCTTAGCAATTATCAGAATAATATTGGTCCTAACGTGACAGACATACTGAGAATCTTCACAACTGCATAGATCATAACTTTGTCTTTTGATCAACAGCCGCTATACACTAAAGTTATGTGATAATGCCTTAACAAGATCAGAACAGCTAACTCAAAGCCATATTATTTGATGAAATTTTGTACAGGAAGCAAGAAAATTAACAGAAAATACAAGAGCATGAATAGTCCAATTAACATTTGTAGAAAGTTATAAATGCTGAAATGCATTGCTTGCAAGTCCAACAGATGCAAACTGCATATAAACATAATTTGAATGTAATGTAAACTAGTACAATAACAGAGTTCTTAACGAACAAGCGTAAAGACTTGACATGTTTCTCCTTGCTCTGTTAATTAGAACTACTACAACATCTATGGAGGAGCCCAGTACCCATTTTATGGAGGAGCAGCAGCTGGCGTGGTGACTGGAACCAGTCCCTTTTATCCATATTTTCTGTTTGGGCAGTCAGGAAGCACTACCACCAACTTTGCAAGTGGACAGGATTACAACTTGCAATACCCACAGATGTTCAACTTCTCCACTGTGGCTTCTACAGCTGCTGCTGTAACGGGCTTTGCACAGCAATATGGCGGACCATTGTCACTTGCAGCAAGTCCTCAAGCTCAAGCAGGTATTACTAGCTGTCTTGTATATATCCCCTTAGCATTTTCTGAAAGTTTGGCTTTCATTATCCAAACCCTACTGTGCTTTCACGATCCTAACTAAATGTAGCACTTAGTAGAACTTTCTAGAGTTCATGACATATTTCTTTCTATTGATGAAGAAAAATGAAATCCACAGGCTATTAGTAGATTGTATTTCAATATAAAATAGCTCAGTCTGCTCTAGCGCATATCTAAGAACAAATTAGCTGTCAGTATGCATTTGTTGGTCTGTCAGGTAAAATACAAGAATCTAAACGAGTGCACATGCATTGAAAATGGTAGAAAGTACTATTACTATTGTTTCTTCATCGATTTGCTAAGAAAACCTAGCATTTTCTCAGAAATTAGTTGATTTATTTCTTTATTACTCAGTTTGGGTACTAATATCTTGACAGTGCGTGTCCCCATTAAACAGGCATGACTATGGCTCTCACAGCTCCAACCTTGCCAACTCCGACTCAGGCTGCTCAACCTTACCGGCTCATCCCCTCACACTTTGCTGTGTCTGCTGCTCCAGAGCAACCCTTAGCCTAACCATGGTCTCCTTTCTCATCGCCACTGTCACGTTTTTATTTCCTATGTGTTAGTCCATGCATCCATCTCTAACACCAAAGGGCACTATTGTTGATCCCATGTTCATCAGTCCAAGTGCCCCTCTCTCCATATCCCACATGGTCGTGTGGTGATTGGATATTGGCTTCAGCCCCAGGATGGGCTCAAAGCTTGATGCCCCAAGGATGGGGTTGTACTAACAGAAAAGCACAAACCAACCAATTTAACCATAGTCCAAGGAAGGACTTCATCCAAGAGAGCTAATTTCAGCCCTAGCAAGAGAAGGCTGTGGGCAAAAGAAACCTTAACAATCAAGCAGTACCCCAGGGAGGGTACATGCTGATACAAGCCACAAATTGGACAGAAGTGACAGCTAAACAACTGATCGAGCTAGCATGCCACTCCAAAATTTCATCAGTGGAATCTATACTGTATTTAGCTTAAGCCAAGTGCTTCTGGGTGAAGCATGAATCATTTAGCAGACCCTAATCTTCTAGTCTTTGGTGTTACCTAGAGCAAATGAATTTGGCATGTGACCAGTCTATAACCTCTTTTGCATGCATATTCACCCCCAACCAACTTTACATAAACATCATGTGGTAACTTCTTGTGTAACCAACCACTCACCTTTTCTAAGCAATGATGGGATGCACCAACTAACATTTTTATTATCTTTCAGTTGATAGCTTGCATCTAGGTGGTTAAGGCTCTAAGGAGAGCCTGTGCCCCTCATCAGAGACAGGTTCACAGGAGTGCTAATGTTTGTTTTTGGCACTTAGCGCTACCTCCTGTCGTTGCTAACACAATCATGGGACTCCAAAGATGGCTTTGGAGATGTCAAGCACTGCTGTGTAACTCATTAACTTGGACCCATAGATAAATTTTTATTGTCTTGGGTCACCCACTCATCTAGATGTTCATCTTCCCCGGTGTCACTTCCATGGTTAGGTCCAGGATCCCCCTGCGCAGAGAGAGAGAGAGAGATTAATGCTTTTAAATGTACTATTATCGGACATGGTGGTTGTAATAATAAAGTAGCACTAAGCTACTTCTAGGACAAGCAGAACACTTTACTATTTTATCTCGCGTCTCTACCAAATATTCCGTCCATTTATAGTCAGTACCTTCTTTCTGGATATTGTAGTTCACCATATAATGCTATGTAAAATCTACCCACTGTGTTGCACATTTCTTATTCATTGGTCTTTTAACTAATTTTGTCTCGGTACTTGAGCAACTGAAAGTAGTGCTGTGAAAGTATGCCTTAAAAGGATTCTCGCTTCATATATGAAGCATCAGATGGATACTAGGAAGGCCGAGAGTATTGAGGCAAAATTCAACCCCATGACCCCCATCCAGTAATATTTTTGGCTTTCAGGTTCAGCTGGACAAATTTCATTAATAGGGTGAGCTACTCGTTTGGTGATGCATCGGTTTTTATTGAAGAAATCACTTTGGTAGCCTTCTAGTTTCTAGAAATCATACCGAGGTTCCCTCAAGAGTTAAGGATTTTGCATGAAGCCATGCCAAATAGCCAATATGCCCAGACTGCTACGATAAAAAAAATGTCTGTTTGACTACTATCATTATATACCAAAAGTTGAGCTGTCCAATTCTGCAAATTCTATATGAAGATGACAATGACAACCCGTTGATAATAACTACATTCCTAGCAAACTTGCACAATGATAGTTTAGACTTTAGACTATTCACTAGTGGGATATCACGTCCCAGTATGGCTTCATCAGTCATCATATTAGAATTTTTGGGGGAACCCGCTGTCGTACCAAGAATTAAGGATAGACAGTTAAAAAAATCACTATCGTACCAAAAATTAAGGATAGGCAGTTAAAAAATCACTATCGTGCAAGTAAATAAGAGATGGGTGGAAAGTCCCAAGGGCAGAAAAGAAAAAGAACATGTATAGAACATTCTACATTATATAAGGACCGACAAATTTCACTTTTGTAATGGATCGTATTAGTCGTATTAACCATTGTTCCATCGAAAGACGGGTAGAATAAGTAACTCTATCAAGATTGTTTTGCACTCCACAACCAGGTAAGTAAATTTATCTAGGGAGGAACCGGGCAAGGTCTCAATTGGACTTTAGGCCATAAAGGATATGCTCAGCGCATATATTAGAGGTGTAGAGTGTTGGGCGAGATCTTAATTGGACGTTCGGTCATAAGAGATAAGTCCGACCAATGACTATCTTATAATTGAGAGGGTGTCGAGTGAGAGTGAGAAACCGCTCCAGACCAATAATTATAAGTAGTCGGGTGGAGGTATAATATAATGAGATAGAGGTAAAAATTCCGCGCTCTGATTTAGGCATCGCATATAAGGAAATGCGAAGATCCACTCACTACAAGAATTAGAGTGACTATAGGTAAAGTGGTACAAGCCTGCGTAGTGTTATATAAATCATGAATTCATTCATGTCTCTTGGACTGGAGGCTACAGAACCAGTGGAGGTTTTTATCCACTATATAAGTGTTCAATATATTTCTAAATTAATAGTCTGAAATTCTTTCCCAACCTAAAACCTTTATTTTTATAAGTTATGAGGAAGAAAATGAAAAAGAGAATGAGAATGAGGAAGAGAATGAGAATGAGAAAGAAAATGGGCATGGATGCCCCAAGAGATGTTGGAAGATGAGCATTCGGTGCATTTTTGTTAGTAACGCTTGCTGGATATTTATGTATTTATCCGTACTATTATCTTTCCATGTTTATGAGTAGGCTAGTCTAGAGGTTTGCTAGGGTCTAGTGATGTCTATCTAGTTGACAAATACCACCTTGGATGGAATGTCATGATCCCAGAGTACAATACGTACGAGGCAGACGCCTTGTGCGGAGGTGAGGCTGAGTAGACAATGGTTGGAAGCCTTTTATGCGAATTCGAATACTTTAGAGTATGACTATATGCTAGTCGTCATCTTTATGTAATTATTGGCTAGAATCTCTTTCCTTTCTAAATATTGTAGTATTCGAGCCCTCATGGTTTTATAATGAGGTTTAGCCCTGCATGGCTATGTTATTATAATATTATATTCCGTCTCTAATTATTATTCTGCTACAACACTCTGATAGACTTATTATTCATTGGAGCAGTGTTTTATTAGGCAAACAAATAATAATCCATTAACTAACGTTTTCACTCTTTGGTAAAAATACGGATTGTCACATCAGCAAACCCATTGATCACAAGTTTTTCCAATAGAATTTTGATAGCCTTCGCCCTAACTAGGCATGCATCACGCGTCAAGTTTAATTCTACCTCTTAATCTCTTATCAACAAAGCACCAATCGCTACAGTGAGAACAGAACAACAGTCAACAGGTGTAAACAAACACTTCGAGTTGCTGGTGTTGGATGCAATTCCACTTCACATAACAATCGAACATAAAGTAAACATGTTGCTAGGTCGAATGATTCATTTGACTGCTCACTACGATTCTACGAATCCACCCGTCGGCACAAAGCAATTTAAACCATAGCAGAAAGGAGTAAAGGACACTACACCAACATAACCTAATGCCCATGCACAAATCTGCAAATACTCACAAATCATGCAAAAAATAACCAGAAATCTCCCACATTAACCAATCTTACACTGCACTGTACACTAAAAGTTAGGGTTCGATGAGCGATCACTAGTGATCGAGCGGCCCCACCATGGGATGCACTTGATGGCGAATCCGTCGTCCTCGACGCGCGTCTTCACGAGGGACTCGGGAACCCTCTTTCCGAGCTCTCTGAGGACATCGGCGAGCGGCTTGCTGATACCCTCGGTGGGGGTGAACTCCTCGCCGCCGGCGAAGTCGTAGTTGTCCTCCAATGGGAGGTCCGGCTCCTGCGGCCACCGCGACGCGTGGGCCTTCGCGGCGGCCGAAGAGGAGGCGGGCTAGTGCACCGGGCGCCATGGCGAGGATGCCGATGGAGGTGGGGAGAACGAGGGGTTTGGTTGAGTTTTGGAAATGGGGGATCGAAAATGGGTGGTTTTTTTTGTGTGTAACTTATGATTTATGGTTGTAGTTTTTGAATTTTGATTTGTTTGTGAGTATAGAGAAAAATAGCCGTATGTAATTTTATCCGATACAGTTGAACTCAGTACAATTTATACTTTAATATTTCTGTAGACCCTGTTTTTAAAAAGGGGATTGAATCATATACCCTCCCTTTAGTTGGGAAATTCAGGATTTACCCTCCTCATCTCAATAACACGTGGGGTCATCATAAGTCACTGACACGTGGGCCAGGAGGGTAAATCCTGAATTTCCATCTAAATGGAGGGTATATAATCAATAAATCCTTTTAAAAACCACATCGTTTAATAGTGAGTTACTGTAGAATCCTAAGTCTAAGCTAATGCACGTTCGAACCCAGCCAATATATTGGACGTGGAAGGCTGTGTTGTTGTTTCCAAGTACAGTACACGGTGCAGTTCGAACGAAGATATTGTGGTTTTTTATTTCAAGTTTTGTGCTGAAAGATCAAGCTCCGTTTAAGTTGGTTTTGGTGTTAATGACAAATGTTATTATGAGATTTTGATATAAATGACAAATACTTTTATAATGTTTTGGTGATAATGACAAATGCATATATGAGACTAATATGCTTGTTTAAGTTTATTTATGTTTAGTCTCATTTGGATGCAAAGGTGAAATCAAAGAGGTATGCATTCGAAATCACTCTCTCATATAATAATGCATCCCTTAGATCCAAAATATAGATTGAACTCCTAAATTAGTCCAAAATGAATATGTGCATATGTCCTCATTATATACACTTGTATGCACACATTTAGGGGGAGCTCTCTCTATGTTTTGGAGTTTCACTAGTATTGATCCATGTTTATTGAAAGATCAAGCTCCGTTTAAGTTGGTTTTGATGTTAATGACAAATGTCATTATGAGATTTTGATATAAATGACAAATACTTTTATAATGTTTTGGTGATAATGACAAATGCATATATGAGACTAGTATGCTTGTTTAAGTTTATTTATGTTTAGTCTCATTTGGATGGAAAGATGAAATCAAAGAGGTATGCATTCGAAATCACTCTCTCATATAATAATGCATCCCTTAGATCCAAAATATAGATTGAACTCCTAAATTAGTCCAAAATGAATATGTGCATATGTCCTCATTATATACACTTGTATGCACACATTTAGGGGGAGCTCTCTCTCTATGTTTTGGAGTTTCACTAGTATTGATCCATGTTTCCTTTTATACATACATTGGGATCAAACTAGGATCATGCATTCATTAAAAATCTGTTTTAAAAGCCAAATCTGTGCTCTGTCTGGAAGAGCGGTAGTACCGCTGATTTCAACGTCGGAACTACCGTATAGCGGAAGTTCCGCGCCCAGAATCGGTACTACCGGCGACCGGAAGCTCCGGATAGCGAGCGGAGCCTTTTTTCCAGAGAGCACCCTCCGGATGCATTTGAGTTTTCACGGGATCGGAAGTACTGGCGATTTGAACGCCGGAACTACCGCAGTATAGAGCGATACTTCCGGAATCTAGAAGCTCCGGAGGTAGAGCGGAACCTTTTTTTCCAGAGAGCACCAAGTTTGGTTCCGGTTCAAGCGGAACTACCGCGCCGACTTCGCGGAACTACCGTAGAGCGGTAGTACCGGAAGTTACAACGGCGGTAATACCGCACTTTGAATTCAAATGATTTTATATTCAATTTATTATCTCATTATTTGTTGAGATTGTCATGAATTACCAAAAAGGGAAGATTGTTGAATCTAGTCCCCCATTATGTGTTAATGGTGAAGTTTGGTAATTGATGACAATTGTTTTGTGGACTAACGGTTTCCATGAGTTGGATGAATAGGTTAGGTTCCACAAATGAAGATGACTTGGATGACTTCGTGTGTTGAAGATCATCAAGTCAAGATTGAGATGAAGATAGCTTCATGAGTTGAAGGCTATCAAAGAAGAAGAAGATGTGTCATGAGTTGATGCATGATGATCATGTGTTGATCAAGTAAAGGAAGACCATCATGTGTTGATGGAGTTGATGAGAGGGATGCATCATGAGTTGATGGATATCGAGATGATGACCCAAGGCAAAGGTATGACTAGCTAGGGCTAAGGATGTGTTCCTAGTCTTTTACCGGTCTCGGTGTTTGGTTGAAAGACCGGATTGCTAGTATAGGTTGCCGTACTATTAAGAGGGGTAATGTCTAGTAGTTTGAGTCTCATCATGTGTTGATAGCTCAACCTCACTTGCTCTAGCTCATCGTGGCATGAGGCTTGCATTTGCGAATGTGTTTTGCAAATGATTGAAGCACATGTGGCAAATCCTTGTAACATGTGACTATACTTTGCAAATGTATTTTGCAAAAGGTTGAAGTCCATGTACCTACTCCTTGTGACATGATCTAAGTTTGCAAATGTGTTTTGCAAAAGTTGAAGATCATGTATTATCCCTTGGCATGATCTAAGATTGTTTATTGCTACTTCCTTTGTACTTAGACCATGTGAGTGACTCTTTTGGATCTCTTTTGATTTCTGCATTGATCTAATGTGTTTGAGATCATGCAAATAGATGGGTTGTGTAGCCCTTTGAATAAGCTTTCCATAGAGTCCAAGATCACTCAATTCCGACATCGGAGTCAAAAGTTATGACCGTTTTTCTGAGTGCTGTCTGTGCTGAAAAACCGAGAGCGGTAGTACCGCATTTTATAACTGCGGTAGTACCGCAAATGGCTGACTAACGGCTATTTTTCTAGCCGTTATGATGGGGAGCGGTAGTACCGGTCCTGTAGCAGCGGTAGTACCGCAAAATCCTGTTTTTGACTCTAACGGCTAGTTTCGAGGTGTGGGTTATAAATACTCCCTTGTGGCCGGTTGGGATAAGGTTCTAGGGACTCCATTTCACTCTTTTGAGCTAGTGTGAGGCTCTCCACTCAATTGTGCATGTGTTGCACTTTGTGAGAGAGGAGAGGTGATCTAGAGTGCATGTGTTGCATCTAGAGGAGGATTTTGTGTCCGGATTGAGCTTGTGCATTCGTTGCACGTGGTGAGAGTCAAGTGAGAGATTTGACTTGTTACTCTTGGAGTTTGCCGACTCCTAGACGGCGTGGGAGGCGTCGTGCCCGGTGATCTTCTCAAAGAAGCTTGTGGGAAGGCCCGGCGTGTGTGAAGGTTGGAGCTCACCTACCCGGAGCGGGGAAGAGCTACCACTAGTGGATTTGAGGTAGAAGGCTTAATTCGTGGAGCTGGTCCAATTCGTTTGGGCTAACCTCAACGTGGACTAGGGGAGACCGGCAAGTCTCCGAACACCACGGTAAAAAGAGATTGTGTCATTTGTGGTTTGCTTTCTTGTGCTCTTTTTTACATTCAAGCAATTTACTTACTTAGCATTATTTTGATTGCTTGTAAATCTAGAATTGCAAACATTGACCTAGGCTATAATTGTTGGTGCACTTAGGCGAATTCATTTGACTTAGGCACTATTTGTACTAAACCAACTTGAATTTAGCTTCCGCATTGTATACTTGGTTTAGGCAAATAGAAAAACTCTTTAATTGTTAATATTAATTCGTAGAGAATTTTTCGGCCGTCTATTCACCCCCCTCTAGTCGGCCTCCTCGATCTTACATGTGCGACGTTTCTCTACCACTTAAAAAGAGAAGTTGGTGGTGGTACTTCTTTCCCCTCCCTCCCCCTCTTTCTAAAAAACGATTCAACTGTGGGTCTATCCGTTCCGACTCGTCTCTATCCCACCCTCGTGCATACCCCCCATTTTCTCTCCGACTCCCCCAACCCCTACCCCACGCTGCTCTCCATTCCCTTGTCACACCGTCGCCTCCTGTGTCGGCGCCCACCTCCACCCCGCGCCCACCACCACCCCTCCCCGACTTCCTCCCCTCCCTTCCTCACCCTCTTCTCCACCAGCTGCCGCAATCACTCATCTCCATGGTACAGTGTTTTTAGTCATCGCCTCTAGATTCGCTCCGAGAGATTGCTGTCTCCTCATGCGATCCCTACCATGCTCGGTTTGGCCCTTCACGCTCGGATTCACCCCTTCTCCTTTTCGGCTTCTGCCACTGCCAACACCTGTTCTGCCCTCCTCCAGTCTTACCTCCCAATGTCGCCATGCCATCTTTCTTCCTACGACGAGCCGCTGCATCCCAAGGACGCCGCATAGAGTGGCGACGGCAGCAGTGGAGCACGGAGGGACCTCCACCAGCCCGTCGCCACACATCCCCACGGCGCCGCACCCGCCACCTCCTTAGCTTACGTATAGGGCACGAAAAGAAACGTAAGAATACGTTTCTCTGTTGTATGCAGAACATTGGAAATTGGTATATCAAATGCAGATTTGCATGTGAAGGGTGTATGATTTTTGTTTGTTCGCTTCTCATAGTATCGATAGAATTGTTTCTCTTTCAAGTATAAAATTTGTGATTGCATCAAAAAAATACTGCATAATATCAACCACCAAATAATAATTTCCTTGTGTAGGTAGAAATTTCATCTGCTGTGGTACTTGCATCCTTTGCTTCAATATTCGCTTCCAATTGTAATATTTGGGTATCCGTCGCAATGCACGGACACTTAGCTAGTGTAAAATAATTATCCACTCTATTCTTAAGTAGGTGTCATTTTATAATATGTGCAGTTAATTTTTAAAACTTTAATCGCTATGGGAACTCATAATAACCAAATTTACTTGATACTTAGGGCATGTCATATCAATTTTTTTAGGTGGAAGATCTAAGAAGATTGATAGTTATGACAGGTATCGAGTATTTTTGGAAACAAAAAATTAGTGTTGCCACCTCTCACCAAACTAGTCATTCCTTCTCGTCGATACAAACTTTGGTAATAGACTAGTTGTTGTATCTAAAGTCTCATCTAATCTCTCTCTCCTCTAGTAACAAGTTATTATACTATCAATCTATTGGGAATGCCTTAATATACACAAAACTATTTAAATTCGGCACATGCAAATTATACTATTAGATTTACCATCAAAAGTACTTCTATATCATTATTTTTTATTTTTTACTAACATATAATTAAAAAAGCAGTGGTCAAATACGTGACCATGACAAATGTCCTAAACAGGAAGTAAAATAACGGATAGTAATAAACTGTGGTATTTTAATTTGCACGTACGTCTCCCTATGGAATTTTTTTATATCCATTGTTTTATACAGAAATTTTTTTCTAGCGGTGATGATGCAGCCTGATCGTGCTTGTTCTTAGCTCTTTCTTGTTGTGATAAAAAAAAACAGTCGCTATTTACATGTATCAATGTAGAACATCTATATAGTAGTATCTGTTGGAGAACAGGCCTTAGTTAACATATATCCTTACAGTCAACGAAGCATTGTAACTAAATGTTGTACTGTTTCTTTCTCCTTCTTAATGCAAATACTCGCAAAAAGCTTTTGTATGTTCTGGAAAAAATACACGACATCTGTACATATCACGTCTGTTTAGGAAATTTATATGAAAAGGCGTTTCGATATGTCAAAAGAAAAGACAGGAAATTAGGAAGGAAAACTGATTAGGGATACAATACGCTTTCCTTTTTTAGAAGCGCATTTGTGTGGTTTATACCTAGCAATCCGCGTATCGAGCCTCCCGAACTCCTCCCCCTCAAACATCGCCCCCACGGCACCTCGCGAATCCCTCGCCGCCAGAACCCTAGGAAGCTTCTAGAACCCCCGCGAGGCCAGCGAGATGATCCTCCGGACCCCTCCGCAGCGGCAGCGCCGCGCCGAGTCCGACGACGCGACCGACCTCGCCACCGCCACCGGCCAGAGCCCCGTCTCCGACAACCGTCTCGTGCTCTACGACCGCCCCACCGCCCTCGTAGCTGCCGCCGCGCCCGGGGAGCCCTCCGATGACATGGTCTGCACGTACCACTGCCGTCAGATGGTGAGATCGCTTCGTCCCTATCTGCAACTGTTACGGTCTAGCTCGGTGGAAGCATAGAATGTTGTGTAATTTCTGTTCCTGGAACGAGTAGCTGCCATTTAGCGGCAAGTAGTATCAAATTTGTTATACTTAAGTCAGTTTTGGTCACACATGCCACATCGAAAAGCTCTTTGAAGCCCCTTAAATATAGATAGTGATTTGTTGGTTGGATTTGGATGTTCTGAGTGAAGTACGCAATTGCTAGTATTATATGCCACTTTGGTAGACATATTGATGTTTTATTTTTTATGTGTGTAGTTCTGATAGGTGAAATCAGAGTTCATGGTGGCACTGGACACTGCGGAGAAGCAAGTTCAGGAGTATCGAGCAAAACTTGATGCGTTGGAGGAACGCTTATCCAAGAGTGGTATGCTTTTGATTAGCCAGGCTTTTATTCCAAGTTGCTGTCATATGCAAAGAGCGTGAATGCAGTTCATTTAGCTGTTAATTAGCTATATCCGTTGTGCAAATATGAAATATTAGATGCATTAAAATTGCCACTTGAAGCATGTGTGCACTGTGGATGTCAAATAACACCATCCTCCAAGTTATGTCTTATTAAGTTCGCATTTGTCGGGTGCAGGAACTAGGAAGAACATATAGTATTGATTCGGCTTGCTGATTTAAGTAACCTGGAGTTAGAATTAGATGATAGCATTATTCTGTTGCAAGCCAAATGCACATATTTACAAACAGAAACAGAATTATAAAACTAGTATTTATCGCTTCAGAGGATGAAAAGACAACATGCCAGGATAAACTGAACTAAATGCACATATTTACAAACAGAAACAGAATTATAAAACTAGTATTTATTGCTTCAGATGATGAAAAGACAACATGCCAGGATAAACTGAACTATGTTGAGCAAGAACTGGCAGCAACAAAAGGGCGGGAGAATGCATTACAAGATCGACTATTGAAGGAGTTGGGTGATTACCAGGAACGCTATCGTGATCAAGTCAAGAAGATAGATGGCCTTGAGGTATAAAAATCTTCCCCTTTGGCAGTTGAACTCCATCTCGTTGCCGTGGTGGCAACTTGATCCTTTAATATCTATGGCTACACTTTTTTTTGGTTTATCTTATTCATATCTCTGTTTATCAGTTGAAATGACTAATCACAGGCTTGGTGGTGCTGCAGGCACAACTCAATAAAGAGATCGATTCTCGAATTAGTGTTGAATCATTAGCAGCATCTGCAAAGGAGTCGGTCAAGGAGTTGGAAGGGAATTTGCAGCGGTTATCAGAAAATTCAGAAAGGGAGAAGAAATCCCTTAAGAAGGAACTTTCGCATTTGCAAGACGACTCAAAACTATCTGTTTCTAAACTAAATGCTGAGGTCTGTATTGTTAAACTCTTGTGAACATTGTCACTGCAACTTGGCTTATCTATTTGAACATATCTGGGGATAGCTTGAAAGAATGAGACTCAGGGCGCAGAACTCTGAGAGTGAAGCAAAGTTGTTAAATGAGCAGTTGGAGGACTTGAAAAAGCAACTAGATGAGGTCAGCTTATATTAATTTGCATGATTATTAATTTATTATGCCTATCAACAATTCCCACTCATTTCCCTGCTGAGAATTTGAGCTCTCATCAGATGCTCAAACTTGTGTCTATTGGCTTTACATTTTGGTACAACAGCTACGCTGATTTATAATTTATGATCTTGGTCAGTGTATTCGCGAAAAGAATGACATGGAGCACAAGCTATTGAATTCCAGTGCTTTGTCTGTTCAACGTACTCCAACAGATGATCAGAAGTTGGTAAAGCTTTTGCAAGAGGAGCTCCGGAATTATGTGAGCATTTAACACTAGAAAGTTGATGTATCCTTGATGGTTGATAGCTGGTGCTATGTGAATGTTTGATGGCATGTTTGTTCATGTAAGTTTTAACAAATGCTTCTTTGAATACACGCTGCTTAATAAGGAAAACCAGTTATTTATGGCTGGCAGTAAACTTTGCAACCTATCAGTGTTATGCTGATGCTGTAAGCTAACAGCATTGTTTGCACTAATTAGTAATTACTGATGCGAGATTTATGTTTAGTTCTAGGGAGTAAGGAGAGCTGTTTACTGCCATATGTGGTTCTCTGAGCTGCCATAAATGTAGGATGATCAAGCTATGTAGGAACTTCTAATCTTAGCACAGCTGTAGGATGATCAAGCTATGTAGAAACTTCTTAATCTTAGCACAGCCATGGTAGATTGGATGACTTCTTTTATGGGTGCTTGAATTGTGCTACTTTGCGTCTATTGTCTTGAAAAAAGATCCCTGTACAAGTGCATAACTTCATTCATCAAGGCACCTTTTTTACCATGCAATGCACTTTTCAATTGGATGATGTATAAATATTATGCAATGAACTTGTTAGGTATAAATAGTCCCTTCCCCTTGCGATTTTCCAAACAAACAGTGACGTTCTTTACCTATGTGATTCTTATATTTAGGAGAAAGAAGTGCATGAGGCTAGAAGGTTAAAATCTTCCCACACAAATGTTGAGTTGCTGTAAGAAAAACTATTGGAGGAGCAGGGGCGCAGGGAAAGAGCAGAAATGGTATTGTCTAAGCTGCAGGAAATCGAGGCTAAAGCACAGAAGTTGGGGCTTGAATTAGCTTCATGTACAGCATTGCTCAGTGACATACCTTATGCGTCTTCTTACAGCGACATACCTCAAAAGATTGCTGATTTGCAAATGTACATGTCCATTATCACTCTTCCAACTTTATTTTGTGCTATAATTCATCGCTATTAATACTATTCAGAGTATTATCTTCTCCTACGTTCATAAACACAGCTGCACGACTAGTTTATTTCATAAATTCAATATAACTTGTGAAATGTTGGCTTCTTTTTCTTAAATTTGTAAGAAAGATTGGTATTGTAGGCAAGCACATTCAATTCTTGGAATTGTTAACAGGCAAGCATTGACAAATTTGAATAAAGTTGGTGAAGTAAACTCACTATTGAAAGAACTAGAGGTTGCATTGGAATTTGCTGATCTCAGCAAGCAACATGCAGAAGGTGAAGCTACCCTTGCCAAAGAGAGAGCTGAAAGTGCTACTAGGGAGGTCAAGCGACTTGAACTTCTGGTATTATCTCATTGTTACCTGCTATATTTAGAATTTCTATGTGACACCAGTTTCCAGTTTTTTATCATCTATGGTATTATCCTTTCCATGACATTCTCATCTACTTTGGTGAATTGTAACTTGCAGTTGTATGTTAAACGTTTCATTCACATGCCAGCATCTGAAGATTACTGCGTGTTGAAGATTGTTACTGACGGTGTGGTACCATCACATGGATCCCATTTTGGTTTTGGCGAAGTATATATGAGCATTACTTGAAATGTAGTCTAGCAGTGAAGCTTGTGAGTTTTGTAAACTGTAGCAAAATAGGAATATTGTGCGAATAACTATCGTGTTTGTGCTACGAGACTTTTTAAGGTGCAAATGGGCTTCTTCAATGTATCACCCATAGAGATGGCAACGTGCACAAACCCATTGGGTTTTGCTATCCCAAACCCGTGCCCATGAAAGTTGGACGTGCCCGTTAAAAAACTCATACCAGTGACAGGTGCAGATTTTTGCCTAGACCCATGCCCACTCGGGTCACGGGTACCCACGGGTCGCCCGTGCCTGACAACAGCTGTGCAGATTGCAGACAGTGCAGTGCTTAGCAAGTCAACAATAAGTTCAATTTATATGCTACTATGCATGAAACAAGCAACGACAAATCCACAATGCACATCACTAGTTCACTCCATCAATTCTCATATCATAGTTCACTAGCATAGCATATCATCACAAGCAACGTCAGATGCGCCGCCGTTGTGGCGGCTGTTGAATCGGGGTGGGTGACCGAGTGACGGAGTGACTAGTGAGTCTGCAACTCTGAGTGCTAGCTAGGGTTAAATGGCTAATGGGCTATGGGTTGTATGGGGCATTGCCGCATTGGGGGCTTGGGGCTAAATGGCTAATGGACTGGGCTGGTTTGCCTGAGAGGCTGGGAGCCTGGGTTTATAACTCCTATGGATCGGGTTTATATTACCCATGGGTTTACGGGTTTGAGTACTATAGGAACGTACCCGAACCTGGCAGACCCGATGGGTTGGGCTTCTTGCCCATTAAGAATCCCATGGGTTAGGAAATTGACTCAGACTCATGCCCTAATAGAGTAAAAACCCACTGGGTATTAGGTTTCGGGTACCCATTCACGGCTCTACTTCAATAGGAGCTTGTTGCTCGTATTCCGTTATGTCTCTTCCTGGCGGATCACTGAATGAATGAAACCATTCTATTGGTGACATTATGGCCATGTTGCAAACAGTTTTTTTTTGAACGTGTTGGCTTTTTAACAAGTCTCTTTTTTCTTTTTTCTAGTAATACCTGGGCCGGCTTGGCCTAGCCCGGCCCATCTTGTAGCACCATAAAAGAGAGAGCCGGAAGGGGAAGGAAGCAAAAGCCGATTTGCTTCCCTCCCCCGTGCTCACTTGAGTGCCGTCGCCTTCCCTTACGCGCTATCGTCGCTCGGCCGCGCCCTAGGGCCGCTTGTCGCCCACGCTTGCACTGTCGCCACCTAGCCGCTAGCGCCTCCGCCCTCCAGCCAAACCAAGGCCATGTGCCGCCGTCGCCTAGCTTTGTGCGCCAGCGTCGCCGCCTTCTTTCCCCATATGCACGCCGCTGCCAACTAGCTGCCGGCGTCATCGCTTCTCCGATCGCATCTCGCTGTCCCCTTGCTACTGACGACATGCCGTGCGTCGCTGTCGCCTGCGCATTGCCGTCCCCTGCACTTCGCCCTCAGCCACCTCCCTGCTGCACACGGCATCCCGCCGGGTCGGCCTTAGCTCCTAGGGCCAAGCTGTGCTGGGGCTGGTTGCTGCTGCACTGCGCAGGGAGAAGAAGAGGGGAGAGTTGGCCAGTTGAGGGAAGAGGAGGAAGGAAGGAGCCAGCTGACTGGGTGGAGGAAGGGAGAAGAAAGTCGGCTGAGAGGAAAGAAAAAGGAGAAGTCGGCCGCGAGAAAGGGGAGGAAGAGAAGAAAAGAAGGGAAGTTTGGTCCAGTGCTTGATCCATCGGATCCTGCCAAGAAACGACAGGTAGTGTCCCGATCCAGTTGTTCGGAGCCAGAATAATGCCTCAAAAACCCTTTTCCATGCTTATTCATCGAATCTTGCTTAAGTTAATATACTGATTGTTAGAATTGATTCGTGTAGCCAAGAAGAGGTCACTTATTAATATGAATGCTAGGATGGTGAAATCGGTGTTACCACTGTTGATCTGGCTGATCCGTGGTGGGAGAAGAAAAGAAAGAAGGAAGGGATGGAGGGAGAATAAGTATGTAGAATTCGATCCGCGACTGTAAATAACGAAATCACTAAATTTTTGGATTGGTTAAGCACGGGGATAATAGGAAGTTGCCTGGTGAGACAGGAATTGGTTATGTCGGATTGGGCATTAGATCGATGTCATTTGCTTGCATATGAATGTATAGCATTAACAATGAATTGAAATGGTTAATGCTTGTTCAGGTGGCGGTTCGAGTCTGGTGCCATCTACCAGGTTAACAGGTGAGTGCATGGTAGAATAGTGAACTATGTGAATATTTGTTATTCGTGTTTCCATACTATGATTTATAGTATTTATGAGATAATGTATACGATTGTGGGCTAATCATACCTTGATAAGTATTGCTTATGATTAGACATCCGCGTTTGGAGAATGTTGCATCATGCAAAATGCATAAGAGTCAGGTCGATGAGAAAGTCATATGACTAGTTCGGAGTGCTTTTAAATAAGACCTACAAAGGTAGGCACCTTTACGGGATAGAGGAAGAGGGTGACATCGATAGGTGTACCCTCCGCTATACTGGTATAAGCTACAGTTACAGATACATTACAGATGCATTGCATGAAAGTGACAGAGGAAGTGATATAGTCACAAAGAGTTATGAGTTTACAGTTTACAGGTACAGACTCGATTTGCAATTTACAGATATAGAATTGATTTACAGTCTACAGATATGGAATGGGTTTACAGTTTACAGTTGCAGATTTGATTTATAGCTCACAGTTGTAGAATTGATTTACAGTTTATAGACATGGAATCGATTTACAGTATATAGTTACGGATTTGATTTACAGTTTACAGTCATAGAGTTGATTTACAGCTTACAGCTCATGAGATCAATTGAATTGCTAAAGTGATGTTACTATTTTATCGTGTGCTTGCTGAATCTCCGGACTCACTCTTACTCTGTTGTTGTTTTTAGGTAAATAATGCCGACATATATGGAATGAGAATAGTCCTTTTGACATTGCATATATAAAATAACAGTTTAGCCTTACACTGAGATTTTATGTTTAATATAGTGTTAAGTCCTTTGTGACTTGCCGTTTGGTTTAATTTGCTAGAGAGCTGTGGAGGGGGGGGGGGGTCTCCATAGTCATGGATATTAGAGTTCTGTTTATGTTCTAATTATGTGCAATATGAAGTTAGTTGGCTTATTACAATCATCCTATATTCGTATGTTGGTTGCTCCCCGTTGAGATGGTAAGTATGTGGTGGTAGTATCTTGGGTTCTGTGGAGGGCCAGTGTTACATTTCCTTTGTATGGTCTGTAATGATATAACGATTTTTTATTTTTATTTTATTTTTTCAGTTGAATGTCTTAGCCAAAATGCTAACAGTTGCCTTTACTAGCTGTCTTTACTTGCGTAATTATGCAACAATAACGTACTACTATCCGTAAATCCAATCCCCAGCCAAAAGTAGACGAACTTTCTCCCGTTCCCCTGAACTTTTGGGGCCATAGCAATTCATATGATTGGCCGATGCACCAACGAGGCCGCGCGTACAATTCGCAGCACACGTAAATCCGAGATCATGAACTCGACAGTGCTTTGCACAGGCTGCGCCACATGCAAATCAAGGCCTCTCTTTACCGCGCGCAGGCCTCGTTGCCTCACACGCTCGGCATTAGGTGCCTCACACGAAACGGCCTCCCAAAACTGAACCCTCCCGCGGTAAGCGGCCGGGGCGGGCAGATAACCAGCGTTTCCATCGCGCGCCGGCGCATAAATCACATCGGTCTCCGAGTGCCCAAGCCGTACACTTACATTTATGCGCGTTGCTGAACGAAAATTGTCGGCCATCAAAGTGCTAGCTAGCTAGCTCCTGCAAGTACTTTTTTAAGTATAAAAAGTATTTTTTAAGTACTTATTTTTTTTATTTATACTTTTATTACAATTTTCGGATTTTTAAAGTATTTTTTTTAATTTGTCAAAAATTTTAAAATATTAGGAGACACGTGGCGGGTGCTGAGGCACCCCTGCACCGCGCTAAGTGCGGGGGCACAGCACCTGAGCCGATCCCCCTGCCATGTTGCTGCAATGATGGTGTGTGTACTCCTAGTTGCTGGTAAGCCTGACAAGCTAGCGGTGTGCTTAGTATCTTTGGGTGAAACGAAGTGACATTGTTGATGTTGATGTAGGCGCTGACGGAGCGGCAGCCGCAGCTGGAGAAGAAGCCGCCGCGGGCGAGGGCGCCGTTGCCGGGGAAGGCCGTGGCCGCGCTGTGCGTGGCGAGCTTCGTTGTGGGCTTGCTGTTCAGAGGACGGGTGTTGCTTCTGCCGGCCTCGGCGCCGCCGACGAGCAAGGACAGTAATACTGTCAAGGAGAAGACCTCTGCTTCTGGCTCCGCGAACAAGCGTGTAAGCATATGCCTATGCACACTCCAAGGTCCAAACTAACTTACCAAAACTCTGTGCATCAATTGTCGCGTGCTAACAGCATAAGCTTGCTCTGAACCTGTGAGAAGCTAGGGGAGGGCCACCCCAAGGATATCATGAACGAGATGTCGAGGACTCACCATGCAATTCAGTAGGCATTGGCCCTGTCGTAGCGTACACATATAGTACGCGTGGATTGCATGCATCTCATGCGCACAATGGCGAATTGTGAATCTCTCTGGATCCCTGGACACGGCGGTGGGCACGATCTAGACAGTAGATTTTCTATAAATTAAATTTATGATTAAATTAACCTAAATAAATGTAATAAATTCTAGTCACATAAAATTATCTAAAAATTACATAATAATTATGACTATGTCGGGAGGTTTTACATAAAATTTCGTAATTTTTAGAGCTCGTTTGTTATATATAAAGACTCGTACAAATATCAAAATTCTATGAATTTTTGAGCAACATTCACAACAGATAAAATTATCCAAAAATTACAATGTAAAATATGTTGTATCGGAAGACTATACATAAATTTTCATAATTTTTTGAGTTTATTGATATATTTAAAAAATCAAATAAATACTAAACAAAAAAATTAGGGTAGTTAATTAAGCCGGCTTCACCTGCTGTCCCTCCACCAAACGGTAAGCTTGCCTGCGTCTGCTGGCAGGGCAACAGGCGCCTACCTCCGGCGGCGTCACCACGTGTCGCCTCGCCAGCACTGCCGTCTGTCCACCGGATAACAGAAATGATATTTTTACAAATACGTTACGTATACGGTTAATTTTGTAAATACAGTATGCAACAGTGCTAAATCTGACTTTGTCTCCGTACATTGAGGCGTCACTCAGAGTATATTAACCTTACCGTGAAGTGTAATCTCAACAACGTAGACCGTATGTTCTGACGAAGACTGAAAAGCCCTGCAAAAATTCAAAATAAAATTTCCAAAATTTTTGCTGAATTTTGAGTGAAAATCTGAAACTTTCCTTTTCGGGAAAGTCTCCCCTCTCTCCGCTTTCCTTTCTGGGCGATGCCGCCTCCTCCCTTGTTTGGCGCCTCGCCTGATTCCGCTTTTCCCTCCTCCCGGCGCCTCCCGCTCTCCCTCCCGCGTTGGCGCCGCCCCGACCCCGCCTTTCCCCTCGCCCAGCGCCTCCCTCCGCTCCCCCTCGGACGCAGGCGCCCAGCCCCTCCCCGCGCACGCGCGTGCGCTGCGCGTTGCGCCCGCGCCGCACCGCCCCTGCGCCCGCGGCCTCGCCCATCCCCGCACCGCCCCGGTTCCTTCCCGCGCCGCGCCGTCCCGACAGCCCTCGGGTCCGGAGGAGTGGTCGCCCTCGCGCCACGTCGCCGCCCCAGCTCCGGCCCCACCTGGCAGTCGCCGCCCCCCTCTCTCTCGCGCGCGGACGTGCCCTCGCCCCGGCCGCAGCCCAACTGCTCCCGTCGCGTCGCCAGCCCTGTGCGGAGACGTGCGTCACCCCCGCCCCCTTCCACTGTGCGGATTAAACGCCCGCGACAGCTCCCCGTCCCCTCCTGTCGCCCCTGGAGCCGCCGTTGCCTTCTCCCCGAAGGATCGCCCTCCCTCCGCGCGAGTATAAAACCCCCTCTCCCTCTTCCGCTCGCTCTCTTGGTTCCCCAGTCCCTCCACCACTCCCAGTCGCCTCCTGCCACTCCCCGCCACCTCCCAGAGCCGCCGATTGAAGCCCCGCCGCCCGTAGATCCGCCGCCATCGTCCCCTACGCCGGCAAGCTCCGCAAGCGGATCTCCTCCTCTCCGCCCCCATCCTTCGATTGCTTTTGTCCAGAGCTCCTCCTCGGTGTGCTAATCGCATTGGTGGGCTTGTTTGGACAGGTGTTTGCCCGTGGAGCGCCGTCACCGAAGCACCCCGCCGGTCGAATCACCCTTCCCGTGGCCAGGCCTCCCCGCAGCTCCCCAGCTTCCACCGCAACCGCCAATGTGAGCATCTGGACCCCTTGAAGGTGTAGCCGCCCTCGATTGAGCTGTCTCGCCGCCGTTATCCCTCTCCGCCACCAAATAGCCGAGATACTCCCTTCTTCCTCTCGCTCTCCCCGTTGACTCTCTCGCCCTCCAAAGCCCTGAAATGGGTTCCCCTCGCTCCCCTCTCTCTCCTGGTGCCCTTGATCGCCGGCGACGTCCCTTCCCGCGCCCGGACTGCCGTCGTCACCGCTGCCCTGCCTCGGGTGCACTGTAGCAGCCGGAGGTTGAAGACGATCCTCCCCCGCGACGTGGCTCTTCCCCGCCCGTCCGTTTCGTCTGCAATATCTAACGTCGATCGTTCGATCCGGTCGTACCGCTTCGCCCCTCCGTTATTTCCCCGCCGTCTGATCTCCCCGCTCCCCCATCTCGTCCGTTCGCCCCGCCCGATCCAGGACGTTCACCCGGGCCGCGTGTCGCGCATCCAAGCCCCGTGAGCGCGCGTGCGCGTGCGGGACGCGCGTCGCCGCCGTGGGCCGCGCTGGCCTTCGGCCGCGCGGGCCGTTTTCCGGGCCAGGCCACACTGTAGCTATGAGGCCGGCCCGACACTGTTCAAGTGTTTGTCCAGTGATTTATTAATTTCTAAAATCCAGAAAAATCCAAATAAATCCTAGAAAATCATAGAAAACCCCAAAAATTCCCAAATTTCACCGCTTTGCTCCAAATAATATTCTGAACCCATTTTTGGCCTCCATTCCACCAAAATCATCTTAGTTAAATTCCTAAAATTCCATTTGAAGGATTTATGCATTTTATTTCTTTTTAAATAGTTTATTTTCCCTCGCTTGATTAGTCTCAAGCTGGATTTAATTATTTTATGTGTTTACGCTAGTGTCCGAGATTCCGGAGGCCCAGGTGCAGTCCCAGGAGCCAGGTGGTTCTTCGTTCGAGCTAGCTGAGATCATTCGGATTGACGGCAAGTCCCAAATCCTTTGATCATGTTGTAACCCATGCCATTTAATTACGTTATTATGCTATTTGCATTATGCTAATTGTGAAATGTTAATTCAAAGTAAAATAAAATGTTTAGAATGACATGTTATGTAGTTAAACCTACCACCGATAAATGTCCTGTTAGATTTGTTGCCATGCCTTTGTAACCCTAGAATTAAATATCTGTTAATCTAGATAATTGTAGGATATTATTATCATGCAAAGTCTTACACTAATAAGGTTGTGGCTGTGGGCCAATAGAATTTGCAAACTCGGCTCTAGGGTAGGGTGGTATGGGACACCGTGCCCTAGAGCGGAGAGTGCTTGCGGGCACGTGGTAGGGTAAGGGGGATTGTGGTGCGCCGCGAGACGGTTTTCGCCCACCTCTTACCCTAGGATTGAGGATAGGGTAAGGCGGGTTGTGGTGCGCCGCGAGACGGTTTTCGCCCACCGTTTACCCTAGGTTGGGTCGCGGGCCTGGTGAGGTTGCAGACCATGTGAAAATATAAGGACTGAAACCCTTACGCTGAGCAAATGTCACAGTGATCGCTCAACCACAGGAGTTGACTTGTCAACACTGGTTTAGTAGCTGCTCAACTCGATTGAAACTCTACAGGTGTGGAGGTGGAGGAGGATTAGCAGTGCGGTTAGGCAGGCCGTGCTGTGGGTGCCTAACAACGGTAGAGTTCACTCGAAGCGGATATTGGTCTTTTCTTGTGTGTGTGTGTGGGTGTGTGCGTGTGATCCAGACCTGAGTGAATTCTACCGGGTAGAGCCTATATAAAGAGTTGAGCAGTGAAACGACCTGGCTTTCTTAACTCTTTAGCGGGAGTTAAGGGATCGTGTGGGTAAAGCTGAGCAAACTCTGCAGAGTCAAATAAATGGTATTCGAATACGCCGTGCTCCCGGTTATTGGAGCTGTGTCACTTGGGTGATTCCAGCAGCAAAGCTTAAGTAGTCTTGTACATGCTTTAACTTGATTAGTTGGTTAATGAATTCTTCATGAAAAACCCCTGAGATCTTGAGAAGTAGTTTTGGGTCCATTTTATAAAATATTTGCAAATAAAACTGCATCCACCAAATGTAATAAACCAAGTATACTCCCTTCCTTTGTTATTCCGTGCATGTAGTAAGTTAGGATCCCTTTGGGATTTGCTGAGCCGGTTGTTTGGCTCACGGCTTGCTTAATCATCTCTTTAGAGGATCAAGACGAAGGTGGAAGTCTCCCCGTTGAGGAAGTCCCGGAGGATCTCTTCTTCGACGAGGATCCTTGGCTTTAGGTCTTCGCCGCGCTCGAAGCGGATTCTGGAAGTCTTTTGTAATGTATTTATACTTTGGGCTTGCACGCCCCGCTGTCAAAACTGGATGTTAATCCTTATGTTAAATATATGCTGGACTTTTGTTGTAAGCATGCAATGGTATACTCTTGCGCGACATTCCATAACTGTTCATGCGTGAATAGTTACGGTGTGCCGTGTTCGTACGCGCCCTTGGAAACGGGGGCGTTACAAAGACAGCGTGATCTTTCTCCAGATTACTCGCAGATCTTATCCAGCATCGTTGCGATCTTGTGGACTATCCGCAACGACCAATGCGTGAGGCTGCCCGCCTTGCCACCGCGAGTGTGGAGAATTCTTTTGCCGCTGCAAGCCTGCATCTACCCTTGCTGAAAACATCAACTCTCAACTGCATGTGGTCTCAGTAGTATTCAGTGATTCGCTCATGTTTAACACGCTTGTAGTAATTCTGAGTTCTGATTTCTGAAGCTTTTGTGAGCCTCTCAGAGCTGAGAGCTGTGTCGCCAAATAACTGTCCTGCAGTCTGCTTCCAGCACCGCTGGCTGCTGGTTCAATTTCCTTTCATGGTCTCGCTGTATATCCATCAAGTAGCTTAGCTCCGATATTTAGGGGTGTTCAATTCGGGTTCGATTTTAGTTTTTGCTTGAAGAAATTGAAAGTGGATTTGAGCACGACGATTTCTAAAAACCATACGCTTCACCCGATAAACACCCCTTGCTTTCACTTTACCTTTTGGAAATGTTGAGTGGACTACTAGCTGCTAACCTAGTGCTAGTACTACGGATAATGGCGCTTGTTTGAGTTGTCACAACTGTTTCTGCTTTTCTGCAGCATGTCGTTTTCATCCCGTGTCAGGTTCCAGAGTGGAGCCCGAGTGGAATCAATTGTGAGTTGATGATAATTGCCTGTAATACTGTCCCGTCCTTTGTAAAGATCAAAGAATAACCAGCGGCTGGTCCCCGTTTCTTAGGCATCCCCGTTTCATAGGCACTAGCGACTAGTTATAGCACAAGCGACGCGATTAAGGCCCAATAGCCTTGACTTCCGACTTATTTTTTTATTATGCAATACTTTTTTTTGGTTTTTTGAGTTTTTTTTGTTCTTTTTTCCCGTATTCATTTGTACTGTCCGTGATGGATTAATCTGTTTGTTCTATTTTTATTTTTTTAAATTTAATTATGTCAAATAAGCCACTATCAACTACAGTGTAATTTCAGCCAGGTACGGTGCTTTTCAGCCATAAGCCACTCAAAAAAGTCCTTTTGAGCACCCCTAAAAATAAGAAGAATCAACAGTGACTAGGTGATAGCTCGCCAAATCCAAAATTGCTCACTCAGTATTGAAGGGGAAAAAAGCATGTACTTTTCCATGCACATATGGCTGCCTTATCGCTCTGTTCTTTCTTCCTCCTCTGTGCTCCTCTCCCTTTCCTCTGTGTTCTTTCTTCCTCACCGCTCCCTCTCCTCTAAACAAAAAGATTCTTTCTTGCATTCCAGAAGCATCGGGAAAGAGGGCAAGAAGTTTCCCAATGCATTCAAAATTTCAAATCCGTGTTGCAATCGTAATGATGTATGTGCATACAGGCATAGTGAAATAATCCTAACTCTTAATTAACACTAACAGTGCAATTAAACTTAATTAACAGTAATAAAAGGGCAATTAAATTAGTTGCAACACAATGAATTACAAAAATTTAAACTCAACCCTTGCAAGCAAAATAAAAGTATTGCAACACTTGAATAATTAAAAAATTTAATGTGCATCTAGAATAGATCAATTACAAGCTTTGCATTAGAATAGAAAATAATAAAAATTACAATTGCATCATTCTATTGCTTTGCATTTTCTTTTGAAGACCAAACCAAAACCTTACATTTTTCTTTTGTAGTTCAAACGTAAAGAATAAAAATAATCCAAGGGAAAATAAAAGAAATAAATGTAATTTGCCGTCGAAACCCGTTCAGCTTTAGAATGTCGAATCATTTAATGCTCATCAAGATACCTGGATCGGTCAGGGCCAGCCGTCACCTCTCATTTAAGTGTACCTCATCATTTGGCGAAAAATCACCTCTGGAGCCAGTGAGACTCCCACTTTGTCTGTGTAAATTCAAAGGGAAGTCCTTCGAGCAGCCTCCCCGAAGCTGGAAGCTAACACAACACAGGTTCGAGCACGACCCTTTGCCTCGTCACTTCGGTTGGTGAGACTCTCACTGCTTGATGTTATATGTAGGCCATGACGGATTTATATATGCATGATACATGTTAATCTGACTAAAAATTATTTAACACATAATAAAACTTGGGTGAATGACAACCCTTGCGTGAGTTATGTTATAATACCCCTTTTAGATTAATTTCTAGATCTCTATCACTTTGATATCATTCCATACCGCCCTTTGATCGGGGGGTCAATCTTTTCGTATCTAGCCTTAACAACCCCTTCCACTTATCATAACATGTCTATGATGTATCAGTTACCTTATCATCATATTATCATTCCCATCATCCTCATATTGGGAATCATATTTATCTATTTCCAACCTTAGCAAATCCTTTCACTTCTCCTAATATTATCAAAGATTTCTCTTAGTTCCTTTAAGTTCTCACCATTTAACATGTTAATAATATAACAGTTACCTGGCCTGGGATTATCTACATATAGGGGAGATTTCCACCCGCCTGGTAACGTACGGGGGGCCGTACATTTTCGTTACTTAGGATATTACACCCTGTCGGCGGTTATATAGTCGAGGACGATGGCGTGCCTGACTATTCTCATATAACCGGGTATGTGGGAAGTAATCGTCAGTGCCTTCGCCACAACTTGCTAAATAACAATTATCCTGGTTGACCAGATGACAGTGACCTGGCCTAGGATCATCCACATATAAAGGAGATTTCCACCCACCTGGTAACGTACAGGGGACCGTACACTTTCGTTACTTAGGATATTACACCCCGTCGGCGGTTATACAGTCGAGGACGTTGGCGTGCCTAACTATTCTCGTATAACCGGGTATGTGGGGAGTGATCGCCGGTGCCATTATCATAACTTGCTAAATAACATTTATCTTTAATGCCACTATTCATGTGATCTCTATCTCCAATCTGTATCAGTGTTTTTTATAACCTAGTTTCATTGCACTTAACCTATATCAATTGTTTGATTTGCTTGCCCTTTGCATATCTTGCTTGCATTACCTGTCCTTTACTCACTATGTTGCGTCCGTTGTTGGGTACTTACTAAGATTTTCAAATCTCACGCTTGCTCTTTTCATTCTCAGGTAAATGCCCAGTGGAGTGATAGCATCATGCATGGATGGGAGCACTCGAGTTTTTAGCACCGTGACTTGCCACTATTTGTTGTTTCATTTGTTCTTGTTTGGTTAGAAGTGGACCGATCCCATATTTCAGACATTTATTTCAACGCCTATTGATTCTCTACTAACGTACTTTTAAAGTTTCAATTTTCTCGTGATTTCTATTATTGTTGTACTACTACTAGTATTATTATTATTATTATTCACTTTGGCGATGATGTTTCATAGTAATATCCCATATGGTTATGTAGGGTGCTACAGTAATAGCACAGGTATAATATATACTTCTTCTATGTCTACTCTCTACTGCTAGTTTTATGCTAAATAAGCCTCTGTCAGCTACAGTGCTTTTTTCAGCCAGCTACAGTGTTTTCAGCCATAAGCCACGAGCTTTTCAGCCGAACCGATCACCCCCATTATCTACGATTTGATGTGCAACCATAACAAAGAATTGATCATATTTAACCGTGACAGGATAGGAGTGCATAGTGGAAGGTTGGATAGGAACTACTGGGAACACCAATTCATTGCCGTACCGCTGTCGGTCACTACAGCTAAGGGATGGAAAGCGGTTGGGTCGGGCCGTTGAGCCTCTGGCCCGCTCCCAAAATTAGTGCTGTAACGGTACGTGGACCGGCCGGTGGAATTTGAGGGGCAACTGATGCTCGCATTGAGCCGGCACCACGACGTCTGCTTCCTCCACTCCTCCAGCATCCGTTTCATAGTACAAGTACGTAACCGAGGTTGCGTCGTTCAAAAGAGAAACTTTTTTTTTGCACAAAGAGAGAAAACTGATTTGATAATTTGATAAATAAATAGAGAAGAAAAGGTTTAATTAAAGGGTCAGTTAAGCCCACAAAATATTTTGAAACCTTGTAATTCTCTTCTGCAGCTAATAAGACAGGGTCTACAGGCGAATGACGCTTAAGAATCCTTCTCTGCGGTCCAAACAGAGGTCAGAATTCTCCACTCAATCAGAGAATAGCATCAGGACTGATGAAGCCTCTCCACGTACATGTCTAAAGGCAAAACAGTACATTGCACCTTTTATCCTGCCGACTTCACTTCAAGACGAAGACCTTACAAAGTGCGCAGCGGATCCACACTGCACACAAATATCTAGCACATTTTTTTTAAGAATGTATATATCTAGCACATATCTTGGACGGCCGGCTTACAACTTACGCGCACAACACTTATACACACACAAGCGTATCTCCTACATAAGTTAGGAAATTCATGGGAGACTCCAAAATCTCTGGAGCGCGGGTACGTACCGTGTAACTTAACGCACACACAACGACCAGGCCAGGTGTTCTTGTTTTAAGGGTATAAAGAAGAGGCACATAACTCACATACATTACACTCACATATATTTGTACATATCTTCTACTTCTATATATATGCTAGAAAATTAATAGGAGACTATCTATAGAGTTCTCACCTAACGCGCACGCATACTTGGGCGTACGACGCCATCCTTGCCAACTGAGTAACGCTCAGTTTGGCTAAACAGAATAAGGAAGAGGGTCTACGGTCTCTAGGCCGCGTTGCCACGCATGCATGCATCACCTGTAAACCCACTAAGCCACATGCTCCAAAGTCCAATCAAACCCATCAAGATCTAGCTCACGTGACACGCACATACAGCAACAGCATCCCATGTTCTTGTCAACCAAATCAAGCCCTTATTTACCCCAAACGATGAACATGACAAAACAAGAGACAAAAACGAAGCAAGAACCATGAAACAAGTAGTACAAAAACATCGCTTCGATCTCGTAACATGTTTTTTTTTCCGACAAAAAGAAAATCTTCTTGTAAGCTGTAACATGTTAGAATCGAAGAAGCTTCTTGCACGCCTTCAAGATGCGACCCCTCTTCTTCTTCGTCCTCTTGGTCTCCTCCTTGCTTGCTGCATCTTTCTTCACCTGCTCTACTCCCTTGTTCTGCTCTTCCTCCTCGAACACCTGATGCTGCTGCTCAGCCGCGTCGCCATCCATGTCGTCATGAATCCTCCAGTACCCTTCCGCGAAGCTGGAGGGTTGCCTCATGGAGAATGCCCTCCTCACCACGGCCTGCAGGCCGCCGTGGTGGCCGTTAGTCGACTTGCTCCTCTCCACGGCCCTGAACCTCTGGGAGGCGGAGGAGAAGTTCCTGACCAGGGTCGCCGCCCCGACGGCCACCCCCTCCCACTTGCCCTCCTCCGCCGTGCCTGCAGCCACCGCGGCGTTGGCCACTGGAGGGGAGGAGGCGAGGTTGCAGTAGCCATTCATCTCTCCTGGTCGTTTACTGAAACTTCTGGGAGTGGCCGTGGAGTTGTTCGGCGTGGGGTTTTCAGGGTTGGAATCTGTATTTGTGCGAGCAGTGGAGTAGATGGGGTGGAAGGTATTAAATAGCGAATAACGGGTCTAAGAGCACTATATCACTCTTAATATTTAAATTTTAGAGTTAAAAGGTAAAAAGTAGCTCCAATAGATTCCTAAATAGACTCCCAAAAATAAAACACACCCAAAAAATGGGCTCTCGCTCTCTACTTATAGAGGATGATTTAGGCTCCCAATACTGTTTTTCTGGTTTAGGGTATCTGTTGGAGGGAATGATTATTTTGGGACCTTATATCGTGATTAGGATCTGTAAAAAGAGATTTAGAGTGTGAATTTATTGGGCATCTCTTGGAGATGCTTTAACGGACTGACGTCCGTATAGTAAATAGAGGATGATATTGTGGACGATATATTCTAACAGTGAAATCTAAAAGACATTAATAATTTTGAGTTATATATATATATATATCATGATTTATGACTTATTAACCTAAACATATATCCTAGATTTTTGTTGGATCTTTGAGGGCCATTCGTTAAGTTCTCATTTGAGAAAAGGAAGAAAAAAAAGAAGGGCTTGCCTGTCAGTTGGAGAGAGGGAAGATATGAGGCAGCCTCGGGTGCTCCGTTTGACCCGGCCACATGATTGTTCAGTGCCATCTCTCGGTTGTTCTTCCGGCTAGCGATTCAGGCGATGAATGGAGAGGCGGCGCTGGAGACACGGGCTCCTTAGAGCAAGCCGCTCGCAGCCACCATGCCGCAACCCCTGCCTTCTCTATAAAAGCTGCCCTATCTTCTCATTCGGGGAGGTCCTCTTCAGATCTAGCAGTAGTTCTTCTTTGGTCTTCTTCCTTCTGAGCTTCGGGCTTGGGGAGACTCGATGCATCTGCGCCATCTCCTCTTGGAGACCTCGTCTTCTTGGTGTTTTGGGTTCCCGTGTGTGCCCTGTCTTCTAGTGGGGTTTTGAAGGGGAACATGAAGGTGAGGACTTGATTTGGGGAAGGAAGAAAAACCTGAACATCTCGTGTTGCTCTTGAGTGCACCTGGCCAGTGCGCTTTGGTGTTTTTGTGCGGCATTACCTGTACCTCGATTTTGTGTTTCGGTGTGTCTCAAATTGCAAAGTGGGCATTGTATCTCTGTCAACCTTTGTCTGGTAGTTCATAGCACAGCGAGGCAATCGGTTTTCTGGGACAACGCTTTTGCGTGCCTTGCCTGATTCTAGGCCTGGGCAAAATACCCGCTACCCGTTACCCGTACCCGAATTACCGGACCCGAACCCGAAATACCCGAACTCGAGGTACCCGATCCCAAATTCGGATAGCGATTCTGATTACCCGAAATTAGTTTGGGTAGTTCGGGTAATATCCCCCGGTACCCGAACTACCCGAATTGTCTGTAAATTACCTGAATTGTCGGGAAATTAGCTGATTTTCTGTAAATTCGGGTATATCGGGTATACGCGAACCCGAACCCGAATTATCGGGTACCCGAAATTGCGGGTAGTGTTTTTTTAGGGCTAATATCGGGTAGCAGTTTTCATTACCCGAATTTCGAATTACCCGAACTACCCGACCCGAAAAATTCGGGTAACCCGAACGCCCAGGCCTACCCGATTCTTCTTGGCGGCTTTGAGTGTCGACCGCTCCATGAGTGTTCTGATTTTCCCTCATTTACATCACTGTGCATATATGTGCTGTACTAGTTAGATTCTAAATTTTAATTGAGACTAGTACTGGGAGATATTGCTAGTGATCCATGTGGATTCGGCTTATGCTCAGTGAAGATTTGGAGTCAAATTGAGAATTGAATACAACAATTTGATATAAATTGATCTTGAGCTTGTAGATTACTTGTTGTCAGGTTGTTGTTTTCATACATACATACTTGTTTGCTTGCTACGCTATTTATTCAGTCTGTTCATGTGATCTCAAGTCCTTTATCTATTCACTGTGGATCATATTAGCTTCTGTTATATTCTGATGTTAATTGATATCTTAAGTTAGGGATCGATTTCTTACTATCCAATGAATTCAGACTTGTTAGATTGACTTAACTGAATAAATCTTGCAAGCTTTTTTTTGAGCTCAAGATCTAATTTGTTTCTAGAATTGTTGTATTTAATTTATGAATTGAAATTACTCAAGTGGCGAGGAGGCCAAGATTTATCTTGAGCAGCCCGACATCTGAGAGCCATAATTTAACATCAAAATCTGAGCAAATATGCTGATTTTATGTGTTGTGTTGTCCCTTCTCATAAGCATGCTATTTTGTTTAGTTGACATGATAGATATTCTTGTTTATACGTTGATCATGTCAATTAAAGGATACTGGAATTATGCTTTTAATTCTAAATTATTTGCTAGAATTAAACTTGAAAAGTTGCTAAAACTACACATGTTACAACAATTTCTAGGTAGCATACATGTTCCCAACTTCGTATACGAAAATGTGCAAAGACGTGTTTCAAAGACCGTTGCTCTAGGTTGCATTGCATATTCGTACGCATGATTGCAATGCCTAGGCCTAGCTGGTCAACACCAGCAACATGATGGCTACTGCTTAGCTCAACAGAGGAAAAGGAGTGCCATTGCTGCTATCTCTACTCAGCACTTCAGCAGTATATTCTTACATAAGACATTCCCCAAGTGGCTAGTAAACTCAAAGTCAGCATAGGCCACCACTAGTTTGGAGAAACACACCGTGGGTTGGACCTCATCCTAACCCCATCTCAATCTGGTCTAATACACATAGCGATCAAATGGTTCATGCCATCATGATATCATGCTCTCCGCTATATCAGTGTGTTGGAGCAAGCAGCGGGCCGCTATATTGGTCTAACAACTACAATAGCAGCTGTAAAGTTCAATTCCACTATTTTTTTAACACTACTTTATCTTGGTAGTACTGATACTCTGCTACTATTGCGGATGTAATTAGGACCGCTAAAAACGCTATTTAATACGTTTGGGGTGGTGGGTCAGTATGTAGAGGCAGCGGAGGATGGAGAGCGTGGTGTGAGATCAGCCAATCACCGGTTGTTCTCCTGTCCGCGAGCAGGAAATGGAGGCCATAACGGGATCAAATGCGTCCGTGTTATCGTGTTCGGTTTGGGGCGAAATCATGAGCCGCGTCCAATTTGACCAGAGACCACCACGGCACAACACGTACCCAGGATAATAATTCGGGCTCCAGGGGATTCGGATGCATCTGGAGCCTGGACATGATGTGTTACCAACTTATCAGTTATCCGGCGTATCGATCTGTTTCCGTCCAAAGACTGGAAAATGGGAGAGTTAGGGCCTAGCCCATGTAAGAGTCGGTGCGACCTTAGGTGCTGTTTATTTGGGTTGAAAAAATAATGTCTTATGATTAAAATTATACTTTAATTAATTGAAATTGTAATATAGTTGATGGTGACTTATTTGGTATAATTAAATTTAAAAATATTTAAAAATATAGAAACAACCCCTGCTTCCAATCTACCTCAATTGATTCTCTAGTTCTCTCAACCCCTCTACAGTTTGGGACCTGTTATCGAAGCTGTTTTGTAGGAAAATTTTCGTGTGCATAGACTTTTCGATTGCTAAACTGTTAATTAACCATATGGTTATTAATCCTGTTTATCAATGGTTAGTGCCAGGAGACATCATGAACTAATAAGTGGTGTCATATGTTGCACGAGATGTGTTAAAAACGGAGAAATGGGTGTTTGTATCGCAGAACCACATGCTCTCGTTGACTTAGGAGGAGCAATAGGTTAGCCCACGGTACGCACCTTGAGTTACTGCGCAAGCTGCGATTGGACTGGACATAGCGAGTAAAAGCCATCCCCAAAAAAAACACCGTGTATGACGTGCTCAGCCCGAGATTGAGGACGGTCAATTTGCATTACCACCGGGTACGTGTTTCGGTGTTTGTTCTAGGCTTGTCGTTCTAAGGGTATCTATAGTGTATATAATCTAAGGGGTTTTAAGGTGGATCTCATCTAAATCTTAAAGCTGACTTCATAGTGTATATAACTCAAGGGGTCTTAAGATGGTCCCACTCGACAGATAAAGAAAAATTGTATTTTAATGCTTATGGCCAGGTCTTTAGCTTAAGGACCAGCCTTAAGTCTTTTTTGCTTATAGTCTTCTTAAGATCACCCCTGTAATGTATAAGGTTGACCTTAATGTGGCTTAAAATCCTCTATTTTCATACACTACAGATGCCCTAATTGGAGCCAACAGTTGCAAGGCTCTAAGTCTCTCGGACCATGTTGCTTTGATTACTTTCAGCTCTATGTTGACCTGGGAGGTGACACCGGGCGCAAATTTCTCCTCTGATTCCCAGCCATGTCTGACGGGCAGGGCGCACCATAGCGTCCCTGCTTTCTGGTGTCCATCCGTAGACCGTTAGCTTGTTCATTCTCAGATCTCGAAGTCTTAACAACATGGCGTGTTTCCTTGTAGCATTCCTCTTTCATGGCAGCTCAATGCTCGCATCTGGTGCAAAGAACGACAGGCTGTACGGATGGATCAACGGACAGTTGGGCCGTCCCTTCAAGGCCCAACCGTACCGTACGAATCTGCTTGTGCACAGTTGCCTATTCTTGCCCTCATGTACCGGTTGGGCAGTAGGCCCGAACTACTCGCGAAATGACACGATCTTAACACCTGCAAAGACCATGCAACGCAATGCATACGAACAAGAAGAATTTTTTTGTACGGATAATCTATTTTTTATTCGAAATTATATAAATATACTTGCGGAAATTTTTTTTGCAAAAATAGGCTCCAGTCGCCTAATGGTTGGGCGACTGGAGACTTTCGCCCAACCAGACCGCGACACAATATATCTCGCTGCACAGTAGAGCGACTGCATTAAGTCGCTCTTCCGTTCGGCAACTTAAGGGTAGTCGCCATCCCGTTAGGCGACTAGCATGCAGTCGCCATCCCGTTAGGCGACTGCATGTAGCCCCCGTGATTGTTTTAAATTTTGTGAATTTTGTAACGTTGAACCGGTAAAAAATACGATGTAGTTGTAATAAAAGTTTATGTTCATTGTATATTGTAGGTATGTAAAAAGTTTTTAAATTTTTTTTATGAAAGATTGAGTAGAAAACGATCGATACATACACTGTTAAGTGAGATAGTTTATGTGCGGAGAGAGATGATAGACTATGTAAATTTAAATAAACTTCATAATATAACTGAGAGTAACATGCCGTATGTTTTTTCATTACATGCATAACATATATAGCATCTGCAACACGCCTCACTGGTCACCCTGGTGTGCCCCGTCACCGCGCCCGCGTCCTCCCATACGGCCTCGCTTGGCCCTCCTCCGGTGCAACGGGTTAGGACGATCCGAAAAAGTAAAACGAGCTGGAGGGTGTCTATCCCGCCCCTGCGCTGGTGGAGTCAGCTGCACCTCTGGCTGTGTGCCCTCCGGTGCACCGGGGAGGGCACTGACAGAGAGAACCTCCGGTGCTGCGTCGGAGAACTGCCCGGGCCACTCCGCGAAAAACTGGTCCACATCGTCCGAGCCTGGGGAGACGCCGTGCTGCTGGTAAGTACCTGCAATATTAATATCGTTAGTTCGTTGCATGTCGTCTTCGGATAAACACGATATAAGACCCTCTGCGTACCCGTAGCTGGCGCCATGGAGGAGGCGTACACCCCCTGCGTGGGGAAGACAGGGGTGTGCGTAGGAGGCGTGAAGTGAACCAGTGTAGGAGGCCCTGCCCAGGCTGAACCCCCTGGCTGCTCCGGGTGAGGCGGTGGAGGACGTGTCCACGTCGGTGCACCAGAGTAGTGCCACGCTGGTCGGGGTGGCACTGGTGGACGAGCAGGCGGAGCGGTGGGCGTGGAGACCGCCGGTAGCCTCGTGCAGGACAGTAGGCTAACAATACGTCTACACCCCTCGTGCATCCGACACCACAATACGTCTACACCACTGGTGAGCCTCTCAAGTACTGTGCCGGAGTCGGCACATAGGGCAGAACCGACGTCAGCCTGGACACAAAGACATGAAATGGTCGATTATCGAAACGGCATTACCATTCGGGAATCTTTGAAATGACATGTAACGTACCGCGAGGTGAGCGTCGCGCGCGAGGTGCGCGGGGTACGTGTCCGTCGGAGCGGCGACGTGTGTGGCAGACGGGTCTACCACATATACGAGCCTGGTACGGGTCTGTGGCTAGTACCAGCGAAGGTACTCCGCGTACTCCGTGCTGTCGTACGGGCGGTCCTCCTCCACACGGTCGTCGAGCGCACCCTCCCACTGCTCGACTCAGGGATGCATCTTCAACGACCAGTCCGTGCCTCTTTTCACTCCCTTCGCGCTGTGCCTGCGTATAGAACCATTACGTAATGTGAGATACTTGCGAACGCAGTAGTAAGTATGTGATAACACTTACTCGACGACGGCACCAGATAGAACCCATCGTCGGCCGGTCGACGTCTCCCCCTCCCCTTGGATACATCTCGGGCCCGTACGGACCCATGTCGTCCAGCGCCTCCATCCTCGTCCGTGGCCTGCACCATCCGGGCAAGAGGGAGTAGCCCGGCATCCCGCAGCCTGCAAACAAAGTGAAGGTCAGCACGGAACGAACTTACGGTCGCACTAAACGCTGGAGTAGTGCAAACCTGGCGGTCCAACGAGGATCGAGTCCCCAGGCCACGCGAGGTGTGCGTGTCCGGACCACTCCCAGCTGAGGCGGGTCGTCCGTGCTCCCCGGTGGCGGGACTAGACGGGAAGCGCGATGAGAGCGGTCCACGTGCTCGTCCAACAGCGCGAACCGCCACTCCGAGTCACGTCCAGCACGAGTCATACCTGGAAAATTTGTACAATAATTTCAACATTCAATGTTCTACATCTAAATTTGTATAAGAATTGCAACATTAAATTTTCTACATCTAAATTTCAACACTAAATTTTCTACATCTAAATTTGTACAATAATTTCAACATTACATTTTCTACATGTAAATTTCAACACTAAATTTTCTACATCTAAATTGTACAATAATTGCAACATTAAATTTTGTACATGTACATTTAAATACTATTTTTTGTACAATAATGCATTATAAATGGTATACAAAATTTAGTTTATACATTTTGTAAACTAAATTTCTAAACTATATTTACTAAACAAAATTTGAAAATTAAATTTGTAAACTAAATTTCTAAACTACATTTTCTAAACTAATTTTCTAAACTAATTTTCTAGACTACATTTTCTAAACTATATTTCTAAACTAATTTTCTAGACTACGTTTTCTAAACTAATTTTCTAGACTACATTTTCTAAACTAATTTTCTAGACTATATTTTCTAAACTAATTTTCTAAACTATATTTCTAAACTAATTTTCTAGACTACATTTTCTAAACTAATTTTCTAAACTATATTTCTAAACTATATTTCTAAACTAATTTTCTAAACTAATTTTCTAGACTACATTGTCTAAACTATATTTCTAAACTAATTTTCTACACTACATTTTCTAAACTAATCTTCTACACTAACAAAAAAATATAACACCAAAAACTTACCTGAAAAACGCGCACTCCTTCTCCTCCCCCTTCTCTTCTCCTCTCCCTCTCCCTCTTTCCCCTCTCTTCTCTGCGCTGGCCGAACGGAAGAACAGTGGGGCGCTTCGTCGTCGCCGAGCGTGGCCTTATATCCCACCTTCAGTCGCCGAACCGTTGGGCGACTGAATCGCAGTCGCCGAACCGTTGGTAGACTCTCCAGCTGTCGCGGTCTGGTTGGGCGACTGCAATTAATCGCCCAACCGTTCGTAGACTCTCCAGCTGTCGCGGTCTGGTTGGGCGAAAGTCTCCAGTCGCCCAACCATTAGGCGACTGGAGCCTATTTTTGCAAAAAAATTTCCCGCGGGTATATTTGTGTAATTTCGAATAAAAAATGGATTATCCGTACAAAAAATTCCGAACAAGAACAGCCGGGCAAGCAGGACAGGATGTCGATCGATATCCAACAACTCTGCCATTCTCCTGCATTTGCAACCTCTCATACAACGAGTGAACAACACGACCGGATCGGCAGCGCATGCTTCCTCGTTGCAGAGATTATTGTTAGGGTGGCATGCAGGACCAGAGGTGGTCGTGCGGCGGCCAATGCACCCCTTCCCTGGGGCAAGACGGCGGTAGCGTTGCCGACTGCGTTAGGAACGTCGGGTACCGCTCCTCGGACATCAGCACCGACAGTTCTGTCGCCTGTAGCATTGACTCTACCTGAAACATGCCAATGTTAACCGCTCAGTAGTCAGTATCTCATCCAGTAACATGTACCACGCACATTGCACGTCACAATAATGGTGAGCTGTCACGTAGTTAGGTGCTTACCATGGGTGGACCCCAGAGCTTGCCAGGAGAGCAGCTGTGCTGGTGCTGGCAGCGGGAGGGGTGGGCCGCACCATGGGGGAGTCGTCCGGCGGGAAGGCCCGGGGCTTGATTAGGTGCTTGAAGATGGCCATGAGGAGGAACATGGAGATGAGGATGGCCGTGGCCGCGAACCTGAATGAGATGGTGTCCATCAACGTGCCGAAATCCTTGAGTGTCGATGCCTCGCCCCTTGTGTTAGTGGCCGCGGCAGTTGCCGCGGCTGGCTCAGATGGTGTCAGCGTGGGGTCCCCTGGCCACGACCTCAACCTCTGCACGAACCCGCTCATGATTGTCCACTTCTCGGTCATTTGCAACCACGTAGGATCATATAGCGCAATCAGAGGGGGTGAATGATCGCCTCCGCTTCTTCAAATCTCTATATAGTCAATAACGAATTCGACCACTCAAACGAACACTCGATACTTAGCTCTGCTCGAAGTCGTATGCTTTGCCCAAAAAGCAATCACCAAAAATCACAAATAAAATTGACTTAAGATGTTCTTTATTGCTGAATTTTTGTGGATTTGCAAAGTGCCCTCTCAAGCACCCCTAAAAACCCTAGCACAAAAAAACTTCCTCAAAAGCCACTGCCAAACACTTGGTCTCTCCCTGTTTTTATATGCCAGAGCTCTAAACCGTGTTCACCTCAAATACAAACATCTCAAACCATGTCCTTATCCCCTAGACACGCAATTCTATCTCTTCCTCAAATCAAGGAACCCGAAATCCTTCCAAACACGGGTTTTATTATGTCTCTAAACCTTCCTATTACGGGCAAAAGTGAAGCACTCGAACTAACAATAAAGTCTACGTGTACTGACCGCGAAGTCTACGGCAACCGATAGCAAAGCCTTCGATTAAACCCGAAGACAACGACACCAGACCAAAAAGTCTACGACCATGTAATAGCACAGCTGTTTATTTTAATATTTTAAGAAACAACATAAAATAAAATTCAAGTTAAATTTAATTTGATTTAAAAATAAAACTTTTTATTTTGGTTACCTAAATTTTCAATTTTGTTTTGCCTTGATTTTCTGCTTTTTAAAAAGGCTGGATTTAAAAGTAATTTAAGTAAAAAACCTAAAAATATTATTAAATAAAAGGATATTTTGATTTTCTCTAAAAAATCCTATTTCAAATTAATTATTTGAATTTATTTGGCTTTTATCTGGTTTTTTAGAGTTAATAATATATTTTTAAATTAAAAAGTATTTTAAGTGTAAAAATATAATACTAAATTAAGTTGAAAATATTTTATGTAAGTCCAAAACATCTCCAAGAACTTCTATGAATTTTTCTGGAATTTTTAGAATTTATTTGGTATTTTTGTGAGCCTTTTTGATTTCTTGGCTTTTCCAGAAAATCAAAAATTAAAATTCAATCTCATGCCTTCCCCTCCAACCAATGCGTGGATGGCCAAGATGTGCCCACGTCACCGGCTGACCTCATTCGATCGTCCCAGCGCATCCCGCCTTCCCTATTTCTCTGCTCGACGTGTGTGCGGCTTAGATCAGCCCACGTCAACACCCGAGCCATCCCCGCCGCTCCTGCTCCGCCCTCTCCTCGGACCAATGCGTAGATGGACCAGATTGAGCCACGCCATCTCCCAGCTCATCTCCCCCCATCCGCCCCTTCTTTCTCTCCCGACCGCCCGATCTTCTTCCCTGGCCACATGGCGAAATCTTTGCCGCCCGCGCCGCCCGCTCCCTCCTTCCCTTCTCTCTCTATGCTTGGGCCCCACCTGCTAAAAGCATCTAGGCCCCTAAAAATATTTGTTTTGGTGATTAATGACATTATGTGATCATGTGACTAATTTGTGTGTTAAGTGTTTAAAAGGATTAGTCAAAAAGGAAATGAAAGAGGCTGACAAAAATCTTCGCATGATTCAAAAGGTCCCAAGATGGCAAGGTAAATAGTTTATGGCTCTTTTATTTTTACCGATCTTTGGAGAAAGGTTGGAAGACCGGATTATAGGCTAGATGCCGTACTATTAAGAGGGATCATAGTGAAATGCTTGATCATATGCTAATGTGTCCTATGGATCAATTTAGGATCATGCATGCATTTAGAAATTACATTTGAATTAAAACTGTGCATTGTCAGAAATTTCGGAAGTACCGGAGTTCAAAGCGCAGAACTTCCGATCGGCCGGGAGTACCGGGCTCCCGGACGGAACGTTTTTTTTCCAGAGAGCGCCCGGAATTAAACTTAGCCTCTAGGAAATCGGAAGTACCGCGGATTGAACTGCGGGACTTCCGCTAGGCCGGAAGTTCCGGCCTCCAGAGCGGAACTTTTTTTTTCCAGAGAACAACCACTTCCAAAACTTCAACTCGTTGAGATCGGAAGTTCCGGGTAGACATCGGAACTTCCGGGATTCCGGACGTACCGCGCTTACAACAGCGGAAGTGCCGCACTCATTGACCAACGGTTACTTCTGACTCTCTGACATAGCCGTTCTGACCCTTCTGCGGAAATCCGGAAGTACCGCCCTCAACACTGCGGTAGTTCTGATTTCCTTGAATTTTCAGGATTGTTTATTGCAACGGCTATTTGAGTTTGGTGGGGGTATAAATTCGACCCCACCAGCACAAGGATATGTTGTTGAACCATTATTGAGCATCCTTGAGCATAGAGCAATCTCTCACACCTCATTTCATCTCTAGTGCATTCAATTGAGGTAGTTGAGTGAATTCAAGTGCATTGCATCCTAGATTGATCCATTTGGCACTTGAGTGTGATCAAGCAACTGTGATTCATTCTCTTGGTGTTTGCCGACACCTAGACGGCTTGGCGGGAGAGTTCGGTGATCTTCTCAAGAAGGTTGTGAGAAGGCCCGACAAGATTGTGAAGGCTTGGAGCTCGCCTACCCGGAGAGGGAAAGGGCTACCGCTAGTGATCGAGGTGATTAGGCTCAATTCGTGGAGTCGGTCCGATTTGTTTGGGCTTACCTCAACGTGGACTAGGGGAGACCGGCAAGTCTCCGAACACCACGGTAAAAAGTGATCGTGTCATTTGTGGTTTGCTCTCTCTTGTGCTTCATTTACATTCAAGCAAATTTATTTCATTTGAATCATTTAATTACTTGTGTGATTAGAGTAGCAAATGTTGATCTATACTAGAATTGAAATTGCTTCTAGATTATTACATATTGTGCTAGTGAACACTTGAGCCTTTTTGACTTGTTTTAGTTGGTACATTGCTTACTAGTCTTAGGCTATCATTAAGGTTAAAAATTGTTAGACTAAATTAGAGGAAAAATTTTAGACCGCCTATTCACCCCCCTCTAGTCGGCCTCCTCGATCTTAGACCTGCCAGGCCTCCTTCTTCCCCCGCGCCTTCTTCTTCCTCCAAGCGCCGCCACCTCCGCCGACGCCCCGCCCTTCCCTTCTCCGCAACGTCCGTTCCCTTTCCTTTTCTTCTCCCCTACTCCACGCGCCCGTCTCCTCCGCCGATCCCACGCCGGATTCCCCCATTCTCGCGCCCACCTTCCCGATTTCTTTCTGCGCAATCGCCACCACCCGCACCATCTCCGGTGAACAATTCGCGCTGGCTCCACCCTCCCCAACCAATATAAATACCCCCTTGACACCGCTTTTCCCTGCACCACCTCCTCCTTCGCTCTTCTCCCTCTCCCGAGTGCTCCACTCTCCCCTACATTGAGCACCCCATTTTAAGCTTGCTTCCTCACTGGTGAGCAATTGGCGGCGAAGGAGCCCTCCACGAGCCCCTCCGTCGACACCTAGAGCTTCGGCTCAGAGCTGCCGACCTTGGGCTCCACTTCGCCGGGCTCGAACGCCACCGAGACCACGCCGCACCGGAGCACCCCCGCCGCCACCACTTTCTTTTCGCCACCGACCCACCTTCAGCTGTCTTCGGTAAAGCCCACTTTCCCCTCGCTCTCCTCTCCATTTTGCGCCGTTCGTCAACCGCCGCTGCTCGCCGTAGCGCCGGCGACCCTCGGGCCCAGAGCACTACTGCGCCGGCCATGCCACGTCAGCAGGCCAAGGTGATGTGGCCGCTGATTTGGTAGCCATGTGTGTGCCACCTCTGCGCCAGCAAGCCACGCAGGTGCCACGCCGTGCCCAACGCGCCTCGTCAGACTGAGCGCCCACGTGGCAGCCAAGTGTCGCCAGTTGGCACACCATGTCAACAAACTCTAGTTAGTACACTAGTATTGGCTAGAGAGTTTTATATTAAATGCTTAGACCTGATTAGACATAATATTTGTTTTGGGATAACCTTTTCACATAAAATGATGAGCTTTTCAAATGTATGAGATGTAGTATCATTGTTCAAGAATATATTGTACGAGATGTAGTATCATTGTAAAGCGTACATCGAGGGAGGAGCAGATGGATGTTAGCTAGGCGACCTAAAAAGTAGAAATAAGAAAGGGAAAAGGTCTTTTCCCGAGCCGAAGACCACATGCATGTGGAGGGGCTCACATGTCTCCCTCCTCGGCTTGTAAAAAAAGAAGACCTAGAGATGACAAAAAAGAAAGGAATTGGCTGTATAGGAGAAACTTCGATGTAACTCAGCTCCGAGATGAACTAAAAATCCAAGAAAAATTGGGCACATATTGTTTGTGTTATAGTTACAAACCAAACAATGGATAATGAAAACTACGGATATGCCACAGAGAGGCTACCCATATCCTACAATTCACAGTAGAGAGATGTATAAAGAATATATGCTATGCCTGTACTATAGCCTGGTGTTTTTCTCACAAAATGGATCTTCCCACTCCCCATGCATGGTGTCCTAAATAACTATTTATAGCTGTTATTTACATCAATGCCATTATTGGGGTCTGCAATAATAAGGGTAAGCATGTCTTTTCCCCTGCCATAGCCTTTTTGGGCTTGCCACATGGATTCATGCTTAATGGGCCTTTTGGCACAGTGACCTGATTGGGCCAAGGTAGGGGTCACTCTCCAATAGTAGTATCTCATGGTAAAGGACTTCATGACCGACAGGACGAAATCATGCTACTCGCTTATTGAAGCCCTCTATCCCTTCAGCTCCGTGGTTTATTGCTCGCAAATTTTTGCATCATCCCCTTGGTCGGTGTCATTGCCGCATGTGTGGTGTGAATCATGTCGTACATGTGGCGGTCGTCTCCTGGTTGATTGTGCGACATGGGCTGCTACATAAGTTATGGGGGCACGCACATCCCCTCAAAAGGGGTGCCCACCCTGCCGCCATTAATGTTGCATGTCCCGTTGATACTTAAGTACTATGGCACTTTGGTTTTGGTCATTTGCTTCTTCTTTCTCGCACTTGCCTATCGCTGGTTGTAGTTCCTTTGCCCATCGTCACTCTTTTGTCGCGAGTGGTGAAGATGAGAGCACCAAGTCCGCCACCGGCAAGTGATGGAAGGCAGCCGGCGTGTGCATGAACACTCTCGATTGATCGCGTGGATAAGCTCCTTGATGCCCTTGTGCACAATGGGAAGGTCGTTAGCCACTAGCTTGTTTGCGTTCCTACGGATGATCGTATGATGTGGTCGTCCCACGACTACGGGAGGGCAAAACACTGGTATTTGTGGCCTACTTTAACATCGGGCTTTGCATCCCTACCGTGAGCTTTATGGGTGACCTTTCGCACGTACAAACTAGAGCCCCCACTGCTTACACCAAATGCCATCACGCATTTGACGGTCTTCTCCTAGGTGACTCGTTCGAAGGGCGTCATTCCCAGCGCGCCAGTCTTCGTCTCCTTGCATGACACACGGTGCCAACTGAAATGGCTGGGTGATGGCTGTGCAGTGTCAGCTTCCAGCTTTGGCTAGGCTACTTGAAGGACTTATGCTACTTGATTTGATTTGGTTCCTGACAATCTCACAAAGATCTATACCAATTTTGGTAGCATTTGGACAAGGTTTGATCAAGATCTCTAAATTTGGGTTTTTATCCCGAGATGTTTGTGCCTGAAAACAAGGCAAGCAATCATACCGACCTTGTTTTGGTATTAGTACAGGTTAGGAGTAGTCATACCGGCTTTCCTTAGACAGCAGTACCAATCGGGTGCAGTACTATCGGTATCCCCTTGGTGGTAGTACTGGATCTGCATATAAAACATGTGTTGTTGCATAATTTGGTCTTAGTTCTTTGTAAGGTTTGTTTAGGAGGTAAAATATGAACTTAATGACTCTTATAGTCAGTTGAATGAAGATTTTGAATACTTGGGAAAAGAAAAAACTTCTGTAATCATTCACCCCCTCTGATTGTCAACATCAATCCAACATACTAAATTAAATTAAATTCTAGGTAGCCAAACATGGTATTAAAAGCTATATATATATATATATATATATATATATATATATATATATATATATATATATATATATATATATATATATATATATATATATATATATATATACATACATATATACATATATATATATATATACATACATATATACATATATATATATATACATATATACATATATATATATATACATATATATATACATATATATATATACATATATATATATATACATATATATACATATACATATATATATATATACATATACATATATATATATATACATATATATATATATACATATATACATATATATATATACATATATATATATATATACATATATATATATATATACATATATATATATACATATATATATATATATATATATATATATATATATATACATATATATATATATATATATATATATATATATATATATATATATATATATATATATATACATATATATATATATATATATATATATATATATATATATATATATATATATATATATATATATATATATATATATATATATATATATATATATATATATATATATATATATATATATATATATATATATGAAAATTACATAAGGCACCTGGGTGCCTAGGCACTCACATCAAGAACCGTCCGATACACGTGTATGATTAATAATTTTTTTGAGTTTGGGTATGAAAATGTTTTATACCCTTGATATATTTATGGTAAGTAAAGTTTTGAACTCAGTTCAAACTAGTTTGAACTACAGTGAGTATATACCATAAAAATAGTTCAAACTAATTAAACTGAAGTTGAATTTAATTTTTTTTTAGAGTTTGACATCTCAAATATACTTTTTTATGGGTATATGAAGATACCCACATCAAACATTGCGAATCTCAAAGCAAATCAACGGGTATTGATATGGGTGCCTAGGCACCAGGGTGCATAAAACACTCGTCATATATATATATATATATATATATATATATATATATATATATATATATATATATATATATATATATATATATATATATATATATATATATATATATATATATATATATATATATATATATATATATATATATATATATATATATATATATATAACAACTATGCATTTACGAGAAAAAATCAAATATTTGCAATCGGTCACATGGGAGGCTAGTTGAAAAGTCCATCCCACTGGTCAGCTACATACACTAACTTTGAGTCTGTTCTTTTTAGTTTTGGGTTATGGTTTTTTATTGCGGCTTATGGTTTTTGAGCTATTCATGAAAGAGAGTATAAAGTAACAGAAACTTACGTAAAGTTTTGGCTGATATAAATGAAGTTGTTACAATGTGTACTATAATCAACTTATAGACCCCGCCTTAAAGATACACCATTTAAAAAGCTAAGTGTTATAGAAAAGCCAAAAAACAACTTTAAAAGCTGAAAAAAAACATGCCCTTCGTCTCTTTGGTTTTGTCTATTTTTTTTAATTTTGTTACAAACATTGTACTTTCTTGCCCAGCCAGAAGCTGGGATTATAAGGAAATCACTCTCGTGAGGTGGAGTTGTGAGACTATGGTGGTGATCGGTTCGGCTGAAAAGCTCATGGTTTATGGCTGAAAACACTGTAGCTGGCTGAAAAAAGCACTGTAGCTGACAGAGGATTATTTAGCATAATTGAATTTTAAAAAAATTTAAAATATAAAAATATGTTAGCCCATTACGTATAATACAAACAAATACGGGAAAAAAAAGAACCGGCAAAAAAGCTCAACAAAAAGCCAAAAGTTCAGAAAAAGACAAAACTTATGAATAGTGAAAAATAAGCCAGAAGCCGAAGCCGAGTTGATCAGGGCCACACATTCATCGAGTGCAAATCACGATGCTCATCTTTACGCATATATGAGTATGTCTCAGTTGAAAATTTATGAGATTATGGATTTATCCTTGGCTTCCATATATCTAGACGTGCGCTAAGAGAGTGCATTTTTAGGTGTGTGCGTGTGCATTTTTAGATGTATGCATGTGTGCGCGTCTTTCTTGTGTAATCGCAAAAGAAGCCTAGGTTTTATAAAAATGCCTTGAGAGAAAAGAAAACATCGATGTTATACGGGAGGGCTGGGCACCTGGGCCGAAGGGGAGTGATAAGGACCGGCCGTTAAACAAACATCCCACGTTTGCGCATGTTATCAGCGGCGGCCTACTGGGTCTGGCCCGTGCCCCTCGCGGCCCATGTGCCGACCCGGACGAAGAGGCGGGCTGCTTCGAGCGGCATACGTCCGCAGTCCGCACCGTAAGACGGGCGCGGTCTCGTCGGAGCGTGAGTCGTGACAAGAGAGCGTCAGAACGGCGCAACGCGCGCGCGCGGGGCGGGGCAGGAGCCGAGCGGACGGGACGACGCACGCGCCGGGGATGAATCAGCACGCGTCTCGGCAACCGGGGCATGGCCGCGGCTGGTGCCATCCCATCCGTCTTGGCGCGCTCTGTCCCTCACGCCGCCGGCCGGTGCGCACTGTGCATGATATGATTACATGAACGACGAACAGCGCGCACGCACGGCACGACTGCACGAGCTGTGCACCACGGCCGCGCGCGTGTCCGGCCGCCTGTGCCGATCGACCCAGTTGCACCGACCCAACCCAGCAGGCTGTCAAGTTAAGCTTCAGTGTTTGTACGCCTTTATGTCAATTTAGCCGTTTCAACGCCTTAATTTACGTCAATGCAAAACGTGTGCATCGAAAGCACGATGCTGTTGAGAGTTTGTCTGTACGTACGGTGCCAACGAAGAAACACGATTTGTACCCGCTGTCCTGCACTTGCTCTTAGGACGAGCATGCACAATGTTGTGCCAAGGGGTCTCACAGGAGAGGGAGCGATATGGAACCTGTACCACGTACTAAAGCAAAATTTAGAAAAGGCGCCAAGGAAATGGGTTAAAGTCAAGTACGAGTTCCAGGGGAGAAAAAAAAATTTCGGCCCACCTGTAAGATCCACACCCACGACGGTCTCCGCCTCCAGATCGCCACTGGAGCAAGCCGCACCGCCGTCGGGATGAGGTCGACGAAGCTACCAACACTCGCTGTCGTCGCCACTGGGGGCCATCCCAACCTTGATGCCGCCGTTGGGATTCTGCGAAGGGAACGGGAGAGATGGGGATCAGGGAGGCGAGCAGTTGGAAGGAGAGATGGAGACAGATGGGCTTGCATTTGTTCTATTGGAGGTGGGTCCCACCGCCAACAGGACCCACAAATTGCAGAAAATTTGCTAACGACGAAAACGGATCGGATCGGATCGGATTAAGGCCCCTTTATTTCGCCTTAAACTTCTGACTCCTAGCTTATTTTTTACTATTTCTAAATTTTATCTTTTTTTTTGACTTTTTTGCCGATTCTTTTTTGTATTAATTTGTATCATATGTAATAGACTAACCTGTTTTTTTATTTTTAAAATTTTTAAATTAGTTATACTAAATAAGTCACTATCAACTATAGTATAATTTTAACCAATTACAGTGCAATTTCAGCCATAAGTCAGCTTATTTTAGCCCAACCTAATGGCACCTAAATAGTGTTTTTACCATATTCGTATTCGTATTTTATAAATGAATACGAATTCAAATATTCTTGAATACGAATACGAATCGAATATTATAACAAATGTGAATTCAAATTGGATATCTCAGTCGGATCCGGATATTCTCATTACTTTGTAGTATGAATATATTAATGACATTTATTTCCCGTACAATCACACTTAATCATTCTAATTCATTTACTTTACCTAAAGAAACACGGATTCATATGTTCAACTATTAGTCATATTATAGTAAAATATGTATATTATTTCGTCGAATACGAATACAAATAGTCCGGATAAAATAATATTTTGGATGATAAAAGTCTATACCATATTCATAGTATATTTTTTTATGCGAATTTAAATATAAATAGGAGAGAAATTATTAATTGAATAGAAAAACATATATTATATTTATATCATATATTTTTTTACTGAATACGATAATCAGATCATACGGATAATTGATATATATTTTTCATCCCTACCTATGGACCCTTAAAAGGGCCCACACCCACTCCTGATGCTCTAACAGCGTGCCACAGGGCCGATAGGTAATGAGGCCAAACGTGTGAGTTCGAGTACGTACACCTGTCTTTGGTCAACAGTACTGGAGACAAGAAATGTGCATCAATCTCACTTCGGAGCTTGGGCGTGGGCGACCCTGAAAGAAACCTGCGAGATAATGGGATCATGGACATCGACAATTCTAGCTTGCGAATTCACATAAATCAGCTCGCACGGACGTCACATGATGCATGCTGCCGCCGATGAAGGCGACTAGCTAGAGCTAGCTAGGCGGATACAGCCTGCACCGGAAGAAATTTCACCGAGCGATCCACATTGCCCAGCAAAAAAGGCATCAACAAACTCAAGTGGATCGCCGTGCAAAGGTCGATCAGGATGAACCATACTGCACATCAGCAGTGGAGGAGCAACGAGCCAATGCTTTCTTTCGATCAGGATGAACCATACTGCACATCAGCAGTGGGGGAGCAACGAGCCAATGCTTTCCTTCGATCAGGATGAACCATACTGCACATCAGTAGTGGAGGAGCAACGAGCCAATGCTTTCTTTCTTTCCTCCTTTCTTCGATCCCTCCATTATTTGTTAGTTTCTTCCCTTTCCTCGTCACACGCGCAACAGGAAGCCATGCCAGCCTCGTGGCCTCTACAAGATTACAAGCTCATGTCATGGGCGCAGCAGCGGTGAAGGGTGACTAGGCAAGGGGACCTTGACAGAAAATTGAACGGACATCATCAGACAGTCGCTCGCCACGTCGCTAGCTAAGGCAGTATTGCCTAGCTTGGGGGGAGATGTGATCTGACATGTGCTGCAACTGTCCTAAATGGCACGGAGCTTTGGTCATTGATCCGACGGCACAATGGATGGAGGCAGTGTAGAACAACAAATCATTGTTGTGAATAATTATTGGCATTGAATTATCGACCGTCCATCCATGACCATGAGCAATAATTTATACAGAGGTCGATCCAGATGAGACGGAGATCAGACGTTAGCTTGTTTCAATCAAGAATTCAGGATACGCGTTTGTTGCAAATATGGGCGAGAAATATTACAGCCGAGTGTCCGGAGCTAGTGGCCCCGATCAGACGTCCAAACGCTAGCATTTTCCTATCTTATGTAAATAAGAAGTTACTGTGTAGCTACCATGAGAGTTTTATCATCTTTAGAAGGTACCGATAACTTGTCACTAAATTATATATGAATTTATATGTAATTTGATGGTGAGGTATGATACCTCATGGTAACTTCCTAGGGAAGGTAAAAACTCTTAACTGCCATGCGTAGTATCTTGTTGCTTTGGTATAGTTCATTGGTTGGAGTTTACCTGCTACAGGCTTAGATCCAAGCTGAAGAGCTTAGATCATGGCCCATGGCGTCATGTTGAACATTGTCCACTACTCAAAAATCTGATCCTTTGTAACACTAAAGTGCTAGCAGAATCATCACGACTTAGACGTGAAGAATCACCTCTCAATGGATCCGATATTCCTGTTGCTGTTGAGATGCTGACTAGACCCAATCATCCGGCCTCTCAGTGCATCTTTGTGCGACCAATCACAGATAGAATGTCAGTATCATATCGTCTATGACAGTAACCTGAGACCGATTTCTCTGGTCACTCAATGGAACATGAGCCAAAGTTGTCACAAATCACAACATAGGTGCAATAATGGAGTATGTTGAACGGTGGTAATACAAACTCTAGAAGACTCCAAACAATACATGAATCAAGATATTTCCTAGGAGTACTCTAAAATAGCTAATTAAATTATTTAGAAAAGTTTCTAGTATCTAAATATTTTATAAGAACAGTGTAGATATTCTAGATATTTTGGATCAAGGACCGTGATTTTGACACCTATCAAGAATCCAATGGTCATTAACATATATATATATAGAGAGAGAGAACCTTGCCTCCTGCTATGACACAGCATTTGAGTATGGTAGAAGATGAGTGTAGGGTATGAGTGTTAGGCTAGCCACCAAAGGAGTGTGTGTACACTCTTTGTGTAATAGTGTCTGTGTTTTTAATAAAGTAATATTTTGTAATTGCAAGTCTCCAGGTTAGACTATGCTATTTCCAAGTACTTAGTGCATTGTTAAATTGTAATTCAACATGAGAAGCTCAGCCATCCGAAATCATAAAAGTCCTAGCTTCAACGTGAGTGGCTTGGCCGCCTAGAAGCAGGACAGTCTTGGCTTCAACGTAAGCAGCTCAATCACTCGAAAGTCAATAATTGATAGTGCACTAAGTAAGTAGAAATTAAAAGGCTAACCGACTTTATAGATAGTTAGCATTAGATGTAGGTCCTCTCAGAGTGGGTACAAAGGCTACCCCGGTTTCAAATGATTGGTATCAGAGCAAGCGGTTCGGGGCCATTAGGATCAAGAGGAGTCTTGGGTAGGTTTTGGACACTTACATGGGTCAATGCATTTTTTGTTAAGCATAGGACACTTACATTATTTGGTGTGGCACCAAGAGGCGCAAAGGGGAGACTGTCGGTGCACAATTTACGACCGTGAAGCTCATTGGTCTAGGACCAAAACTTACTTGGCACTGGGTGTCAGTCACCATGGCAGGTCTTGCTGGTGCAAGTGGTGGAATCAAGATGCTCAATAGCCACAACTATGGCTATCGACAGACCTGCATGGAGTCTTACCTGCAAGGTCAGGACTTATGGGAGGTCATTGTAGGCAGCGACACAAATCCTCTATCGAAGAAGAATGCAGAAGCCTTGAGGAAGTGACACATCAAGACAGGCAAAAGCTCTGTTCGTGCTGAGCACAATAATTAAGGAGGACCTACTGGATCACATTCATGATGACAAGACATCACATACAACTTAGGAGACTTTGTCAAAATTGTTCTCGAAGAAGAATGGGGCGCAACTCAGTATTAGTTAGTACTTTATGAAGGTGAAGAATATTTGCCATGAGATATCCTAGCTTGACCTTGAGGACAATATTAGCGAGGCAAGGATGAAAAGGATCATCATCCATGGCCTAAAACTCAACTACAACGGGTTTATAGCCAAGCTGGATCAATGGAGGTGCTTTGTGCTTGCTTACCTTGCCATAGTGCCTACTACCACTAGGCTGAGTAGCTCACAATCGGGTTGGGTAAAGTTGGAATTTTTTTAAATAATGTATTTTTTATTCTAAATTACAGTAATATACATCCTTTTTTATTTTACACTAATGATCCTCTATCACTCCACCGTTGAGCGACTAGTCGACGGTTGTGCTCTAATTGTTCAAGTCGTCCACCTGTTGAGCAACTAGATCTAGTAGCCCAACTGTTGAGCGACACATCGACAAGTCATGCACCAGTTGGATGATTTAAATAATAATAATATTTTATTAATCTGAAGGAAATAATTGTAGGGAATAGAGGGCAATTTTTGTAGGTAATACATTTAGCTAATCTTTTTTGGAAATAAAAGGGTAGGCTAGGTAGATTGGTCCGTTTATGATTTTTGTAAATTCTCAAAGGTACAAAATTTGTTAGACTCGCAATAACATTTTGTGATCACCATGTGTTTTTGTAGTGCGATAACTTTCTAAAGAATTTTGTGAGGACGATTGAGGTAGCAATGATTTATAAGTAGGAAGGTAAGCGACATTGCGATGCAACATGAAATTCATATACGGAAAAGAACTTTGGATAAATGGCATAACGATAATAACACGACAGTTAATCCGGCAAGGAGGTTACATGGCACGCAGGCTAATGAACCAAGAACGGTACATGCATACCTTTAGGGAATTAAAAATATATGGGACATACGGATGAATATGGTTGAACTACTGCGTGAAACGTGACCATTTGTCCTTGTGGCCCAGCTCGGTGTTGTACTTCTCATCTTGCACCTTAGCTTTCACCGAAATGGCCCTCTTCTACGCCCTCCCAGCCTCCCATCGCCTGGCATGCTCGTGCTCTAGCTCCTTGTGCAGCCTCTCTCGCCTCTTCTTCTTCTCCATCTAAGCCTATAGCTCTATGAGGTACCTTTCATGGCCCTCGTAGTCCTCCCTGGCCTACCTCTTCTATGACAGCAGCATCCATATGTCGTAGGGGTAGATCTTGTTGTCAATCTACTGACTGAAGTCGCATAGGCATGGTGGAGACTGCGATGGGAAGAGAGACGTGGTTACGATGTAACGGGAAGCAAAATAGTGGTGTACACTGAAATGCGATTTCATTACTAGCTGTCTGTGGCTTGGCATGTCAAATCTGCGGTCGGGGTAGTCCGTGTAGTAGTTTGGGCAACACCAATAGCACTACCCAATGGTCCACTCGTCGGTTGATTTGACACACTTGCAGGTGTCCTGACAACAGCAAAGGGGTGGTGCCACCCCCGTTGGGGGCCCTTTTAGAGGGCATTCAACGGGCATAGGAGGGGGCATGGCTTGACCCAGAATCGTTGGACGTACTGTGAGGCAGCCTTCTTAGATTGACAAGCTCCGAAGGTGGTGTTGAGGAGGTGAGTGGTGCATGTAAGGCCGTTAACTAAATGCCATGTAGTGAGCGACAATCAACTAGGGAGCCTCCCAATCCTTCAAGGGCTTGCGGATGTACTTTCATTCGTTCTCCTTGTCCATGTTATGTAGGTAGTGTTGTTGGTGAGGAGTTCTTGGCCTAGTAGCGCTGTATTTATAGCGGGAGTGGACGTAGCTGTAGCGGCTCCATTGCGATGAGGCACAGATGTATTTTGCATCCGTGCACCACGCCCTTCAAGGAGGGAGCTTGTGGCAGTCAAGTGATCTCTTGTGCTTTGTAGAGTGAGGTCATGTCCTGCTTTGCAGAGAAAAGTCATATCCTATTGTGTACAGAGTGGTCACATCCTGCTTTGTAGAGTAAGGTCACATCCTACTTTGCAAAGCGAGATCACATCCTGCTTTGCAAAGATAGATAACGACGATGAATTGACACTACAAATGAAGTTAAAGTTTGCAATTACGATGCAATTAGTTCTACACTACATACAACAAGCAAAGTACTGACTAAAGTACAAGTTACAACATGATAGCATTTCTAGTTTTAGTACCACTACACACACAACAAAAGTTAGTGCTGCACTTCATGCTGGTGTTCCTACGCATTGGCAGGCACCTTGTAACTTCTCGTAGTGTGGCCTTTCTGGCCACAGCAACCACAATGTCTACCCATCGCTCCAACTTCCCCTTTGTCCATATCATTCCTAATACGACGTCTCTGTCCACAGCCCTTCCCACCCTTCAATAGGTCAAGATTCGAAATCCAAGTCCTCCGTACAATATCTGAAGTGGCGAAGTCGCGCACAACCCTAAAGCCTCTTAGCTCGCCGCACCACACCTACAACACCCTCTCCTTCATGAAGTGCTCCAATATGAGGTTGATGGGTCTATGTTAATAGTCTCGTATGCAGTGAGGACAAGAGAGTATGGCTTGTGAAGGAGCTTTGTCTTATTGCATGTGCAGCTAGGTTCATTCACATGATCTCCAAGATATACCTCGGGGTAACAAGAGAGCGAGTCATCCCAAATCTTGCTCTGTCCCACAGGAGCACGTCAAAATGATGTTCTGTATTGCCCATCACAAAGACCGTGTGTGACTGACCCTTCTCGGTCTTGGCATGCATGTATGCCGTACTCTTTGAGCAGTATGGTGTATGTAGGTTGGCTGCATGAAATACCACATTTGCATACCTTTTTATGAAATATCCAATTGTACCTCGCAGAACACTTTCCATGATGGCGACGATGGGCTAAGAACAGAGGCCCCTAAGAACCACAGTTGTACACATCCACAAGGTTAGTGGTCATTATGCCATACCTCGCACCATCTGTGTCGTGCAACAAGGACCACTTCTCCAATGGCTTGACCTCAATTCAATGGGAAAGCACTTGATATTCCCTGAGATCCTCCGCATCACATCGGGAGGGTCAAGCTCTGGCAATGATGTGAGGTGTTCGGATTGTGCCGTCTCAGGAATAGCAGATGCTTATTCCTCTCGTCAACGTGCTTTATGGTGTACTCCTCCAGCATCTCCCACAATGCATCAAATTTACGCTACTGGTTATGCATAGCCAGCCTCTTGAACAACTTCATCAACAATTGCTGCAGGAATTGCTTGAAGAAGTTGGCACCCTAGATGGTAAATGCACCATCTGTTCCTTATGTCTGGCCAAAGGAACGAATCCTCAGGATTTTGCTAAAATTTTCTTATGGCCTTCATCATCCTAGGGTGGTGATCATAGATTATACAGATATCAGGACATACCCCAATTACTCCCTCCTTCAGATGTTGAAGGAACCACAACCAGCTGTCGAAATTCTCACTTTCGATGAATGCGATGGTCAAGAGCAGAATCTAATTGTTACTATCAACACCAATTGCTGTCAGAATCTACCCCTTATATTTTCCAGTTAGAAACATCCCGTTGATTGAGATCACAGGCAACATATGCCTGAAAGCGTCAATGTAGGCATTGAAGGCTAAGACGGCCCTCTGCAAAACCATAAAACCTGGTAGTCTTCTAGATGGTTTATCCTTCACAGTAATGTATGTGCCTAGGTTCCTATCCTGCAGCACCTGGAGCATACGAGGAAGATTATCATTAGCCACCTCGAAAGAACTAAACATTCTTTCCAAAGCCTTCTATTTCACACGCCATGCCTTCACGTAGCTAATCTTGTACTTAAATTTTTGCTCGATAGCCACCATGATGTACTTGGCGTCTAGCTCCTTCTTCTTCACTATCTCTCTGTACATGAGATTGGTTATGATGGTGAACGTTAGGTTGCAATGCTTCGGCAAAACACGACTGAGCATGCTGGAGTGTGCCTCCACCTTAGAGACAATCCAGTGAGTCTCGTACTTGGGTTTACATGCATGCACACGCCAAGGATAATCTACCTATTTGCAAACCATGATGTATTGCTCCAAGATGAATTTTAGGACTCGAAACATCCATTGTATGGACGAGGCCTACAGCTTAATGGCATCCCACAGTGATCCCTTGTCAGCAAACACTACATGAAGTCAAATCTTCGTACCATGATACTCCATGTGATTCATGCTCATCGTGTACAGCAAGACCCTCAACATTCACCCTACTATTCCATCCCTACGGCATGGGAGGCTAGGCCATCAGGTCATTAATCTCTATCTGACGCACTATGCTATCGATATACTCCCGCGTATGCTTGTCCAGTGAGCTCAGCGTGTGGTGTGTGATCTTCCCGTTCTGCCTTCACAACATTGGCCACCGCGTACTCTTCATGAACCACACGCTATGCGCCCGTGCTACTCCTACCAACCAGACGATAGTCGTCTGCAAGGCCTCGTGCGACTCCCTTCAGACATGCTTGCACGAATAGCATGCACTTGTATCCACATCGTCGGCAGCCTTCCACAAAGCCCTTCCATGCATTCATGCCATCAATCTCCTCACTCCCACCAAATGTGCATGGCAGGTTGACTCCAAAGCCCATATAAGACGACACTACACACCTCGGGGTCCAAGAAGAAGTTGCATATGAGCCACCATAGGACATCTCTGATTAGAGCATTCTTCGCGTCCGAGTGTACCAAACTAACTTGCGAAAAACCACTCAGGTAAACACCATATGGACCTTTATGAATCAAACCAACACCGTTATGCACTTTTAATCTTGTGAGATCAGACATGACTGATTTCTCACTGCAAATATTACCATTTATTAACATACATTCACTAAATATGTACTAACCTAATAAGTAGTGACATGTTGCCTACATTCGGATGAGAACAAGAACGGATAAGACTATTACCTTCATGTGAAGACCTTCTCTCCCTATCAACGAGCTTCCTTCGTCTTCCTCTCTTATCTCATGAGCTCCTCTCCTCTCCTTCTCTCCCTCTCCCGAGCTCCTCTGCTTCTCCCCCACATTCTCTCCTCTCCTCTCCTTCTCCCCCATCTCACGACCTTCTCCTCCTTTTCACTTCCCCTCTCCTTCTCTCCTTCTTTTCTCCTCTCTCAAACACCTCTCGCTCTCTCCCGAGAGAAATGGCGAAAGAGATCGTGAGGGGTAAGGCGTGCCTTTTTTAGATGCAGCCCTTCCGTCGCCAAACGGTTGAGCGACTATAGGGCTGAGTCGCCTAACAATTGAGCGACTAAGGGATAAGTCATTCAACGGTTGAGTGACTATTAGTGTAAGGGATTAGTCGCTCAACGGATGGACGACTTAGATACTTGACACGCAACCATTGGGCGACTAGTACAAGTCGCTCAACGGTGGAGCAACAGAGGATCATTAGTGTAAAATAAAAAAGAGGGTATATTATTATAATTCGTAATAAAAATATATTATTTTAAAAAATTAGTAAAGTTGAAACATAACAGCTATTTCATTAGGTCTATAAATTGCAGTTGCCCTGCACCTTTCGTTTACTGGGAAGCACCAAACACCAATATTTTATGCATGGTACATATACCATATTTATATTGGGTTCTACTTAAAAAAGGCAAAGGCAAATATAAACATCCGGTTTCTCGAAATAGTTTCACTCCTCTCGCTACCGTCTCGCTCCGAGGATAAGCCAGAAAGTCACAGATGCATCAACCACCCCACTCCTCTCGTTCATGTCACATGTATGCATCTTTCCCTCACTTTTTGCACCGTTTGTTCCTTTTTTTTCTAAAATTCATTTTTTTATAACTACTATTTATTTTCAACCAAAGCATATAAGTCACAATAAAAAATTATAAGCAACGCCCTCATAAAAAGCTAGTTAGTACTCCAGTCAGCACTTGGCAGTATATCATCAGTCCTCGACGAGTTGATTACACATGGCACCGCTATTTAGATTCATCGAACGGCTCATACTTAGGTGGTGATCGGTTCGGCTGAAAAGCTCGTGGCTTATGGCTGAAAACACTGTAGCTGGCTGAAAAAAGCACTGTAGCTGACAGAAGCTTATTTAGCATAATTAAATTTAAAAAAATTTAAAAATAAAAAATATGTTAGCCCATTACGTATAATACAAACAAATACGGGAAAAAAAGAACCGGCAAAAAAGCTCAACAAAAAGGTAAAAGTTCAGAAAAAGACGAAACTTATGAATAGTAAAAAATAAGCCAAAAGTCAAAATTGAAAGCCGAGTTGATCACGGCTACCCGCGCGAAGTCGACGCAACAAAGGCGCCCGCACCTCCTGCCTGCGTGGCCGCTTCCTCTCGTTTGATCCGTCCCTCTCTCGCCGCACCACTACTTGCTCTCCTGTTGCTCCGTAAAGTACACCGCTATATATATCCATCTCTTAACTCTCCTCTCCTCTCCTCTCCTACTGTGCTTGGCCAGAGGCTAAGGAATTCTGCGGTTGCTGCCTGCCTTCTAGCTGGTGTGTTCCTTCCTTCCTGCCTATCAGCTTACATTTCTCAGTTTGATCGCCGGATAAGTTTTTTTGTCATCTTATCGGTGTAGATTGAGCTTTACTACAATAAAGACTGGATACTTCTCAATATTGATACATATCTATATTACTCCCTCCGTTTTGCAATATTCCTTTGAGGAATTATTTTCATTCTCTATCCTGATTTAACGCTGAGAAGAGGTTGAATAGTTGTACTATGCCATTTTCTATAGGGATATGTACAGTCCAAAGTCATTAGTTTTTTATTAGATTTGGTGTCTTCTTCGTCTGCGTATTGTGAAATGGAAGGAGCACGTTGCTTTGTGCATTTCTTGATTCGTGTCAATATGTCATATGTCATGTTCATGTTTGACTGGGGTTGGGAGTGCAGTGTAGGAAGTTCCGTCGGGAAGGGGGGAGAGGGGAGTGACGAGTGAGAAACGAAGTTTGTAGTACGTTGCAAGGCTACGATTTGTTTCTGGCATCGTTTCCATGATCTGTTTCTTACTTTTCTTGGGGTGAGGTAACTGCAAGGACATATTGTGATTTAGAGTAGCTCTTGTGACCAAGAGAATGGAGAATTTCTGGTAGGGACATTGGGGGGAGGAATCAGCACTCCATTCTCATGGTTCATAACAATGATATATTGTCGTCATCAGTACTAGACAAATTATTGGTTAGCTGTGCTAAGAGGATGCATGCAAAAAGCGTACAATTTAATGTAGCAGAACCATTTTCAGATCATGTAGTAGTGTGTCAATGCGCAATCTCCACCGTTTGATCGTATTTGGTCCAAAGCAATCTACTGTTTAAACTGCACCAGAAGTTGCACATCCTCGTCATGAGATGCAGAAATACGGAGTAAACAAGTGCCATACATGCTAGTAGAGACAACGGCATAAGGACTTTTGCTATGATTCAGTATGGAATCATTCAGTTCATCCACTTGCTGGTTGAGTTAAATGCTGATATGAAGTATGAACACATACAAGACCTGATCTTAATTAGCTGAGAGGCAGAGAAAGGTATTGGATATGTTCCATGTATCTGCTAAAATATCTGACTAAGTTCTTATATAGTAAGTCTGCGGAGGTTAGCAAGCAATTTGGTATTTGTACTTGGGATTCAAAGAGCACGTATATGTTTCTTAAAAATTAATTATACGACTTTCTTGTGTTGAAAAGTACATCAGAAACCATAAGCACAAACTGTTGTGCTCAAGGAAGTGCCAGAGGCTCAGAGAAATATGTAGTAAACTTGCATGTTTGTTCTGATAAGAATGGAAAGTTGGAAACACTGATATTTGCTAGATGAAAAAGCATCTAATTATCTTTTATTACTTGGTCCCCATGATTATTCAGTAGCTGTCTTTCAGGATAATGATTAGTCATTAACTCCTTTCACACTTCAATTTCCTTCAATTCTACTCAAATATCACTTTGGTGGAAGCCAACTGCACATTGCTTTCTTTAGTTTCTGAAATTTAAACGCTGTCTATTTGTGTGGAAATTTCAAGGTACTAATTTTACCATCAAATTTTCAGTATACCGCCAAACTAATTTTAGGTTCCCTCGTTTTCAGGTACAAATTATGTCAATTTCACAGTTTCAGATATATTTCTGGTTCATTCTCCTATTTGCCAGTTTTGGAATATCCACATCTCTACCTCTGGAAACAGATGCACTCCTGGACATCAAAAGTCGTCTGGATGATCCACAAAATTACCTAAGCAACTGGGATGAATCTCACTCACCGTGCCAATTTTACGGTGTAACGTGCGACCATAATTATGGTGATGTCATTGGAATATCACTCTCAAATGTCTCACTATCAGGCACTATATCGCCATCATTTTCTCTTCTTCGCCAATTGCATACTTTGGAGCTCGGTGCAAACTCCATCTCAGGCATTGTTCCTGCTGCGCTGGCCAACTGCACAAATCTGCAAGTTCTTAATCTGTCAATGAACAGTTTGACAGGTCAATTGCCTGATTTTTCATCATTACTCAAACTACAAGTTCTTGACTTATCAACAAATGCATTTTATGGTGCATTCCCTGTATGGGTCAGCAAATTATCGGGCCTAACTGAATTAGGCCTAGGAGAGAATAACTTCGATGAAGGTGATATTCCTGAAAGCCTTGGAGGCCTGAAGAATCTGACATGGCTATTCTTGGGGCAATGCAACCTTAGAGGAGAGACACCGGCTTCAGTCTTTGATTTGGTGTCACTTGGAACTCTGGACGTCTCACGCAATCAGATGACCGGTGTGTTCCCGAAGGCGATATCCAACTTGCGCAACCTCTGGAAGATTGAGCTCTACCAAAACAACTTGACCGGTGAAATTCCTTCTGAGCTTGCACATTTGACATTGTTATCTGAATTTGATGTGTCTCGGAATCAACTTACTGGTATACTGCCCAAGGAAATTTCTAGCCTGAAGAAGCTCAAGATCTTCCATATATACCGGAACAATTTCTCTGGTGAGCTTCCTGAAGGACTGGGGAACTTGCAGTTTCTTGAGTCATTTTCAACCTATGAAAATCAGTTCTCTGGAAGGTTCCCTGCCAACCTTGGCCGGTTCTCACCACTCAATGCAATTGACATATCAGAGAACTATTTTTCCGGTGAATTTCCAAGGTTCCTGTGCCAAAACAACAAACTGCAGTTCTTACTGGCTTTGAACAACAACTTCTCAGGTGAATTCCCCAGATCTTACTCTTCCTGCAAGACACTTCAAAGGTTCAGAATAAGTCAAAATCAGTTCACTGGGAGTATTCCTGATGGCATATGGGGATTGCCTAATGCTGTTATCATTGATGTTGCTGACAACGGATTTACCGGGGGCATATCTTCTGATATAGCTATTTCAGCCACTCTGAACCAGCTGTATGTTCATAATAACAACTTCTCTAGCGAGCTTCCATTGGAGTTGGGGAAACTCTCTCAGCTGCAGAAGCTGGCTGCTTCCAACAACAGATTCCATGGACAAATTCCTACGCAGATTGGAAATCTGAAGCTGTTGTCATACCTACATTTGGAACACAATGCAATGGAAGGGCTGATACCTCCTGATATTGGTATGTGCAACAGCCTGGTCGACCTAAATCTTGCAGGGAATTCTTTTGCTGGTGGCATTCCAAACACACTTGCCTCCCTTTTCACTCTGAATTCACTGAATCTATCACATAACATGATCTCTGGTGAAATCCCTGAAGGACTGCAGTGGCTGAAGCTCAGTTACGTTGATCTCTCCCACAACAAGTTGTCTGGACCAGTCCCTCCACAACTCTTGATGATAGCTGGAGATGATGCATTCTCTGAAAATGCTGGCCTTTGTGTCACTGACATTTCAGAAGGGTCAAGGCAAATTGCCACCAATTTAAGCTCTTGCCACTGGACCGACAACCGTCATAACTTCTCACGGAGACGGCTATTTGTTGTGCTGATCATACTGACATCTTTGGTTGTTCTCCTATCTGGGTTGGCGTGTCTGAGATATGAAAATGACAAGCTTGAAGTGTTCAAGAGAAAGCGGGACACTGAGAGTGCCGATGACAGTAACTCAAAGTGGGTTATTGAGTCCTTCCATCCTCCGGAGCTCGATCCTGAAGAGGTGTGCAACTTGGCAAAGTTTACTGGCAAGAATCGAGCAAAGGGAGGGGAATTGTGGCTGTGAAACAGCTATGGAAGCATGATGATGCGAAGTGTTAAAGTAGCATATCTATTATCGATATTCTTAGTTTAATCTCGGTTTAATTCCCATCTCTAGAGATAAAGTCCAGCTGGACTAGTAATACTTGTAACTGAATTCTACTGTTATATGTAACCTCCTGTAACTCTGATTTTGTTTTTCAGCTTGGCTACAGTGCTGCCCAGCAATATAAATCTGCGCCGCTCCTCTATTTCGGTGGTGCGCATTAGCCTTCCATCTTGCTTCTCTGTTTTGACATGGTATCAGAGCCTGTCAAATCTCAACAGCCATGATCACAAGTATCATGAGTTCCGCATCCGTTTCTTCTTTCAGCTTCTTTCTGCTCTTCCTCCCTGACATCAGCCTCGGCTGGTCCGCTGCCGACGCCCTCTCTCAATTCCTTCATCAACATTAAGCTAATGTGCGACAACTACCTCACCCAGAAGGCTCAATTTCTTCCCTACTTGTGGAGTTAGCAGCTTGTAGGGTATGTCAACGGAACAATTCCATGCCCTGAACCAATGATCTCGGTGACAACTGACTCGGGTGTTACTTAGGTTCATGTTGGAATATGACTCAAATAGATTCAATCCTACTCGAATAAGTCTATTCTAGTCCTACTCCAATTTGATGCCTGCAAGAACCTATAAATATGGGCCACCCTTGTACATGTAATCCTGTACCGTTATTAGTGGATTTGTCTCCCGTGGTTTTTCCCTTCACATTGAAGGGTTTTCCACGTAAAAACTCGCGTCTCTTATGTCTCTATTTTCCTAACAAGTGGTATCAGAGCATTGGAGATCCGATCTAATAGCGACACCGTCCGCATTCGTCCGCTCGTCCAAATATCGGCGAAATCATCGAAGGTGCTGCAGCGTTCGTCGAATTCGAGCCGGATTCGAAGTCGCTAGTTCCTGAGCATCGCTGAGAAGCAGCCGCTTTTTCCGTCGCCTGTTCCGAGCCGGATTTCAGTTCGATTCTCCGCACCAGCGCTCGTTTTCAAAAGCTCAGCCGCTGCATCCTCGGCAGAAGCAACACAGCAGATCGAGTAGCAGCCAGCAGCACTCAGCCACCCACATCGCCGTGTTGCAGCGCACAGATCGAGAAAAGAAAAAACAAGTCTCTCACGTTACGTGAATAGAAGTGTCCCAGGAAGTGTTTTTCTTCAGAACCTACCATATTTTTTTGATCTGCAATTTTTTTCCTCCAACATGTCATCCACTAAATTTGACATTGAGAAGTTCAATGGCAAGATCAGTTTTTGCATATGGCAGGTTCAGATGAAAGCTGTTCTCACACAAATTGGCGTTCGAAAGGCTTTGGGTAATAAACCAAATGACATGGCTGATGATAAATGGGAGGAATTGGATGAAAAAGCACTATCTGCCATACAACTTAGTTTGTCTACGGATGTTTTGCGCGAAGTTATTAATGAGACGTCCGCGTCCTCATTATGGAAGAAATTGGAGACGTTATACATGAAGAAAAGTCTCGCCAACAAATTGCGCCTCAAAGAACGTCTGTACACGATTCGCATGGCAGAAGGTACCTCTATTCAGTCTCATCTTAATGAGTTTAATTCGCTCATCATTGATCTTGAGAAGTTAGAGGTGAAAATTGAAGATGAGGATAAGGCTATTTTATTGGTTGTCTCTTTGCCTGCTACCTTTAAACACTTCAAAGAAATTATGCTTTATGGCAATCATGATACCCTTAGTTTTGAGGATGTTAAATCAAATTTATTGTCCAAAGAGAAATTTGATACTGATTCTCGTTCTGAAGTTAAGGCCGAGGGGTTAATTGTTAGAGGTAGATCATCCCAAAAAGGTGATTTTTCTAGATCAAAGTCCAGATCTAAATCAAGAGACAGTAAATCTAAACTTTTTTGCCGTTATTGCAAGAAAACTAATCATGATATTTCTGAGTGTTTCAAATTAAAAAGGAAGGAAGAAAGGAGTAAAACTCAGAAAGAAAAACCTGCTGAGGCTAGTTTTGTTGGCAATGAATCTGATGGTGAGGCTCTTATCAGCACTACTAGTTTGGAGAATCGAACTGCTTGGTTTATTGATTCAGCTTGCACTTTTCATATATGTCAATATAAAGAGTGGTTCTCTACTTATGATTCTATTAGTAGTGGTGAAGTTCTGATTGGTGATGAGTCCCCACTTGAAATTATTGGAATTGGTTCTGTTCAAATTAAGACTCATGATGACGCTATTAGGACCCTTACAAATGTTCGCCATGTTCCTAGAATGAAAAGAAATCTTATTTCTTTGGGCACTTTAGAATCCATGGGATATAAATATTCTGGTGATAATGGTGTTCTTAAGATTTCGAAAGGCAATCTTGTTGTGTTAAAAGCCAATAGAATCAACAGTCTCTATCACTTGCAAGGATCTACAGTCACAGGTGTTGCAGCTGTTTCTACTATTGCATCGGATCCTCACATCACCAAGCTTTGGCACATGCGCTTGGGTCACATGAGTGAGAAAGGTATGCATCTCCTATGCAAGAAAGGTCATTTAGATAATATTGGCAAACTTGATTTCTGTGAACATTGTGTTTTTGGCAAACAAAAGAGGGTTAGTTTCAGCACTGCAACTCATCAGACCGAAGGAATTCTTGATTATATTCATTCTGATCTTTGGGGCAAGTCTAAGTTTCGTTCTATTGGTGGATGTGAGTACTTTATGACATTCATGGATGATTTTTCTCGCAAAGTTTGGGTTTATTTCTTGAAACATAAAGATGAAGCTTTTTCAGTGTTTCAGAAGTGGAAAATTTTGGTGGAAAACCAAACTGGCAGAAAGATAAAGAAGCTTAGAACTGATAATGGATTGGAATTTTGTAGTGGTGAGTTTGCTAACTTTTGTGCTAATCATGGTATTGCAAGACATTTGATTGTCCCAGGAACCCCTCAGCAGAATGGTGTTGCAGAGTGTATGAATTGTACTCTTTTAGAAAGAGCTCGTTGCATGCTTTCAAATGCAGGCCTTTGGAATAAGCGTGCTCTGTGGGCCGAAGCGGTTTCTACAGCTTGTTATTTGGTCAATCGCTCCCCAAATTCCGCTATCAATTTTCAAATTCCAGAAGAGGTTTGGTCAAGTAAACCAGTTGATTATTCTAATTTGAAAATCTTTGGTTGTCCTGCTTATGCTCATGTTAGCACTGGAAAATTAGAGCCTAGAGCAAGAAAATGCATATTTTTTGGTTATGGTTCTGGTGTCAAAGGATATCGTTTATGGTGTTCTGAAGCTCACAAGTTGATCATTAGTCGTGATGTTACTTTTAATGAAGGTGTTTTACTCTCATCGAGTAGTGATAATGTGGGTTCTTTGTCCACAATTGAATCTGAAATTGATGAAGCTGTTTCAAGGAATACAGAATTTGATGTAGTTTTACCTATTGTTAATAATGATTCTTTAGTTGCTCCTACCACACAGCAAGTTTCTGATTCATCATCTTCTAGTAATAATGATCATTGTATTGCTCGAGAGAGAACAAGAAGGAATATTCAATTGCCTGTTAGATATCGTGACACTGATGATATGGCTTGTTATGCTCTTCTTGTTGCACAAGATGTTAATGATACTGTTGAACCTTCTTCTTATTCTGAAGCTATCTCATGTGACAATTCTTCTAAATGGTTAACTGCTATGAATGAAGAAATTGAGAGTCTTCATAAAAATCATACATGGGATTTGGCAGAGCTTCCAAAAGGTAAGAAACCTTTAAAGTGCAAATGGATTTATAAGAAGAAGGAAGGTATTTCTGGAGTTGAACCTGCAAGATGGAAAGCCCGTTTAGTGGTGAAAGGTTTTGACCAAAGGGAAGGTATTGACTTCAATGAAGTTTTTTCTACTGTTGTACGCCACTCTTCAATTCGGGTTATGCTTGCTTTTGTTGCTTTATTTGACTTGGAATTAGAGCAACTTGATGTTAAAACTGCTTTCTTACATGGAGATTTAGAAGAGGAGATTTTTATGACACAACCTGAGGGTTTTGCTATTCCTGGAAAAGAGCATTTAGTATGTCATTTGAAGAAATCTCTCTATGGTCTTAAACAAGCTCCTAGGCAGTGGTATAAAAGGTTTGATTCCTTTATGATTGCACAAAGATATTCACGCAGCAACTATGATAATTGTGTTTATTTCAAGCGATTTCCCAATGGATCTTTCGTTTATTTGCTGCTTTATGTTGATGATATGCTCATTGCTTCTCATGACAAGTCATTGATTAATGAGTTGAAGGCTCAACTTAGTCATGAATTTGAGATGAAAGATCTTGGTCCTGCAAAGAAAATTCTTGGCATGGAAATTCTTCGTGACCGTGAGGCTGGTAAATTATTTCTATCTCAGAAAAATTACATTGAGAAGATACTTGACAAGTTTAATCTTGGTAATTTCAAGCCTGTTTCTACACCTTTTGCTTCACATTTTAAATTATCTTCAAGTCAATGTCCTGTTAATGAAGATGACAAAGACTATATGTCACGTGTTCCTTATGCCAGTGCCGTTGGCAATCTTATGTATGCTATGATTTGCACTCGTCCAGATTTAGCTCATGCAGTTAGTGTGGTTAGCAGATTTATGCATAATCCTGGCAAAGAACATTGGAATGCTGTTAAGTGGATTCTTCGTTATTTGAAAGGCACTTCTAATTTTGGCTTGATGTTTGATAAGAATAAAGTGAAGACAAATAATGTTGTTGGGTTTGTTGATTCTGATTATGCCGGAGATTTGGATAAAAGAAGGTCTATTTCTGGATATATCTTCTCTTTGTGTGGTTCAGCCGTTAGTTGGAAAGCTTCACTTCAACCTGTTACTGCTCTTTCCACTACTGAAGCAGAATATATTTCTACTACTGAAGGTGTCAAGGAAGCTATTTGGTTACGAGGTCTTGTTTTTGAACTTGGTATTCCACAGGATATTAATACTGTTTATTGTGATAGCCAGAGTGCTATTTGTTTGACCAAGAATGATATGTTTCATGCCAAGACCAAGCACATTGATATCAAGCACCACTTTATTCGTGATATTGTTGCTCAAGGGCAAGTTATTGTGGGGAAGATACATACTGAAGATAATCCCGCAGATATGCTTACAAAGTCACTTTCAAATACTAAGTTCAAGCATTGCCTGGACTTAGTAGGCATTCGTGGTGCTTAGCAGCCCTTCGGGGCTTTGGAGACATTTTCTTCAAGATCATATTTATAGGGTTTTTGAGTCAAGGGGAGGTTTGTTGGAATATGACTCAAATAGATTCAATCCTACTCGAATAAGTCTATTCTAGTCCTACTCCAATTTGATGCCTGCAAGAACCTATAAATATGGGCCACCCTTGTACATGTAATCCTGTACCGTTATTAGCGGATTTGTCTCCCATGGTTTTTCCCTTCACATTGAAGGGTTTTCCACGTAAAAACTCGCGTCTCTTTTGTCTCTATTTTCCTAACAGTTCAGAATCCTGAGTATGTCCGATGGCTGCAACAGGATCAAACGGTCCTTGGAGCGATCCTGTCATCCCTCTCCAGCGATGTGATTACTCACGTCCTCTTCCTCGCTACTTCTCGTGAGGTTTGGCAAACCTTGGAGCATCTCTTCTCCTCATAGTCGAGGGCCAGGGTGAGGCAGGTGCGGATGCAACTCTCTAATCTCAAAATGATATATTCATTCGCCCATGTGTACTTCAACAAGACGAAGGAGCTTGTTGACATGTTAGCTTCCATTGGTTCATACGGTGTTTACCTGAGTGGTTTTTCGCAAGTTAAGGAGCTTGTTGAGCGCCTTTGAGCAATAGTCCTTAACTTATTACTCTTAAAGGTTACCGTCTCCTAGACAGCTTGGAGGTGTGAGAGCCGATGATCTCTTTAAGAAATTATGAAGAGGTCCGATTATGTTATGAAGGTTGGAGCTCACCTACCCGGTGTACGAAAAAGCTACCACTAATGATTTGAGAAAGGTTCAGCCGATTTGATTTGTTCAAGCTATCTCAACGTAGATTAATGGAGACAAATAAATCTATGAGACCAGGAAAAAATTCTTCGTGTTCTTCTTATGGTTTTTATATCATTATTTGTTACTTTGCGCATTTCCTTTCCTAGAGTTTATATTAATTGATTGTCCTCTATTTAGGTTGTTGGTGCACATAGTAAAACTTAGATAATTTAGGCTTTGATTTGTGAGAAATCATGTTTTATCCCATTCTCGTTATTAAATTTTTTATCTTAATTAAATAAATTTAAAAACTTCTTATCCACCATCCTCTAATCGATTATTTTTTATCCTACACTTGTTTGTATTGATAATATTAAGAGTTTGTCTCCTCGCAAAAACAAAATGACTTTGTAAAATATGTGTATCTAGGGGTGGTTTGCACTATATGTTCTTTTACGTAAACGATACTGTATGCATGAAATTTTTCCGAATAATTAGATGGTTGTTTTGACAGCATTATTCGGACGTTATACATACCGATTCAATTGAAATTCAAATAATTAAGGTAACCGGTGGCTAGTCAACTAGTATACAGTACCTTTGTCACGTTGCTACCATTGCGAGTCCCACCAACTCTACGTTACCGGGTTCATCTGCGAAATTTCCAAGATTTACCCCTATGACCTTTCAGTGACTTAAAAAAATCACTATGATTACCAACTGTATATCTTCAGAAAAAAGAAATTCTAAGAACCATTTTCAAAAATTGCAATATAAATTCACATACAAAATTTACTACTGCAACGTGCCCTATGCAATGAGGCAATAAGCGATTGGATACTTCAGTCCAAAACCCGGTGGATGATGTCACGGAGGCCTGATTTGCATTGCCTGCCAGAAAGAGAAGGGGGAAGATGGGACACATGTGTCACGAGAGGGCACACAGCACACGTGAGCCACATGACATGAAACCCGCCGTCATTTTATTCTTTTTTTTTTACCCTTCACCCCAACCCCATTAATCATTGAGAGCAGGTAGGAAGCACTATAGAGCCTTACTACAATAACTAGTTTTTAAACAGAGTATCTTTTTAAGATAGAATCTAATTATAGTACATACTGTGCCGACTTCATTTATATCGGCAAAAACCGCACATGAGTTTCTATTACTCTGTAATCTCTCGCACGAACAGCCCAAAAGTCACATGACGCAGCTAAAAATCATAAGGTTCAGCAAAAAAGAACAGCCCATAACCTCCTCTCTCCCATCAGCTGCCGCTCTCACTCCCCTCCTATCCTCCGCTGCTCCCCTCCTCTCTCTACCGACGACCGCTCTGCTTCCCCTCTCCCATTGCTCTCCCTCCCCTCTCTCTTCTCTAGCGTCGCACAGCTTCATACCCCTCCTCCTCCCACCCCTCCTTTACCACTGGTGGTGACCTCATTGCTTCGCTGCATCGCCGTTTCATCCTTCCCCGCCGCTTCTACCTCACCCAACCTAATATTCAATGTGCCGCGCCTTATCGTGCCTCCCTCCGTTGCCACCCACCACTAGACCACCATCTCCCCAGCCTCCATCTACATCCGAGGGCGAGGTGAACCCGTCGACGGCTACGGCACCTTCTCGGCTCTAGCTCGAGCTGTGCACCGTCAGATCCGAGATCAGTGTCATGAAATCCAGCCAGATCCAAGATCAGCATCACTGAATCCAGCTAGATCCGTAGTCGGCATCGCCATATCTGCTCCATCCTGTTGCCAGCGACGAAAACAACGATCAGGCGAGCATCGTCGATGGAGAGGGATTGGATATGTGGGATCCGACGGGAGGAAGCTGTCCCGTTCTATTTGAAGAAAACGGTACCGTTTTGTGGTTTTTCTCTTAATTATTTTGCCTTGATCATTTATTAAACTATCTGAGGGTCTATTTCAAAATAAATTCTATTTTTTAGTTTTTAAAAGTCGGCTTTTGAATAGGATAATTTTTATAGATTATTTATGTAAATCATTTGGGATCAGCTTTAAATCGGATGGCTTCGTCCCTGACACTAAAGACAGCACTTCGATCAACCGATACGACTTCCCATTATTTCCTCTACTTCTACCCTCTTCTCCTGTAGTACTCCACTACAGAATACCCCCGCCTCGAACACGGCAGCCGTGGTCGTGACCTCACCTCCACTCCACACGCTCGGGAAAATCCGGTCGGGTCAACCTACCCTTCGCCTCCACGATCTCACCCGCTTCCCCACTCCACGCGCTGCCCCGCCCCGCCCCCTCCCGCCGCTCGTCTTGCCCAGATCCGGCCATGCTCAGGTAAAGCTCGTAAAGCTTTGTTCCCGATGCGCGTTCTTGACTCCGCGTTGGTTTGGGCTACTGCGATTTTTAACTTGCCGTCTCGCAAACGGGCTGATGATTGGTCTGCCACGACTGTTGAATTGCCCTCTACTGATTCTTTTTGGTTTGCTGTTGTGTTCGAAGGTGAGCGGTGGCACGCGCAACAGATCATGCTGCGGTAGGATTAATTTGGCAAGATCTGAGATGCTTCACTTGTTAGGTGTGTTCTGGTACCTGTGCTTCATTTGGTTTATGTTTGCTGTATGTATACACAGAAGGAAAAGGGGAAAAAGAATCTGTGAATGCCCAGCATATATTTTATCTTTACCACGTGGTGTTAAAACTATAGCAAACTGTTTATTTCTCTTGCTCGGAGTTAAGCGTGGTTGTCAACCCCTGCTGTAGGAAACTACTATACTTCAGTGTATTAATTAGACTATCGTTCAGTTACAATGATTGGTATAGCATAGCTCAGTTACCTTATTCAGAGTGCTGTTACGGGCTGTCTGGTGAAGCAAACATGCAGAAGTTGGTAGGATGCTGAAAACTTAACTTGTCAAACAACCATTTAATGAGAACAGCTTGCTTAGGTTAGTTCTAGAGTTGATTATTGCATCAAACAGCATATTTCAATGCTGATAACAGTTAATGAAACTACAGGAACCAATGGAATGTTTAAATCTAGCATGTTCGTTTTAGTTTCTTTCCCCTGACAACTCTAATTACGTAGTGCCAAATAATTTGTATTTATTTTTTTGTTTGTTCACAGCTTTACATTGCAACAAATCCCAAACTTAAATTCACTGGTGCTCGACAAACCTAACAGTTAGTGTTACAACTTGATCCCAGGAGAAAACACACACATCGCAAATAATCTGAGAGAACACGGAAGAAATTTCTGAATTTCTTTATTCTCTTATTTGCACCCCCTCTTTCTTGCTTTTCTTCCCTTGGATACAAAACTGGATACAAGTCTCCCCAATATATAGGGATAAAACTCTCCTACTCCTATTCCGATTTAGACTTCAAGTTGGACTCAACTTCAACTTGAGTTACATACGGAGACAGACTCTACCACGTCTAAAACTCGAAATCAAGATTATTTCTAATAATTTCCCCCTTAATCTTGACTTGACACACTCTAGTTTTAGTCTCAATACATTATGAACTACCAGCCACGCCTCCACGTGAAGCGTTTTACATGTAACCTGTATGTAGGAACTCAACTCAACTGGTACGGGTCCACCAGATGCAAAGATTCTAAATCATTGAAGTAGTCGATCTCAACTACGACTTACTAAACTCATACTTGACACAGAATGGTGACACATCTCCTCGACATTCCAATTCCTTTTCACCTTACTTGAGTTTGGACGGCGAACACATCTCCTCAACGTCCAACACTCCTTGAGCATCGGATAATGCAGTGAGACAGCGAAACTCTCCTTCGCCATCATACTAGTGATGCCTCGTCGCCGGCAACACCACTTCCCAGAGTACGCGACATGATCTTGAGCACAAATCAAGAACTCGAACTACCTTGAAGCTGCTCTTGGACCGAGGAAACGGAGAAAAAAAACTGCACTCGTTTTTTTCCTTTTCCTCTTGTGACTTGCTCTGTTGGACTTACTCTCTGTTGCTTATCTCTACCATATAACGCTATAACTGGAATATATACACCCCAAACTTTAAACTGACTAGAGGCCGTGTGTGTCGGATTCATTCATATAGAGATCCTCGAGAAGAGGATGCTGGGTGATGCATCATGATGTCTGAAGCATTCGTAAGGCCTTGCAGCATCCTAATGATCTCGGTCGTGTCCTCCAGGTAGTACTTTGCCTTGCTCGGCTTCTGCTCGACAATGCAAGCAAACACCTCGGCCACCGGCGACAATGTCGGCCCCAAGACGGCGCCGTTGATCACTTGGAACATGTCCTCGTCGAACCTGTCGTCGCTGGCGAATAGAACGAAGTCGGCGTGAATGCCCTTGCGCTGCATTGCCGACAGGATTTGCTCTTTGGGTTGGCACGAGCCGAAGTCCGGATCGGCGTCCTGGTAACGCCACACGATGCAGCTATCCTTGGCCTCAATGGACGATCCGTCCGTCGCCTCGATGTAGAGCTCCATGATGGGCTCTGCGATCTGCTTCCAGTCGAAGCTCGCGACGGAGACGCAGGTCGTCCACTCTGACTCGTGCCTGTCCGTGTGCCTGATGAAGTAGCCGTGCTCGGCGGTAATGACGAGCTTCTTGTCGCAGGCAGCGAACCAGGCGCTGAGCGTCTGCCTGCCGCTGGCCCCAACGAGGTAGATGGTTGTGAGGGACGGCATGGCTCTGATACCACTTGTTACAACTTGATCCCAGGAAAAAACGCACACATCGCAAATAATATGAGAGAACACGGAAGAAATTTCTGAATTTCTTTATTATCTTATTTGCCCCCCCCCCCCTCTTTCTTGCTTTTCTTCCCTTGGATACAAAACTGGGTACAAGTCTCCCCAATATATAGGGATAAAACTCTCCTATTCCAATTCAAACTTCAAGTTGGACTCAAGTTTAACTTGAGTTACATACGGAGACAGACTCTACTACGTCTAAAACTCAAAGTCAAGATTATTTCTAACAGTTAGCTACCTAGGCTGGTGAACTATGATGTGCAACGTGGTATTAGTAATATGCTGTGCTCTTGCTTCCATTTCCACACGGATAAAACTCACAGTTAGACACGAGCCAGAAATTGAATGCTATTATCCAGTCAAAATAAAGCTATTAAGAGCGGCCTTATGTTTCAAGTGGGTAATGGAGGGTAACCAGCTAACGACTAGGTGACATGATTCTTTCATTCCTTCTTTTATTTTGTGCTGGATAAACTTATTTCATCATAATTCTTGAACTACCTTGCTAAAATTTTGCAATATCTGTTTCAAAAGGCAAAACAATGGCTGTCTGTCTGAATAAGCCAATCAATATGATTTCATTGAAACTTCCTTGTTCCATCTTTCTCATGGTTATCCTACCCAATATATGTAATGTTCTATGTTTTACTTGTTTGTTTGAATCACTTTGAATGATTTATTACAGCAGCTTTCTTATGAAGATTAGCAAGGGGAGAATGAAGATGAGGAACAAACAGCGAAAATCATCTGCTCTAAATTTTGATGCAGGATGTGGATCTTCCTTATGTTTTGTTGTATGGAGCTTGGTGGGATTAGCCCTCACTGTCTGTTTCTTCTTTTCCATTAACCATGAAGCAGACACTGGGAAGGCCCGTATTTATTTCAGCCATCTATCTGCCACCAGAGAATTGGAAGAAATTGAGGAGGAGCATTTCCTCTTGCCACCTCCTCACAAGGTGAATCCCCGTGCAGCGAAACGACGGGGGCCTCGCAAGCCTCCAAAGGTCATTGATGAATATCTGGATGAGTCCTCAGCAACACATGCCCTGTTCTTTCCTGATCAAAGAACCGCAGTGAACCCATCAAAACGTGGAAATGATAGCATGTACTTTTATCCCGGTAGGGTGTGGCTAGACACTGATGGAAATGTCATTCAAGCTCATGGTGGTGGGATTCTGTATGATCACAAGACTGCCAAATATTATTGGTATGGAGAAAACAAAGGTGGGCCAACCTACCAAGCACACGCCAAAGGCACACATCGGGTCAGTAGAAATCCTAATATAATATGATATCTAGCTTAGTTTGTGTTAGCTTTCTTAGTAATTTGTTCTGATGTAATAAACGTCACAACAACAGGCTGTGATTTTGATTACCTTTAGTTTGTTGGTAATTGGTGCTTAGTAGGTTGGTATGGGCTAATGAGTGGCTGCATTCACAATGCCAGGTAGACATTATTGGGGTAAGCTGCTACTCCTCAGAAGACCTATGGTCATGGACTCACGAAGGAATTGTGCTTCCTGGAGAGCCTACTAATGTCACACATGACCTTCATAAATCAAAGGTCCTTGAGAGACCTAAGGTGATATATAATGATCACACTGGGCAATATGTCATGTGGATGCACATTGATGATGCTAACTACACCAAAGCATCTGTTGGTGTGGCTGCCAGCAACTCTCCCACTGGACCTTTCACTTATCTCTACAGCTTTCGCCCGCATGGATTTGAAAGTAGAGACATGACAATCTTCAAAGATGATGATGGAGTGGCTTACCTCTTCTATTCTTCTCGTGACAATACTGAGCTTCATGTCAGTCCATTGACAAAGGATTATCTTCACATCACATTAGCAATGAGAAGAATATTAATAAGACGACACAGGGAAGCTCCGGCTATCTTCAAGCTCCAAGGAACCTACTACATGATCACCTCTGGTTGCTCAGGTTGGGCTCCTAATAGAGCATTGGCACATGCTGCAGACTCACCCATGGGCCCATGGGAGACATTGGGGAACCCATGCGTTGGAGGCAACAGGTTTTTCCGGCTGACTACATTCTTATCTCAAAGCACATTTGTGCTTCCCATCCCTGGCTTGCCTGGTACATTCATCTTCATGGCAGACAGGTGGAATCCATCAAACTTGAGAGACTCCCGGTATGTTTGGCTACCCCTGTTCATTGGGGGATTGGCAGATGAACCGTTGGACTACAGTTTTGGATTCCCGTTGTGGTCGAGGGTGTCTATTTATTGGCACAGGAAATGGCGCCTCCCTGAAGGTTGGAGGAAGGGCTATACCTGAATTTTAACAGGGGCTCAGTGAGTACATAAGAAAACTACAGTTGATAGATGCAATCGTGGAGCAGATATAGTTTCAACTCTCGGTTAGTGTGGTGATTGTTCAGAATCTTGTTTGAGGCATCTAACAGTGCTTTCTCAGCCTTTTTGTAGTGTACAATTGGCTTCTGAAAACCTCGTCCCAAGATATTTGGCTTCGTGTAACTTGTATACTCTGAAAAGAAAGGGAAATTTTATTGTATTTCAACTAGCATGATTGTATCAGCATCGTGAGATGAGGCAGATGTTATATGGTAACAGGTTTTGTGTCTTTGCTATCATAATATTTTTGCTCCTGTTACGTGGTGCGTGGGAGTAGCCAGTTCTCAAACTTGCCTAGTTTTGCTTTATTGTACTATCAGCCTTCCCCCACGCACGCGTGCATGCCAAATTTATGTTCACACAACCAGCTTACGAGGAAACGGAGCTAACGATCAAATTCAGGCTCCCTGTATTCAGATTTTTCTTTCGATTGGGCACTTGGACTCGATCAAATTTCCTCGTTTGCCAAAGTACTTCTCTTTTGAAAACTCGACTGGATTCCTTAGAATCCGATAATCTCATCTCTCCAGGCAGTATACAGGGAAAGCAGGCAAAACACACCCAAATCAACTAATCAGACACAAATAACTGAGGCAAACACAAAGAACGATGCATGTGCTATTGAAACTCTGGAAGTGCATATTAAAATGATGTCCACTAGAGAAAATTGAAAAGGGATTACAAGCCACAACATTACAGAAAGAACAACAAATGCCTCACCTAAATTCACTCGGCGATCCTAACACTTCAGAATCTATCACATCTTAACTGGGCAAAAATTACCACTGCTTGGTGATCGCAAAAGCAAAATCTACAAACAGTTAGGTTCTGGAAGAATTTAAAGGCTGGCTATGATGAGAACCACGATATGTACTCAAAATTTAAACACAAAAGATGCTTCCTCTTGGTCTTTGACCAACTAGAGGCATGATTCCTCAATCTGTGAAGTATCATTCTCTCACTCACCCGCAGCACCACAGAATGGTAAAGATTTCTTTCGCTGACAGGAGCATGTTTGCAGCTTTTCCTTGCCATCTTCGAAAGTGTTTGAACCATAGAGGCTCTCCCTCATGTCAACAAGGGATGCAAGTGCAGAACACATGTTCTCACTATGCAATAGCTTCTTCACATCAGGCAGTTTTACAAACCCGTTAAGTTCTGAATTTTGGTTGGAGCATTCTCTGACAACCTTAACCACACTACTTATAATATCATTCTCATGGTCGCCAATCAGATCATCAGCCATGCAGACCAACTTGTCATAAGCATCAGGTTTTAAAGAGATTATATAAAGGAGGATTAAAAGTTCAAGCTGGGGCTCTCGACCGTACGAAATTTCAAAGTACTCAGTATCTTGGCTGGTGCAGCTTGAATAGCCCAGATTACGCCATAGTGACACCCTTGCTCTTGCATTTTGACTGGAGTACTTGGATTAACACCACTTAGTAACCAGCATTAAGTCGATGTTGACAATGTCATAGGGGTTGTCAAGTTCTGTGAAACCATATCGATGAAGCGAAGCAGCATTTGCCATGGTACCGTATGTATTAAATACCTGGAATGGAAGAAGAGAAGAAACAAAGTTGCATTATTGAAGTTGGTTCTCCACAGAAGAGCACAGGGATGTCCATCAATATAGGAACCTAATGGAGACCCAACATAGCAATATAAAGTGATCATTCGGACCTCCAAACCAATGGTAAGTTGGTAACTGTGAATTACCTCCTCCCCTGCATTGACATCTCTCACAATAATCATTTCCAAATCTTCATCATTATCTCCTGCACCTTAAGAACAAATAACAGTAATAAGTAAAAACTCTCCATCAATCGCTTGGAAGTCAATTTCTAGTGATGTACATGCATATGCTCATGAATATAACCTGAAGGGATGTTGGTGGAATTTTCTACAGTGGACTGTTCAATGGAGAAACGTTGCTTTGATCATCATCTTCTTCACCATCTGAGTCTGAGGCGTATGACACTTCAGTGAAGTGGACATCCATGTTAACGTTCAGACCACCATATGCCACCACTATGTAACAATAGCTGGCCAAATGTGTGCAAAAAATGATGCAGCATTTCCAAGATAACCAGGTAAAATAAGATGACCAAATTACATGAGTAGATTGTAACTTACAGGTCAGCCAGGGGAACCATTCCAGATCCATGATAACTATCTATTTGGAAAGACCTTGATGAAAGAAGACTCTTAGCAGAGAAATATTTCTCCAGGCTAAAATCATCCGGGTCAACCTCCGGTTCTCCTGACGAAATGAGCTGCTCGATGCATTCTTTCCAGTCCTCACAGAAGAATTGCCTGTCTTGCTTCACTATCTGCCTAGACATTTACCGTTTTTAGAGTCATCTCCATGCTTAGACAAGAATAGCAATATGAAACAAGATTGATGAAATTAGCTCGTATAATTTCACAAGAAGGCGGAGCTTTGCCGCAACACAGCATTAAACACAGTCTAATTAGCTCATATTACAAAACAATTTCAGCAAACAAGCCACAATTTCTTGCAAATCAAACTAGCCAGCGAGTACAAGGTGACCAATAAGGCAGTACACTCCCTAACCATAAAAGAGCCAAAATTTATTGCATTGCAACATCAATCGCAACGGACAGATACAAAACATTGCAACTTCTTACAAAGAGAAGGTCTCACACCTTATCGAGCTCAGTGCCGGCAAGGAGGCGCTCCGCCTCCTCGGCGGGCCAGACTAGCGGCACGGGCTCGCGGTCGGGGATCAGGCGGAGGTAGGCGTTCCACGGCGAGTCGGCGCCGCGCGCGCGCTCGTACATGACGGCGACGGCGAAAGCGAGGTTGCCACCGAGCTCCGCGGCCTCGATGGCCACCGCGGCGCCGGACGTGCGCGGCGTCAGGCAAGGGCGGCGCGGGATGGTGGCCACGAGGTCTCCCTCGCGGAGCGCGGCGAGCGCACACACGTAGATTCCGTCGGCCTCGGTGGTGTCGAGGCGGAGCGCGTCGCTGCAGACGACGCCGTGCTCGCGCATCCAGCGCTTGATGGCGCGGAGGCGGCTGTGCGGACGCGGAGGAACTGGCGTTAGGGGTTCAGATTTAGGAAGGATGGAGATTTACCGTGCGGCGGCGGCGGCGTGGGTGTCGTGGGGTTTTGCCGATTTGTTCCGGAAGAAATCAGTATCGAGGAGAGCGCGGTGGGAACGGCTGGTTTAGCGTAAACATGTACATTTCTGTATACGGTTAGGGCAACACGTCGATATGTCCGAGTGGTTAAGGAGACAGACTCGAAATCTGTTGGGCTTTGCCTGCGCAGGTTCGAATCCTGCTGTCGACGAACAATCCCCTTTTTTTGTTTTGTTTTTGCCTCGGAATGGAGAAATGGGCAAATGGCCAGCGCCCGTGGCAGCAGCGCGCAGTACACCACAACGCCTGCCTTGGCAAGTAGCGTCGGTTTGGGACTCGGCTTGGGCGTGCACCGCGCGCTACACCCACCCACGAGGACGCGGTGCCCACCGCACGCAGCCCGCCCATCCGGCGATCGTGGCACCGCCCCACGAGAGCTCCGGTTGATATGGGTCCATTACCATGCGGATCCAATCGACGACGGTGGGAAGGCTGTGGGCAGTGGCTGCCCCATCGTGGCGTTTCGTCGAGGGACAAACAGCTTAGCGGATTGCCGTACTCGTTGGACGCACTTGCACAACTCGCACCGTCTCTATGCCTCGACATAGAGCCCTTGCGAACAATGTTATCAAATTCAGATCGGCCAGCGACCCAGTTGAGGTCTTAGATTACTGACCCGGTGGTCGGATTAGTGAATCATTGGCCGGATCATGTAACAGTGACATTCTGCAGCACAAATCACCAAACAAGAAAAGAGAATTCAAATTTGATCAAGTCATGGATGTAGATTTCAGCATCAGTCAAGCAAGGTCTAAGAACACACACTAGCTAAACAATGAACTTGAAACATCTATACCTGTAAACTGAAAGGGAACTCGGACTACACGAGAGCTCCGGTTGATATGGGTCCATCACCATGCGGATCCAATCGACGACGGTGGGAAGGCTGTGGGCGGTCAAGTGGTGGCTGCCCCGTCGTGGGTTTTCGCCGAGGGACACACAGCTTAGCGGATCGGTGTTGTCGCCATACTCGCTGGACGCACCTGCACAACTCGCACCGTCTCTATGCCTCGACATAGGGCCCTTGCGAACAATGTTATCAAATCCAGATCAGCCAGCGACCCGGCTGAGGTCTTAGATTACTGACCCGGTGATCGGATCAGTGAATCATTGGCCGGATCATGCAACAGTGACATTCTACAGCACAAATCACCAAACAAGAAAAGAGAATTCAAATTTGATCAAGTCATGGATGTAGATTTCAGCATCAGTCAAGCAAGGTCTAAGAACACACACTAGCTAGACAATGAACTTGAAATATCTATACATGTAGGCAAGCCTCAACCACTGCCCTGAATTGGCTAGCAAAAGAACAAGAATACTCACGCTTTTAAGCAACACTACTAATGGTAACTATGCCACCAATCACGAACTAGAGACCATCATGTGAATGCCACGATCAAAACAAACAGTTTTTATAATCTAACACCTATGATTAAGGATTAGACTGACTGGTGCTGCTATAGCAGCTAATTGATTGATTGATAGACAGATTCGCTTACAAGTAGGTGACAAAAGCGATACAAAATAAGCTACTAGTAGTTATTGGTTATTCGAATGGACTTGCTCTAAACTTATTATTCAAAAGTCCCTAATATGATTCCTAAATCCTATCAAGAAATTCACTCACGTTAGCTATAACATATCTCATGCAACCTAAAACCACTAACCTAGGTCACTCAAACTCTTCCCACGACTCAAAACCGCAAGAATCAAAACCCTAGCCGATGCTCACCTTCCAACTGGTCTAACTGGACCTCACCACCGGTCAGATCACTGACGGCCACCAAATTAAACTGAAAATGGGCACCGGTCTGACCACTAGAGAATCCCAATCAAACCACCTCCTCAAAGCCTGTTTGACTACCAAGTCTGAAACCGTAAAGAAAAAAAGACAAATCTGCAATACAATTTTCTGACCTTCCCAAAATTACAATGGTTCATCACAGTATAATCCTGGACCCTCTCAAATAGTACTTCATGTTGTCAGCAGATATATGGTCAATCCTAGCAAAGACCACTAGAGAGCTATACAATGGATCTTCCAATATTTAAGGGGCACTTCTGATGTTTGTTTGCATTTTGGACAGATCAGTGATGTTCTGATCGGATATGTTGATTTAGACTTCGTAGGAGATCTGGATAAATGAATATCTCTTACTAGTTATATTTTCATGGTTGGAGGTTGTGCTATAAGTTGAAAAGCCAGTTTATAAGCTATTGTTGCTCTCTCGATCACTCAAGTCGAGTACATAGCTATTTCAAAAGCCTGTAAGATGCTATGTTGCATTAACATTTTCTGTGACAATAAAAGTGATATCTGTTTTACAAAAGACCAAATGTTCCATGAGAAAACAAAAAACACATTGAAGTCAAATATCACTTCATTTGGGAATTTATTATACAAGGTGGTATCAAAGTTTGAAAGATTAATACTTATAAGAATCTAACTGAAATGATAACAATGGTAGTTCCTGCCACTATGAGCTCTGCTCAGATTTGGTTAGTATTATTCATTAGCTTTTCAGACATTTGATGCACAAGAGGTATTCTATAATTTCATCGAGAAGTTTTTTGGTTTTTTTTACGCTGCATGAGGAATTTAGCTTAAGGTGAAGATTATTGTATTTTGTTATCTGGAACTGATTAGGTCCGACCACTCCATTATTTTTGACCGCTTGAAGGGTCCGAGCAGGTTTCGCTCAACAGTGCGAACTGGGTGGACGTTTTAATTAGGATTACTTTCGTGTCCACGATAGACTTTGCACCGACCTACATCAAACGTGGTGCCCTATGGTGTGTGTGTTGATTGGAGTCTGCGTGGCTACTTAAGGCATCTTCCTACTACAACTATTCACCATTATCTTCTAAGTCTCTCTGAACAGAGTGATGTTCCTATCTTCAAGAAGATTACTACTCCAGTTTTCGAATAGATCTTTGTTTCATTGCCAATTAGAACTCAGTTCCTTTCCTCTTCTGGAATTTTTTCTTAATATTGTTTATATCCTCTGTAAGTTACCTATAACTTCTCCTCATATAGTGATTTCTCCGGTTGTATATCCATGGTTTTCCACCTAAAAGAGTTTTTAACGTTAAATCTCTTTATTGTGTTATTTATTGTTCCGCATGGATTTTATGCTTTGTCTTCTCGATTTTCTTACATAGTCAACTCTACAATGAAAAGTGCTTAGCTAAACAGCTGCTCACTCGAAAAGAGCTTAGTTAACACGTGATACTGGTGACATATGCCGTGAAAATGCGAAGTTCCAAAAAAATTCCCAAATAATTACCACATATAGTGGAGGATATATTCTACATGTCTGCAATATTCCAATATAAAACTATATCGCATTTGCGAGATAAAAAGTTAAATTCTTGCTGAAATAGTTAAACACTATTTAAACATTACTCCAAACAGAATTTGTCTTTTTATCTCACAAATGTGATCAAGTTTGATTTTAAAATATTACAGAGATATATAACATATGCTCCACTACACGTAGTAATATTTTGATAATTTTTAAAACTTCTAAGTATTGTAATATCCGAAATTTCATATCTTTATGGTATTCACATTTTCACTCAATACGCCCCGTAATACTAGTGTTCGAGAGTAAATATACACCCAGATCCCCGTAAAAAAACCAGAAATATTTGTCAAACTTACCGGTTGTTATTTCGCAGCTCTTCTAAGTTTGACTATGACTAGAAATTTCAAATACAGTGGCTTGAAACTCTGAATGTTCCTAGTGAGGAATTGAACCACGTACAGATAGTAGTGATTAGCTGAACTGCATACAGCTTAGCAAAGGTACAGCTCTCCTGCCTCCTGGTACTGGATTGAAGTATCAGCAAGAATAAAGGGGGAGAGTGACCAACTTTTACAAGCTGTTTGTGCGCAGCGGCTGCAGCAAATTTATACGCTCTGTACGTGTAGCTGTGGAGGCATTAACCATTCGGGAGAAGACAAGCACTAGAAAGGAGAAGGAAAGGCTTAAGCAAAAGGACGCCAAAATCGCAAATGAAACGCGCTAGTAAATGGGGATTCCAGGAGCTGAGTAGCTGGAGTACACGATTTTACTTCGTAATGAATAGGCTGTACAGATGCAGAGAACATTACGGGAGCCCGATATCTTCTTCAAGCACCAAACCCAACTGTGTTGAAATTGCTGCAATAAAATCAAAGGCAAGGTGTCGGATGGATGATGAAATAGTAGTGGATACCATTGCTGATTTCACACAGAGTGCAGTGAAGTGAACCTTGCATTGTCAGGCAGCAGCTGAGCAACTATTATCTGTTCGCTGCATAATTGCATTGCATATTTTGCATGCTGTGATCCACGAAGCATTCGGTGCGAGTGCACACCTGGACATCTACTCAACGGTAGACCACAGATATCATCAGCCTAGCATTTACGCTTAATTAGGGTTCATTACAGCGTGCTGCAGCTACTACAGCTTCTTTCAGCAGTGTAGCTAGAGCTGCAGTCGACAGACAGGGATCAGGATAGTTGGCGTATCAGAAGGCTAAACGCTCAAGTGGAACTCTTCTTCCGATGCTTAGGCAGAGGCCGTGCAGAGGTAGCTTCAGGGTTTCTGTGGAAGCTGTAAAAGAAGGTCCAGCCGCGTTCACCGGCTGAAATGCTCGAGGCCAACCCGTTATGAACTGTACGTGTCATTCTCTGGTAGATAAGGAGTAGTAATAAATCAGTGCTTGTGCTCTTTTACGGCACGTACCATTTAATATAAATAGTTAATTCTTTTCGATAATTAATTAGGATTTAGTTATATTTGCTCTGGTGGTAGTATAAGTAGTCTGAGAGAGTAAAAATTGTACTTGCACGGCGGCGTAAGCGAGGGGTCTGCGATAGAGGATGACGATTAGGATTAGCATAACAGAAAAGTTGATAATACCTATGGAAAAATTTTAAGATCTATATAAAAAGTCTATAATAGCCTTAAAAAAATTCAATGATCTCCTGTTAGTAGGACTGTAGGAGGAGCAGATAAGTTAGCTCTTTCAGCGAGGGTTTGGCTACGAGAAGCTTTAGCGCGAACACGCAAAAGAATATAAAAGATGTGCATTGCGAAAGGCTGGGTTTGCCACTGAATATTCTCAGTCAATCTATTCCCTAAGGCTTACACAAACAATAGCTATCCTCTGCTACGCTACGCTATGCTTCATCTGCATCCACTGTCCACACATCTCATCAGTGTCCAGTTCAACTCACAAGTCTGTCTCCATCACCATGTCATCTCCCATAAATTGCCGCAAAATTTTCCCCTCTCTCCCTTCAATGCTTTTAATTTCCACATAAAAGAGGTCATGCGGCTCCAACCCACATTTATATATGCATGCAGTAGTACTAGTACTACCTATCGCCCACACTAGATAAATGCAAAAGCCCTCTAGCTCATTAGTCTCTATCCTTAGAAAGCTCAAGAACTCTCTTTGCAGTAGCTAGTTTCCTCAAGTTGCATCCAAAGATCACAAGATCATATCAACGTATCATGAGCAGTCCAGAGGAGAGAATGTTCGAGATGGATGCTGAGCCACCACTGTCATCGCCACAAGCCATTCCCATGCACCATCAAACCACATGCCACATCCTAGAGGTTGATTAATTTGCCTCCACATTTTACAAAGATCAATTGGCCACTGCTTTGTTCTGCCATTGCTAATTCAAAGGCATGGATCTTTGCTGCTAATTTACTCTTTGCAAAATGTGTATCAGGGCATCCTTGGGAGGTGCACACAAGTGGAGATGGAGATACATGAAGTGGCCATGAAGCATTTGAGGGAGATAGGGGAGGAAAGAGAGAGGAGCAGCTTGAAGAGGAGGCTGATGGTGAGGCTAAGGAAGGATGGCTATGATGCATCTCTCTGCAGGTCTTCTTGGGTTGCCACCACTGAGCATCCCGGAGGTAAAGTACGGTACCAATATAAGACAATCTCTTAAGGGGGTGTGAAGTATGGTACCAATATAAGATAATCGACGTTTTAATCGGTTGATGGTTTTTTTTATTAGAGCCTTTGGCTGAAATGGAAAAAGCAACGACGAGAAGAAGTAGCTTTTGGGGGGGGGGGGGGGAAATGGAAAACATCTTTCAAAAGACGCTGCTACGGAGAGGAGACTACGGAGGCCGGACAGCGTCTCGGAGAACCCTTTTTAAGAAAAAAAAACCGAGTGTTCAGAACGCCGATTTGAACGCCCTAATACTAATCCTATTAGCTGTCTGTGTTTCTCTGTAATGCTAGTTTTTATCCCCTCCCTCTTTTTAGCCATTTCTGTCGGTGCTTGCTTCTCTTGTAATCATCTAAAACTGGGCTGGCTTGCCTGCAGAAACATGCTCTTGGAACATGCTAGTTCCCAAAACTACTATCTTCTGCGTGAACCCCCATGCGATTTAACAAACTGATCTCCTTGTTTCCCTTATTCAGGTTTTTTACTTTTTTACTTGACACTGTTACGCCACTAACAGTAAAACTTCCAATCTTCTACTATGGCGCTGCAAACGATCAGTGCCCCCATTAAGCATTGGTCCTTTACTGATTACCATCACCACTCTTGTCAGAGCAAATGATTCACAGCTCCGTCCGCATCCATATTAGAGCAGGTACAATAAGGCTTAGTCAGCAGGCTATAGCAAATATAATATCAACCAAATCTTACGTGGCAGAGAGAAAGGAAGAAAGAGAAGGAAGCTGGCTACTAAATTACAGCTAACTATAGCACGTAAAAATATGCATTTCACTCTCTTACATGTGGGGCCAAATAGTTATTGTAATAGCTACCTTATTGTATGAGCTATTTTTTTGAAGGCTATAGATGAAATGGACAAGTATTATAGCCACTAGTTGGCTATACTATTGTACTTGCTCTTAGAAGTACTAGTACTACCTAATCATCACAGTAAAATGCTTCGCTGTAATTAGTAGCACTAAGTACCCATTGCCCCGTTAAAAGAAACAGTGAGCCATTGAATTAACTAGGGGTGTTTCTTGCAGGTGATTACGAGTACATTGACGTCCACGTGGCAGGGGAGGGTGGGGCAACCTCGTCCAGGCTAATAGTGGACATAGATTTCAGGTCCCAGTTCCAGCTGGCTAGACCGACCCCATGGTATGCCCACCTCTCGAGCCGGCTGCCGCGGGTTTTCGTGGGCCCACAGGAGAAGCTCCGGCAGGCGGTGGCGCTGCTGTGCATGGCCGCGCAGAGGTCGCTCCGGGAGAGCGGCCTACACGTCCCGCCGTGGAGGAGGTCCAGCTACATGCAGGCCAAGTGGCTCCCCTGCCGCGTGGCGCTGCCAGGTGGGGCCGGGGCCGGGGCTGTGACCCAGTGGTCGGTGGGGAAGCAGAGGGGCGGTGGGCCCCGTAGGTCAGGCCTCGCGATGGAGCTGTCCTCCCAAGCTGGCTCCACGTGGACGTAGCGATGAAATTGTTTTACTCTTTTACCGTGTGGGGTAGCGTAGAAAGTACTGCAGAACTCCAGTAGTTTAGGTCGGTTCGGTGGTGCCGCGGTGGTATCACCAGTCAGAGTGGTGGTAACTTTTTAGGGTGGGCTATACATGGAAGGGAACCTCCAGTTTTGCACTTTAGCTTACGCATCAACAGTTGTTTCGGTGTTGCTACTCAACACCATATTTTGCAGTGGTTTTTGAGGCTAGTAAAGAGCAGAATCTAAGTCATCAAGTTTAATCTAATCGTATTGCAAGGCCTTCAATTAATCAACTCAAAGGTGATTAATTTACTAATGCGCCTGAAATGAGTCCTTTCGTTGCATGGCTTCCTGTTGCCAATTTGGCTGTGACACAAGGCGTGCTGCTCTGCTTCTGTACTCTGAAAACTTGAACCGGCCATGGGGCCACATTACGGTGACTATTCATAACGATTCTCAACGTGTAATAGTGACCACGTTTAAAGTTTAAGCAAGACACCGGTCGGCCAGTTCAATCTGGCTTTTTAGCGGTTTTATTTTTTGTCTGAAATTATATTGCAGCGCTATTAGCTTTTTCTAAATTATTTAATTAAATAAAATAAAAACACCGTTACATCTTTGTAAATAATATAGAATAAAATATAATATAAAATATAAAAAACTAAAATTAAAAAACTAACACGAAATCCACTTATGACCAGAAGGCAAGCCTATAGCAACCCCTTTCGGTGCCGGACGCCTGCACCTGTGCAACCATAGTGTGGGCGTTCTTATCGCTGCACTGGTGCGAGTAAATGGAAGCAGTACGCCGTATGCGCGGTGTTGCCGTTGTGCCGCACACTGCTCGCGCGCGTCGCATCCGACTGCACACGGGGCTCCATGCATTGTGGATTTGAACCGAGGGAGCTACATGCTATAGCTGCAAGCCTGCATGTTTTGTCAGATTTCTATGTGACCAGCGTGTCCTCCTTCACTACGCTGTTGCTGCAACTACAGGGCTGATGGATATGTGTGACGGGGTTTTGCCAATTTTGTCGGTTTTTATATTTCTTTTCTCAAGACCCCAATTTAGTTTCGTAAAATTATATGACGTAATTAGAGAGAGGTGAATGATTGTCTCCGTTTTTTAATATCTAAAAACAAATCTTAAATCAGAAGAAAAACAATTACCGGATGTAAATTTCGACAACAAGTCATTCGACTGCTCACCTTTGACTCTTTCGCACGCGCTCGATGAACACTACGATCGCTCGGCGTTCAACCGCTAGCTACGACCACTCGCTTGACCTCCTTCGCACGTAGTATCGAAATCTCCCTCTACTCAAAAGCTTTCGCTGCTTGAATAAGAACACGCCGAAGACGACATCGTGTTTTGTATCACGCAAGATCAAGATGTGTTAGCACACCGTCGCCGAGGCTATAGGTAACACGATGCTCGGAAAATACGTCACCGATATCGACTAACTTTTCTTGGAATAGATCTGATCCATTATTATTAGATCAAGTTCTGTGGTTACAAATCGCCCACACGGCACCCCTAAAAACCCTAGCACAAAATGCCTAAAGCCACGGTTGAAACCCTTAACTTCTATCTGCTTTTATATGTTAGAGCTCTAAATCGTATCCACCTCAAACACAGATATCTCACACCGTGTCCTTAACAACCTGGACACATAATCCTATCTCTTTCGAAAATTAAGAGACCCGAAACCTTTCCAAACACGGGTTTTAACCAAACTCTACCTCTTCCAAGTTACCGACTCCATCCATAACTTCTAACTCAATACGTGATGAAGTCCCCAGAACAACACCTCCTGTATCTTTATCACGGACCATCACCTCTCATGTCAAAACCTCCGGGACCGCACCTCCCATATCTTCTCCATACATCATCACCTCTCGTGACGAAGCCTTTAGGATTGCACCGCCCACAGCTTCTCCACGAATCACCACCTTTGATCTCTATGTGCTCCAGCGTGAGCTCGAACACCACGTGTGACATGCTAGACCTCAGATTTCCCCATCCTATTCTCAGTCTTTCTTGTCACCGACCATGATCGCCTCCACACCAGCGTGCACATCAAAGACCCATGACTAATCTAAATGAGCAGAGAAAGCTGGTCAAAAGCCTCTTGAGAATCTGGTCTAACTGCAGGAAACAGCTGGTCAAAAATCTCGTTCGACCCCTTGGTCCGACTACGAGAACCAGCTGGTCTGATTGCTTGAGATTGGTCAGACTGTGTCTACAAGGTTGGTCTAACCCTCGACAAGTTTGAGCAAGTAGAAGACACTGGTCAAAATAGATCAGAGTGCCTTGGAAATGCTGATCGAAATGTTAATCTGACCACGCTATTCCAACCATGGGAGAAAGCTGGTTTGATTGGTTCCGTGGTGAAAACTCCCAAACCAGCAAACGACTTATTACAGGGAGCAGAGGGAGGTCCTACAGATGATCGGTTAGAGGGAGTAAAGTGACAGTTGAGAGCTTGCAGTCTCACTTGAGAACACTTTGTTAACCTATCTCTATTTTCTTTCTTAGATTTTTGGAAGCAAAATTGAACCACATTATCATCTCTACCACAATGAGAGCATTGATATTTGACTTGATGAGAAGTTGTATTTATTGACTTCACAACACCCACTTTGGTAGAGGGGTCATTTGCTATACCAGCAGATTTAAACACAATTAGTTTTAGCTCAGATTTTACTTCAATCTTTCCTGGTTCAAGAAGCTTAACAAACTTAGAAAAATTATTCTTGACATGCTCAATAAAATTAATTTCTAAACCACGATTCTTCACACTTATTTTTAATTTGTCTAGGATTGTACTTAAATTCTTCTTACCGAAAGAAAATATCTCTAAGTGTCCTTAAGATACTCATTCCCTTTAGCCAATGTGGGATATGATGTGCACTTAACTAGTTCATTCACTAAATTCTTAGAAGCACTAGAAAGGTCAATTTTTCTTTTTCAGCAAAATCGTTAAGCTGTTCAGTCAAGACTTCTAGTTCTGTGTTAAGCTTAAAACAGTTAGAGCAGAACAATGTGTCATGATAAAATATTTGTTGAATTGATTCCTAAGATGAATTAAATCTATCTTTAGGCAATTCATATCTTTTATATAGCCAAGGTTCGCTAGACTTAAGATTCTTAGCAAAGAAAGATTGAACTAGTGAACTAGCAACAAGAGCAACTTTTATCTTTTTTTAAAAAAAAATCTTCTTGGTAACATGCAAATCAATAAGAACATAAGCATGGACAGTAATACCAAGAGCACAGCGAGCATGCAGTTTCTCATGTTCAGTATTAAGAAAATCAAATTTATCCATGTACCTTGTATGAATAGATCTAACATTATCAAGCCCAATTAACAAGTTAGTGCATGAAGAACACGAATCATCATATGGAACCAAAGCTCTTAGCCTAGCGACTTCTTAATTAAGATTTTCAACAACAAGATTATTTTCTTGTAATTTCTTTTTGGTTTTTTTAATTCCATAGCAAGTTTAACTAGACCTTCTTCAAGCTGACCATAAGCCCAAGAGGTCGTCGGTGTTCTTCTTCTTGTCTTTAGCATCATCGTCGTCATGGTCATCGTTGTCACAACTCTCAAAATCCACATCACTTAAGTCAAGGCGCTAGATCGTTGAGAAAACATTTTCAACAATTTTGCGACGAAAATTTTCACCCTTGGTGTTATTCTTGGATGGTCAACGACGATAATCCATGATTGCCTTTCCTTCGAGTTGGGGCAATCCATCTTAATGTGGTCTGGCTCGTCACACTCAAAGCACCTAATCGGTCCTAAAGAGTCTCTGCACATCTTTATCTTCATATTGTTAAGTGCCTTGTTTGCATGTGAGGAGATCAACACCAAGTCATCTTCAGACAGCTGCTCGAATTGTTTTCCTGAAAAAGTAGACAAGCAAACACAAGACAGCGTACTCGAAGCAACATGCACGAGGTTAGTCGCAAGTGCTAAAGACGAAGATTTATCAGTCTTCGATAGTAAAACTTCTATCTTATAGGTTTTTAATCTAGAGTACAAATCATCCATAATTAGAGTATCTAGATTGATATTTTGATTAATAGTCGTGACGACCATTAACCATGATAAACCTAAAGACCTCAAAATTTTAGTTGCATTATCTAAATTAGTAGGTAAAATATTAACACCACACACATCCTCAAGATTTTTTCTAAACAAGCAAATAGATCTTCAATAGATTCACCCGGTTCCATAGCAAAATCGAAGTACTCTTTTTTGATTTTAGTGGTTCCTTGATGATAATCACAAAAAGTTTTTCATATTAAGTAAGCAAAACTAATATGAGCTATACAATCAAATTCTTTGTGAGAGATTCCTTGAAATGACAGGTTATGAGCTCGAGCAGTTAGATCAACATGTGTTTTATTTAGAGTCGTAAGTGTAGCAGGAATCTCATACGGTCTAGAAACATCATTCCAAACATCACTACCTTGAGTCTCAATGTACGATTACATTCGACACTTCCAAAAAGCAAAATTGGTACATCTAGCTCCGATACCACTTGTAGGATTATATGGCGCAATCAGAGGGGGTGAATGATTGCCTCCGCCTTTTGATACCTACAAACAAATCTTAAGCCAGAAGAAATGCAATCTAAATTACCAGATGTAGATTTCAATAACAAGTCGTTCGATTGCTCTCTCTTGACTCTTTCACACGCACTCGATGAACACTACGATCACTCGGCATTCAACTGCTCGCTACGACTGCTCGCTTGACGTCCTTTGTACGTAGTCAAAATCTCTCTCTACTCGAAAGCTTCATTTGCTCGATCGAGAACACCTCGAAAACAAAACCGTACTCGTATCACATAAGATCAAGATGTGTTAGCACACCATCGCCGAGGCCACAAGAAACACGATGCTCAGAAAACACGTCACCAATGTCAACTAACTATTCTTGGAATAGATCTGATCTATTATTATTGGATCATGTTCTGTGACTACAAAGCATCCTCACAGCACCCCTAAAAACCCTAGCACAAAACGCCTCCTCAAAGCCACGGCTGAAACTCTTAGTTTCTACCTGCTTTTATATGCTAGAGCACTAAACCATGTTCACCTCAAACACGAATATCTCAAATTGTGTCCTTAACAACTTGAACACGCAATCATATCTCTTCCAAAAATCAAGAGACCCGTAATCCTTGCAAACACGGGTTTTAACCAAACTCTATCTTTTCCAAGTTATGGACTCCATCCACAACTACTAACTCAATAAGTGACAAAGCCTCCAGGATAGCACCTCCTGTATCTTCATCACGCACCATCACCTCTCATGCCAAAGCCTCCAGGACCGCACCGCCTATAAATTCTCCATGAATCACCACCTTTGATCTCCACATACTCCAACGTGAGCTCAACCACCTCGCGCGACGTCCTGGACCACATGGATCTCAAATTTCTCCATCTTAGTCCCGATTTTCCTCATCACCGACCATGATCGCCTTCACGCCAACCTGCACATGAAAGACCAAAGAATCGTTTTTCCGGTAAGTTCTCCACAACTTGTTACTTGACCATCACCAGCACACACACTTAAACCACACCTTTAACCATCCACGAACACCAACCAAGTCATCCACAACCACAATATCCATGCTCTCCAGAAATCACCAACTTCACATCCTCATTACGACCGGTTACAACCGCTATGCAAAACCGGTCACTAGCTCATCGAGTACTTGAACACAAGTACTTGGAAAATTCCATCGCTCAGAACACTTGGAAATAACAAGCATTGCTACCGACCATAGCATCGTCGAGTACTGACTACCGAGTACCGATCGCTACGACTAAAACACTAGATCGTTGTCCCAACGCTTACTCATAGCCTATGAGGATGATCACATACCACAAGTCTTCAACTATCGAGTATCGCCCAGTAAGTCTATGAGTATTGACCAGTAAATTCTATAACTATCGAGTATCTTCCAATAAAGTCTACGACTATTGACTGGTTACTATAGCTACGACCATAGACAAAACATTGTAGCTACGACCATCGAAAAGTATTGTAGCTATGACCAGTTCGCTGGTCAAGATGAAAGCTTACCACTTACCTGGCGTGGTCATTCTATCGTGGTTGAAAAGATCGTAGTCGAAGACTGCTGTGGTCAAAGCCGAACATAGCCGTAGTCGGACATGGTCGAAGTCAGACGTAGTTGAAATACCATAGTCAAATACCGTGGCCGAAGCTTGACGTGCTCAAAACATCACGTGGCCAAAGCTGAATGTGATCAGAACCATATGTGGTTGAAGTCGTATATGGTTGAAGTCGTATATGGTCGAAGTCTGACATGGTTGAAGTCTGCCATGATCGAAGCCGAACGTGTTTGAAGTTGGACATAGTCGAATCACCGTGGTCGAAGCTTGTCGTTCGGATCAGCTGATTGGACCATCCATCACAAGACCGATCAGATTACCATTCGTCATCAAAACCAGATGTGGTCGTTCTTTCATTTCGAGGTGCTTGTACTGCCATGGTCGTAGTCTACCGATTCCAGTTCTGCAAAAGATCACCAATTGAAACTTTTCCAACCGCAAATTTCAATGCAATGCAAAAGTCTATTATTCATCATCAATAAATTCACGTCCACCACATGCTCTAACAAGTTTCTATTTTTTTTTTGCTTTTAACTTATTTAAGTCAGAAACAACTTGAAACACATCGGTTTGTAATTTTGGTTTGTTTTTTTGCTTTTTCCTCTTCTTTTTTTCCCAAATTCCTTTGCATTGTCCACGATGATATAACCTTTATTTATATTTTTTTCTCGTTTTTTTCTATACTTTTTGCTTATTTTTTCTTAGAAAAAACCAACAGATGCTACAAGTACAATTTCAGTCAGAAGCGCGCACCAGCTTTGCCACTCGTTTGGGCTTCAACTTTCAGCTTCTAGTTTTTTTAATTTCATTTTTTCTTGCTTTGGGGATTTTTTTCCTTTTCCATATTCCTATGTAATGTGATTACCTGTTTTTCTATTTTTATTTTTTAAATTTAATTACACCGAGATAACTACCAACGTCAACTATAGCGCAAAAAATCTCAAACAATAAAAAAGCAAAAAAAAATACAAATTTAAGCCCAAATAAGCACATCCTTACCACTCCACTATTCTTCGCTTCTGTTTGGACTCCAGTGAAAGCAAGAGGGGAAAAAGAAAAGGAAAATCGATCCTACCTGAAGAAGATAAAGATCTGCACAGTGACCGATTATTAATAGTGTATTAGAGTTTTTTTAAAAATAATATAGTTTTATTAATATTATATAAATATATCATATTTAAAAAAGTTATTTATGTAATTTTTTAAGTGATGATATATTCATGTAATATTAATTAAAAATATTATTTAAAAATCCATTGGATATTACCGCTTGCCGGAGGCTTGATGGACAAACAGTAGAGCAATACGATTAACGGAGTTGTGTTTTGTCAGTCACGTTGCAAAAACAGATCTTTATCTGTCCAAAGACGGATGCGATATAGCCACACTATGCAACAAAATGCTCCACTGATTACTTTCAAATCGTGAAGGAGGCAGAACGCTACTCATAAATTTTTGAATTCAAGCTCGAACTAGCTGAAGACTGAAGAGTAATACTTGCGGCAGGTGCGGCTGCTGGGTTTGTCTAGGAAGCCATGGCGCGGCGTAGCTCGAGCGAGAAGGCATGGTGCGGCGGTGGGCGACTTAGTGCGCCAACGGCCGTAGGCTTGATCTGTGGCTCTTGTCCCTGGATCCAGGGGTGGATCCAGCGGTGGGGTGGGGGGCTCGAGCCCCCCTACCGCTACCGGACCCTTGGAGCCCCCCTAAATTTTTAGCCATAGATGTATAATGTAGAAGGGGCTGAGGTCGAGCTGAAGGTACTTCAGCCCCTCCAAAAAATTTTCCTGGATCCGCCACTGCCTGGATCTATTCTATGGTGGCGCATAGGCGTCGCATAGTGGTTTCTTCAGTGGCGGTCATTGCAGGAAGCGGCTCGTCGTGGAGTTCAAGGGTGGCTATGCCATGGCCTTGAGGCGTGCAGGACTCCGGTGTACTGGTGGAGGTCTTTTTTGTGTGTGGGTAGTGCGTGGGTTGCTGTGGAGATGCTGGCGAAAGCCTTGCCGGTGATCATATCGGTCTCGACAATTATGACGTCTTTGGACGCCATTTTCCTTCCTGGAGGGTTGTCATGGCACTCCATAGCTCTCATGTATTCTGTTCTCCAGGTGAAAGCCTTGTCTCGGTGAGGCGGGCGACGTCGGCGACCCTCGTCGTCTCCTTGGAGACGTCGCCTCGGAGGTTTATCTTCGCGCAAAGTAGACTGAAGTTTGGATGGCTCAGCTGGATGAGGTTAGAGGCTTGGTTGAAAGTAAGGACGGAGAAGAAGTTCTGAAAATTAGTTTTTTTAGCTTTTTCATAGTCCTAAAGCTCTCTTTCTTGTTGTTTTGTGCTCCTCAGTTTTGAGGCTGAGCCTAAGAGCTCGTGTAACTTTTGGCTGTGTATATCCCAAGTGGATATAGAGGTCGGATTTTGTATCCTTATCTGAAAAAACAACGTACGGAAAAACGATGTTTTCTCTGCGCCGTCCGTCTCCCATGCATGCGTGGGTAACGAGGCATAAAATCAAGTTCGGCCTACTGTGTGACCTACTTTCACGACAACGATCAGGCCCAAGTGGTTCGTTTTGCAGCCACTTCCTTCGTTCTGCCGAGGGTCGAGAGCCCAACGCACGAGGGATGGAAGAATCACAGTGAGCAGCACAAGCTTTATAATGGGCTAGCGGCACCTCTCCAAGGCCGTGGTGCTTTCCTTACCCCTTCTCTCCCCTCTTATCTGCCCGGTCGGGACCAGGAGGCTTGTTATGAGTTGCGTACAACACAAACAGTACTCGTCTCTTCTTTTCTTTTACTTAACAGTTCTATGGATGACACATGGTGTATTTGCTCTCAGAAAACATACTGCATTTGGTCTCAGAAAACAAAGTTCCTTGGCGACATTCCCACGCAGTACGGACTAGAGAGACAGGTGGGACCCATGGTAGCGGGGCCAGCTTGCCAGCGACGCTTATCCTTCGCTCGTGCAGCCATGCTCCATCGCCATGTGTTTCACGCTCGATTACACCTGTGCTACAAGACACCGCGGGGTAGAAGCAAGCAAGTGCCAATGTGGGGGTGCGTCGCGCCGTCGCGGTGTGTAGCGCCAGTGCAGCTCGTATGGGCGGCCTGCCAGATATATCAGTAACTTTAGATTCTGCTCCACCGACTAGTGTACTGTGCCACCCTCTCGATGTCAGTCCTCGTGTAGGCCCTGGAAGCGTACTTCCTGTCCAGAGCATTGCATCATGACCGGAATCTCGAGGTCCAGCCCGGCTGTTCTCATCACTGACATGTTGTCTCCGGTCTCGTATCGCTCATTGTTTAGCCATGTAGCGCGGTGGCCATAATTCTCAGATGGAGAAGGTTCAGAAAACTCTGTTCAGAGAGTTAATTTGCGTCGGCCCAAGACCAGATTAGCTTGCGTCCGCCAAGGCTATGAGCGAAACAAGGTCAGGAGCTGAACTAGACCTCGCTAACGCACAGACACATCACGCATGACGTTGCTTAGATCATTCCGGTTTAGCTGAGCTGCGGCAACGCGCCGGCTGCGCGACCGGGTTGATTAGCTCAACCATTACAAATTCCACAAAGTCCGCGCGCGCGTCCACTACGCTCTGCTTTTAGCGCTCCAAGTGGGATTTGCATTAGCAGTTGTTAGACAAAACACGGTTCCGCTTTTACGCAACGACGAGGAGTTGGGGTTGGTTTAGCGAACCATCTGATAATCTGATTAGTCTTGATCGGTGCTCGCATGTGCCCTCGAAAAGATTTCTCGCGTTGGGACTTTTAATAATTCCGTCGCCGTGTCTGACCCTTTCGCGGCAGAGGGCGCCCCCGCGACGGAACAAAAGCGGCCTCAAATGGCTTGTTAAATGATCAACAGCTCCCCCGTGTAGTCACGGTTTATTGTCATCCATCGCTAACTTCTTTTTAAGCTACCTGCATATTTAAAATCCAAGTAAACATCTCGATCACAAATTTCATACATTTACTCATGTGAATCAAACCATGCATCATTCAACTCAACACAACCATCCAATAGCATATATACCATACACATACTTAGCCAATTCAAAACCATTTTAACTGCTCTCTGATCGCACCCATCAGTCTAACTACACTTCCCATGATGGTTGACCCATACCAGTGAGATCACAAACCAAAAGCTGATATGACTAGCTCAATTTCAAAACACGCTATATGAAAAACCGTCGTCAACTAGAATTGGTTATATTATCTCGGTAGTCTGACCGCTAACTAGAGTCTGGTTACATCGGATCTACGGTTAGATTGTTATCTTCGTCCGATTAGACTACTCTTGACATACAGTAACTTTGAAATCAACTTTTACAAAATTTAAATTTAACTTAACTAAAATATCAATTACGTAAGGTAAAAACATTATAGATCTTTCCGTAGTCTCTCACAGTGAAACAGGTGATGAACGATGGTTCCGAGTTCCGACGTCGAGGCAAGCATGACGTCCAAAGTGACGCATTCCGCAGTTTGGCCAGCACATGTGGTCTCTCACACAGTGAAGTGGGGCGCACTGCATGAGCGCCGTCGCTTCGCACATGGGCGTACGTACGGGCAAGCACGTGTGTGCACGCAAGCAAGAGCGGATTATCAGGTTAATTAAGCGCACAATGCACACTAGGGCCAAAATGGTTTCACATAAATCATCCCTAATGTCTAATGATATGTGCCAGCTCTCAAAGCATGCATCTGACTCCGAGAGAGAGAGAGAGAGAGAGAGAGTACATGTCCGTCGTACTGATGAGTAAATCGCAGGTTGGCATCGCATCGTGGGCTTATCCCTGCTGTGCACAACATAGGGAATCTGGATGGGATGGCGAAACATCAGATCGGGATTGCTCTGTCTACGCCCCCCGTTTGTTTGTTTACTCAAGCACAGCACTACTAGTTAGTTTTATTAGGGGCACTCACGTTGCTGATAGATTATAGATTTTTTATAATTAATTTATTTTTTCAACTAATAGTGATTTATTTAGCGTAATTAAATTTTAAAAAAATTAAAATAAAAAATAGGTTAACCTATCACGGACAATGCGAAGGAATACAAACAAACGAAAAGGCAAAAAAGACTAAAAAAGCCAAAAGGACAGAAAACGATGAAATTAAGAAATAGTGAATTGAAAACTAAAAGCTAGAAGCTGAAACGAGTGAGGCTGAAGGGCAGAAGGAGATACAATTGGCACAATGCACTACAGTCCTCGTGATCCACGGGACCATCAATCGATCATCTAGTCCATTGACAGGATGCAGACACCACCGGACAACACCTCTTAGGAATTTTCCGCCAAGGTGTCATCTTTTTTAAAATCACCGGTTTTTCACATGGTTGCATATAGCAGTTGTTGTGTGATTTTGGTCGAACGATTCAGACCTTGCCATGGTCCAAATTGTAGCGCCATAAAATTTGGCAGGGCCCATAGAAACAGCAAAACTCTAATTAGCCTTTAATTAAAATTTTACATTCCTAATCTGGCTTGAGAGGCTATTTAGGAACCATTCTTTTCCTTACGTTCACCTCTCGTTTCTCCCTCAACCTCTCTCCCACCTTTATCCACCTATATCTCTCTTTCTCTGTAAGGCCGATGCAAGGACCATGGCAGGCGGTGGCGGCGCTAGTGCTGCCACAACCGGTAGCACCATAGCAGACAGCAGGTAGCGACGGCGCCCGCACTGCCACAACAGATGCGCGGCCACAGGGGGCGATGCGACTGGGGCACAGGCGACGCACGGGCAACGGTGACCGATGGAGGTGGCGCATCCGCACGACCGAGGGCGGCTGGCAAGCGGCGCGACTGTTATTGGTTACTTGCTGAGATTTCCAAATCTCACACTTGCTCTTTTCATTCTCGGGTAAAAGGCCAGTGGAGTGATAGCAACATGCAAGGGTAAGAGCACTCGAGTTTTTAGCACCATGGCTTACCACTATTTATATTATCTTATTTGTTCTTCATTTGGTTAGAAGTGGACCGGCCCCCATGTTTCAAATATTGGTTTCAGCTTCCGCTGGTTCTCTTTTAAAGTACTATTAAGTTTTAATTTTTTTGAGATTTCTATTATTGCTCTTATTTATTATTTACTTTGGCGATGATGTTTCATAGTAACATCTTATATTAGTATGTGAGGTATTACAGTTGGTATCAGAGCTCAGGTTATAGTTTCTAGGAAAAAAGGTTTTGCACGTACACGGGGGTGCAGGTTAATTTATGCATATCTAGTCACTGCCATATTACTATGATTCCATATCTAATTACCATTTCCTTTATTCTATTGCTATCCTGTGATATTGTTCCAATCCAATGCTTCCCTGAATTCTGATTCCATTTTTCCGTCTGGGCTGCTCAAGAAGTGCAAGGTCGCGGCTGGCACTGCTAACCAGCTTGCCTTTTCACCTTCACCCCGCTGGCAATCACAACACGGCATCAGTTCCTGCTCCAATTGCTACTGTACCAAAGGGTACTGATGCAAGTCTCTACGCTTTACCAACTCAGGAGTCGCACTGTCGTTCTAATATGGTGCATTGTATGACTATCTTGAGTTCTCACCTTGCTTTTGCAATGTTTGACTCGGGGGGCTAGGTTCTCCTTTTTGGCATCTTGCTTCATTTCGTAGCACTCTATACCCATCAGTACCTTGGCACACCCCGTAGTGGTAACCACCGCCAATGGACATCTTGCTAGCAATCTTACCTGCCTCAACGTTGCCTTGAAGATTGAAGGCCTTAGATTCAGTATTGATGCAGCGGTGGCGCCAATCCAACCCTTTCACCTGATTTTCGGCATGGATTGATTGTCTCTTCATCATGGTTTTACCCATTACTTTGACCACAAGGTTATTCTCTTCTTTAGGATAATGGGGAGATCGCTTACAAGGCAAAGAGCGATGCATCAGTCTTCTATTCATGGCCTCCTATTCTGGTCGTCACTGGATGACCAAGTTTGGGTGCCTTCTCGCCGCGTTAGAGAAACCTATCACTGGACCCTTACCAGAAGATTTGCCTTGTGTTCGAGAATTTCCTAATGTCTTCCCTGCAGAGCTTACAGGCCAGCCTCCAATTACAGCAGTTGAGTGTGCCATTGATATTGTTCCTGGCACCGCACCTATCGCCAAGGCTCCTTAGCGTCAGCCCCGTACTGAGTTAGAAGAATTGAAGTGGCAATTGGATGATCTTCAAACCAAAGGCTTCATCAGACACAGTACTCCAAAGTGGAGGTTTCCCAATCACTTCGTAGAGAATAAGGATAAGAGCTTACACATATGCATCGATTACCGAGCTCTCAATGTGTTGACTATCAAGAATCGCTATCCCTTGCCCCCGCATTGATGATCTCGTCGACCAACTCAAAGATGCCAAATTCTTTTCCAGAATAGATCTGTAGTCTGGCTATCACAAAGTCTGGATCAAGACTTTTGATATTCCGAAGTTGGCTTTTTGCACTCGCTATGATCTCTTCGAGTTCCTGGTGATGTCATTTGGATTAACCAATGCTCCTACGGTAGACATGGGTCTAATGCATTGAGTACTCCATGAGTTCTTGGATCAATTTGTCATTATTTTCATCGATGACATATTAATTTATTCTAGTACAACAGGGGAGCATGAGCAATCGCTTCGCATTATACTTGATTTCCTTCGGAAACATCAATTCTTTGCTAAACTGAAGAAATGCGCTTTTTGGATTGCATTTGTCAGTTTCCTTGGCCATGTTATTAGTGGCAAAGTACTTTCTGTGGATCCTTCTAAGATTGTTGTAGTGGTGGACTGGCCGAGACCCAACATTGTCACGGAGATTTGTGGTTTCCTGGGTTTGGCCGGGTGCTACTGTCACTTTGTCCAGGATTTCTCTTTTATTTCCAAGCCGTTGACCAAATTGACTCAAATGGCGAGCGGTTTTTATGGATAGGAACGTTAGTCAAGCTTTCAGACCCGCCTTATTATCACTCCCATTCTTGCTTTGCCTGAGGGAATAAATAAGTTCACTGTCTATTGTAATGCATCTCGGTTGAGTTTGGGTTGCATCCTCTTGCAAGAGGACAAAGTGATATCCTATGATTCTCGCCAGTTTAAGAGCCATGAACTCAACTATCCTACTCATGATCTGGAGTAGGGGTAGTGGTTTTCACCCTCAAGGTTAGGCGCCATTACCTTATGGAGAGAAGTGCGATATCTTCACAGACCATAAGAGCTTGAAGTGCTTTCTCACCCAGAAAGAATAGAATTTGAGGCATCACTGTTGGCTAGAGATAATCAAGAACTATGACCTCACTATACAATATTAGAAGTCTATAACCACAGCAGGCGGCGATGGCACAGCCGCACGACTGAGGCCAACCGGCAGGCAATGCGACTGCACTGCCGCGTGGCGCAGGTGGCTGTGTGACATGGGCAGCACGGCACACTCGGCGGGCGGCGACCAATGGCAGCGGTGGTTGGAGTGGCCGACAGCTGACTTTCATGGCCGCGCGATGCGTGTGGCCAAGTGCACAATCGAATCGCATTTCACACGATGTTTTGAGAATTTGTGCAACGGGTTGTGGTTCACACAACCGAATAGCGAGTCGCGCAGTCGAACAACGATGTGTATGACGAAGGCCTAGCGAACGCAATCTTTTTCCAGCCGAGTGCGTCTCTTTCCACCTTTCAACGAATTTATCTTAGCCCTGATCTGGTTCGTCTTTGTTCCACCTTATAGGTTCGCACGCGGCCTCTGAGGGAGCATTCGGGCAGTTGCGCACTTCTGCTCCTTCGAGTAGCGAGTCCGCTGAGCATACTCAAGGCAAGTACCACACGGCCGTAACCTCTCCATTCAGTATATCACATCTGTCATGATTATATCATCATTACCACTAAGTACAATTATCACAGTAGTAAAGCTTTTCTAGTTATTATCATATCACTAAAACTTATTTGGTTATTATCATATTACTAAATCTTACATGGTTATTATCATATCACTAAATCTTTCCTAGTTGTTATCATATCACTAAAGCTTGCATGGTTGTTATTATATTACTAATGCTCGCCTGGTTATTATAATGTTACTAATACTTGCCTGGTTATAGACTTCTAATATTGTATTTATACCATGATGTTCTAGGTTATATTGTTTCGCATGATTTTAGGTTTATTAGAATACTCAGTTAATAATGTTCTAGTATTTATGCTTTTAATTAGTGTTTTAGAATTCATGTTTAAATCATTAATGGGGGTAGCATATGAACATGTTTCAAATTTTGGGTTAAACCACTACAATCGTGTAACATTAGGGTTGCTATGTTTATTTTCCCTGATATCATGATCCATTACTCGTATGATTCCATACGTGAGTCATGATTGATGTATATAATACCTATTAATTTGACTATTAATCACTAATCACGTAATAAAACTTGGATGGTTACCAACCCTTGTGTGGGCTATATTATAATACATCTTTAGAATAATTCTTATATCACTATCACCATATTATTAATCCACATCACCCTCATATCGGGCATTATGTTTCTCTATTTCCAACCTTAGCAAATCCTTCCACTTATCATTATCTTATCTTAGCCTTCACTTAGTTTCCTTAAATTCACACCATATAACATGTTAACAATATAACAGTTATCTGGCCTGGGGTTACCCACATATAAGGGAGATTTCCACCCACCTGGTAACGTATGGGAGCCATACACTTTTGCTACTCGGAATATTACACCTGGACTGTGGTATACAGTCGAGGACAGTGTTATGTCTAACTACTCTCGTATAATCGGGTATGTGGGAAGTAAACGTCGGTGTTATTGTCATAACTTGCTAAATAACGATTATATTTAATTTCACTATTCCTGTTACCTCTATCTTTGACTTTTATCAGTGCTCCCGTTAACCTAGTTTCATTGCACTTAACCTGTGTCAATTACTTGTTTGCATTACTTGTCCTTTACACACCTTGCTTGTGACCGTTATTAGGTACTTACTAAGATTTTCAAATTTCACGCTTGCTCTTTCTATTCTCAGGTAAAAGGTCAGTGGAGTGATAGCAACATACATAGGTGGGAGTACTTGAGTTTTCAGCAGCATGATTTGCCACTATTTATGTTATCTTATTTTTTTTCATTTGGTTAGAAGTGTATCGGTCCCATGTTTCAAACATTGGTTTCAGTTTCTGCTGGTTCTCTATTAGAGTACTATTAAAATTTTAATTTCCTTGATATTTCTATTGTTGCTTTTTTTATTCTTTAATTTAGCGATGATGTTTTATAGTAAGTATAGTGCTGCAAAAATAGGGCATATCAGCATATGTAGTTAGATCTGGACCACTTAGTTACACCTGGCGAGTTTGAAACAAATGCGTATCACTGCTGGCAGTGTACTGAATTGCTGATTAGTTAGTTTGATCCTTGTTCTTATTTCCTGAAAACATTTTAACTCGACCTCTGCGGTCACATTCACCTTATTAAACATGGATTGCTGGACAGGGGAGTTCCGTACTGAAACTGTTCGATCAAGCGCTTCTTGCAGGTTCTACAGACGGATGGTCCAGCGGCGCATGCAAAAATGATAAGCCAACAAAAAAAAAATCAATCATCACAAATAACACGATATAGACGTGCAAAATAGTTCTTCTCGTCAAATACCGACAGAGAGATTTGATATGTAAGACGTCGCTAGCTAGCTCTGACAGGCAATTGTCCCTGAACAGAAAAATAAATTAAAGCCAAAATCAATGGCCTAATTGAGCATCATATAGAAGTTGAAACATGCAAAGGATCGAGGAGTTTGGATCGGGCAGGAGTCCTGCCGTGCGTGCATGTGACACACCAAAGGAGAAGAAGGTAGTACACTTGTAACACTTCTTGGCACGTGGGCGTTGATCGCAATTCTTATCTTCTCCTCAAACAGCACATGCGATATGATGGGGTGTTAGGAAAGTGATTTGTCACAACCCTGGCTAGCAGCATTAAAAACAAACTGCAATATGCGGCATCACATTAAGTAGGGTTTAATTGTTCTTGTCGCGGCCCCGGAAGGCCGCATTAATTAAACATCCTTATCGTATTTATTCAGCTGCCTTGGAGATTTCATTTTAGTTTATTTTTTTCAATGTATAAGCCGTGGATTCGAGCATGGGGTAGCAGCACGTGGTTTGGCAGGCTCCGCAGGAAAAAAAAACTGGGGGTATACGGATGAACCGAACATGCGTACGGTGAACAAAGTAAAGCTCATTGGGGAGTTCTATCTGGGTAGGAATTATGTCGAACTGGGGCTTAATTTGTCCTTCTTGCGGAAGGTTATATACGGCTGCAACAATACTTAACCTGAAGCAAAGCATATTCATTAATGCATGTGTATTGCTTTTATGCTCTATTGGAACCCAAGTTGCACAAAATGTTAAAGCGTTGATGTTAATAGTGAGTAGTGGATGGCTACAGATGACAAATTAGACTCTAAATATGTTTTGAAAACTGTATCTTTTCTCCTATGAAGTTGTATTTGCATAACCTATACCAAACTTGTTGGAAAACTAGCTGGACATTTGATTCAGTTGGTGAAATTTCCCCTTATTTGCCGGCGATGAAAGCTGCTAGCAACTTTTAGGATTGGCATGCGGCATGCGCTTTCTTTCCCTTTCCTAATTTCCTTGTTCCATGCCGAATTCTAGACCAGACTTGTAAGCCTTCTCCCGTGTCACGTAATTTGGCTTGCTCGATCGCATTATTGAGCGGAGCGTCTCGTTGCATGCATGCTAAGAAGACTCACGCGACTCGTTTGGTCAATGTGAATCGCGTTTCGACCGTGCAGTTCGCCTCCTTCCTTTCCGCGAAGGCACGCGGCGATTTGTACGGTACGGGGTAGGGGTGAAAACGGTCGGAAATATCGGTAGGAGGTCAAATCACTTTCAGTTTCACATTATTTTCTCGAAAACGAAATCGATACGATATTGTCGGAAACGAGAACGACATCGACATTCCGGTAAATTCGGAAACGAAACTATTCGATCAAAAGTGCATCGATAACGATCGAAAATCATAAAAGCGATATCTAAAATACAATAAACACACCAATCTGCACAGCATGACAATAGCTGTATATATTGACCTAGGTCACATGAAAAATAATATTGTAGTAATGATCCATGGCACAAGAGGCAAGACACATATATTATATAGCAATAAAAAGACACCACACAAAGCCACAAGCCCACAACGGCGACGAAGGCCGGGCAAGCCGACCGGGAGCACAGCGACAGCGACCGCAACGGCAGGAGGATGGACCACCAATCCGAGACCGTCAGCCCTGGGAAGAGAAGGAGGAGGTCACCACCAGGCGACGTCCACATCACCGGGAGAGCGACCGCCACAAGCAGCCCTGATTCATTCCCACAGTAACCCAACCATCCACCGGCAAAGGTAGCCCCAATCATACATGAACTTGAGATTCATTTCAATACTAAACCTTGCTTACCACACACAATAGAACACCAGTAGCCGTTGATTAGCACAACTATCCACCATGAACCAGCACAGAGAGTAACTACCGGAGATAGAAGAGGGGAGTAGAGGGAGAGTAGAGGGGACCGAGGCTCACTCCGTCGGCGTGCGGGCGGCTCTAGCTCGGCCATGACTAGCCCAGAGTAGCTCACCTCCCAACCTAGCACCTCAAGCAACCGTGAGAGCAAACCAAAAGTAGCAACTCGAAAATGAGTGGATCGGGTCCGAATCGGGAAGGAGGTGCCAGATCCAGGCCTTAGGCCATGGATCTGGCCGTATCTTACTGTGCGGCGAGGGGAGGCGCGGCGGTGAGGGCCGGTGAGGTAGGAGAAGGCGCGGCGCGGGGAGTAGGTGAGACGGTGGAGGAAGCCGAGGAGCGACCGGGCATACGGGTCGGCGAGGGGGAGGCGGCACTTAGGAGAAAGAGAAAGAGCCGGTAGGGGAGCGTGGAGGTCGGGTCTTGTAGGCGCGCGGCGGCGCGGCTGGGAGAGCCGAGGCGGCGCGGAGAGTGAGAGACGAGGGAGCCGAGAGAAGGAGATGGGGGAGGTCGGGAGGAGAAGTAGAGATGGGGCTCGGCGTGGAGATCGGTAATTACCGATTAAATACGGTATTTTTCGAAAACGATCGGAAGAGAGCTAAATCGTTTTCGTTTTCATTATCGGATATTTTTACCGTTCTCGTTTCCGTTTTATCGGTTACCGTCACCGTTTCCGTTTAGGGGAAAAATCGGTAATTTTTCGAAAACGATTTTCGGTAACCGAGAATTACCGTTTTCGTTTTTAGCCCTAGTACAGGGAGCGTGCGTGGAGGGCCCCCCCCCCGCCGATTTTCGAATGGGTCCGCGCGGAGTTGGGCGAGGTGGGACGAGGAACGTCGGGGACAGGACGCAACCGGATCGCCATCTCACACCGACGCGGCACACGGGAGGATGAGATCGTCGCGCCAGGCGCCAGCCGGGAGGAGAGAATTTATGGCCCGCGTTTGGTGCGGCGTTGCCGTCGGCTCCGTACCGCCTGATTCGATGCGGTGAGAGCTGCGTCGGTTGTCTCGGGGCCTGGGAGCCATCGATTTCGATTTCGGGTTGCCTCCGACGGCCGATGGGTACAGGCACCCTATTGTATTTGAGGGATCATCTTTGTTAGTGTTATCCGAACTTGTCGATATGTTCATATCCGACACTCTGTCAAGTATGACGTCGATAGGTGTATGCGTCAAGTCGTTTCTGATTTGGTTTTTTTCTGTTAGGAACCTTTGTGCCTAGGCACCAACATCCGATACACGTGTATGATTGATAATTTTTTTGAGTTTAGGCATGAAAATGTTTTATACCCTTAATATATTTATGGTAAGTAAGTTTTGAACTCAGTTCAAACTAGTTTGAACTACTTTTGAATTCAATGCGACTACAGTGAGTATATACCATAAAAATAGTTTAAACTAATTAAACTGAAGTTGAATTTAATTTTTTTCGGAGTTTGACATCTCAAATATACTTTTTTATGGGTATATGAAGATACTCACATCAAACGTTGCGAATCTCAAAGCAAATCAACGGGTATTGATATGGGTGCCTAGGCACCATGGTGCATGAAACACTCGTCATATATATATATATATATATATATATATATATATATATATATATATATATATATATATATATATATATATATATATATATATATATATATATATATATATATATATATATGTATCTCCGTAATCACACAATTGCCGGAGGAAGGAGCGGGAAGACACCAGATTTGAGCGAGAGCGAGTTAGGGACTTAGGGTTGAGTCGTTCTGCCGTTGAGAGATGAGGATGGTGATACCGATTGAGGAAGACCGAAGATGGCACAGGCGTTCGACTCCGTTCGAGGGAGGAAAGGGGCCATTCGGGTGTGGTCGTGTGCGCGTGGGAGCGACTGGGCCGTTCGGGCATGGCTGCTTGATCAGTCGGCCCGAGCTCCTTCTTCACTTCAAATTCTTTTATTTAAACCCAATTACTAATATGTATATATATACCTAATGTATAGCAGATTTTACCAAAAAATTTTGGGTATTCAACTGAATACCCATGAATTACCGTAGGTCTGCCCCTACCATGCCCCCATCCTCCCATCAATCTCCCTCTGGGCGATGCCCTTTCCCTCTCCGCTGCCTTCTCCCACCCCCGCCATCACTCTCTCCCTCCACTCTGGCCGCCGCCTTCTCTCCCTCCCCGTTGCCTTATCCTCTCAGCCCCACCGTCACTCTCTCCCTCCACTCCAGCCGTCGCCCTCTCCCTCCACTCCTATCGCCATCTTCTTCCCGACCCCACTGCCTTCATCGTCACTGCCGCGGCCTCCAAGCTTGCCGCCATCAATCTGGCCCGCCAGCATTTGGAGTCGATCGGATCTGAGTTGATCCAGCAAGATCCAGCAGGCCTCACCGATGACTATGGTGCAGACGCCAAGGACCACGCTGCCTCCCTCCTCTCCCCATCTCACCAGAATCAATCTATGTCAGCCTCACCATCCCGATCAGCATGGCACGACCTTCTTCAGTCGCTATGGCCGTCAGCTCCGCCGTGTTGCCGTCGTCATTTTCACTACGCCTGGTTTGCGCCACCGTGTGGGCCCCGCAAACCGCATGGGCGACAATGGTTCCTCTCCAACAGTGCTCGCGTCGTTTTTTGTGCGTTGGTTTTTGTGATGCGGTCATCGCTGGAGGAAGCAACGGCTTCTCTTCTCTCTCATGCTTCTCTCTCTTCCAAATTAGATTTAGGATGATGTGGCATACTAGCCGATGGCTAAAATGTGACCATTGAAGATGTCCTTAGCCATTAGGCACATAATTTCGTCATTAAGTCCGGGCCACATAATTTTGCCATTAATTCCGGGCCATGCATTATCTATTTCTCAGTCTCAGACTCCTTGCATTTGGTCTTTCATATTTGTTGGGTTAACATGGCCCATCCAGCAATGATTCGTACGTATTTTTGGCTGGCGTACGTGTTGGGTTACGTACGCGTGATGTGCATTCCGTGCCTTGCGCTGTTATCTCCGACCAAACTGCAGACGACTTAAAATCTGAACTCGCACTTCAAACACGCGCCTAACGATTGTTCCATCCTTTCCTTGCGCCCGTTGTGTTCGGAAAGCATGTACTCCTCCTACCTGGGGCCGGCCGGCCGGCAACGCGCAGTTGTCCCTGCCGTGCATGACAACAAGTCAAAACCCGTAACAAAACAAATGCTTTTGATTCAAACACGCGTGACATACATGCAGAGCCAAACCATTTGGTTCCATTGTTTTCTTAGTTCTCTTTCCAGTAACTACCTAAATGGTCTGACCGATTCATCTGTTTTCCTCTTCGAAGGAGGAATTGTTTGGTGCTAGTTGACCTCTGTTTCGTTCGTAGCACATTGAGAAACGTGGAGATCTACAAGAGCCTTCTGCTTAGTTTTTAAGTAAAACCGAGTCATCGTCCATTAAACACATATATACTACCTAAACACATTTTTGTCCATAATAATTCTACCTGTGCCTGCCAAACGTTCGTCTCTTGCTGCAATTTCTCCTCACAACAGTGAGGTCAGCAGCTGATTAAAACTAATTTGATGTCGTACCTTGAAGGGTGGCCAAACGTTAGGCATGTAGGCTAATTCTTTGTAATTAAACGCCAATATGCCAATTGTGTGATGTGAGCATCTACTACTGGTACCTGTAACGAAAACACTAACGTATTGTAACGCCCCCGTTTCCAGGGGCGCGTACGGACACGGCATTCCGTAACTATTCACGCATGAACAGTTATGGAACGTCGCGCAAGAGTATACCATTGCATGCTTACAACCAAAGTCCAGCATATATTTCACGTATGGAGTAACATCCAGTTTTTGACAGCGGGGCGTGCAAGTCCAAAGTATAATTACATTACAAAAGACTTCCAGAATCCGTTTGAGCGCGGCGAAGACCTAAAGCCACGGGTTCTCGTCGAAGAAGAGATCCTCCGGGACTTCCTCAACGGGGAGACCTTCACCTTCGTCTTGATCCTCTAAAGAGTGGATTAAGCAAGCCGTGAGCCAAACAACCGGCTCAGCAAGCCCCAAAGGGACTCTATCTTACTATATGCACGGAATAACAATGGAAGGGAGTATACTTGTTTTATTAGCTTTGGTGGATGCAGTTTTATTTGCAAACATTTTAATAAAACGGACTCAAATCTACTCCTTAAGAACTCAGGGGTTTTTCATGAAGAGTTAATTAACCAACTTAACCAAGTTAAAACATTTACAAAACTACTTAAGCTTTGCTGCTGGAATCACCCAAGTGACACAGCTCCAATGACCGGGAGCACGGCGTATTCGAATACCATTTATTTGACTCTGCAGAGTTGCCCAACTTTACCCACACGCATCCTTAACCCTCATGACTGAGTTAAGGAACCAGGTCTTCTCGTTGCCCAACCCTTGCTATACACTCCACCCGATAGATAAGAATCCCGCACATCCTCGGGTGTCCGCTGGCCCTCGCGGAACGCCGAACCCGAGTTGTGGGGACCTATCGTTGTCTTGCACCGACTCTCAATGTGGGGTTTCACTTAAGTTGAGCAAGTACTAAACCAGGGTTGACAAGTCAACACCTGTGGTTGAGCGGTCACTATGTCATTTGCTCAGCGTAAGGGTCTAAACCTTACATTTTCCACGAGGTCCGCGACCTCCAACCTAGGGTAGGCGGTGGGCGAATGATCCGTCTTGCGGCGCACCACCACCCTTACCCTACCTTGTGCACGCAGGCACTCTCCGCTCTAGGGCACGGTGTCCCATACCACCCTACCCTAGAGTCGGGTTTGCAAATTCTATTGGCCCGCAGCCACAACCTTATTAGTCGAAGACTTTGCATGATAATACTAACCTACAGTTATCTAGATTAACAGATAATTATTTCTAGGGTTACAAAGGCATGGCTACAAGTTTAACATGGCATTTGTCGGTGGTAGGTTTATCTACATAACATGTCATTCTAAACATTTTATTTTACTTGAACTAACATTTCAGAACTAGCTCAATGCAAATAACATAATAGCATACTTAGATAACATGCGTTGCAACATGATCAAATGATTTGGGACTTGCCGTCAATCCGGATGATCTCAGTTAGCTCGAACGAAGAAACTCCTGGATCCTGCGATTGCACTTGAGCTTCCGGGATCTCCGATACTAGCGCAAACACATAAAATAATTAAATCCAGCTTGAGCCTAATCAAGCAAGGCAAAATAAACTATTTAAAAAGGAGTAAAATGCATAAACCCTTCGAATAGAATTTTAGGAATTTATCTGGGATGAATTTGTAGAAGTGGAGGCCAAAAATGGGTCCAGGATATTATTTGGAGCAAAGTGGTGAAATTTGGGAATTTTTGGGATTTTCTAGAATTTATTTGGGTTTTCTGGGATTTTAGAAAAGATTAAATCAGGGAAATTGCTGTGAACAGTAGAGGCCCGGCCTCTTTGCTACAGTGTGGCCTGGCCCGGGGAACGGCCCGCTCGGCCAAGCGGCCGGCGCGGCCCAACGCGCGAGTGCACGCGCGGGAGAAGAGTGGGCCGAGGGGCCCACACGCGCTGCGCTCGCTCGGGACGGATGTGCGACGCGCGTCCCGGGACGGACGGCGCCGATGCGGGGAGGCGGCGAAGCGGTACGGTGAATCGGACGGACGAAGGGAGGCGTGGTTATGAGGATCGGACGGCGGTGGGAAACGACTATCTGACGCTCGGGGACAGACGACACCGATCGGGGTAGACGGCTGAGATGCGGCCACGTAGCGGGGGAGGGGGTCTTCTTCCTCCTCCAGCCGCTACAGTGCGCCCGGGGCAGAGGTATGGCGGCGGCGGCGGCCTGGGCGCCAGGGGGCTCGCCGGCGGCAGAGGAGGGCACCTACGGGTAGCTCTTGACGCAGGCAACCCGTTTTGGGGCTTTGGAGAGGGAGGGAAACAACGGAGGGAGCGGGAGACAGATGGGAGAGGTTCGGTCCTTTGGTGGCGGAGAGGGTCACCGACGGTGAGAGAGCTCAATCGGCCGCGGTCACACGGACAAGGGGTCAAGAGGCTCATGTTGGCGGTGGCAGTCGAAGCTGGGGAGCGGCGGGGTGAGCTGGCCATGGGGAGCACCTTCGATCGGCGGAGGTCGTCGGCGACAGAGCTCCACAAGGTTCCTCCTGGCCAGGGGAGTTCACAAAAAGTGTCAATAGACTGCGGAGATGCTCAAGGGCAAAGGAATCAGCAAATGGTGGAGGAGGGGAGAGGATTGCTTCTCGGGGGTCGCCGGCGCAGGGGACGACGGTGGCGAAGCTCGAAGCGATGGGATTTCAATTGGTTGCGCGTGGAGACCCTCTGGGGTGTTAGGAGTTGATTGGGGGTGGTGGGAGAGCTTGGGAGCAAAGGGAACAAAGGAGTAGGGGAAACGGGTTTTATACCCGAGCGGGGAGGAGGGGAAACCTTCGGGGAGAAGGCAACGGGCGCGACCGGAGGTCAACAGAGGGGACGGGGAGTGGGTGGAGCGTCTCCTCCGCGCAGGGGGTGGGGGTGACGCACGGTCCTGCACAGTGCATTGGTGACGCGACGGGAGCAGGTGGGGCGCGGCATGGACGGAGGCGCGTCCGCGCGCGGGGAGAGGGGAGGAGCGGCGACTGCCAGGTGGGGCCGGAGCTGAGGCGGGGCGACGCGGCGCGAGGGCGTCCACGCCTTTCGGACCGGGGCTGTCGGGACGGCGCGGGCGCGGGGAGGAAACGGGGCGGCGCGGAGCCAGGCGCGGCGCGGGCGCAGCGCGCAGCGCACGCGCGTGCGCGGGGAGAAGGCGGGGAGGGAGCGGCGCCTGCGAGGGAGAGAGCGGGGAGGCACCAGGGGAGGGGAGAGGCGGAAGGGGGAGGCGGCGCCAACAGAGGAGGGGGAGCGGAGGGAGGCGCGAGGAGGCGGGGAAAATGGAAAAAAAAAGGGAGGGCGCCAGAGAGGGGACAAGGCGGAAAGGGGCGGGGCACCAATTGAAGAGGGAGGCGGCCATCCAGAAAAGGAAAGCGGAACCGGGAAGACTTTTCAAAAAGGGAAAGTTTTCAAAATTCACTCAAAAATCCAGCAAAAATAAAGGAAATTTTTGGTTTGAAATTTTGGGGTTTTTCACGTATTACCCTATTAGGACTTTTGAGTGGCATGTTTCCCAACAAAAAAAAACTGGCGTGCTTTGGAGCGTACAGTTGGTGAGCGACGCGAGTCTACAAAGTTGCCGCCCGATGGCTAGGTCGGTTGGAACCTCTCTTCCGTCTCCGGGCCGTCGCCGTCGTCGATCGGCAGATGGATTTTCTTGGTGCCGAAATCAACGCAAATACCAAACCTATTACTGTAGTTTCTACGCGAGGTACGTGACTCCTAAATTAATCAAGTCGATCGCAGCTTTGGATTAATCGAGTTTGCTTGGACAGGTCGACCGTACCACCAACCTGTTGGTCAGCTCGAGTACAAGGTACAGAGAATAACCCAAAGCGACAAGACGAGGTCGAAATTGTTGGATTGTGCAAGGCGACACAATGTAGAAGGGATAATAGGGCAAAAGCATTGTTATGAACAGCCACCTCGCGCGGTTCCTGAGCGCGCCACTGCACATCGCGTGGTGCCAAACGCTCCAAGGGGCCATATATGACATTTCGTGGCGCTGGAGGCTAATTCGAGAATTACGGCGTGCCCCGGGGGGGGGGGGGGGACAATTTGGTTGTGAATTCACGTTCCATGGCTGGCTGTAGCTACACTAGTTGCGACATTTCACAGCCCAGAGCCCAGACCGTGAAAACTATGTCCACACAACAGCATGAATGCAAGAGATCCTTGCTTGCACGGCCTAACTCTTAACTCTTGGGTGAATTCTTTTTATCTACAGATGATGATTTTTAGCTTATCATGAGTGTTTATCCGAACGAACTGAATATTGACAAATCATTTTTAAAAAGATATTATAATAAATTATTTTTAAAAATAAAAATTTCTATTTATTTATTTAAAAGAACACAAAAACCATAAACTAAAAACACCATTGTGCGTTACCGGCCGCTAACTTGGCCGCTAGTGCATACAGGATCACTTTATGGAGTAAGATTTCCATTTAGTTCGGCACCCAGTGGCACTGCGACAGCGAAAAGGCACCATCCTTTCAGTGATTACCAGTAGAATATTCTGTGGGGTATTTTAGGTGATGAATAATTCTTTTTCGTGGGAATGAATTTTCTCACTTACAAGAAATGAGAAGGGGATGACGCTTTACTCACCATGTCGACCGTGCACGATAAATTGGAGGACACGGCTAGCTAGATTCCGCCTATGAAAGATGCAGCTCGATTGCCTGTCATGCCCACGATTTCTGCTTTCAGTGGATTTTCCTTTAAACAAATCAGCTACTCCTACAAAATGCTTGAAATGAAGAGGATGCATACACGACTGTAGGGGCGTTCAGTTTGATGTTGATTTTATGGTTTTTTTCTATAATTGGTTTATTTTTTTGTTATAACTGATGGTAGCTTATGTGATGTAATTAAATTTAAAAAAATTAAAAATAGAAAAAATAGGTTATTCCATCACGGATAATACGAAGGAATAGGAAAAAAGGTAAAAAAGCCTAAAACAGCCAAAAGGTAGAAATAGATGATATTAAAGAATAGTGAATTAAAAATTAAAAAAATAGAAGTTAAAACTAAAATGAGCGGAACAGTCTGTGGCTGTTAGAGGATATCATGATAAAAGCTAGCAACTTTCTGGAGTATTGTTTTTCTTTTCTCCTTTTCTTTGGGATGATAGCTAAGCTATGGGACATTAACCTCAAAATAGCAGCATCTAGACACGACAGCCCCACGATTTTTTTAGCAGGGATAGGGGTGTTCACGATTTGTTTAGTCGGACTACTGGGTACTGGTACTACATCGGTTGGATTACCACCAGCTGACATAAATAATTTGAAAAATTGGAATTGCACAGTATTCTTGTGTTCTGAACGGAGACTGTGTCAAAGAAAATGTTCATAGCTAGAAATGGATTAAGGGGGACGAAAAGGAATATTAACATTCCGAGACGTCCGGCCAACTTTCACTTTGACTGATTGGTGATTACTGACACGAATCTCATTAGGAAGTGTTCAATACTCAGCAAATTGTACTCACCTCAATGATGCTCATTGCTCTCTGTTTCAACATTCTGGCATTAAAGGCAAGCATTGATTCAGGGAGCAATCCATTTCAGCATGACAAATGGCAACACATGGATAGCCACGCCCATGCGCTACATGGACAGCGGAGATAAAAGGAAGCCCCTCACATGTGGCCTTCATTTGGCAATGTCTTGATAAGAGGTTTTTAGACTTCTGAAGACTCGTTCATTCAAATAACAAAAGAATAACACGATAAGGCTTCCTGATTTATAAAAAGAAACAAAATATTCGCCACAACTTGTGCAGCTCTTGGTAGTACATGATTTGTACGTACCTGTACGCTGGGAGGAGTGGCCTGTAAAGCTACGCACGAAGAATACAAAACGGAATACATAGAGAAAAAGAATATGGACATCCACGTCACTAGAAGAATTTCTTACTACCCCTTCAACAATATGGTCCTTCTAGGTTGTGGCTATTGTTTTTAGTTTATAGTTTTTAAATTCTAACTGTTCGTAAGAGATAATACGTAAAAAAAACAATCGTATAACATTTTGATCGATATCGTTGAATTAGATATAATATTTACTATAATTTATTTATAAAATTTTTCTTGCAAAAACGTATATCTAAAAGTAACGAAGAGTGACAAACCAACGAAATCCAAAGGAAACCCAGCCGATATCTCGGTAGAACCAAAAGACTGGACAAGGACAGCACCACCGTCGCTTTCAAGAGATCCATTTTTTTACTGCCTGGGTGGCTACAAGCTTCCATGTGCCTTCGATTCCTTGAGCTGTGCTTGGCTCCTTTTCCTTTTCTTTTCCATGCTATTTCTACTGGAACCAAAAGGCTAAGTTATATCCATCCCTGTGGGTTTTGTCTCTTGAGGCCACATGGACATGGTCCCCTCCTCCGACCGCATCCTTACTAGGGGTGAAAACGGGCCGGGTATTTCCCGCCCACCCGCCCGCCCGTATTAAAACGGGTCAAATTCGGGTCGTAAATTCGGGTACCCGGAAACTTATACGGGTATCGGATCCGAATACGGGTATTTTTTGGCGGATACGGTATCGGGTTCGGGAGGTCGGTATCCGACGGATACGGATTATCCGATATAAAATTCGGATATTACCCGCTTACCTATTCGGGTATTACCCGGATTACTTACCCATTCGGTTTGGCCGATTCCAATCCCGACCCCATCTCCTTTCCCTTCGCCAATCGCCGGTTCGCCCGAGTGCCCGACGCGGCGACAACGACTACCCGAGTGAGAGTGCCCGACGTCGACGGCCGACGCGGCGGCGCCCTTGCCCCTTGGTCTTCCCCTCCGGCCTCCGTGGCTCCGTGGACTTCCTCAGGCCAGGCCGCCATCCCAGGATCGCCTCCGCCCGTCCGCAGATCCGCCGTTGATTCAACCTCGCCGCCACCGGATCTACGCCCGAGTGCGCAACGGCCGACGCGGCGGCGCCCCTGGTCTTCCCCACCGTGGATGTCCTCAGGCCGCCATCCCAGCACCGCCTCCGCCCGTCCGCAGATCCACTCGACGATTCGACCTCACCGCCGTCGATTCGACCTAGCCGCCACCGGATCTACGCCGCCAAGTCGAGGTACGCCAGATCTGCCTAGAGCCCTAGAGGGGATTTGCTTAACACTTTGCTTGAGGGGATTTGCCAAGTCGAGGTAAGTATGGATCCTACCGTGGAATGGTTGGATGGTTTGGGCTTTGGGGGATTTAAGAAGTAGACTTGCATGCTCGATTGCTAGTGCTGTAGGGTGATGTGTTACTCATGGAAATGAGCGAGCTCCAGGCCAGGCGCTTAGTTCTCTAGATTTTGATCGGTAGTCTGCTTAGTAGTTAGTAGTATGGTGCCGTGCGGATTATCTTGCTAATTGCAATGAAGATGGGAGTTTCCAAAGCAAAGCAGTTAGTGTTTATCGATAGGATAATAGGACATATATTCTGGGTGTTGTAATCTGGGTGTTGTAAACTTGTAATCCCTCCTAAGAGAGTGTGGACTGGAGGAGACTGTCCAAAGTATGCGTGGCTAAGGATGATCAATTTGGTGTGCAGAGAGCAGAGTAATAGCTTGTGTTTTTAATGTATGCATTGTATTATTCTGGATCTATTTAGACAAATGCCATTCTTTGCCCCTGAGTAAAAGATTACCTTGTAACAAGGAAGTGAGTTGAATGCTTGAAATATTTGGAAACATTTGTTCAGTTGGTCAAAAGATTGGACTGGAGATTAATAGACATGCTAAATATAGTTACTTTGTACATATTTGGTGCTCCTGTCTTGTTACTGGTGCTAGTATTATGCTTTACATATGATCTTCTCTCAGTAAGTCAGACCTATGAATGTTCTCAGATTCCATAATGGAACTTGTGTTTTCTTATGTTTTGCCTAGTGAGATCACTTTTCCTTGGTTCACTGGCTTGTGTTTTTATGTTTTGCTTAGTGGCTATATGACATTTGTGGGGGGTTATCTATGGACTTACAGTTTGGTTGCATTTCAATAATCCAAGGGTGCATCTATTGGGAGGAAGAGGGAAACCGAAATATATAATTGCCACCTCTATTCCTTTGATCCTGTCTCTAGGCACTTACTCATATGTACTGTTATTTTAGTCTTGGGACCGGATAGCAGAGTTTTAAAGTTGCGTTTACAGCATAAAGTTCAGGCAAACATGTGCACAAATTCTCTTCGCTCGGTTACAAATTTTCCATGTTGTAAGCACTTTTACATACTTCAGGTGCACCTGGACTGTCAGAATTTAGTCATGTAGGTGGTTCTCTTGCAATATTGGTCCAGGCGCACTTTGTTAGTTGTATCTTGGTAGAGCAAGATGTTAGAGTTGTAGATATTGCAATTTGTCCACATGTCCACAACCATTTACATCAAGCACCTAACAGAAGATTGTATTGCTTGGTGTATGAATGTCACAAGTTGGGCAGTTGGGCTGCATATGAACTTGCGAATTCTACGACTTTAGTACCGATGTATTGTTGCATTATGGATGTATGGAATGGTTGCATTGCTATTGTCTATGTGGTATAAAATGGTTGTTGCATCGACTTGATATCCGAATAAATATTCGTGACCGATAGTGTCCGTATCCATCTTGGTACGTATTTGTTCCATATTTGTGCCCGACATTATCCGTGTTTGTATTCGTATTCGATACTATCCGTATTCGACCCGAATCCGATTAGAAAATGTGGGTTAGGATATGGGAAAGGTGAGATCCGACCGTATCCGACCCGATTTCACCCCTAATCCTTACCGCCCGCGTCGCCACGACCTGGTTCCTCCGGTGCGGAATCTGCCGCTAGCACGCCGGGTCACCATCACGCCCTTTTCGCGATCTATCCTCTTGCATGGAACTGACAAACGTTTTACATAGCCGTCCTCGTCGATGCCGCACCTCCGGTGTCCACATCCTCAGAAGCGATCGTCCCCAAGCGATAGTCGACCTCTACGAGTCGATTGTGTCTTCTCGTCGCATCGTCTCGATCAATGTCACAGTTATAGCAACGCTTCTATCGAAATCCACACGTCTGCAAATGGAACACCATGTGTTGGTATGCTAGTATCAAGTGCGCACAGTAGGGCTTTCAAAAGGAGGCGGTTAAGATTTCGGTGGGTGTGTGTTATCCCTCTGTATCACCCCCTTACCCATAGCCCAAGGCACCTCTTTATATAGAGCATCTGACTAAATCCTTATTCAATATGAGTAGTGATCGTATCCTACTCAGAGAATCTTCAATCGGAACCTCATCCAATACGAGTAGAGATTATATCCCATTTGGAGAGCCTCTGATCAGATCTTAACTATTTCAATCCGTTAAGTGTATGACTTTATAGGTTCATGTATACTTTGTTGTAACTCAAAAACATCTTTCCAATCACTGGTCGGAAGAGGTCCCTAGCAGAATATGTCTACCCCTAAATATGCACAAAAATCAGTCTGAATGAACATTATATAATATGATCTACAATCAAGTCTTATTCGCTCATGATCAATTCATAACTTCTTATGACTAGATCATACCAGGTTATAACCAGTCTATATCACCATATGATCAGTTCACAAAATAGTTTATGATATACTCGACCAGATCATGACCAATCAATATACCCATACTACCAGCTTGTATGTGGTCAGACAAAATGACCTTTTTGCATATTCTCCTTTTGCCTCACGATATTCGATCGAACTTCAAGTGAGAAATGCATCATCCATTGACTATAAATATTTTCCCGGTCTAGTAATAAATAACTTCATATGGTCGACTCTTCGATCACTTGTGGTATGGTCACACTTTCTTCATCTAACCACATTGAGGGGCACAAAGATATTTCTCGTGTTATGTAGGAAGGAGTAAATATCATATCCGACAAGGCACATTCCTTAGCATGTTTCATAACATACCCAAAATCTACCTTTTATAACTACCAGTTATGGAGTAGAGATTGGCAAACCCTAAGCACACCATTACACATTTAGGAAATTATACTGATCTCAGGTGCAAGGATTATATATCATCGTTGCCTGAAACCTACTGATGACACAAAATATAGCAATCTCAATAGTGTCTCATGATGGATCAATCCAATACCATGTTCTCTGATATGTGTCTATATTATTGATTTGATATACCATTTTATGTGCTCACCCTCGCTTAATTCTGCTGCTCAAAGGAGGACTGCTTCGACTTCGGTGAGTATCAAGACATATAGATCACGTCTTACTATCGTTTGCCTGTAGTCAGGCTTTGGGCTTCTTCCGCTTCGATGTTTTTCTTCTACTACTTATATTTAATTTTGGCCTATGAGCCGTGGATATAAACTTTGGCCTTTAGTTCCATATTTTGTTGAATAAAATTTGTCATTGTGTTTGATATGTATTGTTGTTACCACTGTATGCATTAACTAATCTTAGATTAGTGTGATTTACACAGAAAATTCTGGAGTTGCTATTTCACGATCCGACAAACAAACTTCAATTAAAGAAACTGGTTGGGGCAATTGTTTTTAGCAGTAACTTTTTGGACTTAACCGAAAGCTTGGAGTTGGTAACATGAAGTGTTTTCATCTTGGCATGCTGTATCGGAGCTGTGGTTTGCTCGGTTTTATAAAATGGTGATGATAAGACGCTCATGATGCCATGGATCCGCTCTGCTCGGTCGCTTTTCCCTGTGTTCACAACTACTCGTCTTCTACAGGGAGTTAAGAAAGGCCCTGTGCCAACCACTCCTTACAACATGGCGCACAACGATTAGCATACTGCCCTTCTGGTTAGCGCCAGAAGTGGTATTTGCGAGTTAAGGGCATCTGCAGTGTATATAGCTTGCTGGCTCTTAAGGTGGGTCCTGTGTCATTCTTAAGACCGATGCTGCAACGTTTGAGGCCACCGTCGGCTCTTAAGAGCATGGCTAATAATTCAGCGTGCTGCTGGCTGAATACAGTTGCCATGTCATTTACAGCTAACAATGCAGCCAGCACATATAATAGGTTGGCTAAGAGGCTGACTGTAACAAAGATGTAAGTATTTAATATTTGCATGTACATTCCATCAGCTGTGATTAATATCTTTGTGGCCATCCATCAAACAACAATAATATTTGGCGCACGGAGCTTCGATTTGGCGGGGCTGGAGCAGGGGATCGGGAGGAGGCCCATGGAAAACGCCGACTGTTGCGCTCGCTGCGGGCTGGAAGCAGGCGATTCTTTTCTCGATTCGTGCGTTCAGCCCGGCGCTTCACCAGCAGCCCGCTTCGTTCTCTCTCACCTCTTCTCTCCCCTCCAGCTCAGATTTTGTTAACGTGAAGGACCTTCCAGCCTGCTGACTGGACCTTACTATACTTGCTCTAAGGTGGGTCCACTCGGCTGTAAAGAAGGGGATGTGGCAGTTGGTAGTTGGGGAGAGAGAACAATAAATGTAAAGAAAATTGTATTTTATGCTTGCGGCTAGGTCTTTAGCTTGAGGACCAGCTTCAAGTCTTTTTTGTTTATGGTCTGCTTAAGGTCACCCCTGTAATGTATAAGGTCGACCTTAAGGTGACTTATGATCCTCTATTTTCATACACTACAGATACCCTAAGCACAAGCGCTAGGCTTGTGTGTTTGATGCAATGATGTGTAGGCTACTTGTGTCCAATACTAATTATGTCCTGACCTGGTGCCACACATCTGTTCAGGAAATTGGAGTATAAGAGAGGAACGGTACTACTAGTAGTAGTCTAATGGCCCTTTTTCTCTCTATCCTTTTCCCCCATTTTTGAGATTAGTGATGTCCTAGTGTCCAGAGAAAGAGAAAAAGAGGAAAAGGTCAGATCAAAATAGTCGGTGCGATGAAGGCAGGTAGGCGCTCATCGAATCATTGCCTCTTCCTTTTCTTCTTTCTGTTTTCCCTCCGTAGCAAGAGCCAAAAATTACGGTTTACTTAACGAAAAGAGTGTAGAGCGCCTTGCAAGTTAATACTACTACTATTTGCAGGAAATAGAGATTTATGCAAGCATAACGGAATGTATGAATGAAAGAGATCACGTAAGAGCCCGCTCCACACGTTTCAACTTCTGTCTTTTTTTAGCTTTTAGTTTATTTAAGTTAAAAGCCGTGCTAGTTTTTAACATCCGCTTATTTCATCTTTTTTTTCTTTTTCCCTCTTATTCCTTTGTGTTGTCTATGATAATATATTTTTTTCATTTTTTCTTATTTTTTAATTGAATGACTCAGAAAAAGTTAACGATCGTTATATTATAATTTCAGCCAACAACCAAAATCATAAGCCAAAGCTTAAACTCTTTAGGCCCCACTCATTTCGGTTTGAGATTCTGACTTCTGGCTTATTTTTTTACTATTCCTAAATTTCGTATTTTTCTGCTTTTTAGCTTTTGTGAGCTTTTTTTTGGGTTCTTTTTCCCTGTATTCGTTGCATTGTCTGTGATAGGCTAACCTATTTTTTTATTTTTTAAAAAATTTAATTACACTAAATAAATTATCATTAGATACAATATAATTTTAATCAATTATAATATAATTTTATCTATAAATTAATTTATTTTAATCTAACCCAGCGACAACTTAGAGCGACACCATCGAACTAAGATGACGGAATAGAATATTAGTTCCGAGGCGTTAATGCCATTTATGGCGTGAATGGCACAAGGTACCTTCCGTTTCAACTCCATGGCGATTTCGGGAGGAAAATAATGGAGTTTTTTTTAGGAATAATCTATTTTTTATTTAAAATTACAGAAATATACCTGTGGAATTTTTTTTTACAAAAATAGGCTCAAGTCACCCAATGGGAGAGCGACTGAAGCCTATCGCTCAACCAGAAGCCGACTCTGTCCCTGTCGCTCTACCATTGGGCGACTGCATCCAGTCGTCCTCCCATTGGGCGACTTTCATGCAGTCGCCCAATGGTTGGGCGACTGCACTCAGGCCCCCATGGTTGGGCGACGGACTCAAATTCGTTTCGGCATCGAAATTGCTATAACTTTTGATCCTGTAGCCGAAATTGCTCAAATTTTTTTCTGAAGGCTTTTGGATGTATGAAGAATAGCTCCACCAATTTTCACTATTTTTGACGAAGGTTTGATACCTATAGCTCTACCATTGGACGACTGCATTAAAGTCGCCTAATGGGAGGGCGACTGGATGCAGTCGCCCGATGGTAGAGCAACAGGGACAGAGTCGCCTTCTAGTTGGGCGATAGGCTCCAGTCGCTCTACCATTGGGCGACTTGAGCCTATTTTTGTAAAAAAAATTCCCACGGGTATATTTCTGTAATTTCGAATAAAAAATGGATTATCCGTACCAAAAATTCGAAAATAATGGGCATCATGGGAGGAGATGAGATGAGCTTATAGATGGCAATGGGTACCTGATATCCGAATACCCGACGGATTTTACCCGATAAAGAGACGGGTATGAAAAATTTTATGTACCCATGAGTACGTTATTGGGCGAAATCCTCTACCCGCCGGGTAGGCGGGTGCGGGTGTAGGTATATACTACTCATACACGCCTACCCGCGGGTAATGAATACCCACATTAGACAACTAGACATCCCACTCAAATGTTAATTTTATTATCTACTTGTTGTTGATTGTTTATTTGTTTGTCATATGTTGATATGGTCATGTCAAGTATGTTTATGTGATGTACTAATTTTGATCATTAGACGCTTTTTGTGCTTGGCATGTATGATTAATGAATGTCTAAATTGATGATATTCTTATGTGTTGAACCGGGTATGCTTGCGGGTACGGGTTACATGTCGGGTAGTAATACCCGTGCGGGTACGTGTATAGGTAAATTTTCCTACCCGCGTGCGGATACGGGTAACCCGACGGGTAAATTTACACCTAGCGGGTACATGTATGGAATGGCAATACCCGATGGGTATTTACCCGTTGCCATCTCTAGATGAGCTACAGTGCTCGATCACATAATCATGGTCTCATTATTTCTAGCTTATAATTTATAGTTTCTTTTCAACAATTAAATAAAACACTTTTTGTATTATTTTCAAAGCGATTTATCAGGATAATATTTTCGAGACGACTTATTGACTTATTGGTATTTAATTTATTTTCACAAAAAAAAACTCATTTTATAGTCAAAAAATCATCAACTACCGACATAAGTCATCAGCGCCAGCAAACCAAAAAAAAAAATCCCAATGTGTTGGCACCGAAAAGCTGCTTTCGGTTTCCATCATGTGAAAATGCCCGTTGGCACCCGTCAATCCAGGCTTGACAACCGTTTCTTAGGTGTCGTGGGAATTGGCGTCGGGAACGTCACTAGCGTTTGTCCCGCCAGGAGCAAAAGAAGTTTCAGTTTCAGCTTACTGCCGCCGCCAGAAACCGAAACTCGAACGTTTTCAAACAAGTCGATAAGCCAAAGTGTGTTTCAAGTGAGCACCAACTTTTTTTTTTTGGAGAAGCTAAGCCCTTTCAAACGCGGCCTCAATCTCTGTAGCGTTACATGAATGGACCTTGTAAAATTGGAGGCATTGCCATGATTTTGGTTGCCCGATGTACGCATACGCAGAAAATCGGTTGCATCTCGACGTAAAACGGATATAATACATGAAGCACACTTGGTGACACATCCACGTACCGTGCCCGTACACAACAGCGCCACGCGCGTACCGCGTATGCTAGATCCCGTGAGTTGGCGGAGCCGCGGCGCGTACGTCTAAATCTGGCACGTTCCTCGCAACGAGCAGCTCGGCGGATGTTGAGTTGGGGAATTCTCCTACTGGTAGTTTCCATTCTTCGGACCTGTTTTTTTAAGTTAAAAGCTGATAACTTTTGATTTTTATTACAGTATTTAACTTTTAAGGAATATTTTCTTAAGACGAGGTCTACAAGTTAAACGATCTACACGTTAAAAACCTAACATCTGTACCAGCCAAAATCGCAAGTGAGTATCTGTTTCTCCGTAATTTGTACCGTAAACAGCCGAAATTCAAAAATTTCAACCAAAAGTCATAAGCCGCAGCTGAAAAGAACAGGCCCGTCCACGCCGCTACCCTATTTATATTGGTAGCTAATGGCTTATAGTTATAATTGATGGTTTTTTATTAAAAATAAATAGTAGTGATTGTTAAAACTAATTTATAGAAGGAGAATGTGAAGATAGAAAAAATGAGAGAGATGTATACATAAGATAAGACCGAGAGAAGTTATATGCATGATACACTCGGGCTCTACTGTCTTATCTCTAGAGTGTAAGAAATAAAAAATATTTTAGAAAACTGAATATTTATATTAATTTCTGGTTTTTATCGGTAAAAGGTAAAATAGTAGTAATCAATATGTAATGGTACCCTTAAGGTCCCGTTTGGCACGGCTTCACTTCACAAGTGGAGCTGTTTTTTTTGCTTCAGCTCCACGAACAGCTCTACCGGTGGAGCTGGAGCTGTTTTGGTAGACTGTTTGGCAAAACAGCTCCACCTGTTTTATCATGCATGGTTGAGAGATGTCAATTGTCCAATATACCCCTGTCTATTTGCATAGGAATGACCCGTTAAAACCGGTGACAGATCGTGTAAATTCACGAAAGTACAAGGGCAGTGGCATGCGGGCCTGCGGATGGAGCCAGGTGGAGCTACCCTTTTCAGCTCCATCTCGTACATATCTTTTGTCTCAGCACGTTTTAAGGGACTCCTTAGGTGGAGCTATTTTGTTTTACCCTGTTTGGTACAAAATGGCTCCAAAGAGCTCTAGGAGTTGGTGGTGGAGCTATGCCAAACAAGGCCTAAGGCCCCGTTTGGCACAGCTCTAGCTCCGAGATCTATGCTGGATCTCTAGTTTGTTGACTAAATTAAAGTGATTTAAATATTTTTATTTAATATATAATATAAATGAAATGAGTCATGTAAATGCACTTAACATGCCTGCAACTCTAGATCCAGGATTTTCTAGAGCTACAGATGACCAGTTCTAGGAAATCTACAGATTTCCTAGAGTTAGAGCTCTGCCAAACGGGGCCTAAATCTCGTCAAGAGGCTAGAGTACAATGTCATCAGGAATGTGAATTGAATGCCCCCACACCAGGTGGCCGCGTCTGGAGACCTAAACTAAACCAAACCTATCTGTCCAATAAAAACTTTGGACTAGTAGTTGCGTTTTTCACAAGACTAATATGTCCAATAAAAACTTTGGACTAGTAGTTGCGTTTTTCACAAGACTAATAGTAGGGGCAGTGAATGCTTGACGCTCGAGATATGGAGGGGCTCACCTACACCTCCCACGGACCAGCAAGACATTGCAATCACGACATTCAAGGCCCCTCTCGTTGATGAGGTCCACAGATATAAGATGGATTTTTTAGTCTAGTGATTTATATCTTATAATTTAAATATTTAAATTCTATATATATGTGAGAGATAGTACGTATAAGAAAATAGTCGTATATGATTTTAGACGGTACAACTGAACCCAGTACAATTTTTACTACAATCTTCTACGTATAGGAAAATAGTCACATACGATTTTAGACGGTACAACTGAATACAGTACACTTTTTACTACAATCTTCTTATTAACGCCGTCTTAAAAAACACATCATTTAAAAGCTAGTTACTGTAGATAGTACTAGCATAAACCAGCTATAAGCTGATTCGAACCTAACCTATGAGTTGCAGAGGGAGGAGAAACTGGAATAGGGGACCCGCTTGAAATTGATTTCATCCGCCAATTCTTCCATCTACCCCCTACCCCTCTCCTTCATTTCCTTCCTCCACTGTGGCATCCGGTCTTGGTGTGTTCTTTTAAACTATGTCTTGTGATTACGACTTATAGTTTTTTGTTCTGATATTAGTGTTGGTGCGAATAAATCAAAAGCCAATAAACTATCTCTAAAAAGCTATTCTGATAGGCTATTTTAATGCAGCGACGAAGTTCGAAGGAAGAGTCAAAAGCTAAAATAAGTTGAAAAGAACACATATGCGTATGATGATGATGCCATTTTTTTCCCACTCAGGAACGTGATTTTGGAATGTCGGTGGAGATGCTTAGGAACAAGAGAAATACCTGCCTCGCAATAGAGATGGTGTTAATAATTCTAAGGAAACTGGTGCTGCTAACTTTAGAATTTAGAGGTTAGTTAATAGTAGTAAAATAGGAGCACAAACGTTTTTCCAAATTACCTTAGCAGTTAAGAGTTTCTTTCAGTAGGAAAATTTTGGTTTATGCCAAAGTGCGGTGTTGATTAGATTGAGAAGATGGAGCACTCAGCAGTCGGCACATTTTGTACAGGAAAAATAGCGAAGGCCAAAGAGGGAATAGCTCAAGTCCAGATCTAGGATTACGAAACGGTTTAGAAGTCTTTTTAGATCAAACAGTTTAGAAATTAATAACAAAAGTTCACGTAAAATAGTCTTGGATAGGGTAAGAACTGTATAGGAAGCTACCCAGCGTGGTGACGGTTGGTTTAGATCTGCCTTAAGACATGGCTTCACACGGTATGCCGCGAAACACGTCAAGCTGATCTAATCCGAATGTCAGTCAAAGTTGGTCAAATCAAACAACTATCTAAACCATTTTACACGCTTGCATGTACATCCGTGCCGTTACAAGGAGGGTCGTGAGTTCTTTCCCTGATCCCCTCAATTCTTGTATGTGCTCGATGGAAGATCTCTGTGTTGCTGTGCATGTAACACAAGTAGAATGTGTGTCGTCAACATAACAGATACTAACCATATATAATCCGGCTGTCTCCCTTGGAAACGTTTCATGCTTGCTTACCGCGTTCTTTGCCTATCTTGGCATACACCAATTTCCATCATTTCCCTCCATTTCTGGTTTTTTTTGCTACCAATCATTATTCGTTCCCTTATTAAGACTCCTAGGGCGCGCCTAACGATTTCTCACCGACTCCGCTAATCACCCCGACCCCTCCTTGGAAGATTTGGCCCTTGACGTACACGACGTGGACCCCGGAAGCGGCAAAGATCATGGTTAAATTGCCGCGCTCGCGTTTCCCATTTCATCCGCTTTGCTGAGCTTGCTCTCGCTTTTCCCCTCTGTGTGGGCTAGCGAGTTTTTTTTTCCCTTCTCTATATAACGCTGCTGCTGCTGCTTCTCCGCTCAACGAGACCTTTGTAGGGGAGGGAGCCGGAGCCGCTCAGCCACTCAGGCGCCACCACCACACCAACCACCGCGTGTCCGTTTCGTCCTGTTGTTCTTGCCATTGCTGCCTGCAGCCGCCGCCGCCACCTTGCCTGCGTTCCGGGTACGCGCGCATGCGGCCTTCTTCCCTTGTGACATCTGTGGCCTCTCCTGTTCTTGAGCTGTTCGTGGCTTTCTGATCTGGTTTGGTGCGTTCTTGTGGGAGCTGCTTGATCTGTTCTTGGTTCTCTTTGGGTTCTTTTCTCCGGTGGCGGTGTGGCACCACCATTTGCTTGATTTGGTGGTTTCTGGGCTCTTTCTCTCTTTGCTCTCTTTGTGCAGCAGATTTGCCTGTTTTTTTTTTACTTTTTTGTTGTTTTTTATCGCGATGGTGCCTTGGCGGTGTCAGATTTTGGTTTGCAGCTTTACTCTTTTTCTACTGTCCATTTCTTCCCTGTTCCGCTCTTCTTCTCCGGAAATATTCATTTCTTTGCCTGTTAATCTTTCTTTCTGCCTGTGTGGCATTAGAACATTTCTTTGTTCCGGTGAACTTCGTGCTCACACGAATCCTCCTGTGTTTGGCGTTCCGATTTCAGATGCGAAGCTGCGCAACCTCGGCGGCGATAGTGTGGTCGGCCTGAGACCTGAGGGGCAATAAACTCAGAGGAGGATTCAGGTAGAGAGAGACCTCATGGGTTCCTTGGAGGCGCGGTACCGGCCGGCCGGAGCAGCGTAAAACCTCTCTATCCGACACCCCCCCCCCCCCCTCTTGCTTTTTTTTGGTGCCTCGCTGTGGCTTTTCTGCTGGAGTGGTTATACTTAGGCTGCTTGCGTGCTAATCCAGCTGCAGATGTGTGCCTTTGCCATGTGCTGTCATGTGTTGCATGTTAGATTGACTCGGCTAATTAAGCTATCGCTGTGGTGGTCATGTTGGTGGCCATATCATCGTATAATATTGCAGGATTGTACTGCCTTGTACCCTGTACAATACGCCGTTCTTCGTTTGGCTTCCATTCATCATGCCCTCCTTAACTTCCCTGATTTTGTTGGTGGTGTGGTTGGTGGCGGTTGCCTTAATGATATCCATCCATCCTCCCATATTTCTACCACTTCTAGCTAGAGAAGCAGCAAAATCATGCTCTCTTTTTCCTTGTGCTGTGGCTTCTGATATGTCTTGTTCGATGCCGATCTGTTGAGAACTATGATATGTCACAAAAGTTAGTTTTACTTTTGTGACGATTTTGAGCCCATATGTAGGTGCTAATGATTTGGTTAAACTGGTTTTGCTGTTATGTGGTGCCAGGCGTCGGTGGTCTGTGTTTCTCACTGCAAATCTGACCCCAAAGACTGCTCCTTGTGTCACCAATGCTATTAAATCTCTGCACGCATTAGTTCCATGTGCAGTCTGCAGTGGTCACCGGGTTTGCTACGTTGAGCGGGTCAGCTACAGTTGCTTTGTGCCTGTGGCCCACGGGGCGCGCTTAGCGTGTAGAAAATTTTGGGTTTTTGTGTGTGTGAAACTTGGATGCGCGACCAACCGAGTGATTTCGGCAACCTTGGTCACCATCGTTTCTGCATCAGTCTTCTTGATGTTTATGGTGGTAGTAGTATACTGCAAGGTTGTCTCCTCTACATCTGGGATTACTTATCCGTGCAGCTTTCGTTGCGTGTTTGAAGGTATTCAAATCGCGATTTGAGACCAAGAACATGGGGGGTTAGGTACCGGGGCATCTTTGTGATTAATGGTGCTTTCCTTTCCTAAAAGATGTGACTGATAAAGCAGAGGACCGGAGGAATATTAGAGTGCGCTAATTTTATTTTGGTTAATCTTTTTTAATTCTCAGTGCTGAGAAACTTGTGTGGTATTTTTCTCCTTTAGCCTTTCTTCTTTGATAGCTAAATAACTTTAGTGTGATCACTTTCCCATACTACAATGAGAGACTGCAATTTCTCCTTTTCAAAAGATGTGCTTTGAATCCTTTTGTTTTAGTGTTGCAAGGTGTGTGTGCCCATATAGGCCAGTCGGCCAGGCCTATGAACCTTCTGGGTATGCAAACTTCAAGGAATCAAAACACCATCATGTAGGAAAATATTATGTAGGCTATCTTTCTGGTGGTAATATGTTACCTTCTAAAACTGTCATTATGTTGCGATAGGGACCTTGTTAAACAGTTTTGATTACTTCCATGTTCTTCAGATAAAAATAATGTTAATATGAGCTGGTCGTTTAGGGTAATCATACTTAGTTCTTCAGGGGTTCTCTTATCTGTCCTTTTGTTTTTCAGATGGAGTTCTCCCTTCTATCTTCATAAGTGGTCCTTAGTCTTTAGTCCCTAAGTGTTGTTTCATCTCACCTACATTGAGCTCCCACTTTCTAATGATTGTCTAGCATCCACCAATGGTTGTGATATTAATCAAAGTAAAAAGGAAAAAAGTTAACTTCCTGCGTAACCAAATGAAACTAAAAAAAAGGATCTCCACTGTTCTCATGGGATCAGCACTGAAGCATTATTTAATAGCTATTGCACCAACGGACCAACCTAATAGAGCTGTTTATGCCAGTTCCATTCTGAATTTTTCTTTACCAGAATTATTACTTCATGTTCAAATTATTTACTGAAAGGAGTTGATGTCTCTGACTGTTTGCTCTACTCCTTTTTCAGCGATGACACAGCTAAGAGAAGGACCCAGAAAAGCAAAAGTTTCAAAGAGGTTGAAAAATTTGACGTCTTTGTCCTAGAGAAAAGCTCTGGTTGCAAGTTCCGATCCTTGCAACTTTTGCTCTTCGCAATCATGTCCGCTGCATTTGTGACACTCCTCTACACGCCATCTGTGTATGAGCATCAATTGCAGTCCAGTTCTCGGTGAGTACACCTATCGAGAGACATCTCATTGCAATATTCAGTACTGCATGTAGAATATGAGTAAACCTTAACATCATTTCCCGCTAGGCTCTTGTATAGGTTGAGTTGGAATTATATATGATCAAAACTGCCTATCACCCTGGAGCTCATGCAATTCATATGCTTTGCAGGTTTGTCAATGTTGGGTGGATATTTGATAAGACAAGCCCTGATCCACGATATGTATCTTCTATCGGTGTTCAGTGGGAGGATGTATATAGGACTATTGAAAATCTGAATGGTGGTGAACAAAAACTGAAAGTTGGACTCTTAAATTTTAACAGCACTGAGTTTGGCTCTTGGACACAATTGCTCCCTGAAAGCGACTTTTCGATCATTAGGCTAGAGCATGCTAAGGAAAGCATTACCTGGCAGACTCTGTATCCCGAATGGATTGATGAGGAGGAAGAAACAGAGATACCATCTTGTCCATCACTTCCAGAGCCTAATTTTCCAAGAGGGACACACTTTGATGTTGTTGCTGTGAAGCTTCCATGTACCCGAGTGGGGGATTGGTCAAGAGATGTTGCACGGCTTCATTTGCAGCTGTCAGCTGCGAAATTGGTGGTGACTGCTGCGAGAGGCAATCGTGGGGTCCATGTGCTGTTTGTGACTGATTGTTTCCCGATTCCAAATCTCTTCTCTTGCAAGAATCTTGTGAAACATGAAGGCAATGCTTGGCTATACAAGCCTGACTTGAAGGCATTAAGGGAGAAGCTTAGACTTCCAGTTGGATCCTGTGAGCTTGCTGTTCCACTCAAAGCAAAAGGTAAGTTGATTGCTGTCTGCAGTTTTCAATAGCTTCCCATCTAAAGGCACTCAATTGTTCCCTAATATCCAGTGCACATTTGGCCAAAGAAAGCCCAGTAACTTTCTACTTGTTTGTCTGAATTTTTCTAATTTATATACCAACATGGCAACATTGCTGCAAGCGTTTGGCATCTAAGAAGAATTATGGTAGTTGAATTATGTGTATGGCATCATTTTCTGAAATGTCACAGGAAGACTTTCTGTCTGCTCTTCATAGACATGCATGAGCAACTTTTGTTAGATAATATCATATTGTATGGTTACACATTTTAGTTTTTTCTGAATAACTTGGAAATTTCTGGTAGATAACACACATCCTTTCTTTTACAGCACGGCTTTACTCAGTAGACAGACGCAGAGAAGCATATGCTACAATACTGCATTCAGCAAGCGAGTATGTCTGCGGTGCAATCACAGCAGCTCAAAGCATTCGCCAAGCAGGATCAACAAGGGACCTTGTTATTCTTGTTGATGAGACCATAAGTGACCACCACCGGAAGGGTCTGGAAGCTGCAGGGTGGAAGGTCAGAATAATCCAGAGGATCCGGAATCCAAAGGCCGAGCGTGATGCCTACAATGAGTGGAACTACAGCAAATTCCGGCTATGGCAGCTCACAGATTATGACAAGATTATATTCATTGATGCGGATCTCCTCATCCTGAGAAATATTGATTTTCTATTTGCAATGCCAGAAATCACTGCAACTGGCAACAATGCAACACTCTTCAATTCTGGTGTCATGGTTATTGAACCTTCAAACTGCACATTCCAGTTGTTGATGGAGCACATCAATGAGATAACATCGTACAATGGTGGTGACCAAGGATACCTGAATGAGATATTCACATGGTGGCATCGAATTCCAAAACATATGAACTTCTTAAAGCATTTCTGGGAGGGTGATGAAGAGGAAGTGAAGGTGAAGAAGACCCAGTTGTTTGGCGCTGACCCACCGATCCTCTATGTCCTTCACTATTTAGGCCTCAAACCATGGCTGTGCTTCCGGGACTATGACTGCAACTGGAATGTTCCAATACTGCGTGAGTTTGCCAGTGATGTTGCGCATACCCGTTGGTGGAAGGTGCATGACAAGATGCCTAAGAAACTTCAGAGCTACTGCCTTCTGAGATCAAGGCAGAAGGCTGGGCTGGAGTGGGATCGGAGACAGGCCGAGAAAGCAAACTTCACCGACGGGCATTGGCGACGGAATATTACCGATCCGAGGCTGAAAACTTGCTTTGAGAAGTTCTGCTTCTGGGAGAGTATGCTATGGCATTGGGGTGAGACCAACTCAACGAAGAAAAACCCGGTGCCGGCTACGCCTACCGCGAGCCTGTCAAGCTCATGAGATGTGTAGATAGCCCGAGAAAGTAGTATACCAGATACAAACTTCTAAAGCTCCATACATACATAGCAACAGCTTGTAAAGGTAGCTATGCTTAGGTCTTTGCACACAACTATACCTGGTGTTTGCTGTCATGGCTTCAGCGCACTCTCGCTGCTATGATGGCTGACGATTTTTTGGTTTTGACTAATAATTCGTCAGTATAGGCACATTTTCTGGTTAAGACTTGTTTCGTCAAATACTTCCATTGGCTATTGCTATGCTGCAATAGTCTGTCTAGTTTGATGTATGGTGGTTGAACTACTTCAGTGATCAACCTGGAGTGATGCAACATGAGATTGCTGACCAGCAAACACTGCTTCATTTTGACGTGAATATGATAATGCCACTTTTTTTATGTTCTGGAATTGGATTAGTTCAACTACTGACATCCAAATGGCTTGGACCGTTGAAGCCATTTCTTAGGCTGGTGAACATTATGCCTGAGCTCAAACGGACCTTGCATATAAAATTCCTGAAGCATATGAAAATATCTACGCCTATGTATTCAGCATGCAAGTGCATAGCTCATCGTGTGTGTCTCTTGCAGGACTAATTCCGGTCAACTCCATTCAAAACGCGGCTGATGAGCCCCATTTGTGGGCTTTTGCATGCACAGTACCACCTAACAACAGAGCATTGAAATGCCCTGCTGCTCAGTGCAGATGTAGAACATGGGTGCATGGAGAGTTTGGTGCAGTGCCATCCTGCCTAAGAAGAGCCACATCATTGCTAGGATCCATTATTTCGCCATGCTCCGCTCCTTCGTGATACTGTCTTTTGCAGCTGCTGAGCATGCTCGCTTTTCCAACAGCTACACACCTAAAAAGCACGAGGATTAGGCTAGGCCGTACAAGTTCTAGCGGTGTTGTTTGTCCAAAGATACTCTAATCTAGACGTCCCCCCTTGTCCTTTAAGCTGGGAGTAGTTGGAGATGTCCCCCCTTGTCCTTTTAAGTGGGGAGTTGTTGGAACTTGGAAGATTGCATTGCAAGTGACTGATGAGTAATTTACAACAAAACCAAGGAAAAGGCGTCGCACAGCTAACCAGTAGTACCATGCTGCTGGTACTATTCACCAACGCGGGTTGGAACTGTTTACATAACTCGCATTGGAACTGTTTATATAACTGGCTCTCTCTCTCTCTCTCTTTTTTTTTGAAATTTGGTACCGGGTCCGTTTTATAAATCTAATCTCCTCTGTAAATCTATTAAGATTGATAGATACCTACCAAAAAGTTCGACAGATCGGCTCCCGAGCCTTCCAGCCCGACAACAATCAACGCACATGATTAACACTTAAGCTCATGATTTGACTATGATTAGTTTAATTAAATTTGATTAGCACTAATTAAATATGCACAGTAAGCAAGACGGCAAGCTGCCACACTGGGGAGCTCGGCAGACGATCTGGTGAGCTTGATAGATCCACGGAGATTTGTAAAAAAAATGGTGTTCAAAGGCCAAATTTAAAAATAAAAGTGGCTATAGTGCTATTTGTGTGAACAGTTTCTTAGGTTGCATTGCCATATTGCTGCTATTTTATGCCATGATTGGCACAAAGAGGGTGTAGCTAATATAAACATCCGACTTCTCGAAACGACATTTCTACTTCTCTCGCTCTCGTCTCACTAAGGATAAGGTAGAAAGGTGGAGAGTGCATCACATACTCCTCTCATTTTTGTCTTCTATATATATCTCTCTCATACTTTCTGTACTGTTCGCTGGCTCCTAAAAGCTATGTTTTTCATACACTACAATTCGTTTCAGAAAAAAAAATCCCATCATGTAGCCAATGAGAACACCCCAATATGTACTAGGTGCTAGTACAACAACTACTGAGAGAACGGGTTTTGAGACAGGCGTACACGTTGTGGTGGCGGTGTCCCTTGTCGGGCGAGCACGAGAGGGACTCGGATGCGGCCATCGAATGCCATCTTCGCAGCAGCTGCCGGTCCCTTGTCACAGAGCTCATCACTCATCACGCATGGCATGGACCAACTCAGTGCCCTAGGCCAGACCCCAGACCAGACACGCGTCCATGCATCGTACATGTGTCAGCGAGATGCCAACTTTTGGGCTTTGACCAGGCCTTGGCCGGCGTCTTGTGCTCCAGTGTACGCTCGTCACCACCTGTCATGCCGGGCGGCAACGCGGAGGCCGGCTTCCACATTGGCACGTACGAGCCTTGGGCGGATGACGACGAGAGATTTGTGGACACTGTTGGACCCCTGTGCACACAAAATTCCCGTTTTGGTCTCTGAACGAAAAAATTTTCGGTTTTAGACCCCATCTGAGCGCGGGATTACGAGCTGCCGCCACATCGCCCGGTCCACCGCGCGACCCTGCCGTCCACCGCGCGATCGAAAACCGGAGCGCGCGATCGCGCGCCGACCGCGCGACCCCCGTTCCCCGCCGCGCGTTCGGCCGCCCGACCGCGGCTCCCCCCGCCCGAGCGACCGTTGGCTCCAGCGCGCGTGCTCCGACCGACGAAACGCGCGCTCGGGCGGGGGGAGCCGCGGTCGGGCGGCCGAACGCGCGGCGGGGAACGGGGGTCGCGCGGTCGGCGCGCGATCGCGCGCTCGGGTTTTCAATCGCGCGGCGGGGTCGCGCGGTGGACCGGGCGACGTGGCGGCAGTTCGTAATCCCGCGCTCAGATGGGGTCCAAAACCGGAAATTTTTTCGTTCGGGGGCCAAAACGGGAATTTTATGTGCACAGAGGTCCAACAGTGTCCAAAATTCACGAGGAGACGCCGCGGCACTAACGATTAGTCCGGTCCGCGGTTGCGAGGCAGGCAACGCCGCAGCGGTCTCGGCGGCGGTGGGGTTGAGAAATCTGAACTCTCAGACCGGAGCGATTTCTCGTAAGAAAACGGCGAGTTTACTGGTGCTTGCGGCTGCCGGTGCCAGACGGCGTGGGTGGGCCGGGGCGCGGAGATGTCTATTTCTTCTGTTTGTTTGCTCAATAGGCCGGAACTCACAGGAGCCCAGCAGGCAGCAGTTGTGCTGCGGGCTCAACCCAAAGCCACCGTTAACGCTGCATGAAATTGATCAGGTACCGACATCTGTGAAACCTTCGGGTCGTCACGTTTTAAAGGCAGTCACCACCAGCTTGGGGCCCATATATCTGTTGCACCTGCCCGCTCTCTTAGCCCAGGTGTAACGGACGGCCCACGAATTCTCTCCTCTTTTCTTTCTCCTCTTTTGGTTGAATTTTCAGCCGTGCCTGTCTAGAGCTTGTTCTCTCTCGGAAATATTTTAGCTCGACCCCGGATATTGATACCCTATGTAGGCCCGTTTGGAACACCGGAAATTTCTCTGATTTCCGTGATAATTGAACTTTTTCCTGTGAAATCTCTTGAATTTTCTGTTAAAAATTTGTACATTCCAAACGGGCCTTACGCACACTTTATTATCGAACATGCTGGATGCGTGAACTTAGTAATTATGATTAGGTCACCGCAACTCCCTACCTAGCCGGTGAGGATCTTCTTAAAAATGTGGACGTTTTCTACGAACAACCAGATAGCGATCCTGTAATCCTTCCCCACTTTCTTGCATAATGATGTTGTGATACCTTGGTTCAGGAGAGGTTATCGCCCGGTACACTGCTGCCGTCTTATCTCATTCTAACCAACGATCTAAGCCAAAGGCTAAAAATTTTATCTAAAAACTATAAGTCACAGCTCAAAAGAACTCACTCACCCAGGCTTCAAGTTTCAGTATAGGATCTAATACTGTAATCAGAGGGATGAATGATTGCCGCCGCCTTTTGAAATCTCCTCGTGATCGATGAAGGTTTTGACCGTTCAGAATTTGACTACCTGATAAACCACTCAGCGTTCGATTGCTCGCTCAAATTTGATCTTCGACCGGTTTGTATGTCAACACCAGAAGTTGAACCACTTGAGTATCTTTGCATATCGTGGTAAGATCCAATCCAACTACAATCACCAACAATCTTCAAGCAAATCACGAACTAGATTGATTCAAAATGATGTTTATTGCTGGATTTTTGTGGATTTACAAAATGCCATCACAACCACGCCTAAAAACCCTAACAAAAAACTAAAACCACTTTTTCCTTCTCCCAACCTTCTTTAATCCACACGTTAGCCATTAGCCACTCCCTGTTTTTATAGGCTAATGCTCCAAACTGTGTCCAACTCAAATACGGACACCAAACTCTATTTGTTCTAAAAATCAAGGGATCCGAAACCCTTCCGAACACGTATTTTACACGATCTCTAAGCCTTCCAGATATGGACTCCATCCATAACTCCTAACTCACCACGCAATGAAGCCTCTAGGACCGTACCGCATGTATCTTCATCACGCAACACCTAACTCACCACGTAACGAAGCCTCCAAGACTGCACCTCCTGTATCTTCATCACGCAACACCTAACTCACCACGTAACGAAGCCTCCAAGACTGCACCTCCTGTATCTTCATCACATATCATTAACCTCATGTATCAAAGTCTCTAGGACCACACCTCCCGTAGCTTCTCCACGCATCACCACCTTTGATCTCCACATGCTCCAGCGTGAGCCCGACCACCTCGTGACATCCTCGACCGTCTGGATCTCAGATTTCTCCATGCTAGTTCAGGTCATCCTCGTTACCGACCATGATCGTCTCCATGCCCAATCTGCATATGCAAAGACCAAAGAACATTTTTCTCTGGAACAAGTTTTTTACAACTTGATCGACATTAGTTCACACACTCATACCACACCTTTAACCATCCATCACCACCAACCACATCAACCACAATCACAAAATCCACGCTCTCCAGAAAATCAACTTTCGATCACTTAGTACGACCGGTGCCGCTGGCTTAACGATTACTTGAAAACCACAAGTACTCGGTAATTAACACTACCCAGAGCACTCGAAAATCACAAGCATCGTAGCACTCCTAGTCTACGACTTACCGACCATCTATCAGTCACTACACCATCGACTACTGAGTACTGATCAGTTACTGTAGCACAAACTATCAACTCCCATCACCGAGTACCAACAAGGTATTGTAGCAATGACCACTCAAAAAGACCAGTCTGACCGCTATGCACAGGCCGGTCAGACCATTGGCCCATCAGACACGAGTACTCGAGGTACTCAAAGATTACCAGAATTAAAGCACTTGAAGTCTACGAGTACCGACCATGAAGTCTATGACTACCGATCGCAAAGCCTAAGACAATCGATCAGAAAGTCTTAAGACAATAGATTGCGAAGTCTACGACTACAACAACAGACTACGAAGTTTACGACTATGGCAACACTCCGCGAAGTCTACGACTATGACAACAGACAGCGAAGTTTACGACTAGGACAACAGTCAGTAAAGTCTACAACTACGGCAATAATCCGCAAAGTCTACAACTACGACAACAGACGACTACGATAACAGACTATAGCCACAACCACCGACCGGTTACTGTAGCTCACGACTGATTCACCGTTGCATACGACCGATTCACTGTAGCTACGACCGGTTACATTATAGCATACAACTAGTTCCTCTTAGCTTACAACCATCGACTGGTTCACTGTAGTTACGACCGGTTCACTGTTCTAGGTATTGTGGTCAAAATGCTGTGGTCGACATGTTGTGTCGAAATACCGTAGTCAATCGGTCGTGGTTGTTCATCTTTCGTGGTTATTTGCTGTGGTCGACCTACCATGATCATCTGCCGTTGCCAACTTACCGTGGTCAATCTGCCGTGGTTGATTGGCGTGGTCGAGGCCTGCCGAACAGATCTGCTATCCTGAATACTCCAGCAACAAAAACGTATCTATGAGTATCTATGAGAACTTTCATAAACACAAATTTTAATAAAACTCAAATATCAATTATTCATTATTATTAAATAGAGTATTGCTATACAACAGGTGACTGTTTTTGAAGACAAAAACAGTCAGATTGATCTGGGGCATTAGATCTCCATCCAACGGATCCACCCATACAAGCCCCCCTAAAAAAAATAACCCCCTCCAAAAAAAATAATTTAGGACGTTGGATCTCCATCTAACGGCTCAAAATCTGACTATTTTTGTCTAAAAAATAGTCACCTGTTGTATAGACACTCCCTATTAAATATATGATCACCATATGGTCTAACATTGAGGAACAGCTTCCACTTCTGGACAGGAAGAAACATACATAAAAGCGCATGGTTCAGGTCGCCATATAAACATTTCGGCAGTCTCTCTTTCGGACATTGAAATCGTGAGGCATGCCGCGTGAATGAATGCCGAAGTGGGTGGGCAGAGACCCACGACGGGCCATGAGCCCAACTCCGAAGTTGGTTGGCTCGTACGGCGGCGCTGCGCATGCGGTGATGAAAGGATGCAGCTAGTGACGGACATGGACCACCACGAGTGACAAGATGATAATGTTTTTGGCACGCAGTCTGTCATGCTAATCGGAGAAACCGCACGGCGAGCCTATACCTGCTCGTCTTTTTCATGCCCTGCCACCGCACTCTGCCATTCTTCCAAGCCACTATATTTTTATAGCTCGCTTTTTGCTTGGCGGCCTTCGTGGTTCGTGCTAAAATAACATTAGTTTATTAGTGGATATTTCACCAATCATCATTGATCGGGATAGCACCATGGCATTTGCATTGATGCATCACGCTACGTCAGTGGCACGATCTCAATCAATCGGTCCACTAGCTTCCTTTATACTACTACTACTGTACTTTGGGTATCCGCTTGTCTCCCTGTATGAAGCTGAAGACGCTGTACACGTCGACGTGGTCCTTGGGCGCCTGGCTGCTCCACGCCACCCTCCGGCTGGCGTCGCCGCCCCGGCGCTGTCGTCCTCGCGTAGTAGAGCGTCTTGAGCGCGAAGTCGCCGCTCCACGCCATCCACCCTTGCGGCTGCACGATCTCGGCGAGCGTGCAGCCGACGAACACCGTGCGCGAGTACTCCTTCCACGGCCGGCCCAGCCGCCCAGGCACACGCGGTGCACGTCGGGCTTCTTGCGGTACAGGGCCAGGTACTCCTCGCTGCCGTTCACGACGCAGCCGCGGAGCACGATCCCCGTGGGCAGCGCGGGGTCGGTGCGCCCCTGCGCCGTGACGGCGTCGTTCTCGCCCTTCTCCGGGGGGAGCTGCCGGGGTAGGACGAGGAGGACGCTGTCGTGGAGCACGGTGGCCGAGTTGCCGAACACGAAGTCCACCGTGCCGGAGACGCGGCACCGGGTGTCGAACTGCCGCATGGCGTGCGCGTAGAGCGTGTCCTGGTGGCCTAGCAGGCTAGCAGCTCCACGGTGTCCAGCACCGTGCGGTCGCCCGTCGAGCGGAAGGCCACCGCCTGGTGCGCGTCCGGCCCCGCCGTGTTGGAGATCGTCAGGTCGCGCGCCGTGAAACCGTCCGCGAGCACACCTGAAAATAAATTAAGGTCAGTAAACATGCACTCGGCAACGTAAAATTTACAGCCAGATCACCGTGTAGAACGAGCAAAATCACGTATCGTGGCAATAAGATTGCAGGATAAAGTTGGAACGATGAATCGGAACGCCCTTTTTTCTCGGTGAATTGGCTGGTGGAACGACCATATCTGGTCTAGTCTGAATAGGAGGACGTCATTTAGCCGTTTAGTATCTATTTTTGCAAAAATAGCCTCTGAGCTCACGAGGACACGATAGACAACACTCGACGGGAGGCATGGCACGCGGCTAGGCGGCTTGCAGGTGCGGCAGCAGGCGCTGAAGAGCCGGGGGTGCTCAGCAGCGAGCAGTGGTCAGATTAAGCATTGTTTGTCATACGAATACCAAATTTAGTTTCTGAATCACTGTAATTCCATTTGTAACCCCCTCCCCGAGCGCCGGATTACGCGAGTTGGACACGTGTGCAGTGGTGCGGTCAGGGAGTGCATTACTCAAACTATGCGGTCGGGGAGCGCATGACTCAAACCGTGGTAACCATGGCTTATGACCACGGCTTACGATCATGCTCGCGAACACGGCTTACGACCACGACCATGCCTTACAACCACGACCACGGCTTACATGACCACGCTCAGGACCAGTACATGGTTTGAGTCTCCCCGACCGCACCACTGCAGACGTGTCGCACTCCCGTAGTCCTGCGCTTGTGGAGGGGGCTACAAATGGAATTACGGTGATTCGGGGGCTAAAATTGGTATTCGTGTGACAAACTGTACTAAATCTGACCAAAAGTCCTCGGCAGTAGCATGTTGAGTCGCTCTTGCTTGGGAGGCTACTGCCGAGCAGCCTTGGCTCGGTAGCCGATCGAGATTGGCGCAAGAGGGTGTGCGAGCAGCATGCGTGCGTGGACTTGAGGCATTGGGCCAGGGAATCTCATGGCGAAACGATGCGCACGGTTTTCCTCCGGAAATCTTGTGGATAATTACACGATGCAACATGATGTTATATTCTCATTTAATTAGCATGTTAATTATGTTGCATTTGCGCGTGCGCATATAAAACGCAACCTGCAGTCGTATTGCTGCCGAGCGAAAGAGAGTGCAACCAGGGAGGGGAAGAAAGGAAAAGAGTCGCATTGCTGCTGAGCTAGAGCGCAGCTGTAATCCTTCACAGTTGGAAGCATTGTGGAGCTAGTGGATACCTGGAAGCATTGTATAGCTGGTGGATATATTGGAAAAAAAAGTATGCTTCGTTCGTATGCGAACAATATGCTTAATATATTGTTAACATTTCGTTAGTGTAACTGTGGTTTTGTAATGTGGAATATGCTAGGTAGCCATGTTTAGTTAATGGATGTGTTTCTGTAAGTAACCATATTTACTTATTGTAAATAGCTTCAGAAATACAAGCCAATAAAATAGATAAAATAATTATATATATGTCCACACGTGTATATTTATTGATCTCATGCGTTATAGAAATCTGTATAAAATTATGGGTTTGTACACACTATGCATGTGTAATTAGCATTGTAATTAGTACTAATCATATTTAATTAAATTTAATCATAAATAATTGGTACTGATTGCAATAAATTAGTATGAATGTGCATTTAATCAAAACAGCAAGCTAGCACAAGAAGAAAAATGCAATCAAGTAGCAAGCTAGTGTGATTATTCTCAGTTGTGATCTATTGTATTTAGCATCATTTGACACTGACATATTATTTTATGTACCACAGAGAATGGCTGCTGGTGGTGGTCTCGAAGATGGCACATTGCTGGATCCATTCTGGGATGGCCAGCATCGTTATCGGATGTGGTCGAGCGGTGAAGGGCCGACCCCCTTTGTTTTCAAGAGACCTTGGGAGGATTGGGCTCTCCATAATTGGTACGTTTTAGTTTTGCAACGGGCTGGGTTGCTACCCATGGCGAAGATGATGGACATTGGGCGGTCCTTTGTGCTAGACTTGCCGCTTCTGTCATCACTCGTTAACCGATGTAGGCCAGAGACATATACGTTTCACTTCTGGTGGAGGAAGATGACCATCACCATGTAGGATTTACGTACTTCACCGTCTGCCAATACGGGCTCGTCCCGTGATTCTACCTGCTAGATCATCTGATTGGAAGACATGTATGTTGCACCAATTTGATCTTTCTATTCTAGATAAGTCATCTAGAATGCTACATAGATGGTTGTGGTTGCACATGCAATGCTCAGCATACGCACATGACATCCAACGTGCACCTTGATAACCTCCCGAAACTCTTTCACAGAGCCCCTAGACAACCTCCCTAAACTCTTTCACAGAGCCCCTAGAACCTTCGCATCCTCCTCAGTCCTCGTGCCTATACGGCCTTGTTCTTTTCAGCTTCTAAAAACTGCTTTTCGGTTTTTCTACAGTAACTAGCTTTTAAATGGAGTATTTTTTAAAGATAGAGTCTAGTAATTAATTGTAGTACATACTTTACTGACTTCATTTATATCGGCAAAAACCGTGCGTGAGTTTCTGTTACTCTATAATCTCTCATACAAACAGTCCAAAAGTCACAAGCCGCAGACAAAAAGAACAGACCCTACATCACCGTCGCCACCGGCTCTCATACACGTGCTATCGTGTTGCTTGCGAAAATTACTCTTACACCATATGTTTCCTTTATAATTTTACCACTCAAAACTGCTAGTACTACCGATAGTAGTATAACTAAATTCTAATTAGCTCATATGGTTTTAGACTCAGAAATCGTTTGTAGAAGTCACTCCGATTGTTTTGACTTCTAAAAAAACTGCCATAAAAAAGCCAAAAAAGAACAGGGCAAAGTAAACCGGTCTCTAGGCCGGTACGGACACCTGAATTGCACCACAGTGCACGGCAGAGGACACCTTCTTCGGTTGCCTCTCCATGCATCCGGCCATCCGGGTGCATTGATGGGTTCATTTGGCACGATCGCTGCCGGTTAGGAAAAACACGAGTAGATCGCCATGCCGGGCAAATGCACGCATCGTTCCCTTTGCAACATCTTATGTCAATTATGGAGAACTAGCAACCTGCTGTCACAGACTCACAATGTAGTCATGTGACATTGGAATTTTGTCGAGGGGAGCTTTCTTCTCACCGGATAATGCTACAGCCGTTGGAATGGAGATGATGATTTTTCTTGCCTTCGGTTTGCCAACCGGGTTTCGCCTTCTGGTGTCTACTGAACTGAGGAAAGTGCTCAGGCACCGATGCAATTATGCAGACCACAAAATTTAACTTTAGGAAAAGTTGTAATTATGTTCTTAAAAATATTAGGTTTTGCATGTTTAACATTGCCAAAATGATAAGGGGATCTGCGCATATATATATATATATATATATATATATATATATATATATATATATATATATATATATATATATATATATATATATATATATATATATATATATATATATATATATATATATATATATATATATATATATATATATATATATATATATATATATATATATATATATATATATATATATATATATATATATATATGCAAACCTATTCCATTGAATCTGACATGCACAACAAAAAGGCAGCAAACAGTTTTCATGCATGAGAAATGAAGTTCCAAAATTTTGCACATGAAATTTTGTTACATACAGGTTGCCAATTGTGATGTTTTCTATATATCAAAACAGGCAATGACGCAAAATTTATATCTCAGGAGATATGCATTTTGCGTGAACAATTGAAGAAAAAGAAAAAAAAGATGAATGTAACAGCTTGTAGCAGAAGCTGCTGTCTGTGAGACTTGATGTTTTGATCCTTAGTAGCAGACGAAACAGAAGAAGCAACATAATACTTAAGCAGGAAAAAAATTGAGTATACAATGTCAACAGTCAGCCAGCCATCCTTCGCCAACCTGTCGAGTTGGACGTGAGGCAACATCAGATCACCATCGAACTCCAGAGTGAGCAAGCCATCAAGTTAAAGATAGGACAGATATAATTAAAGACAACAGTATGAAGCGCTAAAAAGTACACTAACAGACTGAAAATATCTGGAATCAGCTCGAAACTATATGCTTCAGATCTACATTTTCTGGAACACATTCAAGGCTTATTCAGGATAACATTGACCATGAGTGATGAGTTACTTGACTACTTGAGCATATGTATGCCGAATGTATTCATGTGTGTACAAGGTGATTACTATTGCACCCTATTCAATTTTCACCCTGGAAAATTGTCAAAGTTCAGGTCCTGGTGTCACACATAACAACTTAGGGGAATGGAAGCTACCAAATAATATTCGTATGCATGGTACATACACAAGGCTAAAAGTTCCGGGTTACTTTGCAACAAACATCCTATGAGAGATTTTTTTTTGTTTGGTCACTATATAATATTTTGCTTGGATGATTGAGTAACATGTTATCATGGATAGTATCTAAAAAAATGATATCATAAATGAGGACCTCACCATTCGTCAAAAGGTGGGAAAATACAAGTTCATTCCAAGCATCCGGGACTCCAGGAAGGCACCAGTGGCTGCAATCAAGTATGGTAGAAGGATGACTCCAAATACCGATATGAGCATCACTTCTGAAGGCGCCCATCAAAGTCACATTTAGTATAGTGACAGGAACGCTCATGTTCACAACAACATCAGCAAGTATATCCCCAAATTCACTCCTGTCAGTTCCTTTGGGCTTAGTTGTAGGCTGTTCTGTTACTTCACATACCTTTTGATTTGAGCCACTGTAAATATGAAGATTTTGAATGAGTGTGTTTTTCACAATAATTTGTATACCTTTTGTAATCCACAATCATGGTAATCTTACATCTTCAGTTCAAATTGTGCACACACTTATACTGCAATAAATAAGAAAATTAAAATACACTAGGGAAAAGCTTTTCTCACACACCTCCAATGAGATGGCTCATATGTACGGAAGAAGACATGTGCTCTTTTTAAATCCACTCTTTTTTTCACCCATGAAGCCCATGTTTCCAGTGCCATTTTGAAAGCAGAATTAATGGATGTTCCCAGTTTAAGCACACCTCCGGCCTCAAAATAGCAACCCCTGTTGGAAAGACCAAGCTAGAATGTCTGAGATATATTAAGTTAATGTTCACCCTACTTGAAAAATTAAAGAAAGACATATTATATGACAAGAATGTCTGAGATATATTAAGTTAATGTTCACCAAGCTAGAATTAGCGGAAACACTTCTAAGGAGCATGCCAGTGTCCATTGAGATGTACACAGTAACCATTAAGGCCAAATATTTGAAAGATTAATCACTGTGATCAAAATTTTCAAATTCACTTCCTAAAAAAACCCGAAATTTCAACAAAAAAATGTCGAGACCAGGCAATAAAGTATAGTTTCATCAGCATTTACAGTTTAACACCAGAAAAGGAGGTAATCTCTAATAAAGATGCATAAAAACTTAGCATCACCAAACATAATGCCATCTTCAATAGTGCCCAAACATAATGCAATCTTCAATAGTGCCTGACCACTACTCAGGTGAAGCCTACGATGTACCAATATCAGCCATCAGGTATGTTGTGACAGGAGAACCTAACACCCTATGTTGTTGCTTTGACCTCAAGAAACAACTAGAAATGATATCACCAACTTTGCAAGCCAATCCCATTGTTTGTTTTTGTCCATTTGTGATCCTCAATACTTTTGCAGTTTTGCTACAATCAATCCACACCATTGGTTCTTGAAGAGGATAAACCGCGTAAACTCTTGAGAAAAACAACTTTGTCTGGCCTCCCTTCAATCTATGGGGTTGCTTAGAAGTTACAAAATACTAAATGGCAGAGACATCTTCCAAAGGGACATTGTGCTGCCTATTTGGCTCAAACATTGGCGTGTACACAACATTTACTTTCAAGGATCGTGAATGAAAACAAATGTGCTGGATCAAAAATATATCAGATTAATGGAACTTAGCAAGTTGATGATAGTAATCTGATAACAATTACCTAAGAACAAAGAGTGCTATCAATTAAATGAAGAAAACTCACATGTCAAATAATTTGCTGGGAGTCCACCAATGCCCTGAGTTGAAAATAAGCACATCGGCGTTCGCCCATTCCGTGTTCATATCATCCATCTTATCGAGCTTGAGAATCGCACGGACCCTCTTAGGCCCATGGCGAGGAGCAGGGGTCTGCTGTACAAGGAACACTGACCGGAAGAATTCCACGTTCAGGTTGAATGACGCAAACCTCACTCCTAAAAATCGGATTGTCTTTGAGATTTGCATGCCATTAACCTCATAAACCGTCTTTGGATCCTCCACCCCTGTCATGAGCATGCAAATGAAGGACTCCCACTGCGTTCTGCTCATTGAGTCCCCCACAAACACAACCCTCTTCCCTCTCAGCCATTCCAACACATCCCGGGCAATGAACCGTGGCACATCGCATCCCCGCGGCTTCCACCGCCATTTCATGTACTCGGTGTCCTTCCTCCCATTGGCCAAGCAATTGAACCCCCTCTCCGCAAACGGGCACTTCGAGCTGTTGTACAGGGGATACCTCTCATCCGGCACCCAGCTGCCGTCGAACACGTCGCAGGACTGATTCTCCCCGGCGAACTCGGCGACCACACGGCCCCGGCCCAGGTACCGGAAGGCATACAAATACAAACCGCAGGACAGAACGAGCGCGACGGAGGCCAGGAAGAAGGCCAAGGCGATTCTCTCGAACGACAGCGCCGCCCACCACTTGCGGTGCGTGGACGCCGGCCCCGAGACCCGCGGGCTCCCGACGCCGCTCCTCGCTGTGAGCCGCGCCGACGTGCTCCGGTTGAAGCTCCCGCTCACCATCTCGCCGCCGCCGCAGCCGCCCGATCTCCCATTCCACAACTCCCCTGTTGCCTATCGATTCAAACCAATTCACCGCAAAACCCTACGAAGCTTAGAATGGCTTCCAAACTCGCAGGCGCGGCTTTCTCCCGATCTGGGAGCTCCGAAGAATCTCTTCAATATTTTCCGTACAGGACTAAAATTTGTCCCGCAAATTGACCGGATCGAGCCGTGAGGCTCCGAAGCGCGCGCGCAGCTCTCGAGATCAGGGAGCTCCGGATCAGTGAGTGGATGCAAAAGGCGATGAATCTTATCGAGATCCTCGAGGAAGAGCACCAGAACGGGATCAGGAACTCGCCGGATTCCGGCGATTCTTCCTCTGCGGTGATCGCCGGAGCGGCTGCGCAAAACCCTAGGCGGCCTTGGAAACAGCTCGCGACGCGGTGATCGGTGGCGTGTCCTCGCGACCGGCGACTTGGTGAGCTCTCGTCTCGCGCAAGGAGGAGAACTCCGAACTGGAATGGAAGAGCCGAGGAAGGAGATGATATGTTTTTGGGGATCCTAGGGTTTAGATCTAGCGGGTTCTCCTTTTCTATTTGAGTTCTTGAGAGATACCGAGTTGAGTTCTTGAGAGATACCGAGAGGGAGAGAGGGAGACTGACCGTCGGACGGCGTGGAGGAGGAGGTGGCCATCTCTGTTCGTCGGTGAGGACTGCGCACGGGCAGCGGCGGTCGGAGATGAAGAAGCGGCTGCGGGGCGACGGGGTCGACGGCGCAGGCCCGGTCGGCGGCGGACTGGCGGCACGGTGGAGCTTCCCGTCGCTGGAGCGCCCCCTCAACAGATCGGGTTTAGGGTAGTGTCGGTGGGTCTGGCGGCGGCACGGTGAACCTCGTCGTGTGTGCCGCCCCGGCCCCCACCTCTCTTTTGTATGGCGCTGGCGACAGGGGCCCACCAGCCTATTGGGCTGGGCGCCCCCGATCAGAGCGCGAGCAAGGGGAGGGTATTTGGCCGTTGGGCCAAATGCCCTGCTGAGATCATTCTAACATTCTCCCCCTTGATCTCAATCTATACTTTATCTTTAATTACTTTTTGACTTTACACATTCCATCATAGATTAGTGCATAGAACATGTCTCATCGTCACGGTCAATCGCCGATGGATTCAACAGCTACAATACACCTCTCTGTTCTGAAATAGTCACTTTAAACTTTTGGGCCATCTTTTAGTCCAGGAATCATAGGCTTTCCCTTAAACCCATGCCGGCTACATGTTCTCTGAACACGTTGGGTGGTAAGCCTTTAGTAAGCGAATCCGCTAACATCTTTGCGGTACTTATGTGCTCAAGACTTATAATTTGATCCCGAACTTTATCTTTCACAACATAGTACTTTATGTCAATGTGTTTGGCAGCACCACTTGACTTATTGTTATGGGCATACGTTACTGCGGGTTCATTATCGCAGTACAACTTAAGTGGTCTATTGATGTCGTCAACCACTTTTAAACCGGGTATGAACTTCTTTAGCCAGTTCACCTGCCCCGTAGCCTCATAACATGCTACAAACTCGGCATACATTGTGGACGATGTAGTGACGGTTTGTTTTGAGCTTTTCCACGATATAGCTCCTTTAGCGAGAGTGAACACATATCCGGATGTAGACTTTCTATCATCTCCCGCAAAATCAGAATCTGTATACCCCACTATATGGAGTGAATCTGATCTTCTGTATGTCATCATGAGGCCTTTTGTTCCTTGCAAATAACGCAAGACTTTCTTTATCAATTTCCAATGTTCTATTCCAGGATTGCTCTGGAATCTGCCAAGTAACCCGGTAACAAATGCTAAGTCAGGGCGTGTGCACACTTGAGCATACTGTAAGCTTCCGACAGCTGAAGCATATGGAACCGCTTTCATTTGATCGATCTCATACTGGTTCCTGGGCATTGAAAATCCCCATATCTGTCGCCCTTGACTATAGGTGCAGGTGATGGACTACATTTATGCATACCAAATTTTTTTAAGACTTTCTCTATGTATGCCTTTTGTGACAGTCCCAATACCCCTTTGTTTCTATCTCGGTGAATTTCGATCCCTAGAACGAATGAAGCTTCACCAAGATCTTTCATATCGAAGTTTGAGGACAAAAACTTCTTTGTTTCCAGTAGCAGATTAACATCACTACTAGCTAGTAGGATATCATCCACATACAGGATTAGAAAGATAAACTTCCCATCTTTAAACTTTGCATAAACACAGTTGTCCTCAACATTCTCTTTAAAACCCAAATTTTCTTATTGTACTGTCAAACTTCAAGTACCACTGTCTTGAAGCTTGCTTTAACCCATAAATCGATTTCTTTAGGCGGCATCCCATTCTTTCATTTCCTTCCACGACAAAACCTTTCGGTTGTGCCATGTAAACATTTTCCTCCAAATCCCCATTAAGAAATGCCGTCTTTACATCCATCTGATGTAACTCTAAATCATAATGTGCTACTAATGCCATTATGATTCTGAAGGAATCTTTACATGAGACTGGAGAAAATGTCTCATTGTAATCAATCCCTTCTCTTTGTGTAAAGCCTTTTGCCACAAGTCGCGCTTTATGTCTTTCTACATTCCCTTGGGAGTCATGTTTAGTCTTGTAGACCCATTTACAGCCTACTGTTTTGGCTCCTTTAGGAATAATTTCCAAGTCCCAGACTTTATTAGTCTTCATGGACCTCATTTCCTCTTCCATGGCCTCAAGCCATTTTGAGGAATTTCCGCTTCTCATGGCATCTTCAAATGAGGTGGGATCATCCTCCATTTGAAATTCCTCTGTATGATAAATCTGATAATCATCAGAAATAGCTGATCTTCTTACTCTTTGAGACCTCCTCGGGGCCTCCTCATTTGGTACATCTACTGTTTGAGGCTGTTGTTGCTCCCCCTCATCTGTGGCAGTTGGTTCTATATGATCCTGAAGAACAGGTTCTTCATTCTCATTCATTGTTGCCACGGGAGGAACAATAACAGGTGCTGGCACCACAGTGTCTTGCATCGTCGGTGCAGCGACAGCAGGTAGTGTGAAGAATGGCTCTTGAATCATCGGAGTGGGCGCATACACCCGCTTCTCTTCAAGGTCAATCTCTCGAGCTACCATGCTCCCCCTCATCATTTCATCCTCTAAGAAGACAGCGTGTCTCGTTTCTACAAACTTTGTATATCTGTCTGGACAGTAGAAACGATAACCTTTTGACTTTTCAGGGTAGCCAATGAAATGGCAACTTACTGTTTTGGGATCAAGTTTCCCAAGATTTGGGTTAAATACTTTAGCCTCAGCAGGACTCCCCACACACGTAAGTGGTTTAGTGAGGGAACTCTTCCTGTCCACAACTCGTACGGTGTTTTGTGCACCGACTTACTAGGCACTCTGTTGAGAATATGAATGGCGGTTTTCAACGCCTCCATCCATAAACTCAATGTGAGTGTGGAGTAGCTCATCATACTTCGCACCATATCCATCAGGGTACGGTTGCGTCTTTCAGCTACTCCATTTTGCTGAGGTTCGCCCGGCATAGAATACTGGGCCACTATTCCATTTTCCTGTAAAAACCTCGCAAAAGGTCCAGGAACTTGTCCATATGGGGTATGTCGACCGTAGTACTCCCCCCCACGATCAGATCGGACTATCTTAATCTTTAAATCGTGTTGGTTTTCAATTTCAGCCTTAAATATCTTGAATTTATCCAAGGCTTCATTTCTTTGTTTGATTGGATAAATATATCCATAACGGGAGTAATCATCTGTGAATGTTATGAACGAGTCATATCCATCCACACTTTTCACAGGAAAAGTTCCACAAATATCTGTGTGAATAATTTGTAGAACTCCTGTGCTTCTTTTAGCGTCTTTCTTTATTTTCTTTACATATTTTCCTTTAATGCATTCTCTGCATTGTTCTAAGTCTGAGAACTCTAATGGAGGAAGAATATCATTCTTAACTAGTCTTTCTATTTGGGCCGGGAAACCTCTCCCCGCCTGGGCCGGAAATGGCCCGAGGGTCCTTAGCCGTCCGATCGGACCCGATCAGATCAGACGGTTGAGCGCGCGCGGCGGGGATTACAATCCCGAAACCCTAACCCTAGCCCCATTTTGCGCCCTCCTCCTTGCGGAAAAACCGGAGCCCCAAGCGGCGGCGGCAGACGCGACGCCCGCGTGGCCAGGGCGGCGCGCACGCGACGGCAGCGGCGGCCTGGCGCAACGCACGCGACAACCGGCGGCCCCGAGCAAGGCGGCGCTCGGCTTCCCCGAGCGGAGCGCGGCGGCGCACGGAGGGCGGCAGCGGGCGGCGGCCCTGCGCGCACAACGACGGCGGCACGCGCGCCCGCGAGGATGAGCAGCGGGGCGGGGTCCCGCGGAGGCGCTCCAGCGGAGCGCGGCGGCCGGGCGCGCGGCGACGGCAGCTGGCAGCGGCCGTCGACAAGTCCACGGCGAGCGGCGGCCCGACAACAGCCGTAAGACCTCCGACCCCCTCTTATCCTTTTTTTTTTTGTTTCTTTCTTTCCGATCCGGGGAGCTAGGGTTTGGGATTCTCTTTTCTTTTCCCGCATCTAGATCTACGCCTAGAACAGGCTCTGATACCATTGATATGTTTTTGGGGATCCTAGGGTTTAGATCTAGCGGGTTCTCCTTTTCTATTTGAGTTCTTGAGAGATACCGAGAGGGAGAGAGGGAGACTGACCGTCGGACGGCGTGGAGGAGGAGGTGGCCATCTCTGTTCGTCGGTGAGGACTGCGCACGGGCAGCGGCGGTCGGAGATGAAGAAGCGGCTGCGGGGCGACGGGGTCGACGGCGCAGGCCCGGTCGGCGGCGGACTGGCGGCACGGTGGAGCTTCCCGTCGCTGGAGCGCCCCCTCAACAGATCGGGTTTAGGGTAGTGTCGGTGGGTCTGGCGGCGGCACGGTGAACCTCGTCGTGTGTGCCGCCCCGGCCCCCACCTCTCTTTTGTATGGCGCTGGCGACAGGGGCCCACCAGCCTATTGGGCTGGGCGCCCCCGATCAGGGCGCGAGCAAGGGGAGGGTATTTGGCCGTTGGGCCAAATGCCCTGCTGAGATCATTCTAACAGGAGACGGCTCGAGCAGGTGGTGGTTGTGGAGTGAGTTATTTAAATAGCTGGTGACTCGGGGGCGTTTCTGTAAGCCCGACGAGAATGAGCTCACTCACTGGCATGTGGGACCCGGAGGTCGTCGGGCCCACCTGGCGTTGGCCGCGTGCGCCGTGGCCGGCGTGATGTCCGCTTCCTTTGACTTTTGGCCATGTCGACTTGGCGGTGGTTGTGCGCGGAGAAGCGAGCTTCGTTTTCGACGAGAGAGTTGGAGGAGAGTGGTTACCGGTGAACGGGAGCAGCCACCGAGTCAGGAAAACATCAATCCACATCAAGATCACAGGGATTCTGGTCGGAATTTCGCCATTTTCTCGCTTCCTCGGCTCGGATGTTTAATGTCGTTTCCTGGTGTTCTTCGCAGTAGAGTTGGGTTCACTCTCTAAAAAAAGTAGAGTTGAGAGGTAAATAAATTGGCTGGGTTGTTTTAGACTTGTTACTGGTACCTTTTGAGTTATGGTACTGTAGTTAGCTTTCAAATTTATTATTTTTAAGATGAATCCTACAGATTGATTATAATAGATGATGTATCTAATTAATCTATGTCAACTAAAATCACATACGAACGTCAATATCTCTGTACTCTCTCTTGCAAACAATCGTCCAAAAACCAAAAGACCGCGCAAAAAAAAACCTGTTAGGCCCGAGTTTTATTCAGGTCGCTTGCACGTGCGCAAAGCCTAAAACCCTTCTTACATTGAAACAGAAAAATAGAAGGAAACTTGTCAGGTTGGGCCTCATGGAGCAATTGGGCTTAATCCCAAGCTTACCCAGGCTTAGTTTGTAGATGAAGATATATCACTATTTAATGAGGAGATCACTCAATGCTGCTAAAAAAAGATTTGTAAATTTGCCGTCTTTACATGAAGGACGTTGCTAAAGACCGACTGTGCGTTCGGTTGATGTTTCGCATGTACATCTTATAAAAAAGCTAAACCATAAAATAGAAAGGAAGACGTATGATTTTTAATAGAAAATATAAAATAAAATCTACATCTCTTTCTATCTAATCCCCTTGTCATGTCAATTTCATATGCATCGTAGTTGGTTTCTCGTTGGCTAGAAGCTTCAAAAAGCGAGCAATCTTAGGATAATGTTCAGAGCAAATCGGTATAAGTTTGAGAGTAAATCAGAATAATTTATAGAGTAAAATTCAAGATAAGTTTTTAGATTAAATTAACATAATTCCAAGAGTAAATTCAAGATATTTTTGAAAGCAAAACTTAGGATAATTCTGAGAGCAAATCAAATATAAGATTAAAAAGCAAATTCGGTATAAATTTAATAAGCAAATTCAGGATAAGTTTAAGAGCAAATCAGCATAACTCCGAGAGCAAATTCAAGATAATGATTCTCTCTACTTTTTCTCTGCTGATTTGAGTAAAGGCGTACAACTAATCAGGTGTTCTTGTGTCGGAGGAGTAAAAAATAAAGAGGATTGGATAAAACTGGTGTTCTTGTGCCGAACGATGTGTTGCTCTTATGCTCGCTCACGTGTGAACGGCTTAAGATGACGTGCTCCCAGATCCAACGAGGGTCAAATGCGTGCGCGGAAACAACCATTCCCGTTGTAGGAATTGCTCTAACGTGAGGAAACCAGCCTCTAACCATCTCATCAGCGTATATCACACCGATCAAACAATTAAACGGCCCCCATCGCCATCGCAAGTTCCATCTTTTTTTTTTATCGATGGATGCCGCTGTTATGCCAATAGTTACCCATAATTCGAAATCAATGCACATGGTTACCAAGTATGACAACAAGTCAGCCTGGTCATTTGTGAAAATGCAAATATGATGCATAAGAATCAGCCTTTACGTTTCCATCGCTATGGTGAGGTCGTTCCAGAACTTTTGGCCATGCGCAAGGCAAAAGAACACACGCCGAGTTCGTGCGGTACACGAACGCAAGCTTGCACGGAAGGCGAGTTCCAGCTGTAGATTTCCCAAGAATCCCAACGAAGATGGGCTAATCCCCACGACGAACACTGGTTTAGGTTCAGGTGCCGCCCCGACCACCTAAACAGCCTCGACCACTTGAGAAAAGACCAAAAGAACAGGTTACACGGCTAGGTCAACAAGGTACTACCGCCTACTGGCAGCACTATTCTTGGACTGAAGCAACGCAACGAATTCCACATTGGTCAGGGTCGCAGGGGTTTTTTTTTACCTTCGTTACTCAGCCTAGTGTATTCGGCACACACAGTAGCAGTCACGACCTGCTTCGAATCGGCCCCCCACAAGGGTCCGATTGTAACATCGGACGAAAAGGCCATCAGATCCCGGCCACATGCCGGATTTGGGAAGTGGGATAGATAGCCAGGATCAAAATCCGACGGATGGATTTGTGTTTGCGCGAATCCATCCCTCACCGACTTTTGGTCAGATTTAGTACAGTTTGTCCAATGAATACCAAATTTAGCCCCCCAAATCACCGTAATTCCATTTGTAGCCCCCTCCACGAGCGCGGGACTACGTGAGTGCGACACGTCTGCAGTGGTGCGGTCGGAGAGCGCATGACTCAAACCATGTACCAGTCCTGAGCGTGGCCGTGTAAGCCGTGGTCATGGTTGTAAGGTATGGTCGTGGTCGTATGGCATGGTCGTGGTCGTGGTCGTAAGGCGTGGTCGTAAGTCGTGTTTGTGAGCGTGATCGTAAGCCGTGGTCGGATAAACCGTGGTCGTAAGCCATAGTTACCACGGTTTGAATCATGCGCTCCCCGACCACACGGTTTGAGTAATGCACTCCCCGACTGCACCACTGCACACGTGTCCAACTCACGTAGTCCGGCGCTCGGGGAGGAGGCTACAAATGAAATTACGGTGATTCGGGGACTAAATTTGATATTCGTGTGACAAATAGTGCTTAATCTGACCACCGCTCTCCCTCACCGGCCAAGGACAGACCAACAGACAACCCATGAACCCAGGCACAGTGGAGGCTCCCTAAAACACCTGCGAGGATTAACCCCAAAATTCCCGCACAAAACCACTGCACCCACTGGTTTGTCGCATCTCATCTCTGCCACTGCTTATATACCGCAGCCTCCGAAGCCCAAGATAGCAATGCAACACCACCGCGCCGCACTCGCGTGCCACTACGCACTAGGATCACTCACTGCTAACGCCCACCAAGATGTTGCAATCTTTACGACTGCTCCCAAGACTTTACGATCGTTACGACCACCTCCTGTAGTCGTACGACCGCGTACAAGAGGCTACGACCACCTCCCGTTGCGTTACGACCACTCTGGCGGTCTTACGACCACACAGACAGTCTTTTCGACCACGTTGTAGCCCCTCCAATCCCTCCAACTACGTAGTCGTAAACTTCTGCTGAAGTTTCGACCACGCTTCTATGCCACTGCACTGGCCTTCCTTCGATCACGCTCAAATTACCGTAGTCGTAGCTTCCTACGACCACGCAGTGATTCTACCGATCACTGTTCACCGTGGTCGAAACACCCTTTCGACCACGTTCACTCCTTCACAACGTGGTCGTAACTCCTTCCGACCACGTTCACTCCTTCATAACGTGGTCGTAACTCCTTCTGACCACGTTCACTTATTTACAACATGGTCGTAACTCCTTCTGACCACGTTCATTTCTTTACAACGTGATCGTAACTCCTTCCGACCATGCTCACCTCTTTACTATGTGGTCGTAACTTCTTCTGACCACGTTCACCTTGCACTGCCGTGGTCGTAGCACCTCCCGTCCACGTTCAGTCCTTGTTTGTTGTGGTCATATCACCCTTCGACCACGTCTACTTCTAGTTTACCATGGTTGTAATGTCTTTCGACCACGTTCAAACCTTCTTTGCCGTGGTCGTAACACCTTCCGAACATGTCTGCGAGAACTTTGCCGTGGTTGTAACACCTTCCGACCACGTCTGCGATGTCGTGGTCGTAAGTCGTCTACGACCACGTCTGCGAGAACACAATAAAGTCGATACTAGATAGTTTTTCCTCCTCTTCTCTTTATTTCCTTCTCTCCTCTTTTCTCACACTTTTTCTCGCCTATTTGGTGCACTTTTTTCGCTTTTTTTGCACACTTTTGGCACTCTTCGGCACACTTATCTGGTTACATGACTTCTCCCCTTATATACCCGACTCTACGACTCCTGCTCGACTTTCAACTACGATTACAACTTGATTCTGACTTCGATTACAACTCCACTTCGACTACGATTACAACTCGATTACGACTACAACTTCAACTCGATTTCGACTACGCTTCAACATGAATATAACTTCTAAACAATATTATTTCCAACATTTTTTCCCTAATCTTGTTTAGTGACTTCAATCAAATTCGTATCCAACCATGACAAAACTTGTTCATGACTTCTAAACAAGATTATTTCCAACACAGGAGCCATGCAGGTCCACGGCGTCCTCCGCGCCCGTGGCCATGCGGCGGTGGTGTTGCCTATTGGAAAACCAACACTGGATCAACACGCTCAAATACAGTTACAACGGTATTGTTGTTGTCGGACGGCAAACAGTGAGCCTCCGACTACGGCGAAGAAACAGAGGACAAAGTTGAAACACGGTGGAGAGTGTTTGGGGGTAATTATCTTCTTTTTTTCTTCACTCTCACTCATTACAAAAGGTTACAAGATGTATATATACAACCGGGGCTCAGAGCACTCAACTGCTCCACTGCTCGCCCGACCACTCAACTGCGACTCTGCTGAGCCACTCTGATCAGTCGACTCATGACTGCTCCACTGACAGACAACATGTACCGTTGCAGTGCTCCACCGCAACCGCTGCCCAATCAGAGTTTTGACGACTACTACAGTGCCACCGCAACTGCTGCGTGACCACTATCATAGTGCCACTGTAACTGATGCCCAACCGGAGCTCTAACGACTGCTGCTGCGACCAGTCAGCTCACCGACTGCTGTATCGTCTGTGTCACTCGCATTTCCCTGTACTGACGCCTGCGACTACTCACTGCGCTGACTTGACCGCTCGAGAGATTGGCTGCATGACCTCAGCCACTGGCTTCCACTTTAGCTACTCCTTGACTGCTTCTCTGATCTTGGCTTTGACCACGGCACTCGAGCATCGACCACGCAATCACTGCACTGGTCGTCTTCGACTTCAACAAACTGGCCGTCCACGACCACACTTAGTCGTAACCGACCACTCACACAAGCCACGTTACGACCACACACAACGTGGTCGTAACCGACTATAAACAATGTGGTCGTAACGACCACGGACAACATGGTCGAAACCGACCACACACAACGTGGTCGTAACGACCACTTAAAACGTGATCGAAACCGATCACACACAACGTGATCGTAACGACCACTTAAAACGTGGTCAAAACTGACCACATACAATGTGGTCGTTACCGACCGTTCTCAACGTGGTCGAAACCGACCGTTCTCAACGTGGTCGTTACAGACCACTCACAACGTGGTCGAAATGACTTCTTACAACGTGGTCGTACCAATCACACACAACGTGGTCGTTACCGACCACACACAGTGACTCGACCACGGCCACCTTCAACCACAGGCATTTTTTAGTATGCACTGATGACTACGACTGTCGACTATTGACTACGCTTGTCGACTATCGATTATCGACCACGACTGTCGACTATCGACTACGTACAAGCACCATGACCATGTACAAATTATCAAGATTAATTCCAACATTCTCCCCCTTAATCTTGATGGTTTGTACTTCACCAATACGGATCACCCGCATCTTCTCGTCTCGCCAATGTCTTCTCGTAGCATCTTCTCGTGGCATCTTCTCGTCTGTGTTGTTGTCGGTCTCACACCGATTTCTCATTGCAGCGGCTTCGCACCGCTTCTCCAGCGACATGGCTTCACACCATCGTTTTCGACCACAAGTCGAAACTTTGCTCAGCAGCTTCGCACTGCGGTTGGCGCCGGCATCACACTGACTTCTCCCCCTCAGTGGTTTCACACCGGTTCGACCACACCTGTCAAAGCGACTATCTAGCAGTTTCACGCCGCCACCACCTCATGGTCGAAACTCCACACAGTAGTTTCACACTACTGTGGCATTGTTGGTTTCACACCGAGCCTTCCTTGCGGCTATCTCGTACCGCCATCGACCACATGATCGAAATTACTTCTTGGCAGCTTCACACCGCCATTCACCACACAGTAGCTTCGCTTTGTTGTGGGCGCTATCGGTCTCACCGACTCTGCTTCGACCATGCTCATTGACTTCGCGCCGACTCTTCTGTGCACCGACCTCCGACGATATTGGCTTCGCACCACCGTCTCCGACCACATGTCGAAGCGATCACACGACAGTTTCACACTGCCATGGTCGTTGTTGGTCTCACACTAACTTCATCCTTGTAGCGACATCGCACTGCTACTGCTCGACCTTACACCGAGACGCAGTCGTCAGCTTCACGCTGACCTTCCCTTGCAGCGCCATCACACCGCCACTCCTTGGCATCACACCAAGGCATGGTCGTCGGCTTCACGCCGACCTCTCCTTGCAGCGGCATCACACCGCCACTCCTCGGCATCACACCGAGGCATGGTCATCGGCTTCACGCCGACCTCTCCTTGTAGCGGCATCACACTGCCACTCCTCGGCATCATACCGAGGCATGGTCGTCGGCTTCACGCTAACCTCTCCTTGCAGCAGCATCACACCGCAACTCCTCAGCATCACACCGAGGCATGGTCGTCGGCTTCACACTGACCTCTCCTTGCAGCGGCATCACACGGCCACTCCTCGGCATCACACCGAGGCATGGTCGTCGGCTTCACGCCGACCTCTCCTTGCAACGGCATCACACGGCCACTCCTCGGCATCACACCGAGGCATGGTCGTCGGTTTCACGCCGACCTCTCCTTGCAGCGGCATCACACCGCCACTCCTCGGCATCGCACCGAGGCATGGTCGTCGGCTTCACGCCGACCTCTCCTTGCAGCGACATCACACCGAGGCATGGTCGTCGGCTTCACGCCGATCGTTGTTGACAACTTCACATTGACCCCTGTTGTTAGCTTCACACCGACTTCTCGCGACGATGGCTTCACACCACCGTCGACCACGTCGATTCAAGCCAAAGGATTGGCTCATCGTCACCCTTCTCACAGAGTAACGCCTTCTCCGCCTTCGTTTTCTCAGGACACTCGTATGCAAAGTGTCTTTGGTGGATTGAGGTGTTTCAGCTTAATTCGTGGTGCCGATCCAATTCTTTTAGGTTAATCTCAACATGGACTAGGGGAGACCGGCAAATCTCCGAACACTACGGTAAAAAGATACCGTGTCTTTGTGGCTTGTTTTCTTATACTCAATTTTCTTTCAAGAAATTTATATTCATAAAATTAAATTGATTGCTTGTCATCATAGAATTGCAAATCTTTGACATAGACCTAGGTTGTTGGTGCACTTAGATGAATCTAGTTGTCTTAGGCTTTGTTTCTGCTAAAACCGATTTGATTTAAGTTTCCGTATTATATACTTAGTTTTAGCCAAATAACTTGAATAGAATTATTTAAGAAGAGAATTTTTAGAACCAACTATTCACTCCCTCTAATCAACCTCTTCGATCTTACACACGGTTGCCGTGAGGTCCACTATAGCGCACTGTAGCAAGTTTTTAAGGAAAATTCATATATATATATATATATATATATATAAGATTTTTAAATGTAGCAAATATGCTCTAAAATTATGATTTTTTATAGAGCCTCCCGACACAGTGCACTTTTCTGTATAATGTTTTCATAATTTTATCTATTCTGAATTTTCGAGAAAAATTCCTACAAACTATATACTAAAATAAATTTTCGAGAAAAATTCAGAACAAATAAAATTATGGAAAAATTACACAGGCAAGTGCACTGTGTCAGGAGGCTCTACAAAAATTCATAATTTTTTAAACTCATTTGCTATATTTAAACATTCCAACAAAAAATTATACATAAATGAATTTTCCTACAAAACTTGCTAGCAAAACGACCGTGCGGTGCTACATTGCTCCATCACACGGTCAAAATCATATCAGTCAAAATCATCTCCAAACAGGCAGTAAGATGTCATCTGGGTTTTCATCATGCATCACCACCACCAAGTTCCTTACACGGGTATGACACCGGTTTACCCAAAAAATGGAAGAATGAAGTCGGTGTATAACTTGAGTGGGCATATATACATATAAAAGTTTCCTTCCATTCCTTTTAACGACTAGTTTCCGTTCCTTTACCCAAGGGCATAAGGAGGAAAAACAAAAGAGAAGTAAGGTGGCCTCAAACAGAACAGATGATAGCTGGTGTCTGAATCAACTGTCAGGTACTGGAGCTACTTCAGGCTTTACGCTCTCCGTTTCATCATCACAGGACGAGCTACTCGATTCCGAGTAAGTCGAGGAACCCTCTGGGGCATACATATCATCGCTGTCTTCATTCTCAATCTCATCGGCATAGTTCACGGCTTTCCTTTGCCTCTTCCCACGGCCAAGACTTACCTTGGGAGTAGCAGGCTTGAAAACTTTCAGATCCTCAGCCTTGGGGATGGGAGGCTCTTCGTCCTCGACGCCATGAGCAAAGCTCACAATGCTGCCGAGATAACCGTTGTCATCTGAAGAGCACTTCTCACCGGTACAAGGGTCTAACTTGAGTAGATTCTCAATGGCCTCATCGTCGTAATGGATTGATGTTGCATTGACCTTCCTGTCAACAATTGTCTTGGCTCCATGGAGTAGAATAGACTGCAGTTCATCTGCACTTGGCTTCTTGGAAGAGTTCATTAACATATTTTCAATGGCCAACTTCTGCTTAGACTTTTGCAGTATCTTCTCTTCAACAGAACATTTTGTGATGAGTTGGTAAACAACCACCGGTCGGGTCTGACCAATCCGGTGAGCCCTGGACTGTGCTTGCAAGTCCATAAATGGGTTGAAATCAGGATCTGGAAACAGGACGGCTTAATCAGTGCCGAGAGGATATAAAGCAAACAGCGCATTGCACAAGAACAAATATCAAAAGCGCTCACCGTATATAATTACTCTATCGGCGCCAGGCTGCCATTATAAATGAACGTTGTTAGCCAGTGGCATAGGTGTGCTTTGCTATTTGCTGGTATCAAAGTTGCCTAAAACTTTTAAGAGAAAGAAAAACAAAACTGGAAGTATAAGAATCCATACCAAGTCAACGCCTAGACCACAAGCACGGGTTGACATCAAGAAAATAAATGTCTCGCTTTCAACGTTGTTGTATTCTTTTACGCTCTCCTGCCTGGCAGAGAGTGACGTCTGTCCATCGATCCTGTCCGTCAATTGAGAAAATACATGTTAGCTGTACATAATGAAATGAGTGATGAAATTATCTGAAGTACCATTGTAAGATAGGATCAAAGAAATTATCTTGATGTAACAGATTACAAGTCAGATGACGGGTTGATTGACGAAGCATACCGTGCATATTTGTATCCCAGGAAAAAAAGAAAATCCTCAAGAACATCAAGCATCCTGGTCATTTGCGAGAAGATAAGTACACGATTTCCCCTTTGTTTTAATCTTGGAAGCAACTACAGATCAACAATTGTCAAGTATTACTTCCAACAATGAACTGGCACAGAAAGAGAACAAAACTCAACGGGAAAAAAGTCCCTAGTTGAAATTTAGCATGCATTGCCCAGATAGGATACAATAGAAGGTCTAGGCACCTTATGTAACAGTTGAAGTTTCCCTGATGCAGCAACAAGTGATAGGAAAACATCTTCTGCTTTCTGTTTAACTTCCAGTCCGGGAAATAGATACTGAAAAAAAGGCACAAATATTCAGTGGCGGAGGGAGAGTATATGCATTGGGGTAAAGTTGTACCCCCAAAATTTTTGCCAAAAAATCCGGATGGTTATAAGGTTGTTGTTCTACTTGGCAGTGAAGAAAACAGATGCATTATTTCTTCCATTTTACGACATGGCAGCCGCTCATTGGTTGGAACTGAGATCTTCACACTGCCTGTCCCCCCAAACCAAAAGGCAGCCAGCATCACACGCCCAGGAAGGAGTGGCACCGGGCCTTGCCACGTGAGCGTCCTCGTCAGGATTACCATAGCCCCAAGCCACCAATGGGAGGCAACCCCTTATCCGACTGTCTTATCCGCATAGCCCCAAGACACCAATGGGAGGCACCCCTTATCCGACTGTCTTATCCGCCTCTGGCCCTTGGCTGCACATAGATAACACACTCCCGCCCTCACAAAACGCCCATCATGACACCACTACACCCACCAAGCGGACGCGAGCGACATGGCAGCATCCCTGCAAGCCGCGGCCACCCTGATGCAGCCGGCCAAGATCAGCGGCCGGGCCTCCGCCACGCTTCCGTCGCGCCCGTCGTCTCACGTCGCCAGGGCGTTTGGACAGGACATTTGTATGATACATATATCTGTACCAATTGGGTGGAAAATCTTGTGAAGATATGCACAGATATATGTATCATACAAATGTCCTCTCCACTTCTCCAAATGCAAATAACACATAGGGGATCATCAGTTCATGAGAACAGAGCAAGAAACAAAAGCTGAAATTAAAACCAACAGCCCGAATTTGCATTACTAGATACACGTTGCTTTCCTTCCTCTCCATCGAACATGTCTCTCCTCTAGTTAGACTCGAGCTGCGCGTACCAGATCCCCTGGATCTTGACATCCTTGGGCGCCTTGGCCTCGAGGTCGGTGTCCGACAGCTGCACGCTCTCAAAGACGCCGATCACCTCGCTGGTCTCCGCCTTGCTCTTGCTCACGCTCAACGTGATGTTGCCCGTCGACGACGACGCGTTCTTGAAGCTCTCCTTAATAAGCTCCTCCTCGTCTCTGATACGACTACAGTCAACTTCACAACCACTCCAAGTAATTTACGACCATATAGTGTTGGTTATGACCACTTTGTGCCGGATAGTTATGACCGCTTCGTTGATTACGCTTACGACCATTCCTTCCTGTCGTACACGTACTCGTAACATCAGCTGACGAGAGTTACAACCCCACTTCCGCTGCACTGCACATTCTCGTAACCGAACTACGACCACTTCGGTTTATGAGCACTCGAGACTTCGACTGCAGACCCCAGCTCTTTCGACCATGTCCAACTCCACCTATGAGTACTCTCGGTTCTCGATAACTTAGTACACTAAGCACTTTATACCAATGCGCAGCTCCTCTGCACCTCACGCTACCTTCGAGTATGGTGGAGACAACACGAAAACAAGCCAAGAACAAAAGTTGATATTTTGGGGCACAAAAGCACTTCGCTTTTCTGTATTTTCTCTTCCCCCTCTGTTTTTTCTTGCTTGTTACAATATTCTGCTACGCCTTATAAAGGCTATTTATAGGACTACTAAACAAACTCAACACCTAACTCGGTTTCCTACTCAGACTTATACTCGGACACTGATTCGTATACTTGTCGTATACGTACATGAGCACGGACTTGTAAATTTGTAAACATGATTAGTTCCAACAATCATCCCCTAATCTTATTTCTTCATCTTTGATCACACCAATCGCCTCTCTATCTTCTGCTTCTTCCTTTTGACCTGCACTCCCATGTGCCGTTCCTTCCTAGGCCGACTCTACCCTACCACCCGCACTTGCTCCATCCTGACCTCGCACAATCCGACGCTTGCCGCGTCTCGCACCTTTACTGAACTTGTCCTTCCTTGCACGCTTGCCTGGACTGGAGCACCTGCTCCTACGACTGTATTGACTTCGCCGTTACTTGAGCCTCTCGCTCGGTCACTGAAACACAACCGAATTTCAAAAATAATTCGAACTCTTGTTTGATTTTGATTTCTCTTGAACCTTTGCTTAACTCACACCAATCCCAACCATCTATGTCTTTGTCTCCCTACCTCGTCGCTCCTTCAACCATTTTTCACGCAAGCACTGTTCAACAACTGAAAATATCATCACCGCCCAAATCTTTTTGCCAACGCTCCTTCCTATTTCTTCCCGCCACTGCCACACCACTGCAATCGGTCAGGGACCATACACCCTTGCTTATCCCACCTCTAACCCCTCTTAATTGCCTCACCTAACACCACTACAATCGATTATAGGAGTATGTATAGTGTATAAGTATATACTACATATCTGTTCTCAGTTCTCAAATCTGAAGACTGAAATGAGATCTTAACTAAGGTTACTATGTTAGCGGAGCTTAGAAGTTGGCCTTTGCTTTATCTAATTATTTTGTATTTGGTTCAATGCTGCTCATAGCTAGGAAGGCACAGGAGTGAAGGTGATTCATCAGATGCTAACTCCCTTTTGAAGGACATGGGTTGTATTTACTCTTCACTGTACAAATCATGTATAGGTGTCTAATTAACAGAATACCAGTGTATCTGTGGTACATTGGTACATGATTGTTGTTAGATATAGAACAGATCAAATATTTGTCATTTGAGATTCTTGACGGCTAACCACAGGAGAATCTAGCAATATTGTAGTTGCTTCTTGCTTTAGTTCGATACTTCAGTGTTATAAAGGTAGCTTCAATTCCTGATGTGAGTCTTCCTAGAACTAGTAGTAGTTCTTATATTGCATTAAATTCATGCTTTGCTAGGCTAAACAAACTTTGTTATGCTTATAATTGCTCCCCTTATAAGTACCGATGTGGCTGAAAATATTTGTTTCCAGAGACAAATTTAACGTGCAAAGTAAACAGCACATCGTTCAAAAAAATATGTTTTCTGCAATCATTGCAACAGCCAACTGCAATCAAATTCTTAAGACATACAGCAAAGAATATTAAGGTCAACTTTGAACTTCTCATTTGCATTGCATATCTTCTACCATCACCACCTCACACAATTACATAAATATACAAGGAGAAAGAGGCTAAGTTCAAGTGAATAAAATGTAGATAAATGAGTGTTTCATCAACTTAATGGAAGCAAAACCTACCGGGTGATTGCAGCATTTTCTCAGTTCCATGAGTATATTGTTCAGAGAAAGCTTCCTGCCTACAAAAGTATACACAAAGCTGTCAACCTCAACGTAAAATATGACTTAGCTAGCACAAATACATAAGCACGATTATGAAGAGGTTCTATGGAAGTTGTTTTAGAATACTACATAATGAATAAGCTTTCATTGTTTATGTGCACATAATGCCATAATCCCAAGCTCATAGGACAAAACAGCTTTGCCAAGTGAAAGTGAATATATAGTGGTAAAAATGCATATATTAAAAGAAAAATGAAAGAAAGAGCAACTCTTCCACTGACCATTCTGAATAGCACTGCTCAACTTCGAGTAGTTCTTCTCTAAAATATTAATGTAAAGTTCTCTCTGAGAATCTGTAAGGGCACATGGAACTTCTACCCACTTTTTTGTTGGCATAGAATCTGTTAGTACATCAGATTTCATTCTTCTCAACATCCTAGCAAAACAAACATGTCGGAACAAAGAGCTTATCCAAGTTATCCAACAAATGAAGTGAATAGTATTTCTTGTTAGAGAGAGAAAAAACACCTAGGCTTTAAAATTTCGTGAATACGAGCAATTTTTTCCTCCATTGTCAAATCCCTTCCAGATTCCATTGGTGAGAACCCATCAGTCTTTGGGTCAGAGAACTCTTCTGGATCAATATAATGAAGCAATGAATACAATTCCAGCATGTTATTTTGCAACGGTGTTCCCTGTACAGTGAAGAGAAAAAAGTGGAAAAAAGTTATATCATTCCGAAAGAACTGTAGGGGTGAGGAACTGCATGATCAAACCCAGTTGGATTGCTCATGACCTTTTTGAGCATCACAGCATCCTGCAAGAGACTAATTTTTCAAGGCATTGAGTTTTCACCTCAACAGCCTCGAAATATCACAGCCACCTCTTTGGTGCAAATGCCTCAAAAAATTAGTCTCTTGCAGGATGCTGAGATGCTCAAATTCAATGCGTCTTCAAAAAGATCAACTGCTCCTTTTTGTAGATATTGTGGTCTTGCGGAACAAAGCAAGAAAAGAAAAAATATCATTTTTCCCTATAAATCAAATTACTCAATAAGAATCTCAGCCAAAAAGAAACTTGGTAGTAAAACGCAAACATTTCAGTTATGTTCTAACGTTAATTGTGTCATGCATGTGATCATGTTGAAGGCTATTGTTTTACTCGGAAACAAAGCTAATGTTCTTTATATACTTGTGATACCCTAAGACAAAGGTACTCAACTTGTCCGTTGCACCTTCTAATGTACAGGTTTTTCTATACATTTATGGGCCTTTCTTTAGGCCATATATTGCATTAAGCATTCCTAAATACGTTGTTGGTTTTACACGAAAGATTTCAAGCAAAGTGCAAATATTGACAACTGGAGCATTGTAAACTAGGAAAGTCTGCTCATCAAGGGGCGTGTGTGCCTCCATAACCGACGCGGTGGCCCACGTCGCACGACTAAGAACACAATGGTCGCCACGTCTACGCCTGCTCTCGCCCGACACGCACGCCCAATAAAACGATCAAAAATGCGAGGAAATAGAACAAGCAACCAACCAGTGAGCCGAAGAGACAGAGGGGGTAAGGAGCAAACAACATGATTTTGACTTATCAGCATGGTTATTACAGCGGTGCAACGAGGTGCGGCGCCTCACCACCTTCACACAACAATATCGCTTATGGCGCGCAGCGTGGCAACACCATATGACGTGCGGCGTGATAACGCTATGCACACATCTTAACTTAGTTTGATAAATATAGTAGAACATGCATACCTTGGTACTATGATTATTGATTGTAATTAGTAACTAGTATATAGCAGTACTATAGTATCCTAGACATATAGCAATTAGCAGCATAATTATATATGTACCAGACTAACTATCAGAGAGTATATTCAGTAACTATTTACTCATTTACTGTTCTTCAATTTTTTACTGTTCTTCAGGCTTTCTCTGTTCTTCTGATCGGTCGCCTCGCAACGCAACACATAATCGATTGCCTCGCCACTCGCCCGACGCTACTTCCTTCATTCGCTCAGCCTCTCCTCCTCGCTAACAGACGGAGACGAGTTGCGAGAGGAAACTCACCGTTGGAGGCGACGGAGAGCCAGCCAGCGAAGCAGGAGGCAGCGGTGGGCTGAGGCGACGGCGGAACCAGCCGCGGCGACAGCGGATCTAGCTGCGACAACAGCGGATTCAGCTGTGGCGACAATGGATCCGGCGACGGCGGGACTCTCTCCTCGCTTTTTTGCCCAGCTGCCAAAACCCTAACCGTGAGGTATGTCAGTCTGACTAGTACTCTCAAGTCTCAACTTTTAACAACCCCCACCCCTATGGCGTCCGCTGAGCGGAGATTTGCCGCCACAACAATGCCACACCACTATATTGCCGCCATGGCGGACAGGTTACAAAGCGCCTCCATGCCGTCCGGACGACATGGAGGTGCAGGCCGCCACGGCGATATGGCGACGAGATATCACCGATATCTCAACGCCATAACAACCAAGCTTATCAGTAATGAAGCCCTTCACCATAAGAGCCTATTGTTGGGGGAGTGCCCCGTAGCTTGGCCCAATCGGCCCACTACACCAACATGCCAATTATGCATGTGACTGCGGCAAGCCCAAAATGGCTATGCCAGGAAAAAGGCATATTTGTCATCACTAGCATAACCCCCAAAGGGAGCATTTATATAAACAACTTTTGGAAATAGTGTGTAGTTTTGAAAAATTCAGTTGATTTGTCCAAATCCAAGTCAGCTCATTGTTGCCACAAACTCTACCTTCAATTCAAAACCATTTATAGGCTGGCCTGACCATTAACACAGATAATAAGGAGGAATCAGCACAATTATAGGCTTACAAACAATATCAAATTTTGAAGGATGAAATGTAAAAGAACAATACTGACGTGGAACAAAATATTCACTTACAAAATTGGACAGGAAGTACACGCAGGGTATGCAAGACTTACTGTAAGTAGCAAGCGGAATTCAGAGGTATATCGCTTTAGGCAGGCTGCAAGGTTGCAATCAAGCTTCTTCAATCTGTGAGCCTCGTCAACTGAAATGAAAGGGGGGAGATGCTTAAGTGTCACACACCAATAAAGCAGACAATTCAGGACTAGAGAACCCCTACAGCTATATCTCAGAAAAAAACTCACTGACAATAGTAGACCACTTAAATTTCTGTAGAACTGCTTTATCAATTTGAACAAATTCGTAACTTGTCACAACAGCATCAAATAAAGTCTTCCCTTCAGAAGAGTACATTTCATGAACTTGAATACACTTTCTAGAATCTTTGTCTCCTTGATAAACAATAATGTTAAGATCGCTTCCCCAGCGGCCAAATTCCTAATGCACACAGCATGCATTCAAAAATTACTAAAGGTCCAGCTCATGCAATAAATTTGTAATAACATGAAGATCGTAATCATAAAGGCAAGAATCCATAATAATATTTTGAGCAACATTACTACAAAGTACAAACGTTCCCAGTAATATGGGAGATCATGTAAGGGTAAGGGTATACAAACCTTTTCCCATTGCAATAGGATGCTCTTAGGAGCAAGGACCAACGCAGGAGATGTGGTGAAACCTCCCTTGATTATGTGGCTGAGAAAGCAAACAACTTGAACAGTTTTACCAAGGCCCATTTCATCTGACAATAGAAAAGGAAAGAGAAGAACAATTAAGCATATTGGTTTCATCGTGAAACTTTTTCCATCATACATAGATTGTCAAGAAATTTGAACGCGACCATTTCACAAGTAAAACTCTACATCAATAGTCTTTGATACAATTAACAATCACTATAGATTAGGTTATTTCAAAAGGAACAAATATTACCAAATTACATCGGAGTAAATTTGTTAAGAAACCCCTTCAACAACACTTAGGCAATGTACCGAAATAAAAGTAAAATAAAACTTAGGCAATGTACTGAAATAAAAGATAAACAAGTACATCATGCATTATGGCTTAAGAGTGCATGAACATACCAGCAAGAATAACGCTCCTCCTAGTTTGGAAATTATCAAATATCCATTGTAACCCTTGAAGCTGATAGTCATATAGAGATTCGCAGTGTACCTTTTCTGGTACCATCCCATCTAGGCTTATGTGGCTGACGCAATCAACTCTTTTTAAAGTATTTTGATGCCTTTTGACAAGCATAGAAACAGCTGGCTGCAGCCGCTGCACACTTTCGGTACAATAGGACTCCCATGTAGCTTCACAATAATCAAGGCCTTTCCATTTAACAAGGAACTCATATCCATCAAAGTCTTTATTATCCTGGAAAGCAGCCAAGATGTCACATAACCCATCATGATCAAACTTACTCCGACATGCAATGGCACGATCTACTTCAAACCACTCAGGTTTCCTTTGATCCACTGAATAAACCTCCTTAAGCAAGCTGTTGCGATAAGTTTGTAGGATCATTAGAAAGAGCATAATATCATTGAAGAAAGTATTATTATGCTGTAATGAAAGAAGCAAACAATTCAGTAGATAGCAGATTAGCACTGCACTAAACTTTTTTCACTCTAGCTATATGATGGACCAATATTACTGATTACAAAAGGCTGAGCATATCAGCCTATTCATAAGAGTTCTTGTTTGGAGATTATGTGAATAATTTGTAGCACATCAAGAAGAAAATTTTGCCTAAATGAACCAAATAGATAATTGGTATTAAAAAGACAGGTTAAGTTGTGACAACAAAATAACACAAGCAATTATATAGGGCAGAGGGCTTACGAATTCTTCGTTAGGTATCTCTGTACTCGTACACGATCAAAAATACGAAGCCATTCAAGTGGAACCTAGAGCAAGTAATTTCAAATGTCTTAGTAAAATAATTACGAAGCTCACATTTGTTATCGTGATATCACATAATAAATGTTTGGCAATGTGCTACAGCACACCATTCGACCAAAGGAAATCGTTAGGCAGCTATAGCCCTGCACGAATTTAACTATTCCAGCCCTTGTGGTAGACCAACCTAGTATCAGAATTGGTCCACAAATGTGCTATTTGGTACAATTGTGCAAGTTCAAAGTTTAGTGATGGCAAGACAAACTAGTATCACTGTGTTGTTAGCGCAGGCTGTAATCAAGCATGTCCATAAATAAAACCTATTCAACAACCTACTTCTATTTTCTGAAATAAAATTATCATGCATAGTACTTGTGGCATTAGAGCGCCAACTGCTATGCCAAGGCTACATTAGACAACAAGACGTAGCAAAACAAATTATCAAATATACAGTGAGCAAGAAGGAAAACACACCCAGCAGTCATGATGATGAGAAAGTAATTGCCATTTCACAAGGAATTGATCTTGAAAATCTGTCTCTTGAAGAATCACCCGTCTGTGACCTACAAGTCTCTGGATCCTTTTTAAGGGATACACTTCTGTCACCTTGGCCAAGGAAGCTTGATTGATTTTGCACAAAGAACATTCCCAGGTACCACTACTATCTTGCATAGGAGGATCAAGACAGAAGGTGTGGAAGCTACGAGAACAACTAGAATTCTGGCATTGGATTAAAAGACAGCTGCTAGTTCCACTCTGTGGAAAAACAAATTAACACTACATAAGAAGGATAGAAGGGAAATGAAAAAAAAAGTGCCAACAAACCTTTCAAATTATTAAAAAAAACAAACCTTACAGATCGAGCAAATAGGTCCACCAAAAGTGCTTTTGCTAGGTTTGACAGCATTGCGTAATAATTCATCATCTGAAAGAAACAAGATATGGCATGTTAGAAGATCAACCTCACAAGTCACAACAAGCATTCAGGGTTCCAGACAGGTCATTAAAAAGCACAAAAGGTATGATTGTCAGCCTGTACACTAACGAAACTGCAAGCTAAGACAAGCACAATTGAAGAAAGTACAGCTGAAAGCCTGCAACATTCATTGTGTTTATATGTCAGTCCAGAACATTTAAGTTATGCATCATGCATGCATATGCACAGATTATGCGTGTGTTTTAGAAATTTATATGGTGAGTTTACTTTTAACTGTGTGTAAAGTGACAACATGGGTATCCCTTGACCGTGAACTCAAATGGTGGGTGATAAACTCATGGTTCTTAACAAATTGGTTAGTTATTACCTGAAGATGAAGATGCTGACAACATACACAACGAAGCTTCACTACAGCTTTCCTAAAAATTAACAGAAACATTTATCATTCAATGAAGAACAGGAATTAATGAGCATCTATCTCCTAAAATGAACTTTTGTTAATTTACATCTGAAACATGATCAGCTTTCCGTCTCTCTTGTAGGCGCTTTGACATTCTTCTGCATGGAACTGCCTCCCTGTGATCTGTGGTAATTTCAAAAGTCAATGTAGCATACAGTTGGATTATGACAACTCGTGTATGTCACCCAATTAGGAAACATAAAAAATCAACCTAGGGGGCTGAAAAAGGTGTATTACTTCTTCTGCATAAGTGTGTATTCATTGAAATATTTAGTCTAATGAAGAGCGGTTATCACTTATCCCCACATCTGATGAAATAAAATTGGGAATAAAAGCCCTATAGAAGAAAAGTTTGCAAGTTCAACACACTTCAAAAATCAATCATGAAATTGAAGTGCAAGGAAACAATAAAACATTCAGCAAAAATTTATATAGTCCCCTTCCCTTCAAAATAACTATGATGATATCATCTTAAATTCTTGCTTAGCAATTAAGACTTTCTAAAAGAAAAATGTCTTCATAGATGGTTATCCAATACTGTTAATTAAGACTTCCATAAAGAAAACAAGCTTCCAGAAGGTTCCCAATTTACCCGAAAAATGCATTTGAAGAGTTTATTAAACAACTGCATGATGCACAAAAAAAGGAGAATCATGATAACATTATCTAAATACTGAGAGTAAACATCTCTAATTAAAATGCTCATCTCAAAGGGTATCCACTTACTATCATCATAGTCGCTTTCACCATCGTCATTGTATGGATGTTTTCTAGTTCCCAGTCTGTACCGAAGGCGCTTTGATCTTTGGCGGGGGGCCAAACTATCATCATCTACATGATTTTTGTGTGCGCATGATACTGGCGGAAGTTATATTAAAAGACTGGCTGTATATAAGTAATCACACAAAAACTTGAACACTGTGATCTTACCATTATCAGAGCTACTCCGCCATGTGTTTTTATCTTCACTCACCTCACCACTTAAATATCCAGATGTAAATCTCTTTCTGAGGCGCTTTGACCTTCTTTGTGGAACCAACTTCCTGGCCTCTGTGACACACCATTCGGAATCAACAAAGCAAGTCATCCATAACAAGTACACACTAATTCATACATCTTTAAGTTTCGAAATTGTAAACAGCTCACTCTAACCATCCTGGAAGCTACTCCGGCTGTTCGCAAATACATCTTCTTCACTCTCCCAGCCATCCAAATCTCGCTTGCGAGTTGGTTTGCTCTGTAGGCGCTTGGACCTTCTGTATGGAGGTAACTTTGAGCCACCTGATGTAAGGATAAGATCAAATTAACACTGTGAATAGAAAATCTAAACAAACCATAACTGTGTAACTATACCAAATTTTATACATAAGCGACACAAATATGGCACTTACCATCATCAGAAGAAGTCCGTATGGTCTCCTCCGCAACCTCAGCCTTACTCCCCACCACGCCATTAAAAGCATCCGCTGCTATATTGCGGCACTTCAATTCTCCACAGGGAGCTAAGTTCATAACCTCTACAAAAGAGAACCAAACAATGAACATGATGGCATGAAACAGCAGGCCACATCAACAATATAAGCAATGCGCGGAATTCGGAGGGACCTGAGTTTTCCTCCCATCACCCACCTTCATCGTCACTCAACCTGACCTCAGCAACCTCTACAACGTGCACCTCCGCTGTTGCAGCATCGCTGGCCGTCGTCTGCTTCCAGAGACGCCCCAGGTTCCTTGTGGGGACTATCATCCGGTCATCTGCTTAAACCGAAACCGGAATTAGCCGGAAGTGTGCAACTTATAACAAACCCGCACAGTCCACGAGGAGTTTGAACTTTCAATCTCACCGTCCTCAGGAGCATCGCGCGGGCGCGCCTCCGAGACCTTCGCCGCGCAGCCCTCCGCACTTTCCATTTCCTCGCTCGGTGGCTTCGTTTGTCGAGCTAACTTCACGTCATCTGCAAAAAAAATGTATATTGCTTTTCCGATCCGTAGCGAAAAATGTAGGAATGTCGATGGCATTTCGCATCTAGCGCCATGATCAACACAACATTTCAACAAAGAGCCAAGCGCTCGCCCTCCAAACACGCAAAAATGGCGCATAACCTGTTTCCGATCTAGTTCGAAACCGATCGGTGCGCACACGCGAAAAATGCCGATTACTTCCAGCCCCAACCAAAAAACCATCAAAAAATCGCTAAAAACTTCCATTCTACAACTGCGTGACTCAAGCATCTCGGGAGTCCAACCAAACGCCCACCAAAAATCGCCTAACCGCTGAGTCCACCACCGAGCAGACCAAAATGGCGTAAACCAACACGCACGAACACACGTCAAAAGCCCTAATCCAGTTCACTCACCATCACAGATATCGATCACCTCGACGTCCACGGCGCGCTTGCCCCGCGCCACAGCGGCGGCTCCTCCGCGTCCTCCTCGGCCCCCTCGGCGCCTCCCGCCTCTCGCCGACGATCGTCCGGGAGGCATCTCGATTCGCGCCCGCGCGGTGGCTTAGGGTTTCTTCGAATTCGAAACGACCCGAACGAGGAGAGGGGCGGTGATGGCGTGGCTTGCAAGTGGGGGGTTCAGTGCGGGAAGGTGACTGATCTTCGGGAACAGGTGGTGTGCCTTGTAGGCTGTGGGTGGGGGAGTGGCGGGAAGTTCTATGGGCTCCGTTTCCACCGATGGAAGTGGTGTTTACATTGGGTGCCCGACTTGTGGGGCCCGAATGGTGGATTAGCTTTGGTGTCCCGTGGGACTGGTCCATGGACGTCGTACGTGGGCGGGAAGCTGAAGGGGTTTGAGGGCCTGCGAGCGCCGGGGAAAGATTAGCTGCGGATGCGTGTAGGGAGGGCTTGTGCGGTGAGGTAGCGATCACCGTCGGATCGAGATGTCAGCGAGTGATGTGCGGCTGTTGTTTTTGTCTCAGAAGATTTTGTGTGGCGACCGTGTGGGGGGATAGAGAATAGATATCCGTGCGGATTTTGCGCTGGATTTCGAGGCAGCCTCGCTTCCGGTTTTCGACACAAGAGCGGTTAGCGGAAACACTTTATTTTTGTTATCAGTGAAAGTTAAAATATATTGCATGCTTTCTCTTGATAAGTTTTCAAAATATACATAACTTAGTGAACAATTCATTCGTGCTAGACACCTACGTCAGTCCCGCGCACTTTTTAACTGCCTTGACCCCCCAATGTAATCGACTCCTTATCCAGTGTAGCCATGAACTGATGAGGAACACAGAGTGACTCCACAAAGTTTTGCAATACAATTGTCGACTCAATCAAACTAACAAAACTATGGTGCTATAAGTGTGCCATGCCATAATTGTAGCCGTGAATCAAATAATAAGCTCTTGCCTAAGATCGTTATGGGCAACTATAATGGTTTTATTATTTTGGGGTTGATGTTTATTAGTATAATAAATAGTAATTATTCAAATAAGTTAAATCTAAAAATCAACTGAAAAGTGAAAAAGGACGAAACCAATTACAGACTAAACACCCATACGGTGAGATGTATATCTTTTGTCTTTATTCAGCAAAGGCACCCAAGGCATGTTATCGTGGACCATTCAATAAAGAATTGATACTCAAGGTCAAGTTAGTGAGACTGACGGTCGGGAACATCTCATGAGAAATTGAAATTTCACATGCCTTGATCCAAGCCATCAAATGCTAGATCCCAACGGTCAAACAATGGTGAATGGCGAGGAATGGTAGAGGGATGGAATGACACGACGTGCTTCCGCATGGCCATGTCTAGGGCTAAAAAATCTGTTTGAAGCTCATGAGCCGGCTCGACTCGTAACGAACTCGAACCGGCTCGGTTTGGGCTTGTGAACTTTCGAGTTGAGCCGAGCTATCCATCCAGCTCGCACAAAAAATGAGCCGAGCTCAAGCTAGCTTGCTAGCAACTCGCAAGCCTGAAATAGCTCGGCCACGAAGGCCCAGAGTAGCTTAATCCTACACAGTGCAGTCATGCGGTCATGCCTCTTCCTTCCTTCCCCACGCGCGCGGCCGCCGTCCTTTCTCGATCCCCTTCCTTCCCCATGCGTGCAGCCGCCGTCCTTCCCCAATCCCCATCCTCCCGCCCCCTTCCTGATCCACCACGTCACCACGTAGATCCTACCTGATCCTCTTTATTCCCCACGTGTGTGGCCGCCGTCCTTCCCCAATCCCCATCCTCTTTGACCCCTTCCTTCCTAATCCACCACGCCGCCACATAGATCCTCCCCGATCCCCTTCCTTCCCCACGCGCGTGGCCGCCGTCCTTCCCCAATCCCCATCCTCCCTGACCCCCTTCCTTCCCGATCCACTACGCCGCTGCGCAAATCCTTCCTGATCCTATTCCTTCCCCACACGCGCGACCGCCACCCTCCCCCAGTCGACCCCATTCCTTCCCGATCCACCACGCCACCTCGTAGATACTTCCCCGTTCGCTGCGTAGCCGCGCTACTCATCCCCATCCGTCACGTTGCCACACCCCTTCCAACCCTTCCATCCGTCGCGGCCTCCTCCAATCGACGCGCATGGGCCGCCAACGGAGCATGGAGTCTCATGCTCGAGGAAAGAATGTGGCCGACGTCGGGGCCTCCCCTCCGCAATAGCGGGCGAGCGTGTAACTGGTGGACACCTCCTCAGCTCCTAGCTGCTTCCTAACCTGGCCAAACCAACAGCCTCGGTGAGTGTAGTGTAATTGTAGATATAGGCATGTAGTAGTGCAAATGTTGAACCTAGAAGTGTGCTGAAGCTTTGAGCAAGTTCATAGTTGGTATTTCACTATGTTTTATCATGTAGAATTGTAGATGTAGTAGCTATCTTGAATATTATGCATCTTTTCGGGAAGAAGATGATGTTCAAACCATTCCATTTCCTAAAAGTGTCGTACAGAGCAACTAGTGAGTGGTAATGCTTTCAGCCAATCTTATTCTATTCTTTTTGTTTCCTCAGTTGTTGCATCAGCTTTTATATTTGTTCATTTTGTGAAGCTGAAGAAACACCCAGTTATTTGTTTTTGAATTGCTCCATTGCCAAATTATATCTAATGTTTGTTGAAATATGTCTGTCTCAAACACTACAGACAAGATAAAATATTTGTCAATGTCATTTAGGATAAATGCTGGTTACACTAGTCTTAGAGTGAGGATGATCCCCTATCAATTCTTGGAGCATATGGAGACTAGATCAAAATATGCCAAAAGTATTAAATAGCACTGTTTTCCAATCACAATTCGAGATATCAAGGCCATGAAAATTATCAAAGAGCAGAATTACTGAAATGAACATGACTTTATAATTTCAGACAAACAATGCATATATATCTGTTATACTCATAGCTTGGTCTTGATTGATTACTTTTTGTTGACCACTGTTATGTATATGTTGCTCTGATGATGATTTAGACCAAGTCCTCCTAGGCTCAACTATTATTCTAAGTGGCTCACAGCTAAGTTGGGTTGCCTACTTTGTGTCAATAATTTCTACATTTGCATGACACCCTAAACACTTCAGATATCTTTATGCATACTCTAATCTTTATGCAATTGCCAACTCCAATATTTATGCATGCAATCAACTGGATGATGAATATGGCGATCTTTGAAGTTGGGTCTTTTTGAATGTTGCCAATACTCAAGATGGCAGAGGACTGAAGACCTTCCTTTTCTTGCTGCTGTTGTTGTGTGTTGCAATCTGAGGTGGAAACGAGCCGAGCCTGTTTCTTGCTGCTACTGTTGCTCCCAGACTTTCAAATTTTCCATCATGTGCTGTTGTTTGTGTGTCCTGTGCTGTGTTGAATGATTATATGTAAGCTTGTGATTTTTTCATGCATTTCTTTGAGAAAATGAGCTCTCTTCTTGCTTCGAGCCACCGAGCACATTGAGTTCTCTAGACCTTTAGCTATGTTCGACAGTTTCTGGCTCGCGAGCCGGCTTGAGCTGCATTTCGAGCCGAGCCGAGTCTCTCTCTTAGCTCGTTTCTGAAACGAGCCAAGCCGAGCCTCTGTTCATATGAGCTGAAACGAGCTTGGCTCGGCTCATTTCCATCCCTAACCATGTCAACCCAAAATTACTGTCTACACTAGACCTGCTCAAAGTCTAGCCAGGCTCGACAAAAAGGCCATACCCGAAAAACCCATTAGTTTTATATTAAAAATGTCTAATTTGTTTCCCGAATAAAAAAGTTTTTAACTCTTTATAATAAAAATTCGTTTGAAATTACGTTATTTGTTTTGACAGGCTTTTTGGAGCTTCGGATAGGACCCACAAACCGAAAGAACGGGCCCAAACCCGACCCTGACGATGGGCCCAGCCCCAACCCAAGCCCGGGATATGGGTCCGGGCGGGCTACCTGTGGACAGGTCTAGGGTCTGTTCGGCAGGAGAGAAGCCAAGCGGCTTTTGGCTTTTGCTACAGTACCTAACTTTTAAACGGAATATTTTCTCAAGACGGAGTCTACAAGTTAAGCGATCTACACGTTAAAAGCCCAATATCTGTACCAGCCAAAATCGCAAGTGAACATCTGTCTCTCCGTAATCTGTATTGTAAATAGCCAAAATTTAAAAATTTCAATCAAAACCTATAAACCGCAGCCGAAAAGAACAGGGCTCTGATCCTAGTCCACACCAATCAAAAGCGGGACCAGTAAGTCCTCGCAGGCTTGCAAGTTGCAATGGTCTCCGGCCTCGTCTATCATCCAGTGACCCAAAGTAACACGACTCCGACGCGGCGACCTGCGATCGATGTGGCCCACCTGGCAGTGACGTGTTAGTCTCGTTCGAACAAAAGAATTTCAAACCAAACACCCAACTGCCACGTATTTTATGATTTCTCTGTTCCACAAAATCGTTTTCGACAGCCTACTTCCAGCACGAGGCGGAGACCGGAGGAAGCGCAGGGGAGGGGAAGCTTCGCAGCCTTCGCTGCCACTGTCGGGTCCCACGGGCACGTAGAAGTCCTTGTTAGGCCCCACCTGTCAGTCCCTCCGGCCAACTCCTCCCTCCGCACTGATAAAAGCCTCTGTGTGTGGCTTCGCTTCGCTTTCTGCCTCGCACCCCAGCCTCAATTGACGAAACGGCGCCGCGGACTGCTCCCCCCCTCTCCTCCTCGCGTCCTCCCCTTCCTCCTACGCGTAAGATCTTTGATCTCCGAAACCCCATTTCGTTTCCCCCTTAATCGAACCGTAGGTGTCGATCGGGTGGTCTCGCGCTGCGATTTGAGGGTGGTTTTGGCCGGTTTGGTGGTGATTCGGGAGGGTAATTGAACCTGGAAAGGTTGTTGATTGATGGGGGTTTGGGCGGTCTGGAAACGATCTGTGGAACGAGGTCTGGATATATGAAGTCTAGATCTGTTGTTCGTCTAGTTTTGAATCAATCAAGATTTGGGTAGTACTTTGTCGATTTAGGTGATGGTTTGATGTGCCTATGATGCAGGTGTTGGTTCGCTAGCTTTGAGTTGGTTTTGGTGTTGATTTGGTTGTGATTTAGGTGGTTTTGGCTCGATCCGTGGTTTATTTCGAGATGTGGAACCGTTGACTTGGACATGCGTGTTCGATTTGCTTTGCTTCCATGGTTTAGGGCCGATTAGAGGTTTAGTTTGCTAATTGTTTTTGGTTCCGAATTATTGTGGGTTTCGATGACATTGACTTAAATCCATCTATGTTCTCGTAAGATATTGTGAAATTAAGCTGATCCTTTTCAAATGTCTAGATCTGTGATAGCAGAAGTTATGTTTCGCAGTTCTAACAGATGCATCTAGGGGCTAGTTGTTAAGTTCCTTTTAGGATAATCCGAGTTAACTGTCGCCGTTCTGATCATTTGAGTTCTTGGATTTGCTCGCCATAGGCAAATTAAGCTTGTTAGGACGGACGCAATATTAAATATTTGATTCGGTTTATTTGCTAACGTGTGTCATTTAACTCGGGAGTTCAGGAACTTTTGCGGTGTGTTAATTTTAGAATATGTCCTGTTTTGTTGCCATGTCTTCTGATTCATATTCGTATGTGTTGATGCTATTATTGTATTGTTCATTCAGGATTTTGACCCAGATCACTCATGTCTACTGAAGCTGCGGAATACCCTTGCTTTCTTTCTTGCTATTTCTGGTTCGTATACTGTGTAAAGTTTTGGGATTTCACTTGATACAAGTGGAATCACTCGATTTTTGGTGCTAATATTTCCTATCATGTGATTGTTGTTGGTCTGATCGGCAAGACTCAAGCTCTCTCATCCAAAGCTCAAAAGCAATTTGAAGTGTGCGACTGCTTGGACTACGCTTTGCTTGAGTTGAGTCTTGTCAAGGATTGTTTCTCGTCATCCTCATACTCAAAACATTTCAACTTGTCCTTGGACTGATAATGTCCATCGGTCACATTAAGGCATATTCACCTTTTTTTAATACTGTTTTATAAGTGCTGAAACATCTCTTTCTGTGATTGGATTAAGATCCTTTCTACTCCCAATACTCCTGTCTGAGTGCTGAAACACCTCATTCTGCGCTTGGACAACAATAGTCACTTCTCTTGTGAGGTAAACTCTCTTGTCTCATTCTGAGCTCAAACATTCAACCTGTTGCTGTCTTTCTGTCTCCTGTCTGGTATTCTCTCCTGAATTCTCTCATCTGATCACTGAAACAATTTCCGGACTGGTTAAACTTGGATTCTCCTTGAACTACTGTGAAGGTTAATCCTCTCATTTGCTGAAGCATTCCTGTTTATTTCCTGACTAAAATCTTGCGATAATGGCGCAAACTTCCCTCCCTCCTGGCTTTCGATTCCATCCAACAGATGTTGAGCTTGTTTCCTACTACTTAAAAAGAAAGATCATGGGAAAGAAACTATTTGTTGAGGCTATACCAGTGGTTGAGCTGTACAAATATGCTCCTTGGGATCTTCCAGGTAATTGTCATCTAATACTGGTGCTGGTATTTTTCATTTATTGTCCAAATTATTGAGTCACTGCTTGGCACTAATCTTCTGTTTTACATGTAGATAAATCTTGTCTCCGAAGCAGAGATCTGGAATGGTACTTCTTTTGTCCTCGTGATAAGAAATATACAAAGGGGTCTAGGACAAACCGTGCGACGCCCAATGGATACTGGAAAACTACTGGGAAAGATAGAACTATTGTGCTTAATTCTCGCATTGTTGGGATGAAGAAAACATTGATCTTTCATGAAGGTAAGGTACCTAAAGGTGATCGAACTGATTGGGTGATGTATGAGTATAAGATGGAAGACAATGAACTGGAAGTTGCTGATTTCACAAAGGTAATGATATATCCCTTTCTTTTGGTTTATTAAAGTACCAATTCTAATGTATAAACAAGGAAATGTTCCATATGTGAATGTCGTGGCATCAATGTTTACTTGCTGCTGTAGCCATTCCTGGTAAACAAGCTGTATTATTCTAAGAATTTTCAAGTTGATTAGTCAGATAAAATGACAGTAAAGAACTAATATTTTTTATTTAAGTACGAGGCATGATACAATCCCTTCATATACTAGTGCTGTATGTCCTTTCTGGAATTTCAGTCTCTATGAACTGTTGCACTTGGCACATCATTTGGTTATTATACAAGGCAATGTGCTCAACATTCTACCATTGGAACTAAACCTATTTTTTTATTCTTCAGGATGCTTATGTACTCTGCAAAATTTTCAAAAAGAGCGGCCTTGGTCCAAAAATAGGGGAACAATATGGGGCTCCATTTAATGAAGAAGAATGGGACGATGCAAATGCTGAAGCTGCTATGTTCCCTTTGATGGCTTGTCCATCTTCAGAATTAGCAGGTGCTGTTGATGAATCACCTGTTCAGCACACTGTTGCTGCTAGTGTTGTTGACGAACCACCTGTTTTGACTGCTGCTGCTGAGGGATTACCATTTGAATATAATAGCACTTCTACTACAGCTTTTGATGAACTACAGTCTTATCACACACTTGAAAGTAGAGGAAGTGAGATGGCTTCTGCAAACAATGCTTCTGATGCTTTAAATGCATGCAATCCTCCTGAATTTGGTGGAATTGTATCAAATGAATGGGCTGGGTTTTTGAATGATTCCCCTGATTGTGACGGTGCCAATGAGCAGGTATGTACCAATTGCATGCTTTCTTAATTTTCATGTTCATTTTGTGGTTTTTAAAGAATTGTTACAACACAAATGCCTGCAAGAGCTAATAAACCTGTCCTCCCAATGCAGCTTACTGAACTACCTGCCATGCCTGCAGCTGAGGCTCATGCTCTTGAGATAAACTCTGATTATCTTTACAATGAATTGGCAAAGCTTTTAGAGTCAGAAGGTGTATCTACTGTCCATGATCAATGCCCTGGCTATGTTAATACTGAATACTTCAATCCACCCATGACATCTGAACTTGGAACTGGTGATAATTATCTAGAGCTAAATGATCTATTCCCTCTTGGCCAAACTATCTCCTCTGAGATGCTTGTGCCACACAATTTGTTTCCCCAGTATTTTTCTGATCAGTTCCCATACAATCAGTTGAATTATCCCCACTATGAAAATGACGGTGCTCTTGCAGCTTCTTTAGCAGCAGGCAACTTGCTCCCATCAATTCCCTCTATGCATGATATGAGTGTTCATGATACTACTTTCACCACAAACCTCATGGGGAACAACGGCTCAAACCCAACAGTGCGTTACCCCTTCTCATGAGTCACGAATACTATCAACTTTTTCAGAGGTATGAATTTGTTCTCTAGTGTTCCATTTTCTAATTGGTGCATTTTTTGTTGAGTTGGTAGTACTGTTACTTCTCATCAGTTGCAATGCTAGAAGGATCTTCTACTACTATCCCGTCTGCCATTCAAATTTGACTGATCGATCGAGTGAAGTCATGAATGAATTTAGCTGCAAACTATCCCTTCTGCAAAGTGGTTATGGAACTCTACTATCGAACTTTACACGAGTCAAGAATTCCTGTCCTCTGCACGGTGAAGCTGTTGAGATATCGTACTGCTTCCCTGAATTAGTCCCAAATCAGGTTTTTATCTGGCAAGCTCCGGTAACTGCTGAGGATCTGTCTGCTTCTGACGGATTCAATCCGCTACTATGCCTCAGCTTGTACTCGTAGTGATTGTAGTTTGCTGCAGATAATGTGTAACTCTATAGTATATTTCTGCTACATAATGCAAAAACTGCTGCTTAAGTAATGTGATGAAAACTTATGTGCCTGTAAATATTGACATGGTTTGTATCAATATGATCTAGTTTTACTCGTGTTATTTTAAATCCATTCATCAATCTCCACAGCACCATACTCTATTCATGATCATCGTGCTGCGATTGTTGGGGGAGTGGCCCTCGCCTTGGCCCAGTTGGCCTATTGCGCCAGCCGAAGTGAATCCCCCCACGGTCCTCCTCGAACTTGTACCTATCACAGTACGCCTTCAATAACGATCTTATTCCTCCGATGACATTGCTGTTAAATGGGCATGGCACAAAGCCAGCCATTGTCATTCTCGTCCTCCATTTTCCAGCAACTTCGTATCTGCGGCGTAGACAAGTTCACTGTCAGGTACATGGAATTTGCAGGATGCATATGTTTCAAGCAAAAATGAGAAAAATTTGCAGGATGTATGAGTAGAGACCAGCACCGGGAAAATGGGGATTACCTCTCGACACGATCAGGACCTTCACAAGCCAAGATGTTAACAATTTCTCGTGCAAGGCACTGCCTCTCCACATTCATTCTATCCGGGCTTTCCCTTGGAAGTGTTGCGTCCAGTGATTCAAAAAGCGCGGAGTAATAGTCATAAACCTCACGGAACCTGTGAAAGTCAGATGTTTAATGCTATTTTAGGGATTCAGCAACGAAAGTACAAACACAAGAGTTGATGCACAAAATATACAAAGAACCTTGATTACTCTCTAAAGTGGATTTAGAGAATCTATCTTTTGAGATTGCTAACTTTGTCAGAAATGGAGCAGTATTGGTATTGGCATCCTGCTCAACTAGGGTCACGAGCTTTGGTTGAAGGCCCTTCACCATACGAAGGAGCTGATCCCTTTCGTTCATAATCGAAACGCTCTCATCAGGAAGGTGGTGCAGCTGGAATGCAAAATTGACAACAAGTGCTTCCCCAGGACGACAATCTAGCATTGCAGGTGTAACATCCCCGATGTTAGCACCCACTGCTCTGAACTCAAAAGATACCCCACAGTCCTCTGCAAGTTTCTCTAGGCGCTTCGGGGTCCGTGCTTCTTCGTTGTTGCTACCAGCACAACTAATGCTTGATTCCTATTCTTTTGGTGAGTTTGGAAGCAAAACATTCATCTTCTTTTGACTAGTCTACTGGTACAAACTAAATATTCCTTTTCCCCCACACATTGTATTTTCTAACAATGGCTTCCTTTTTTTGTGTGGAAAAACACCAATACTGATAGTAGGAATCACTAGATGCTAATATGCAGAAACAGTAAAAGACATGTATAATATACTAGTTATAGAATGGCATTAGAAATTTCTGTTGAGTTTTTGAGCGCTGCAGATTCCCTGTTTACATACCTAACCTGTCCAAACTGCTCATTCTACAACAAGTAACCCAACCTAAAAAATTGATTCATTGATGGAAATCGAATTCTCTATTGCATTCACCTTTACCTAACAAGTACCTTGTACGGCATGGTAAGCAACTAAGCATGTCTAAAAATTAGCAGTATTGATTGACTGCCATGTTCCCATAAAAAAAAGAGAGAAAAAGACTGACTAGTGATTACCAGTTCTTGGAAAAAAAAAACGATAAATTAAGCAAGAATCAGCACACCTAAAACTAGCTGACTTGGAATATAACCATTTTTGACACTATATATACAGTAGAAATGCCGAGACAAAAGCTGGATAAAATACAGCTCATACGCGCCACAATAAAAAAGCAGTATTAATAAAATCCTAAACAGCACGATAATGCTATCAAAAAAATCTGCACAAATCCCACGCCCAGGAAGGAGTGGCACTGGGCCTTGCCACGTGAGCGTCCTCGTCAGGATTACCATAGCCCCAAGCCACCAATGGGAGGCAACCCCTTATCCGACTGTCTTATCCGCATAGCCCCAAGCCACCAATGCGAGGCACCCCTTATCTGCCTCTGTCCCTTGGCTCAGTTGGCTGCGCATAAATAACACACTCCCGCCCTCACAAAACGATCTTCACGACACCACCACACCCACCAAGCGGACGCGAGCGACATGGCAGCATCCCTGCAAGCCGCGGCCACCCTGATGCAGCCGGCCAAGATCGGCGGCCGAGCCTCCGCCACGCTTCCGTCGCGCCCGTCGTCTCACGTCGCCAGGCGTTTGGCGTCGACACCGGCGCTGCCAGGATCACGTGCTCTCTGCAGTCTGACCTCAGGGAGGTCGCGAACAAGTGCGCCGTCGCCACCAAGGTCGCCGGCTTCGCTCTCGCCACCTCGGCGCTACTCGTCTCAGTAAGCGCGATTGCATAGTTGATTTGTTGCCGTGCAGATGGCTATATATGTACGGAGCTAGTCAAGGTGGAGATGAGTGACGTCGAGGGTGCGATGTGCGTTGTGCAGGGCGCGAGCGCGGAGGGCGTGCCGAAGAGGCTGACCTATGACGAGATCCAGAGCAAGACGTACATGGAGGTGAAGGGGACCGGCACGGCGAACCAGTGCCCGACCATCGATGGTGGCGTGGACTCTTTCCCCTTCAAGCCCGGCAAGTACAACATGAAGAAGTTCTGCCTGGAACCGACGTCCTTCACCGTCAAGGCCGAGCGCGTGGCCAAGAACGCGCCGCCGGAATTCCAGAAGACCAAGCTCATGACCCGCCTCACCTACACCCTCGACGAAATCGAGGGCCCGCTCGAGGTCGGGGCCGACGGCACCATCAAGTTCGTGGAGAAGGACGGCATCGACTACGCTGCCGTCACTGTGCAGCTGCCGGGAGGCGAGCGCGTGCCGTTCCTCTTCACCGTCAAGCAGCTCGTCGCCACCGGCAAGCCGGAGAGCTTCAGTGGGTCCTTCCTCGTGCCGAGTTACCGTGGGTCGTCCTTCCTCGACCCCAAGGGCCGTGGGGGCTCTACTGGGTACGACAATGCGGTGGCGCTCCCCGCCGGAGGCAGAGGAGACGAGGAGGAGCTTCTTAAGGAGAACGTCAAGAACGCGTCGTCGTCGACGGGCAACATCACGTTGAGCGTGAGCAAGAGCAAGGCGGATACCGGCGAGGTGATCGGCGTCTTCGAGAGCGTGCAGCCGTCGGACACCGACCTCGGGGCCAAGGCGCCCAAGGATGTCAAGATCCAGGGGATCTGGTACGCGCAGCTCGAGTCTAACTAGAGGAGGGACGTGTTCGATGGAGAGGAAGGGAAGCAACGTGTATTTAGTAATGCAAATTCGGGCTGTTGGTTTTAATTTTAGCTTTTGTTTCTTGCTCTGTTCTCATGAACTGATGATCCCCCATGTGTTATTTGCATTTGGAGAAGTGGAGAGGACATTTGTATGATACATATATCTGTGCATATCTTCACAATTTCCTGATTGGTTAAACTTGGATTCTCCTTGAACTACTTTAAGGTTAATCCTCTCATTTGCTGAAGCATTCCTGTTTATTTCCTGACTAAAATCTTGCGACAATGGCGCAAACTTCCCTCCCTCCTGGCTTTCGATTCCATCCAACAGATGTTGAGCTTGTTTCCTACTACTTAAAAAGAAAGATCATGGGAAAGAAACTATTTGTTGAGGCTATACCAGTGGTTGAGCTGTACAAATATGCTCCTTGGGATCTTTTAGGTAATTGTCATCTAATACTGGTGCTGGTATTTTTCATGTATTGTCCAAATTATTGAGTCACTGCTTGGCACTAATCTTCTGTTTTACATGTAGATAAATCTTGTCTCCGAAGCAGAGATCTGGAATGGTACTTCTTTTGTCCTCGTGATAAGAAATATACAAAGGGGTCTAGGACAAACCGTGCGACGCCCAATGGATACTGGAAAACTACTGGGAAAGATAGAACTATTGTGCTTAACTCTCGCATTGTTGGGATGAAGAAAACATTGATCTTTCATGAAGGCAAGGTACCTAAAGGTGATCGAACTGATTGGGTGATGTATAAGATGGAAGACAATGAACTGGAAGTTGCTGGTTTCTCAAAGGTAATGATATATCCCTTTCTTTTGGTTTATTAAAGTACCAATTCTAATGTATAAACAAGGAAATGTTCCATATGTGAATGTCGTGGCATCAATGTTTACTTGCTGCTGTAGCCATTCCTGGTAAACAAGCTGTATTATTCTAAGAATTTTCAAGTTGATTAGTCAGATGAAATGACAGTAAAGAACTAATATTTTTTATTTAAGTACGAGGCATGATACACTCCATATACTAGTGCTGTATGTCCTTTCTGGAATTTCAGTCTCTATGAACTGTTGCACTTGGTACATCATTTGGTTATTATACAAGGCAATGTGTACAATATTCTACCATTGTTTTTTTATTCTACAGGATGCTTATGTACTCTGCAAAATTTTCAAAAAGGGCGGCCTTGGTCCAAAAATGGGGGAACAATATGGGGCTCCATTTAATGAAGAGGAATGGGACGATGCAAATGCTGAAGCTGCTATGTTCCCTTTGATGGCTTGTCCATCTTCAGAATTAGCAGATGCTGTTGATGAATCACCTGTTCAGCACACTGTTGCTGCTAGTGTTGTTGACGAACCACCTGTTTTGACTGCTGCTGCTGAGGGATTACCATTTGAATATAATAGCACTTCTACTACAGCTTTTGATGAACTACAGTCTTATCACACACTTGAAAGTAGAGGAAGTGAGATGGTTTCTGCAAACAACGCTTCTGATGCTTTAAATGCATGCAATCCTCCTGAATTTGGTGGAATTGTATCAAATGAATGGGCTGGGTTTTTGAATGATTCCCCTGATTGTGACGGTGCCAATGAGCAGGTATGTACCAATTGCATGCTTTCTTAATTTTCATGTTTCTTTTGTGGTTTTTAAAGAATTGTTACAACACAAATGCCTGCAAGAGTTAATAAACCTGTCCTCCCAATGCAGCTTACTGAACTACCTGCCATGCCTGAAGCTGAGGCTCATGCTCTTGAGATAAACTCTGATTATCTTTACAATGAATTGGCAAGGCTTTTAGAGTCAGAAGGTGCACCTACTGTCCGTGATCAATGCCCTGGCTATGTAAATACTGAATACTTCAATCCACCCATGACATCTGAACTTGGAACTGGAGATAATTATCTAGAGCTAAATGACCTATTCCCTCTTGGCCAAACTATCTCCTCGGAGATGCTTGTGTCACACAATTTGTTTCCCCAGTATTTTTCTGATCAGTTCCCATACAATCAATTGAATTATCCCCACTATGAAAATGATGGTGCTCTTGCAGCTTCTTTAGCAAGCAGGCAACTTGCTCCCATCAATTCCCTCCTCTATGCATGATATGACTGTTCATGATACTACTTTCACCACAAACCTCATGGGGAACAACGGCTCAAACCCAACGATGCGTTTCCCCTACTCACGAGTCACGAATACTATCAACTTTTTCAGTGGTATGAATTTGTACTGTAGTGTTCCATTTTCTAATTGGTGCATCTTTTGTTGAGTTGGTAGTAATGTTACTTCTCAACAGTTGCAATGCTAGAAGGATCTTCTACTACTAGCCCTTGCTGGAGATGTGATACACTGGTAGCGTGATATTGTTGTGAATCTGCTGCTTCTTCTCAACAAGCTAAAGTTTGCTGCAAACTATCCCTTCTGCCATTCAAATTTGGCTGATCGATCGAGTGAAGTCTTGAGTGCATTTAGCTGCAAACTATCCCTTCGGCGAAGTCTTTACACGAGTCAAGAACTCCTGTCGTCTGCACGGTGAAGCTGTTGAGATATCTTACTGCTTCCCTGAAATAGTTCCAAATCAGGTTTTTATCTGGCAAGCTCCGGTAACTGCTGAGGATCCGTCTGCTTCTGACGGATTCAATCCACTACTATGCCTCAGCTTGTACTCGTAGTGATTGTAGTTTGCTGCAGATAATGTGTAACTCTATAGTATATTTCTGCTACATAATGCAAAAACTGCTGCTTAAGTAATGTGATGAAAACTTATGTGCCTGTAAATATTGACATGGTTTGTATCAATATGATCTAGTTTGACTCGTGTTATTTTAAATCCATTCATCAATCTCCACAGCACCATACTTTATTCATGCTCATCGTGCTGAGATTGTTGGAGGAGTGGTCTTCACCTTGACTCAGTTGGCCTATTGCGCCAGGAGGTCAATTGGCTGGCCTGACAAGGACTACATGCCAAAGAAAGACCATGACTGCCCTTGTGTGTATGGACCCAGATAGGGATATCCATGTAACTATATTCTGGATAAATAGCATGTATATCCTTGTAAGTGTAGACTCAGATAGGGGTGTTTGTGTAACGAACCTCATGGCTATAAATAAAAACCATAGGGCAAGGAGGGTAGAGCTATCATTTTCAAATAAATCTAAATAGCACAAACTTCTATCACTGTCTACACGGTTTGTAAGCCTTCGGGCAACCTCTCAGAGGCCTCCTCATAGCCTTCCTATTTACTGTTTGGCTTGTAACCACAACAGTTAGTGCTATCCGTGAGGGACAAGTATAGAAGCTGTGAGCTAAGGTAGGAGCGATCAGACGCAATGGCGCCGAAGAAGGCGGCAACATCGATCCCGAAAAAGACATCGACCCCAGAGAAGACAGCGGTGTTGACCCCCAAACGAAAAAGAAGCACTGTCTCTGAGGTCGCCACGGTGAGAGCAACGGAGACGATCTATGAAGGACCCTCGCCCTCATGGCAGCGGCGCACCAGTGCAGCGACAACGGAAGCAACAGGCAATGAAGGAGGCCCTTTGATGATTGCACTGACGATGGGGCAAGAAGCACCCCAAGCGGAGGACCCAGCGGCAGTGGCCAACGGGAACCCCAAGACTTGTGCCGACCTTGGGAGCATAGCAGGGACAATCACGCAAAGTCCTAGGAACAAAAAGAGCTTGTACGTAGCATATGCTGACTGGCGCTGGCCCTGGGCACGTCGCCTTCATCCCGAACAGGGCTTTCCTCGAGAGGCATCGTCCCTGGAGGAGGCATGGGAATAGCTGGAGGGCCGGTGGTGTGCCAGCCTCTAAACTTGAACCTTCATCCAACACCCCCATAGAAAGGTGAAACCCTATTGTTGGGGCTGCCGCGGGGGAGCTTATGTGCACACGTTTCACCGGACGACCCAGCAAAGCTACAAAAGTAGGCGGCGCAAGGGGTGGCGAGGCCACAAGCGTGGCTAGCGGGCCCCCCATGCCTTTGGCCACGGCAGGGCTAGGCACCCTTCGCTTACCAGTGGGTCAGTCCTCGCCCGCCTCCACCAAACGCTCCGCCCCAAGGGACACCCCATCCCCCTCCACCGCAGTGGAGTCTGACACGTCAATGATGTGCCCGTCGTCCTCGGCGTTGCTATTATCCGTGTCACCTTCATCACCATCGTCATCACTACCAACATCCTCGACCTCCTTGCTCTCCTCCTCCACGTTGGAGCCACCAAGACCACCGAGCTCGTTCGGGCGGGTCCCCGACCTTGTAGGGCCGGATGGAGCTAAAGACAGGCACGACCGTGATAGTTGAAGCTGAGCCCCTACACTCGCCCGAATCCTCGTGATTGGGGCCACCTTCGCCATCCTGGCAGCTTGCACCACGATCGCAACCATCGCTCAAGGCAGGCATGGAGCGCTTGGGCATAGCAATACCCAGGGCTTCGCACACACATGTGCAGACCACACGAGGTCGTCGGCGCTCGAAGGGGTGTGCTCCTTATAGATGTATAGCCCCAGGAACATGCATGTGGCACGCTCCGCCTCTGCAGGTGACAGCACTGCGAGTACACGAGGTTAACTAGCGGATCGATAGTGTGGGCTAGCGACGCTGCTAGGGCACATAGGAATTACCAAGCCTATAGGCTTCGCCAGCATCGCCAGCGAAGGGCAAAAGCCATCCATTCGAGCAAGGCCTGTCCACACCTCCCATCACCGAGCCAGCGGAGCATGCAGAACTCCTTGGTGCACTCGCATATTTAGCCGAAGGGCAACCACAAGGAGCCTCCGAAGCTAGGTCTCGTTGTCCTAGTCGAGCGCCATGCAGGGCGAATAGACAAAGTCCATGAGGCAGTCGATGAAGCGAATGTTGTTGTCATGTTCAATTGTGTGGTAAAACCACCACTTCGTCCAATAGGACTCCTACTTCGTCTGCGTGGAATTCGCGAGGAAGACCTTCGAGGTGGTATCATAGAGTTGCAAACTAACACTACACAGGTTGGGGTACTAACTCTGCCCGAGGCGCTTTGGTTGATAGCGCGTGTCATGAAGGGATGCGAAGATCACTGCACTGGTCACCTAGGGGTAGACGACGAGGCGCACGATGGTGTTCGGCGTCATCTACTGGAGCTCCAGTTTGTACAACTGCAAGAGGTCACCAATAAAGTGCACAGGAGGAATACAGAGCCTGGCATCGAAGTAGGTGGCGAATACGACCGTCTCGCCCTCCGGCAGCCACGGCTCGACCTCCTCGCCATCGGGGAGGCGCACAGCCTCGCAGGACGTAATCTTGCCATCACGCACGAGGGACTCTACTAGCTCTTTCATCGTGATTGACGGGCCTAGTGTGTTCACGAACAACACCACCAGACTTCCCCGACGCCTTCCATTACTTATCGACGGCCACCTCCCAGTGTTCATCTCCACTGGCCCCACTGCTCGACGGAGTCGATGTCCCATTGTGACCGCGGCGGTTACTCGCATACACCATCTTGACAGGTAGGGGCGCAACGGTGAACAGGCGAGCGACAGGAAGATTGGCGAGAAAGAATCAACGGTGAGCAAGAAACATGTGAGCAGCAACAGGAAGCCAAGAAGAAAAGGGGAGAGCAAATAACTGGACCAGCGTTGGCCACGCCCTTATGTAGACCTGACAGCGCCATTTAATGCCCGAGCAGCGGCCGCAAGAATCTAGGAGACGTGCACCGAGCTGTAGCAAGCACGATGGCTTGTCTTGCATTATCGGGAAAGCAACTGCCACCACATGCGACATCGTCTCGTGGGGAACATGCACGATCGGTTGGCAACGTAGGAAGTCAAATTGTTGGTGTTTCAACGGGCCAAGGAGACAGAGGGAGCCAAGGAACATCAGACATGGTATCGGTCTACAGATGGCAAGGCTCCTTAACCATAAGAGGCTACTATTGGGGAGTGACCCTTACCTTGGCTCAATCGGCCCATTGCGCCAGTAGGCCAATTGGATGGCCTGATAAGGACTAAAGGCCAGGGGAAGGCTATGACTGTCCCTATGTGTATAGACCTAGATAGAGGTATCCACGTAACTCTAAGTTAGAGAAATGACACGTGTACCATATAAGTGTAGACCCACGTATAGGTGTTTATGTAACGAATCTCCTTATGGCATAAATAAGTGCCTTAAGGTGACAGGAAGAGCAGAGCTATCTGTTTTAGATAAATCTAAATAGCATAGACTTCTATTACGGTCTCCACGGTTTGTAAGGCTTCAGACAACCCCTTGAAGGCCTCCCCGTAGCCCCTTTATTTACTATTTGGCTTGTAATCACAACTGCCATATTCTGAAATATGGTGCAAATCAACTTGTAAACCATCCAGCAACTTTTTTTATTGTGTATCGTTATTAACGATGAAATTTTGAAACACTCACAAACATTACGATCTTGCAACAGATTATTGTAATTCTAGGTTGGCCTTTGTCTTTCATATTATTGCCACACCATCTGCTCCTCAACAAGAAGCCTCTGCCTCGTCTGCATATCCGTCATTTGAACGTACGTCGGCGAAGGCACTCCCAGGGACGCCGCGAACGGGTCCGCCCTCGCTGCGGCGACAGCACTGGTCCCAGGCGGTGGTAGCAGTGTAAGCACCGTCGCACCAGGCATCCGCAGGGACCGCATCGCCACGCTGCTTGCGCTTCCAGCGAATGCTCGTGCGTTTGTCGCGGTTGCATTGACCGCCACATGGTTGTACATGCTGTCGAGCTCTGTGGTGTTAAAGTTGCCACCGAGCTCCGCGCGCTGGGTGGCGAACCTGTTCGCTGACTGCACTAGCGTCGTCTCCCAGTCCATCGATGGATCATCGAACAACCATTTCGGTGCCAGTTCGGCCTGGTTTCTGTGGAACAGTGCCAATGCCAGGTTCTGCCCGTGCTCCTCGCCAGACAATGATGGTGCCGTGTCTTCCTTCAGGTCCAAGAAGCCAACCATTTGATCGTCGACCACGATGAGGGAACCTACCGGCTCAGCTGGTGGCGCCTTGCAGACATTCCTCTCCTCTTGCACAGCAACCTGCAGCTCCTTCAACCCTGGAAGTGGCTCAGTTGCGTTTGTATCATACTTCGTGATGCGGGAAGCTTGCGGGAAGCTGTCGGGCTGGTCGGCGCCGACGACGATTGCAGTGAACACCTTCGCTGCGATGCCAATGCTAGTCTGTCGTGGATGAAATTGTCCATGAGGTCCAGCTTCTTCTGCATGATGGGCTCGACCTCGGGGATGTCGGTCGGGCGACAGACAGTGGCGGCCTTGCACCACCAGTAGAAGTCATCGAGCTCGTTGGCCAGCTTCGTGAGGCTGGTGAAGATAGAGTGGACGCGCACACAGCCGGGAGTCTCCAGCTCGGTGAAGCGGTCGATGAGCGCAGCCATCACTTCCGTGAGCTCGCAGTACATCGCCACTCTTGGAAATAATCCCATATTAATTATAAAAAAGAAAAAGCCACAACTTATAAATAGGAGTGAGACCCCACTCATTAAACTAGTTTTTTAGAGGGAGAAAACCCAATACCACAAATAAGATTATTGCTTTAGGACTTGCATACGGCAACCCGTGAGCTTAGATGCTCGGCTCATTTAGACCTGTGGCCCAAGGAGTAAAAACTCGGTTGGACTTAACCATACAGCCAGGATCCAATCTCTCAAGTGGTATTAAAGCCTATGCGTCTAACATCTTCTTGGACTTTATAGTTGTAGAAGTGCACATCCAATATGTGAGGGGGAGAATATTGAGAATAATTCCACATTGGTTATGGAAAATGAAAAAACAAAAGTTATGTGTGCAGGAGACCTCAATGGGTTGTGGAAAAGGAAAAGTGCAACTTATAAGTGTAAGGGAGACCCTACCTGTTGGACTAGTCTTTTAGAGGAAAAAGTCCAATACCACTTATAAAGTTGTTACTTTAATGCTTTCATACGGCAACTCGCGGGTTTAGGTACTTAACCCATTTGAACCTGTGATCCAGCGAGTGAAACCTGATTTGACCTAGCCATACGGGCAAGTCCGATCTCTCAATCACGCTCTCCTTCAGTGCATATAGCGTTGCCTTCACCACCCGGTTCGTCCTCGCCTTCCCTGTAGGCCAGCATACCATGAACCGGTTGAGGAGGTGCTTCAGATGCTATGCCTTCGTGAAGAGCTCCGCCACTGTTGTCACCGTCGCCGGCCTGTTCCTCGGCACAAGTGCCCAGGCCTCGGTTACTGCTTCGCCCACCTTGTACCTCCCGTTGGGCTCGTGGAAGCTGTTACAATGGCGACCGAGGCACCATTTACCAGGGCTGACCACGCCTCCCCCACAGCCCTGCATTTGGTGCTTGAGCCGGTCATTGAGGTAGGCGGCGTAGGCACGCACAAATGTGTAGAAGTCCCAAGTGCGGGAGCGCGACTGGTCGCAGAAGTAGGACATGTGGAGCAGGCACTTGCCACAACGCTTGGCGGTGCACCAGCGCCAGCGTCTTGAGTGCGACGGCCCAGGTTGTTATCCGTAGGCGGGAGTAGCGCGTCGGTGTGGCGATCTCCTGGACGTGCCGCTCATTTGCGGGGAAGCTCTCCCCGTGCCCGGTTGCCTTGATGATGGCCACGTCGAGGTCCGCGGCCACCTCGTCCGTGCCGCCCATCCTGCCGAGCCCAATGCTCGTCTGATCCTTCACCACGCCCAGTGCCCCCTAGAGCATGCTCGGCGCCATCGGCTGCCACACGTGGCGCGCTTCTTGCGAATGATGTAGACGCGCGCAGGAGGTTGGCGGTTGATTGGAGGACGGGCGCGTGGACAGTGGAGAGGGAGACCGTTTGGTGGGCTTGGGCTGTGCTTTACCTCAAAACTTTATTTTTTCTATTGCAAGTAAGATCTACATGCACACACTACTACCTATGATAGTTGCACACCATACCGCACACGAAGCACCTCAATAGGATATGCCTAGAAAGATAGAGACCGATGATAAATTCATAACCTTATAAAATTTCTACTGAAAGCGTACTCGTAAGTAGGGTTCATCATTTTGGCGAAATGGGGCAAAATTTTGAAAATTTCGCCTCTTTCGTCACCCTCTGAAACGAATTTGATTCAGCAATATTTTGGTCAAATTTGGCTCTATTTGAAATTTATTCAAATTTCATCCAAATTTTGGTTAAATTTCATCAAAATTCAATTGCTATTTGAAAATTTCGTCTGAAATTTTGGCCGAAAGGAACAAAATTTCGGTATTTCGCTTGTTTTGCCGACCTCCGGAAATTTTTTCAAAAGGAAATATTCTACTCGTGAGTACAGAAAGGTGGACACCAATATTTAAACTTGTGAGTGGAATCACAATCATAGCTTCACCGAGAGATGGTTCGCCGTCGAATCCTCAATACTTAACCGAGGCAACGGCCCTTCTTGTCTGGTTTAACGCGGAGTGTTGGTGTCGTTGGCTTGATTTAGCGGCTGATTGCTTCGTTATGAGGTTTGGCTTGTGGAGTTACAGCTCAAGTTTAGTTTAGTAGCCAAATTAATTACCGAGTGCTAGATGCTCCCAACAAACTATGGTTGGTACTATATACTTCAAAGCCAGCTTGGTCCATACACTACCTTGCAGTGTTTTGTGTTCATTGAAATTTTTGTAGTTCCAATCTGAGAGTAACAACTCAGGAGTGGAATATTGAGAGGGTCCAGTTAAGCTGGGCCCGTTTTCACAGGGGGACGAGCAAGCCATGATTTTTGCACGGAGGATTCGATCCATGAGACCATGATTTTTGACGAGCCAGGAGCCAGGAGTAGGCTAATTTGCCTGCTACCTCAAAGCCTTTGAGAGGAAAAGGCACCAGTCTGGTCTGTTCCCTTCACAACATGTTATTCCAAGACGACAAGACACAAGTCAGGTCTAAAAGTCCAGAACTGCCTTGCGCCTGTTTCTAGGATCAGATGTTTCAGGAAGTGATGAGAAACATGAACTGCTGTTACATTGGCTGTCATTTTCTGTCCCCCTGAAAACGTGCAAACGAGCTAGCGTTGAAGTTAGACTGAAGCAATGAGCAGTAGCTGGGCGGTGTATTCAGTGCAGTTCTTGTTTTTCTGCTCCAACAAACTATTGCACTGCTACTTACTAATATTTCTGACAGCAAACATGGATGCAGAATTGCAGACAAGACAATAACGATAGTAGACTGCGGTTGTTGTTCAGCTTTCTTCACCGATTATTGATTCATGAACACACTGAAATTCCCATTACGAGGAAAACAGACGGATAACAACAAGAAGAGAAGCATACCACAACTTCAAATTCGGTGATAGTGTTTACACTAATACACGGGCCTTGTTTGGTTGGCCGGGATTTTGGTCCAACCAAACAAGGCCTCGGTGGCAAATTTGAAGTCTTCTTGCAGCTGCGTCTTGCCCCCCACCCTCTGCAACCGGAACACAGACTAAAGTCGAGAAGGCAAGGCAAGAATCAGATCAGATAGAACAATGAACTTCTCTTCTTCATAAATTTCGCCATCAGAATGAATATTACTAAGTGATTACGTCCTAGAAAGAAGCAAAAAAAAGAAGAATGGCACGTAAGCTATGCCGCTGTCATTGAATGTTGCGGTGATGCAAACATCCTGCCCATATAATCCAATTCATAGTGTTATACTGTTGACCGTTATTGCATCTCTGATTCGCGTGGTTATTAGCATTCAGTGCATAACGTTAGCAAGTTAGTCGAGACGTCCGGTGGCTATTGGACTGTATCGTTCCATCATAAATTCCTGCAAGTGACGGCTAACAAGCAACAAGCAGGGACATCCGTTAACTTGTTATCATCTTACGGCAATAGTAAGAAGATCCCTTTCCTGAATGACAATGTGCTACAATTATTTGACAGTTGAGATCCTGATTTCCCACCATTGAGAGTTAGTCCTTCATTTCAGGGAACATTTTTTCAGTAGGCACTAGCTATTCGTGTAATAGTCATATAGCCACAAAGACGAAGTAGAAGCAGCGTCTACAAATTGATATTGCGTTTTTCTTCAGTGTACATGCATCGGCACTAGGGACAAACTCATGCAGCCTTGCCTGTAAATTGCAGGTGAAAGCATCAACTCATATAGCTCTCGTGATTCATGAATCTGAGCCATCTAGGCTTATGCAATTATCATAGAGACAGCAGCACTACATTTCTTTTTAACCAAACCCTGAAGTTTTACCTCCGAGTTCTCAGTTAGTAGGCACAAGTCATATTCAAGCGGAACATTATCACATTTAAGTCGCATAACAACAGAAGACATTTCACTCTTCTTTCTCAAATGGTCACATCAATAGATAGCCTAGCCCACTACAATCCAGCCATCAAAACCGTGCACCCAAAACGAAAAGCTGCCATGTCGCTGTCCAAAAACGCGTCCAAGTATTAGATCAGCAAACAGATCAGGTAGCAGAGCTCTAGACGACTTGCCAGAAAGAACGGCAGGAAAGGAACTGGCACGAGCACTGTGAACCCGCAAGCAAAAGAGAAGCAGCCTAGTTGTACATACACGCCAGCGGTAAAAGCCTTGTGGGGTTGTGTCGAGCAACTCCGGCCACCGGTTTCTTGCATAGCCGGTGATGGAGCGAACAGACAACACAACTGCACAGGAACTTCAGAAACGCTGGAACGCTTTTGGGCCGCTCCATCTGCCTTATCACTGTGGCTTTCAACTGCGGGTTAAAATTATACTATAGTGGTATCTGATAGTTTTTTTAATCATTCAATTAAAGAAAAATAAGAAAAAAATGATAACACCGTTATATCTCTATAGACATTACAAAGAAAAGAAAGAAAGCAAAAAAGCCAAAAAAAAATCAAAATTAAGAAGTCGATATGTTTTAAATGATTTCTATTTTTTAAGAAACCGAAAGCACCTGAACCAGAAAAAAGTAAACTGCTGCATCTAGCCTGATGCAAGTGGTATCAGAGCCTAGATAACCTGCAATCTGAACCGGTGGAATTAAATACCACATACAAACTTCTTTTCTTCGGACAGGCCACGTTGCGAAGGCAAAAGAACAAATGCTAATAGGCACTACCGCTACAAAAGATCCAAAAACCCTTGCCCAAAAAACCAGCCTAACATCGCGTCGGGTCACCTGTAACGTACGTGGGCCAAAAATCATGTGCGCGTAGCGCCAATTTTGTGTGCGCCTTTCCGCCTTTGCTCACCCCACACCCTACCGTCTTACTTACCTGGCTTCAAGGACGATTGCCCTTTTGCCTGATGAATTTTTTAGACTGATAATTTATAGTCTATAACTTAAATATTTAAATTCTATTTATTTATAAAAGATAATAAATATAGAAAATAGTCACATGTGATTTTGACCGATACAGCTAAACTCAGTATATTTTTTACTACAATATTTATATTGACCCCGATTTTTAAACTGTAGATAGTACAAACATAAGTCACAAATAAGCATATTCGAACCCACCCGGATTCTTTCTTCTGATAACAATAATAGAACAGCAAAATGGCATGCAAGCGTTACACCGGTTGCTTCTTGTGTACTGTTACTATGATCGAATTAACGTGTCAACCCAAAAATATATAAGAGATAGTTAGTCTAGAAGCTTTGTGTTGCCATGCAGTGTTTTAAGAGTGCCCAGTGGGTCCACGCTCAAACGCTAGTTTGCTAGTTTGCTACTTTGCTTGCATTTGCATACGAATTTTGTGGTCAGGTCAAGTTAGGTTTGATCTAGGATTCCATTTGCCGGGTGCATTTTCGCATGCATGTACGTAGCATCCAAATCTCCGTATCGTACGCTACGCATTTGACAAGGCAAAGATTCTTCTATTGCCATCACTAGCATAGAAGCTGCAAATTCTCCTTTGCCGTTATATATGCCATGATATCGTTAGTTTTGGATCGAGTTTCGCGTCAACATTCGAGACAACGGTGCACGGTGTGGGGCGTACGCCGCAAAGCTGCAAACTAGTATTACCAGGATGAACGTACGTGTGATAGGAACACGGAACACCAGAACTGGACGGCGTACACGGCATCTCCAAATAAATCTCAAATTATTTTTCTGGACAATGATTGGGTGTCTGATAGACTGGTTGATTGATAGATGGGGTGAGACGCATCTGGTGCTCGTGGGCGCCGCAGGCAGCAAGGACAGTAACCACCCTGGCAACCTCACTTACGCGAAGTGTTGCCACATTTCTAGTTGCTATGCAAATGGTAGTACCAGGAGGATTGATCGAAGATCGGCCTTCCAATTCTAGTTATCGTCCGATCACGATTTCTGATGGTGGTATAGTACTACAGCACCAGCAAAATTGTACTCCCTCTATCCAATTTTACGAGGCGTCCTTTTCTTCTCCTGTTGTTAGAATTAGTGAATTACAGGGTGCATACACTTTTCCATGCAAAATTTTAGGTTCTCTCTCTAATGCATCTATTAACTATTCAACTGGATGCATGGTATTAAATCCTTGAGCTAGTAATTACGCATGGCTGCCGCTTCGGTACTCCAATGAAAGAAACGGTACATCTTGCTTGCCGTGCAATGCTTTGAATTTGCATGCATATAGACATAGTGTATGCATATAGTACGTAGTAGTTTTGTGCATTGAATATGCAAGCATAGCGTATGCAGATACATGGGTGAGTGACTAGAAAAGAGGTGTTATGAAATGAAAGTATTAAATACAATACTTAACAGGTAATCGAGGTACTTTAGTTTATTGAAATATTTATTAGGTCTATGTGTAAGATAAAAATAAGCTTTAAGACATCTCCAATACTACCATTTTAGCTGTCTCGTAGCTATATAAAATGAGTAAAATCCTGTGCGAATGAGAGAGAATATGATAAGAGATAAGATAATGTCTTTTATGTAAAAGACGATTTAAATTCGCAAATTAACGTAAGTAGTGAGAGGATGTGAAGGCAAGAAATTGTGATAAAAAATAGTATAAAATAGTTAAAGAAATAATTTACTGTTGAAAATATTATCTTTAGTATTATATTTAGATAAATTTAAAGATATAGAGATAAATTATTGTTCATGCCCCCACAAACTTGGAGGAAGAGACTACATTACTTGCCAGAAACCGGCCGGATACGCTACGCTTGGATATACGTGCCCTGTATAGCTGGAAGCTATTTACGATCAGGTCAACTTTGCCGGATAACATAGCCACGAGGGCCAGAATACAAATGCAGCTACATAGTATATGCGTTGGTGCTCGCGATGTGAGACCGGACTGGCCTTTTGTAGGATTTTTTTAAATAATCTATTTTTTATTTTAAATTACACTGTTATATTTACTTTTATTTTTTTTATAGTTTTGACAATTAGTCATTCTAGATTAAACAATACGTGACCAAGTTACCTAACCATTGGATGACTAGTTCCTGTCATCCAATGGTTAGTTGAGCGACTAGTCTAAATTCCTTAGTCGTCCAGCCGTTAAACTAATCGTCCAACGGTTGGACGACTTGGTCACATGTCGTCTAACCGTGGAGTGACAGATGGTCAAAGCTGCAAAAAAATAAAACACAGGTATAATACTGTATTTCAGAATAAAATAGATTATTTTAAAAAACCTCTTTTGTAGTCCTTGCTGTCCTATGTACTCCTGTACATGTACGGACGCACATTAATATATCTACGTGAGCCGTACGCGTGTATATTACGCGTCTTAAGTGTACCATTAATACCCGGCCGTATGGTAGAGCTAGCTAGCTATATACAGACATGCATAGAAGTATAGTTACGACTTCAAGCAGGAGGCTACTACGTTACAATATCTTCGAGGTGCGTACGTATACCCAGTATGAGTAATATAATAACGGCTGTTTTCTTTTTCGTGTGGACACTGGAGGTCTGGAGCTATAGCCTGTAGGAGCAAGGCAGTGCTGATGCATGTACGCACGCGCCGTCGTCACCGGCTTCACAGTGACAGCGGAAAACGCCAGGCCGCACCGCACTGCGCGACCCGATTGCGATCGATCGTTCGATGGGCCTGCACGACAGACTCGTTTGACCATGTCTCGAGACTTGGTTTTCCAGCGTTTTCGAAAGTTGGATAAGGACACACTGCGTAGGTCCATCCTAAACTTAAAAGTCATTATCCGTGAAATATAACGGTGGTTTTTAACTTTTCTATTTTTAAATTAAATACATCAAAGAAACTAACAACCGCTACAATATTATTTCAATCAAAAATCATAGTCAAAAACTAAAAGTCAAACACTTTAGAATAGAATCTTAATTGGCATTGGTGTTAGCAGCAGGCAGCAGAAGCAGCTTTGTAGCTAAATACTGGAATAGCTGTATGTATTGATGCCTCTGCACCAACTCTACATCCAGTTTTTTTGGTTGCGATTGATGTCTTTTATTTTTTTTAATAGATGGCGGCGAGCGATAGAGATGATGACGTGCTATATGGTTTTATGTGTAGGAAGCCGTTTGGAGAAACAAAGAAGCCATCTAGTTTATTTTGGTTTCTAAAAAAATCAAAGCCAAAAGCCAAAAAAAAACGAAAAATAAGGCCTCCCAACTCACAAGTTCCCACGTGCGTACGTGCCAACTTTTCGCTGACATTATCCGGTTAGCCGCCGAAAGTATGGTATGGTTCTATCCGATCCGTTTCTCCAAGGAATATACACGCACGAGTATACTAGCTAAGCTTGCAAGGAGTGTATGTTTTATGTATACAGTTTTATCCATTCGTTTTCCACGTAAGCTCTACAAGAGGCCAGTCCGGTCTTGCATTGCGAGCACCAAGGCATTTATGCGTCTACCGTATGTAACCTAGCTAATTACCGTATTTGTTGACTTTCTTTTAGGCGGTAATAGTTTAGCATGTAAGATACCCGCGTGTGGACAGTAGGGATTTAAAAAAAACTCAAAATTTGTGAGCTGCTGGAACTCGATTTTCTCTAGGCTTAACTCAAGATAAGCTCGAGCTCTAAACAGCCGAGGTTGAGCTTGATTCCTAAGCTTACAAGCTTAAATAAATCGAGCTCGAATAACTCGTTAGAGCTTGATTTGAATTTAAATATTTCTATATATTAACTTTTATCTAATTTACTTAAGCCGAATTTGAGTTTAAGCTTTTTTATTGTTGGAAATTGTATATATTGAATTATTAACTATTACTGAGTTTAATCAAGCCGAGTTCGAACCTATTCAAGCTTGGACCGAGTCAAACTTGAGCCTAGATTCAGACTCAGACCTTAACTTAGATTTACTCGAACTCAGCTTGAGCTTCTATCGAGCTCGAACTTAGCTCGCTTACAGTCCTATGGACATGTACATAGACCATTCATAAATATAGAAATCTTATTGCCTGTAAGTTTAATGTGTCCATTAAATGTTCAATTTATGAATGCAGACATTAAGCAAGCAAATTACAAATACAAATTTACAAATGTGATAACCCCGCTCGTTTCGGCTTCATCTTCTAGCTTTTGATTTCTAGTTTACTATTCCTTAATTTTTGTTCTTTTATGATTTTTTGGCTTTTTTGGTTTTTTTATTTCTTTGTATTGTTTATGATAGGTTAACCTGTTTTTTATTTTTTACATTTTAATTATGCCAAAAACTACCAGAAGTTACAGTGCAAAATAAGTTGGCTACAGTAAAAAACCGCCATAAGACAATAAAAACAAGTTGATCAGGGCCAATTAGACTGTTTTTGCGCACGTCAGTACGAACAAAACTTGCATGTGTAACATGCATACATGCTCCCGAAGATACGGTGTAACTCAGGCACATATGTACGTGCGCGTGTAGATGTGATGACTCTTCTTGTGTATTGCTCGTCTAGGTAGGCCAATCAATCGAGCACATAATATATTGTTCATCCGAATCAATCAGGAATGTACGACCGCAATGCCATTGTTGCATTTCCTTTTCACAGAGTACCTTATAAAGAGCATAAAGTTTTGGAAGATATATGCTCAACGACACAACCTTTTTTCAGAGAATATATACATATAAAAAGCAAAGCTAAATTAAAAGGTTATCTGGACCCTGCAAGCTATGCATCGCATAAGAAGGATAAGACGTCGAATCATTGGATTGGCAATTTGGCATCCCTATATCGGTCGTTCAGCCGTGTATAGCCACCGAGCGTCCACGGATTTGCAGCATGTAGCCAACACAGAGCGCTATCAGATGGACATCTTAGCGAGGACCACACGAAATACACGGTGCTTAACGCGAGCCTTATTTAAGATCCATGTTGATATGATTATATCATCACGTACCATTTATATTTCCAAAAACCAAATGATTATAAATCGATGTCATATCTTAAGTCAGAATTATATATGATCAATGGTGCCATGCTAAGAAAAGAGAATAATTTCTTAGCAAGTTAGCCATAAGTGCAGGACTCCTATCGTAGTGGCTTTAAGCTTATAACTTTTGAACTATATCTATTCGTGAGAGATATTACGAAGAGGGAGATAGTCACATACGATTTTGGTCGGTATAACTGAACTAGATATAGTGTCTACTACAATCAACTTATAGGCCCAACTTTGAAAAGACGTACCGTTTAAAAGTTACTCTCTCCGCCCAAGTTTATAGGGTGTATTTTCTGAATAGTCTTGTCCATAAATATATGGTTATTTCATGCAAAATTACTGTAACGTTCTCTTTATACCCTTAATAAATATGCAGCTTTATTTGCTATTTTCTACATGTATGCATTGAATATATTCTTAGAGATAATAATTAGGAGTAATCTAGCTATTTTTATTATTTCCTTAATCTATATGCCAAAAGAAAAAATACCTTATAAATTTAGACCGAGAGAGTAAGTACTATAGTAAAATACAAAAGCCATATGCGTTAAGCCTCGCCGAACCCGGCCGGGGTAGCCACCAAATTGAGGAACTTGACTGATCATTGCATACGTCATATCAAGATCACAACATGATTTGTGACCTGCAGATTTTTCCTAGTCATACAGGATTATGCATGCATATATAATTCTAGAATTCTAGATATGTATGAATTGAACCAATCCGGCTGTACAGTTGCAACTTTGGAAGAATATCATGGCAAAGTACTAGTGTAGAACTACTGATCGCTACTGATGCTCGAAAACTTCAAATGGGGGGAAAACTTGATGAGTCACAACCGAACCTTTTTTTGTCAACATCGTTTATATGCCATGCATCCTATGCAAAGCTGGTTCTTTAAGCATACACAGTGCTCTATTCTGGACGGTGGCCTTGTCGGACCACATCAGAGCCAAGCCACGGTGGAGGAGGAGAAGGAGAAAAGATGGT